>JAZHEH010002565.1:6465000-7682828 GCA_036589455.1 Ateles fusciceps
TTTCAACTTAACAACTGTCATTCAAGCCACATAGGGCAACAATTGGCCAGATTTCCCAGCTCTTCTGAGTAATAAAACAGACACTCACCTTCTGGCTATTCGTTTTACTTACTTTGTTCTAATTTCCAATTCATGTGTCATTAGTGAACGAAGATTGACAAGAAATAGCTTTGACCTCACAGATTTGACCTTCAACCCCAAAGACCCAACTCTAGTCTGAACATAGGTTGGGATATGCTAAGAAACACCTTTCCTTTGCACAAGAATGAATGGCAGTTTTTTCATCATTGTACCACCCCCTGCTTGCCACTACATTTAGACTATGAGACATGTCAACTGCCTGTCACAATTACAATAGACACAGCAAACCAGAATTTTCCCCAAATCCAAGGGGAACTTCCTGAACAAAGAGTAAATTTTATTGCACAGATTTTGGAGACCTCCAATTTGTAGAGCCATAATGAATGCATCCCACAGACAAATAGGTAGTTGTTAATTATCCCAGCATTTTCTTTTTTTAATGTGCTAACAACACAGCACACTAAGCCTTCATATCCTACACTGTTACCTGATGATCTCATCACATTTGCAATGGTGGTAGTCTGGGAAGAAGGCATTATTATAGCAAGTATGCATGACAATAAGTTACATAATTATAATCCCTTATTTTCATGATTTAATAAAAAGAAAGTGTGATATTTTGAAAACAGATGGGTTTAGCTACACCTTTACTAAACCAGTTGAAGTAGTTTACCTATAGTATCACTTTAAGATAAACATAGTCTTTGTATTTTCTTTGACTGAGCATCATAAAGCTTATATATACCAATTTTGTGTCATCAAAGCATGCTGTGGATAAAAATTGCTGAAGGGCAAGACCTATGACCTGAATAAGAACTCTCAATGAATTTAAAAGTAATTTATGCCTTTCACATAGTTTTGAATAGAAATTGGGTCCTGGAAATCTATTATGGCAAGGAAATTGTTACGGTTTTTCACATTAAGTAACAAACATTTGGATGATTCTTGTGTTACATCCCCTCGCCCCCTAAACAGAATAGTGAAATACATCACTTTATCGTGTCAAGTGTTCAAAAACTTGACTCCATTTCCTTCCAGATAAATCATGGGAAACACTATCAGGTTGCTGCTTTGACTTTATTTTAATGAATTGTGAAGTCATTTTCATTTTACCTGCAAAATTCATTCTTCTGCAGGTATTTTTTTCCTTTTCAATCATGGATTTACTGACTTTAATGGATGTCACAGTCATTTGTTTTCCTTTGCAATATTCTTCTCCTATAACATGGATTTGCATAACTCATTGTGCTTCACTGTATTTTCTGAATTTCTTGCTTGTGTTACTTAAAAAGGAGTATACAATATATTTTCTTACAGCAGGAGGCATTAACTTTCATAAGAAATCACAATTGTTACCACATCATCCGTAAGTACTCTCAAAGCTACCACTTTCAGAAAATTTAAATAAAAGTCAAAGAACTGATTTTTTTAATAGTGATTAGCATATAAATCAAAAGAATCATTTCAGAATAGGACAAACTTCCAGGGCATGACATGGTAAGAGTTTACTAATAATTATTATAAAAATGCAGGGAGTCTGTTATAAATGGAGCATTCTTTATTAGATCTGTGCCACAATTATGTTTGAAACATGTTTTCAGGGTAATGACAATAACACATTTGCCATCACTTTGCCCCAATGCATGTACCTTCTCTGTTACATAGTGCTCTACCAGCCAATCAATAAAGAAAGCTCTTTGTATGTAGAATTTTGCTTTCTTGTGAGGAAATTTTTATGTCCTTAAGAGCTCAGAGAAGGTCAGAACTTATGGTTTTATCCCAAAAGCACGTTAGTGATCATCAAAAGAAATAAATCTCTAACTGTTGGTAGCTTCTACAGAAATGTCTTTTATCCTACACCTGTGAAAATTACCCTGTGTTAGTGAAGCCAGCAAGAGTCAGGCCATAGGTCAAGGGTCAGGGCACTGTCAAGAGGAAGTTATTCTTCAGTCCACTAAGTCTTATCATTTTCATCTAATGTGATATCTACCTGTCGATCAGAGAACGTAGGCTATTGTCTTGTTTTAAGTGCTGCGCTTTCAGCCTCAAAGAGAGCATATTTTATTGCTTCTTTATAATTACCATTTTTTAATCTTTAAAATGTTATCTTCCAGATAAACACACTGAACTGATAAACTGTCTCAAAGAATTAATATTTTTATACTAAAATCATAACAAGAAGTGATACTAAAAACAGGGTTCAGGTATTAGTGTTGGTTTGATTGATTTAATGGTTATATTATGAATTGAGTTTAAAAAAAGAGTTAACTAAATGAATAATGAAATGACTAGCAGTTGATAAATAATGAATGGCAGAATAGCTTGACAACTTTATGTGTGCCTAAGTGAGTGTATTCCTACATGATGGCACACTCACCCCTGATATTACAGACTAGTAATACAACATCCTCCTAGCAAGTAGGTTTCTAGGATATAATGAAACATGTTCTGAAAAATATTTTCATAATGCACTTCAGTTAAGTATACACAGTTGAATCTGCTTTTGCTATACTTGTATGTAATGAAATTCAACTTCTAATGCAGTATAGTAGAAGACTCAGTTATTTCAGTGTAATGCAGTATGCAAATTGCAATTCCCCTTGTCATGAGATTCAACTCACAAGAAAAATTTGTGTTAGTCTTCCAAAAAAACAACAAAAAAGATATCTCAAAGCTTTAAAAAGCAGGTTACAAATGACTAAGTTTGGCCATTTAGACCTTCTCTCTCATTGCAAGGAAAATAAATCACAAATACGTGTTATGCTATCCTTTGTATCCAGAGAAATCTAAAGCATATCTCCAGCATTTTATAGCTTTTCCTTCAGGCAATTCCCATAAGAATAACATAGTGGAATGAAGAGTTTTCGAAGGAAACTCAAGGAGCCATATGCTTTTGCTTAAAATCTGTTATTAGCCTGCTAAGTAGCATAAGCCTCAGTTTCCTCAGCTGTCAAATGGGAGTAAGAGTGTCATTCTCAATTCTATGAATTTTTAAAGGCTTAACAGTATGTTTTCCCATCATTTTTCAGAGATAGAAACCTTTCTTCTGTGTTCCTTACAAAGAGTTTTATCTTAGTTCCTAATAAAAGCATATATGTTTCACCCACATGGCCTTAATCTTGAGAACAGGAATTTATCTTCTTCATTTTTTTAACCTAATTACTTAGCAAAATGTCTGTTGAATTAATAAATGAAGAAATAATTCATAGGGTAACTATATATCCTGCTTTATGCCTATTTTGCCTTTATGCCTTTATGCCTGTTTAATTATTAATAGGCCTCATTCACTTTCAAGCATATCCCAGTTTGGATGACAAATTATATAGTATTCACCATTTCCTTAATGGAAGAAGAAACTACTAATATCACCAATGTATTTGAGATCAATTAATGTCACTTAGATTTCTCTTTTCCTTACAAAATAACTCTAATTTGTCTACCTTTATCACCTGTTTGTTTTAAAGTTTAGAAATTAATTTAGTGAACAACGGAAGCAATATATTTGGGCTTCTACATTATTGCTATCCACTATTTGAATCGCTCTGCTTCAAAGACAATTCTGAGTTCCTTACACATTTAAGGTTATAGAGTTCTAATAAATATAGACCTATTTTTAAATGGATCCCCCAGATTATATCTAAAGGTCTCATATTTTAATAAGTATTATCTTAGGTAACCAACCCTCTGTGTTATTTGTCATAGTTACACATAAAAACTATCTATTAATGTACCTCCTGAAAAAAATAACCTTCTACTAGCAAACAGACATAATATGTTTCGACAGATTTTGTCTTAGAAAATACTAATTCTGTAAACAGGACACATTTGAGAGGGCAAGGATGGGATAATATGTTTTGTCTTTACGATAATAACTGTTACAATAAATGGGACCTTAAAATATAAAGCATGTAGTTCAAAAATTGATATATTTGGGCCCTGGGTCTATATATAGCTATATGTTAGGAACATGACAATTTGTGATGCCAGCATGAACATTGATTTTCCTAAGAAGACATTTCCAAATTCAACCACCTTTTTGTCCAGCCTTGACATGTTTTTCACTTCTTTAAACATTCTATATGCTGATACATCAAAAGCTCTGATAAAAGCCTCGATGTAAAAGCAAATCTAAACAGAGGGGGCAAAAATACATGGTTTTGCAAAATATAACTGCTAGCTTATAAAGAAAATAACATTTTCAACATTTTATTTTTCCAATTGAAATAAGAAGCTGTAATATTGCTACTAGTTCCATGTAGTCAATGTGTGTAACTCGATTTTTGGCTTTTGAGGTAACATGGAAGCAAACATTCTCAGATACCAACAGAGAAATTGAGCTGATTCGGACACTAGGAGAACCAGCTACCTTCTGTTTTATTTTAGCTTTCTTGTTTTATCTTCTTCATATCATATCTAAGTAAAATTAGAGGGAAATGTCAGAAGAAACTTACAGGTGGGTCATGGCAATCACTTCTGATCAGCCACCAGCTGAATCACCAAACTACAGTTATTGCTCTTAATAAGCATATCATTGGCAAAATGGAAAGGGAAAAATGAGAGCAGACCCTAGAAATGCTGAATGATTTCTAAATCTTTAACATAATTACATTTTTAACCTTGTTTCAGGTCAAAAATAATACTGGTTGAGATGAGCAAAGATAGACAAGTAAAAACAGTATTGATGACACTTCCTAGATTTCTCAAGATGTCATTAGTTCTTTTAGCATCTTTCTATGATTATTTATAATCAAACCTGGAATCAATTGTTTCCAAAAAGTTGGGAAAGCGAATAAAAACAAAGAAAAATACGAAGGAAAAAAATTGTGCCTGTTTCTATGCCTGAGTTATGTACAGTTAAGAAAAAAATACAATCTTTTCTAAACAAGGACCTGAATAATTTCTGTGAAAAGCAAATATATTCCTTGAAATGACCTATAAAGAGTGCTCTCCCTCTTCACATTAAATATCTAATAAACCCTCTTTCCTCAATATGAAGAATTACTGAAATCCACCCAAAATAGCCTTAATTAAATACATGGAGATATATCTCAAAATCAATTCAGCTGAGCATGAAAGTAACACAAGTAGAAACTTGATGACTTTAACTTGAATATTCTCTAAAGAATTAATTCAGAAGTATTCTAGTAGAGGGGGAAAATGTCTGAAATGGAATCTGTTGTGATCTCTCACAAATTTTGATTCCTCTGCATTTGTTGATGCAGATGCCCTGATGCCTTTTACTATTGAGATTCTTAGTTGTGAAATATTTTTCGCTTTATATGTCTTCAGAATCCAGGTTGCTTTTTAGTGAAATTATTTATTTTGAGATAATTGCATATTCACATGCAATTGAAAGAAATAATACAGAGAGATTCTATTCCCTGTTTTCTCCAATGCTAACATTTTGCAAAACTACAGTACAATATCACAACCAGGATGTTGACATTGACACTGTTAAACTAGAGAATATTTCTATCACCACAAGGATCCCTCATGCTGCCAAATATAACTACAACCACTTCCTCCCACTTCTACCCTCTCCTTTATTGCCAACCACTAATGTATTCTCTATTTTATAATTTTGCCATTTTGATAATGTTATATAAATTGAATTATAAAGTATGTTACTTTTTAGGGTGTTTTCATCCAGCAAAATTACATGGAGAGTCATCCAGGTTGTGGCATGCATTAATATTTCCTTCCTTTTTATTGCTGTGTAGTATCCCATGGTATGGACGTCTCACGGTTTGTTTAATCAATCACCTGTTAAAGGATGTCTGGGTAATTTCCAGCTTAGGGAGATTATAAATATAACTGCTCTGAACATTTATTTACAGGGTTTTTTTTTTCTTTTTTTTTCTTAGGGGAAAGCGCGACGCAGTCCCCCCACTACCACAAATTATGCAGTCGAGTTTCCCACATTTGGGGAAATCGGAGCAGTCAGCACATCCGGAGTGCAATGGATAAGCCTCGCCCTGGGAAAACCACCTTTGTGATCATGATATCTCCCCTGCCAGGTAAGTATGCACAGGTTTTTGTGTGAACACAAGTCTTCATTTCTCTGAGATAAATGCCCAGGAGTGCCATTGACAGTTAATATGATAGTTGCATGTTTAGTTCTTTAATGACAAACTGTTTTCCAGAGTGTCTGTACCATTTCATATTCCCACCAGCAATATATAAATTATCCAGTTTCTCTGTAGCCTTGTTAGCATTCAGTTTTGTCACTTTTATATATTTTTTTAACTCTGAGAGGTTTATATGATATCTTGTATTTTTTTCCATTAATAAACTTTATTTCTTAGAGAAGTTTTAGGTTCACAGAGAAAATGAGAAGAAAGTACAAAGAATTTCCATGTATCTCCTATCCCCTCACATGTACAACCTCCCCCGCTATTGATATTCTACATCACAGTGATATATTTGTTACAGTCAATGAACCTACATTGACACATCATTATCACCCAGAGTCCAGAGTTTACATTAGGGTTTACTCTTGGCGTTGGACAAAGATATAGTAACAAAAGTATAATGAATGCATTCACCATTGGTGTTGTACAAAAGCATAGTAACACGGATATAATGACATGCATTATCATACTTTATAATTTCACTGCCCTAAAAATTCTCTGTGCTCCATTTATTTCTCCACCCCACCTCCTAACCCTTGTCAGCCATGGAACTTTTTACTGTCTCCATAGTTATGATTTCTCCAGAATGTCTTATAATTGGAATCACAAAGTATATAACCCTTTCAGTTTAGCTTCTTTTACTTACTAATATGCATTTAGGTTTCCTCTATGTCTTGTCAGGACTTGATAGCCCATTTTCTTTTAGTGCTGAGTAATATTCCCCTGTCTAGATGTACCACAATTTCACCTACTGAGAGACATGGTCACTTCCAAGTTCTGGCAATTGCTGACAAAGCTGCTATAAAAAATGCAAGTACAGATTTTTGTGTGAACGTAAGGTTTTTTAATTCATTGGGGTAAATACCAAGGAACACAATTTCTGGATCATATGTTAAAAGTATGTTTACCTTTTTCGGAAACTGCCTGTCTTAGGAGGCTGGGGCAGGGGAATTGCTTGAACCTGGGAGGTAGAGGTTGCAGTGAAACAAGATTGCACCACTATACTCCAGCCTGGCTACAGAGCAAGACTCTGTTTCAAAAAAAAAAAAAAGAAAAGGAAAGGAAATACCAGTCTTGCAAAGTGACAACACTAGTTTTACACTCCTATCAGCAATGAATTAGAATTCTTGTTGCTCTACATCCTCACCAGCATTTGATGTTGTCAGTGATGTGAATTTTGGCCATTTTAATATATGTGTGGTGATATTTCATTGTATTAATTTGTAATTTTCTTATGACATATGTTGAACATCTTATCATATGCTATCTGTATATCTTATTTGGTAAGAGTTCGTTCAGGCTGGGGTGTTTTGCCCTTTTCTTTTTCTTTTTTCCCTCCTAGTTTCGCTCTTGTTGCCTAGGATGGAGTGCAATGGCACGATCTCAGCTCACTGCACACCTCCACCTCTCAGGTTCAAGTGATTCTTCTGCCTCAGCCTCCCAAGTAGCTGGGATAAAGCCTACTTAGTCAGTGTATAACTTCTTTTATACAATGGTGAATTCCATTTGCTGAAAATTCCCTTTTCGAAAACTGCTTGGGCATATTTGAGGGGGTCTATTTCTGGGTTCCCTATTCTGGTCCATATTCTATGTGACTGTCCCTCCACCAATACCACACAAGCTTAGATTATTGTGGCATTATAATAATCATGCCTGGCTAATTTTATATTTTTTATATTTTGAGTAGAAGTAGGGTTTCACCACGTTGCCCAGGCTGGTCTTTAACTTCTGACCTCAGGTGATCCACCCATCTTGGCCTCCCAAAATGCTGGGATTACAGGCGTGAGCCATGGTGCCCATTTTTAAATCAGATTGTTCATTTTCTTATTGTTAAGTCTTAAGATTCCCTTGTATATTTTGTTTTTGTTTTTTACCTTTGTTTTTATTTGTTTGTTTGTTTCCTTGTTTTGACAGGGAGTCTTGCTCTGTTGACTAGGCTAGAGTGCAGTGATGCAATCTCAGCTCACTGCAACCTCTGCCTCCCAGGTTCCAGCAATTCTAGTGCCTCAGCCTCCTAAGTAGCTGGAACTACAGGTGGGTGTCACCACCCCCGGCTATTTTTTTGTATTTTTAGTAGAGATGAGGTTTCATCATGTTGGCCAGGTTGGTCTGGAATCCCTGACCTCAATGATCCACCCACTTTGACCTCCCAAAGTGCTGGAATTACAGGCATGAGCCACCGTGCCCAGCCTCCTTTGTATATTTTGAATAGCAGTCCTTTATCGGATGTATATTTTGCAAATATTTTTCCCAGTTTGACTTGGCTTCCTACTCTTTTGTCATTGTGGGTTTACTTTGCAATTCCCTAATGATTAATGATGTTGAACATCTCTGCATATCTTTATTTGTCATATGTGTGTCCTTTCCAATGAAATGTCTTTCCATATCCTTTGATCATTTTTTCAATGGATTTTTTGTTTTATTTTATTTAGTTTATTGTTGACTTTTTAAGAGTTCTTAATATATTCTAGAGAGTTAATGAATATCTGGTTTGTAAATATTTTCTTACAATCTGCACCTTGAGTTTTCATCTGCTTAAAGAGTCTTTCATAGGTAACATTTACAATTTTGAAGAAGTGAAATTTATTCATTTTTAGCTTTATAGATTTTGCTTTAGGTGTCAAGCCTAAGAACTCTTTGCCTTAAGCCTTTATCCTGAATACTTTCTCCTATGTTTTATTTTTAAAATTTTATAGTTTAGTATACTAAATTAAGGTCCTTGATCTATTTTGAGCTAATTTTTATATAAGGCATGAGACTCAGCTCAAGGTTCATTATTTTTGGTCTATGGATGTTCAGTTGCCCTAGACCATTTATTGAAAAGACTGTCTTTCCTCCATTGAATTGCTCTTGCACCCTTTTCAAAAATTGCTTGAGCATATTTGAGTGGGTCTATTTCTGGGTTTCCTATTCTGGTTCATTGATCTATGTGACTGTCCCTCCACCAATACCATACAGGCTTAGATTATTGTGTTTATAATAAGAAGAATATAAGAATAAGAATTATATTTTTATTCTTATTTTCAAAATTGCTTTACCTAGTCTAGTTTGGTGGTTTTTTTGTTTGTTTGTTTGTTTTACTTTCCATATAGACTTATACTAGTATTATTTACATCTACCAAAGGTATTGCTGGGATAGTGATAGGAGTTGGATTAAATCTGCATATTAGCTTGAGGAGAATTGACATCTATACTACTTTGATTTTCCCAATACACAAACACAGTACGTCCCTCCATTTATTTTGATTTTCTTGATTTCTGCTGTCAGTGTTTTGCAGTCTTCTTCATACAAGTTTTATAAGTGTTTTATTAGATTTACACTTAATCATTTTATTTTGAGTGAATTTAAGTGATATTGTATTTTTAATTTTGATATCCACATATTCATTAGTAGCATTTAGAAGTACAATTGCTTTTTATATATTTAACTTATACTTAACATGCTGAACTTAATTACCAGGTTTATAAAAGTGGTTTTTGGTAGCTTCTCTGGAATTTTCTAGGTAGACAATCATGTCATTGGCAAATGGGACAGTCTTATTTCTTTATTTATGATCTGTATTTTAATTTTTTTAAATTATACTTCTAGAACTTCTAGCACTTTGTGAAATAAGAGTGGTGAGAGCAGACATCCTTGTTTCCCAAACTTTGAGAGAAAGCATCCAGTCTTTAACCATTAAGTATAAGGTTAGCTGAAAGTATTTTGTAGATGCTGTTTATCAAGTCTGGGAAGTTTAGCCTCATTTCCAGAATTCTCAGAGTTTTCATCACAAATGGGTATTAAATTCTGTTAAATCCTTCTTAAGAACCAATTATCATGATCTTGTGATTGTTCCTCTTTGCCTCTTAATATGGGAAAGATTATATTGATTGACTTTTTGATATTGAACTAGTTTTGCATCACTGGGATAAAGCCTACTTAGTCATGGTGTATAACTTCTTTTATACAATGGTGAATTCTATTTGCTGATTCAGTCATATGTCACTTAGTGGCAGACATATATTCTGAAAAAATGTGATATTAGGAAATTTGGTTGTGCAAACATCATAGAGCCTATTTACACAACTAGATAATGAAGTCTCTACACATCTAGGCTATATGATATAGCCTATTGCTCCTCAACCACAAACCTGTATAGCATGTCACTGTACAGAATACTGTAGGCAATTACAGCATATTGCTAAGTATTGGTGTTTCAAAGCATATAAAAGGTAAAGTAAAAATTTGGTACTATTAAATTATGGGATGACTCTCGTATATGCAGTCTGTCGTTCACTGAAACATTGCTGTGCATCACACAACTGTATTTTATTAAGGAATTTTGTATTTATATTCATGAGGGATATTAGTGTCTAGTTTTCTACTTTTGTATTGGGGATATTAGCTTCAAAAATAAATTGAGAAGTATTCTCTTCTCTTGATTTTTCTGGAAGAAATTATATAGTAGCAGTGTTAGCAATTCTTTAAACATTTGGTAGAATTCTCCAGTGAAACCATCTGGGCCTGAAGAATTGCTTT
This sequence comes from Ateles fusciceps, assembly GCA_036589455.1. Taxonomy (NCBI): domain Eukaryota; kingdom Metazoa; phylum Chordata; class Mammalia; order Primates; family Atelidae; genus Ateles; species Ateles fusciceps. The sequence continues at coordinate 6,475,732 of JAZHEH010002565.1, forward strand.
ATCAGTTACAAATCTGATTTCCTTGTTAGTTTTAGGGTTATTTACATTTTCAATTTCATGTTTCATAAGTTATGGCAGTTTGCATTTTTTTTGAGGAATTAGTCCATTTCATCTAAATTGTCAAACATATATGTATTGAATTTTTGTAGCACTCCCTGATATTCATTTGATGTACATAGGATCTGTAGTGATGTTCCTGTCTCATTTCTGATATTGGTAATTTGTGTTGTCTCTCTTTTTTTCTTTGCCTTACTAGAGGTTTCAGCCGTGTTAACCTTTGCAAACAACCAGTTCTTTATTTCAAGAATAGTTTTCTACTGTTTTTCCTTCAATTTCATTGATTTCCACTCTTTATTTTTCCTTTCTTCTTTCTTTTTCTTCCACTTGCTTTGTGTCTGTTTTTTATCTCCACTGTTACATTCCTGGCTGAATGGTTGGAGTGCTTCATTACTAACACCACATGGATGGGAGGAAAAGGATGGAAAGATCTGACTAGGAGCAGGTGTATTAGTCCATTTTCATACTGCTAACAAAGACATACCTGAGACTGAGTAATTTGTAAAGAAAAACAGATTTAATGGGCTCACAGTACCATGTGGCTGGGGAGGCCTGACAATCATAGCAGAAGGTGAAAGGCATGTCTTACATAGTGGAAGGTCAGAGAGAATAAGAACCAAGTGAAAGGGGTTTCCCCTTATAAGATCATCAGATCTCATGAGACTTATTCACTATCACGAGAACAGCACAAGAAGACACCACCCCATAATTCAATTACCTCCCACTGGGTCCCTCCCACCAGACATGGGAATTATAGAAGCTACAATTTAAGATGAGATTTGTGTGGAGACACAGCCAAACCATATGAAGGGGATTGCCCTGGTACCTCATTAAAGCAAAGTAAGTTTTCCAAGTGATGTCTACTGACATCATATGGCGGGGTACAAACCAGGTTGGGGGAGTGGGTTCATTACTGCTTGAGGGGGAAGAGAATGAAAGTCTCAGCTCCCTACTGAGCCTTTTCTGATACCACTTTAGCAAGGGATTCCAAGTGCCTCATTGCAGCCTAAAGTGAGTGGCAGTCTAGGCTCTTAGTTCAGGCTTTGCTGGTATGGGTAGGGTGGGTACATAGTTTTTTTCTTCTGTGTTTTTGCTGATGTAAAGCAGTTATTGTCTATAGTTTCCAGTCTTGCTAAACTGCCCATTCTCGAACAAGAACAGGCTTTTTTATTGGAGCTTTTTGCATCTGCACCCATTGGTATTTCCAGTTTACCAACTTCTTCAGTTCGAAATCTAGAGACACGTGAAACAAAAACAAAAAATAGAGAACTGACTCTTAGTCCCAAATCAGTTTTCAGAGTCACTTTATGTTTGTTTTATATATAATGTCCAAGGTTTTCAGTTTTACTCAGGGAAAATTCTACCTCCCTAAAAGTGAAAATCAATCAACATTATTTTTATAAATTATAATGATGTTGATAATATGTATTGTATTAGTGATGTTCCACTCAGTGTATAATAGAAATTGTTCCTCATTAGAAAATTTAGGTCAGCTGGGCATAGTGGCTCATGCCTATAATCCCAGCACTTTGGGAGGCCAAGACAGGCGGATCACCTGAAGTCAGGAGTTTAAGACCAGCCTGGCCAACATGGTGAAACCCCATCTCTACTAAAAATATAAAAATAGGCAGGCATGGTGGTGTGTGCCTGTAGTCCCAGGTACTCAGGAGGCTGAGGCACGAGAATTGCTTAAACCCAGGAGGAGGAGGCTGCAGAGAGCCAAGATCATGCCACTGCACTCCAACATGGAGGACAGAGCAAGACTCTGTCTCAAAAAACAAAAAAAAAAAAAAAAAGGAAGAAAGAAAAGAAAAAAGAAAATGTAGGTCAACTTAGCTTGGGAGTAATTGAATAAGCAAAGATAAACCCATGCTGATAAACATTATTTTTATCCTTCCGAAAGCTAGAAAATGTGCCAATACACAGTTCCAGTTCTGAACTACTTAAAAGCAATGAAATATCTTGAATTGCTGGCTCATATAGTTTCAGAGGAATAGTAAAAATTTCTAAAGGATTTTAGGAAGTGGAGTAGAGTTGTCAACATTTTTTTGTATTTTACCTCAAGAAATATTTACCATTATTATTACTATTGAGACAAAGTTTTGCTCTTGTCACCCAGGCTGGAGTGCAGTGGTGCAATCTCGGCTCAGTGAAACTTCAATCTCCCGAGTTCAAGTGATTCTGCTGCCTCAGCCTCCTGAGTAGCCGAATTACAGGCACCTGCCACCACAGCTGGCTAATTTTTGTATTTTTAGTAGAGACAGGGTTTCACCATGCTGGCCAGCCTGGTCTCAAACTCCTGACCTCAGGTAGTCCACCTGCCTCAGCCTCCCAGAGTGCTGGGATTGCAAGCATGAGCCACTGTGCCCTGCCATTATTTAGTGAAATTTGGTTTATTTTATCAAGAAGACTACAATTCCTTTATTGTTAAGTGATATCAAGAACAGGGGGCAAGGCTGGTGCCTCACGCCTGTAATCCCAACACTTTGAGAGGCTGAGGCGGGCAGATCACCTGAGATCAGGAGTTCCAGACCAGCCTGGCCAACATGGTAAAACCGCATCTCTACTAAAAATACAAAAATTAGCCAGGTATGGCACATGCCTGTAGTCCCAGCTACTTAGGAGGCTGAGGCAGGAGAATCGCTTGAACCCAGGAGGCAGAGGTTGCAGGGAGATAAGATCCCATGACTGCACTCCAGCCTGGACAACAGAGCGAGACTCTGTCCATTTGACCCAGCAATCCCATTACTGGGTATATACCCAAATGATTATAAACCATTCTATTATAAAGATACATGCACACGTATGTTCATAGTGGCACTGTTTACAATAGCAAAGATCTGGAATCAACCCAAATGCCCATCAGTGATAGACTGGACAAGGAAAATGTGGCACAAATACCATGGAATACTATGCAGCCATCAAAAATGACAAGTTTGTGTCCTTTGTAGGTACCTGGATGAATCTGGAAACCATAATTCTCAGCGAACTGACACAAGAACAGAAAATCAGACACCACATGTTCTCACTTATAGGTGGATGATGAACAATGAGAACACATGGACACAGGGAAGAGAGCATCACACACTGGGATCTGTTGGGGGGTGCCAAGGGAGGGACAGAGGGGGGGTTGGGGGAGGTCAGGGAGGGGATAACATGGGGGAGAAATGCCAGATGTAGTTGATGGGGAGATGGAGGCAGCAAACCACATTGCCATGTGTGTACCTATGCAACAATCCTGCATGATCTGCACATGTACCCCAGAACCTAAAGTACAATTAAAAAAAAAAAACTGTTTATATTGGCTGAGCTGTGGGAAAAAGCATTTCTATGCATTCTTTCCAACTGATAGAGTTCTGCTAAATACCTGTAGTAATGTCTTAATGAGCTCAGCCGCTTAGACCTAAAAGGTCTCTCAATGAAAAGAGAGTAATTGTTTTACGTTTATTTATTTATTTTATATATTTTTTTTAATTTATCTATTTTGAGACCAAGTCTTGCTCTGTCACCCAGGCTGGAGTTCAGTGGTGCTACCTCGGCTCACTGCAACCTCTGCCTCCTGGGTTCAAGCGATTCTCCTGCCTCAGTCTCCCAAGTAGCTAGGATTACAGGCACACCCCACCATGTCTGGCTAATTTTTTGTATTTTTAGTAGAGACAGGGTTTCACTATGTTGGCCAGGCTGGTCTCAAACTCCTGACCTCATGATCTGCCCGCCTAGGCCTCACAAAGTATTGGAATTACAGGCGTGAGCCACAGCGCAAAGCCTACCCTACAGTTTTCAACACATGCCCTGCTCCCTCCCTCCTGCTCGCCTCTGGTAGTCCACAGAATCTATTGTTCCCATATTTATTTCCATGTGTGCTCAGTGTTTAGCTCCCATTTATAAGTGACGACATCTGGTGTTTAGTTTTCTGTTCCTGTATTAATTTGCTTGGATTATGGCCTGCAACTGCATCCATATTGCTGTAAAAGATACAATTCATTCTTTTTTATGGCTCTGTAGTATTCCATGGTACATATGTACCATATTTTCTTTATTCTGTCTACTATTGATGGACACCCCAGTTGACTCCATTTCTTTGCAAATAGCACAGGGATGAACATATGAGTGCATGTGTCTTTTTAGTAGAATGATTTATTTTCCTTTGAGTATATACCCAGTAATAGGACTGCTGGGTCTAACAGTAGCTCTGTTTTAAGTTCTTTCAGAAATCTCCAGGCTGTTTTTCAGAGTGGCTGGACTAATTTAAATTCCCTCCAATAGTGTATAATTTTTTCCCCTCTTGCCACAACCTCACCAGCATAGGTTGCTTTTTGATTTTCTAATATTAGCGATTCTGAGGGGTGTAAGATGGTATCTCATTGTGGTTTTGATTTGCATTTCTCTATGGTTAGTGAAGTTGAGCATTTTTTCACATTTGTTAGCCACTTCTTTGTCTTCTTTTAAGAAGTGTCTGCTAATGTCCTTTGCCCATTTTTTAATTGGATTATTTGGCTTTTGCTTGTTGATTTGTTTAAGCTCCCTGTAGATTCTGAATATTAGACCTTTATATCGGATACATTGTTAATATATTCTCCCATTCTGTAGGTTGTCTGTTTACTGTGTTAATAGTTTCTTTTGCTGTGCAGAGCTCTTTAGTTTAATTAGGTCTCACTTGCGCATTTTGATCTTTATTACAATTACTTTTGGGGACTTAACCAAAAATTATTTGCCAAGGCCAACATCAAGAAGAGGATTTCCTAGGTTGTCTTTTAGGATTTTTAGTTTGAGGTCTTACATTTAAATATTTGATCAATTTTTAGATTCTTTTTGTATATGATCCAGCTTTAATCTTCTGCATATGGCTAGCCATTATCCCAGCACTATATTTATTGAATAAGGAGTCCTTTCTCCATTGCTGGTTTTCCATCAGCCTTGTCAAAATTCAGATGATTGTAGGTATGCAGCTTTATTTCTGAGTTTTCTATTCTGTTCCATTGGTATATATGTCTTTTTTTTCTACCAGCATCATGCTGTTTTGACTACTGTGCTTTATAGCATAGTTTGAAATAGGATAGTATGATGCCTCCAGCTTTGTTCTTTTTGCTTAGGACTTTTTTGGATATTTGGGCTCTTTTTTAGTTTCATGTAAATAGTTTTTCCTAATCTGTGAAGCATGATATGGAAGCACACAGTCTTCCAAGATTAAGTCAGGAAGAGATTGAAACCCTGAATAAACAAATATTAATTTCTGAAATTGGATCAGTAATAAGAAAGCTACTAATAAAAAAACAAAAATAAAACAACAACAAAAAAAACCTAGACCAGATAGTGACAGCTGAATTTTACCAGACATTCAGGAAGAACTGCTATGAATCCTACACATAATTATTTCAAAAACTGGAGGAGGAGGGCCTCTCTCCCTAACTCATTCTATGAAGCCAACATCAGACTGATTCTAAAATCCAGCAGAACAGACTAGGCATCAAAGGAATATATAATAAGTGACATCATGATAAACCCACAGCCAACATCATACTGAATGGGCAAAAGCTCAAAACATGTAAAGACAGTGTCTTGAGAAATGGAACAAGACGAGAATGCCCATTCTCATCACTCCTATTCAATATAATACTGGAAGTCCTAGCCAGAGCAATCAGGCAAGAGAAAGAAATAAAGGTCATCCAAATAAGAAAAAAAAGAAGTCAAACTATCTCTCTTCATTGATAATGTGATTCTATACCTCAAAAACCCTAAAGACTCCACCAAAATGCTCCTAGAACTGACAACTTTAATAAAGTTTCAGGATACAGAATCAATGCACAAAAATTAGTAGCATTCCTATACACCAACAAAATCCCAGCTGAGAGTAAAATAGAGAAACAATCCGACTTACAATAACCACAAAGAAAATGAAATACCTAAGAATATAGCTAAATAAGGAGGTTAATAGGGTTTAGCTCTGTGTCCCCTCCCAAATCTCATCTCAAATTGTAATCCCCACATGTTGAGGGAGGGGGTGATTGGATCATGGGGGGTAGGGTTTCCCCATACTGTTTTCATGATAGGGAGTGAGTTCTCAGGAGATATGATGGTTTTATAGGTGTTTAATAGTTCCTCTTCACAGAGTCACACTCCCTTCTGCAGCCTTGTTGAAGAAGGTGCCTGCTTCCCTTTCATCTTCCGTCATAATTTTAAGGATCCTGAGGCCTCCGAGCCATGCTTCCTGTTAAGCCTGTGGAACTGTGAGTCAATTAAACCTCTTTCCTTTATAATTACCCAGGTAGTATTCTTTATAGCAGTGTAAGAATGAACTAATACATAAGTGAAAAATCTCTACAAGATAAACTACAAAACGCTGCAGAAAAAAATCAGAGATGACACAAATAAATGAAAAAACATTCCATGCTCATGGATTGAAAGAATCAATACTGTAAAAACAGTCCTACCACCCAAAGTAATTTACAGAGCCAATGATATTCCTATAAAGTCCTACATTTTTAAAATGTTAAAAGAAAACTATGGCTCACTATATAATTGTTAGATTTATATATACATTATTAGAAATATTTTCAAAGGTATCAAATAAAATGTGTTACGTTTAAAGAAATTGCTCTTAAGTTAATCATGAAATGTAACATAAAAACAAAGAATAATGCTCCAAAAATAGTAGAGTGAAAGTAATTAATTGGTTAGGAAGTAAACATCAATTAATATATTTTGTATTTTATCTTTTTGTTCTGTGTTTGAGACAAAGAGTAAGGGGAGAGAGGGAGGTAATGATAGAAGGGGGTGGGGAAAATGGGAAAAATTTTGTAAAATCTGGTTTCATATAGGAAAGCAGATGGCAGTCAAGCACTTAATAAGGAAAAAAATGTCTTTGAATCCCCATATAGAGCAATGCTGGAGGAAAAGGAAGAATAAATGAAGAGTAATGCTGAATTTCAGGCAATGCATGGGGTAGAGAGGTGGTTACAGTTTAGTGGCCAAATTGTTGTTTTCCTTTAAGCCATTCATAGGGAAACACTTTTAAGCATTATTTTAACCAATAACAAATTGCTATTGTCTTTAATAACAATCTTTGGAACAGTTTTATAACATATGTGTGCATATATACATATATGCATTAAACAGTACATTAAGGGAAACTTTCATTCAATATTTTATATCAGAAAAAAGAAAAAATAAATCAAGGGTAAGTTAAAATTTTGTTATTCAAATGCCTCCTTACTCTTGACCTGAGTTATTTTATTCTGCATAAAGAGTCTCCTTCTACCACATGGCCCAGGGTATGTCCATAGATTAAATTAGTCTCCTGCACCCTGGTAACCTAATTTAGCTAAATGTGGTTGTATCTATACTTGGCTACAATGATTAAGTTTCTTTAGGTAAACCTCTTCCCACTATCAATCAAATCAAGATCAAATCCCAACCCTGTTTTTCTTAGGGCACTTCACAGTATACCAACCTACCTTGGAGCCTTAGCTCCAGCTACTTCCTCACTTGTAACCCATGAAGCAATCCAGTTGAAATTACTCAATCTTCTGAAGCCCTTTACTTTCCTGTCTCTCTATTGTCATTCTTGACAGACTCATCACTTGGACCTTTCTCCCCAGATCCCACATTTTCTTATAGAAATTTTTACTTTCATTTTACCGCATAAACTGAATTTCTTTTTATCACATGGATTCTTTCCTGATCAATAACCCCAGTTGTTATCTTTCCATACTTTCATTTCTCACTTTATTCCTTATGGTTGTTTAATGTATTTGCATTGATTCATCACGGCTTGGCTTTTGGCCTCCCCAGAATGGCATTAAAACCTTTGATAGAAGTGGTCTATGATTTGCTCATCCATTTTGGAACTCTCAGTATGATTTTGATAGTACCTTGGATGCTAAAATTTCCATAAAGATTTGTTTGATCATATTAGTGAAATTCCAGAGTTCTATGGTTTCTGATTAGTGACTTACATTTTGGATGATAATTTATTTCCACATTCATATGTTGTCAGGCTTGTCACTTGCCAAAATGAAGTAAGTGGACCACTGAAACATGACTTCAATGATTGGAGTCAATAGCTTGTATTAATGAATAATCAAAATGGCCAATTAGACAAAAGAGACTAGAAGTGGTTTGGTAATTTTAGATGCCTCAACTCCAGCTGAATGCTTATGGAACAATAAACTTCTCAGAAACAGAAAGTAGGATTTAAAGGACTCAACATTCTGCATGACTTTTGAAAGTGGAAAAGAAATAATTATAGTTCACTTTATAGGTTTTTTTCTGGTTTAGTGGAAACCAGGATAGCTGAGAAAGAGAGTCTCAATTTGAGAGATTTTAAAGGTTTTTATCTTTGGTACTAGAAAGGAAGGAAATGTTCTTTAAAATGAAAACTTAGCTGTAGAAGAAAACAAGAAAAATTGCAAAAGGCAGGGAAATTACAGAATCTACAATTTTTGGTGTTCATTATTTTCCACTATTCCAGTTCTATAACCCTGAAATTAGATGACAATAAGAGGTGCTTTCTGTGCTTCAGTTCTTATCAGATTTCTAATAGTCAATTAGATATGGCATGGCCCAAAAATGCCTCAAAATGCTATACCTTCTCTTATTTCCAAAGTCATATAATGTTTTAAAACCATTCCTGATATAATGAACTTTTTAAATAGTAGGTGATATCTGTATCTCCTCTATCAGACCCTGTATTTACATCTTTTTACATATCTTTATATCTTTATCTGCACTGATGAAGAATAAGGTTGATTTTTAGTCTGGTAGAGAAACAATCTAATTCCGAAGAATCATCCTGTGTATCAGAGAAACTATTTTCATAGTATCTCAAAATGCCCCTCTCACCTGGACATCTGGAAGCCCAATCCTTCCTTCAAAGTCCAGTTTAACTCCCACACTCTTCAAAAAGACATTTATCACCTTTTCACTCCTTGGTGATGACCGCCTAACTTGAACACCTGTTACATGATATTTGTCACTTAACATGTGGTATCTGGTAGATTTTATTACTTTTTCTGGCGGTCTAGTTTTTCTAATCATAAACAAGGCCCTTACAGTCAGAGACTCTTAGCATAGTGCTCCAATCATAATGGGACATTGCCAATCCATCAATAGATGTTTGTGGTTTTAATACAGATGATTATATACCAAAGTCTATGGAACTCCTGCTTATCCCCTTTCACTGTGTCAAACAGGGGGAGATAGTAGGCAGTCTTAAATTTCTGCTGAATGGATAAATAACTTTTCAAACCCTATAGACCTTTGTGAATTCTAAATACAAATACAAGATAACCAGACTCGGATGTTAGTAACCTAACCTGTCATTTATCTAAGTACACTCCTTCAAACAGTAGTCTCAAAAAGGTTTCCATTGTAACTGTATATTTGAGAAATACAGTGTACTATGCCATCTTTCTAACCATTTGAAATGCACATTTTTATATTAAAAGTCCTCAGTATGAATGCATTTTAAACCCAGCATTTAACTCATCATTTCCTAAATATATTGAACATGTAACTTTACCATCGCATCTTAAAATTACAGTTACTTGAAACATACTTTGGGAAACAAATTGAAATGGCCCTTTGGATCAGAATCTAACACTTATCTTCAGCAGAAGTGGGTGGTGGATGGGAAGCTGCCCAGCTACAGATGTGGAGGCATTTTCTCACAAGACACGTCATCAGTCTATTTGCATCTTCCTATACTCTCTAGTAGTACTTGACCTGCAGCATTAATTTCATAGCTATTTGTTAAATAATTAAAAGCTCAGCACACTACTATTCTTACAAATTCATATTTTATTTATATACTACATATATTTAATAATGATGCTGTGAGCAAGATGGCTTTTCTCTCAAGGCTAATGTATGTAAAAATGCTAAGGGTAGTCTGGCACAAATTGGAAGAGTTGTTATGAAACAATATTAAAAGTCATTTTGTCACAATAAAATATAGTTAAGTTTCCAAATGTATTTTCCTGTCATCTAATATATATACAGTTTCACTCTTGTTGCCCAGGCTGGAGTGCAACGATGCGATCTCAGCTCACCACAACCTCCGCCTCCCGAGTTCAAGTAATTCCCCCTGCCTCAGGCTCCCGAGTAGCTGAGATTTTGTATTTTTACCTGCTAATTTTGTATTTTTACTAGAGACAAGGTTTCTCCATATGGGTCAGGCTGGTCTCAAACTCCCAACCTTGGGTGATCTGCCTGCCTCAGCCTCCCAAAGTGCTGGGATTATAGGCATAAGCCACTGAGCCCGGCCCCTATCATCTAGTATTTAAGGAAAAATAAAAACATCCCTCCTATATTCAAGTATCTGGAATTTATATACTTTTATACCAAGTCACATGACATCTTTGTTTCCTACCTAATTTTAAAAAATTAATTGTTGTTGTTGTTAGTAATACACTGTAAAGCCTAGGACACAAGTATGATTGTTGTGAGGGGCCAAGGGCTTTTGCCCAGTGTAAATCAAGAAGCTTGTAGTCCTGTTTGCTCTTGGCAACCATGTTAGAACCCTGAGGGAAGCCACCATAAGAATGAAGTAAGCATGAGAACTGAAGAGGGAAGATATAAAAATAACAGAATTTTTGCCCTAATAAAATTATGACTAAAGTCTTTCCTACTTTTGATATTTATATTACAGAAGTTAATAAATCTTCTTCAAGATTTAGGCAGCAAACCACATTGCCATGTGTGTACCTATACAACAATCCTGCATGATCTGCACATGTACCCCAGAACCTAAAGTACAAAAAGTAATAATAATTAAAACAAAAATTCTGAAGGCAATTTCCCAATAGGAATCAATGGGTTTTAAAACATTCATCTAGCCATTACAGCTCTTCTTAAATAATGAGAAATAAGCATTCATCAACATGGCCTTAGGGTTCTCCTCAGCTTGGAACAACTTCTTACCTGCTTCCTTCTGACTCTGGGCCCTGATTTCCCTTTTCTTAGAGCCTTTCTTTCTCTACTTTAGAAAACTTGCAATAGTAAATTTTTTCTATGTTATGTAAATATTTTTAAAAGCCTCTTACCAGTTTTACAACCCTGGAATGGCTTTCTCGAGGACCTGGAAGCCATCTCTTTCAAATGTAAACAGCAAGGGAGATAATGTTGCTGTTTCCCAATTTTGTGGGATGGTAGGAGCCTAACTTCTGCCTGAGCCTTGCTTCAATTGTGAAACTACCTCCTGTCACAACAATAAGAGAAAATGTATTTTTTCCTTTGGGTGAAACCCATTAGCAAACACTGATGGCCTCTGGTCTCCAGCTTACCCCAGCACTTAGAAGTCCTCCCACCCTTTGTTTCAGCACAGTCAAGTTCAGACTATATTTTGGTCTTCCCCTATCCTATTGTGATAGCTTTAAATAAAGTCTTCTTTGCCGTTTAAAAAAAAAAAGATTTAGGCCTTTTTAAGTTAGTGTTTTCTGCCACTTACAAAATAAAAACAAAACAAAACAAAAATAATTGATACAGAACCTGGTCCTAAGGGGTGGGGGTCATATAAATAACAATAATATAGAATGAACTGAATACACACAGTGAACACACCTACATCCCAGGCTGTGAGGCTGCCCATCATTGCAATGTGCTTAGGCAACAGTTGCTTCAAATGTTGCCTGGCTCCAGCTAGGTGCTCAGATTGTGTTCTCACTGAGGCTTTAGCTCCAGGATACTTACTAGGGAAATTTCGGATTTTAAAATATGTATATATCAGTGAGGGTGCCAGAAGGAAACAGATGACACACTCAGCTGAAATTCTGAGAATTTAATGAAGAGATATTTGACATAAGTATGGACATGGTTAATGGAACCAACTGGGGGATGTGAGACACATAGGTGTTGACGAGAACGGGAAGCCATTCGCCTCCTTGGGCTGTAGGGCTGAAGGGAAGAAACAGTGTTACCATGGGGCAGAGAAAGTGAAAACTATGGAGGAACACAATTATTGGGGGGGGGGAACTGCAGCAAACCTGATTCCGATGAGGGGTAGAAATACTTCGTCTTCTCTCTCCTCCCATGCTCCAATCGCCAAGAAATTAGTTCTCCTGATCAAATCACAACTGATTATTTTTTACTGATTCATAATAGATGTACGTATTTTCAGGGTACATGTGATAACTTAAAACATTTATGTAATTTTAAAGATAAAACTCGTATAATTGGGATATCCACCACCTTAACTATTTGTCTTTCCTCGGGCTAGAAACATTCAAATTATTCTATTCTAGTTATTTGGAGCTATACAATAGATTATTGTAAACCGTGATCACCCTACTGATTTATCAAACACTACGTCTTATTTTCTCTATCATAGTGCACATGTGTACCCCACTAAGAAGATCTACAAAATGGAAAAGAAAAAAAAAACAAAAACAAAGTTGGGGGATATAAGTGGCTCATGTGAAGGCATTTTGGATGATTTTGACCTAAGATTCCTATGTGATAGGTATGTTGTTATTGTTTTTGTTTTCCCCTTAAATAAGATTCTAGGTCTGATTATCAGGATAAAATCGTAATGAGTTCTCTTATGGGCTTGTGTCACTTGATTGTCAAAGACACGCTTGTCACAACTCTACCAGCCAAATGATGAGGAAACAGAAGTGACATCAGAATGTTGTGTGGCACATTGAGAAAGGTCAGGATTTAAACAAAATTAATCTGAAGACACTTCAGAGCACAATCACTAGAAGCTAGGGACATGGGACAAAGAACATAGGCAGAGTGTTAGTCTGTGGCAACCAGGGCAGTAAATTTCAGTGTGTATAGAACTTCATTCTGCCTTCCTACCTGTCTCCATCCCAGGCTAATACAGAATCTTAAACCACTGTCTGGATCAAAAACAGTGATCCAGAATAAAGACTAGACCCCAAGCTAAGCATATGGAAAAAAAGACCTTACTCATTTAGAACTTTTGAGCTAAATTTTCACCAAAAGAGTCTAAGAAATAAAAAAGAGAAAAGGGTAACTGGTGGAAAGAAATGGAAAGAAAGTAAAAGAATACATAAAGCAAGATGTTGGTACAAATTAAAATATGGTAGTAGGAAGAAGTGTAAAATTACCAAACAGATAATCTGTGCTTTGTAAGCTATAATACACTAAATAAATGTGAGTTATTTAAAAATATTATGTCAATTTTCCTTCTAATCATTATTTTCATGATATGTCTGATAGTACAAGTCTCCTTTCTATTGCTGTTGGTTAAATAAAATCAAAGTTTAAAGTAGTGTTATATGAGCTCAGAGGATTAAATCCAAATTTTTCTAATATAAAGAGTATACAGAAAACATAAAAATTTTAAGATATTACCCGAACACGTAGCCTACTGTTAAAAATAGATCTGTGGAAGCCTGAATACATAATTTAAATTCCTGAATTTGAAATTGACAAGTGACTCTTTAAAGAGCTCATCTAATTTTCACCACTTACTAAGTGTGTGACATTGGGAAAGCACTTTCTCTGATCTCATTTTTTCTATCCATAAAATAGAGATAATATTTGTCTAAACTTACTATGGAAGTTACAAGGTTAAATGAATGATTACACATAAGGCAGGTAAAACAGTGGTACTGATGGTATTCTATGGAAGATTCTCATTGCAAAACAATCACCTTTCAATTACTGCTCAAATAATGAAGAAACTGCACTGTTAATACTATTAAGAATATTTTATATAACTATTAAATAGGTTTCTGTGTTAACAGTTACAACTAAAATGTGAGAGTGAGACTCTGAAACTCCATTACAAAACTGAAAATAAAACCACACTGGGTAATCTGGTTCAGCAGAATTTGACATTTTCCCCAACTTCTTTCATGCCCCAAACCATTTCCCTTTCAAACTCTTGTAAAACTTAATCAGTTGCATGTGAAATTAGATTCTTCTTCTAAATATGGTTCTTTAAACTTCACTGGGGTAGAGAAATCATTTAAATAATTTGATTTGCCCTGCATTCCCCCTCTAGATTCAGCTGTTTTTAAAATCTATTTTACACACTGTCAATAAGAACTGGAAAGCATGATGCCTTCCTGATTTATTGAATGAGGATCCTAGAATCATCTGTCTATGCACAGAACTTCAACTCAATGAACAGATATGCTCTTTTTAACAAAACCAAAATATCTTTTCAGCGCAGTCCGTGCTTTACAGAAACCACAACTTTATTCCCAGTAGCACTGTTTCTACACCCCTTTGGTTAAGGTCTGTCACATTGTGTTATAATTGTCTCTTTACTTCCCTGCCTCCTCTATTAGACTATAGGTTCTATGAAAGTTTTATTCATTTCTCATTCACATTGCTAAATATTTCCTTCACATGACATTAGTAAATTCTCAATACATAAAAAAGGATTGAATACATGACCAATTTACATGTAAAGTAAGAGATTAACTGTATTTGAGAACAAAATTCATATTCCTGACCTTAAAATTGCCAGAAGTTTTGAATTATCCTCAGAGACTTGAGGAGGAAGGACTTTTAAAATAATTTTATAAAATACATGAAGAAATTTCTTATGAAATATTTCCATAAGCATGGAACCAAGGGTTAATATAAAACACATATAATGCTAGCACTCACTAGAGGCTCATTTCTCTGTAGCTGCCATGTGCCTAGCCTACATCTCTTAAAATCAGATCCAGCCATTTTCTAAGTTTCCTTTTTTTCCTATGGCTAAGATTACAATCTATCATTTAGAGAGAATGTGACACCTAGATAAAAGCAAGTATATAAAAAGGAATCGAAACTGATGCAGAAGGAAAAAAGTACAAATAGGCTGCAATTCTGTTAGTTAAAATGACATGGTTGGGAGCTGAGAAGATAGCACAGAAAAAAAAGAAAAAGTTTTTAGGTCATTTTTATCAAGTGACTTGTATTTGCAAGAATGTGAAAACATGTCAAAAATAACCATATTTTCCAAGTTCATTGTTCTAAAATCCTTCCTCCTTCCTCTCTGATATTTGATATATTTGTTAAAATACTCATGCTTTAGTTTGATATCAATTTTATATTTGTTTTAAATATTTAAATAATATCCATATTTAAATATATTTCAGTAATATCCAACCACCTCCCACTATGTGAAATGTTTAATCACAAACCAGTGAGTCTTTGTATTGCCCTCCAGTCATAATTATCACGTACCTTTAGTATGTGGAGTACCTATTGGTTTGCACAGATTTGGTTTGCACAGATACACTGAGCAAAAACATACTCATACAGCAATTGACAAACTAATCTCAGGGTGGTCCCCACTACTGAATGCTGAACGTTTCTTATCTTGTTTCATGTGTGTGATGAAATAAAGCACAAGAAAATCAGGAGATGTGAGTTCTCATCCAGTTTCATCATTGGCATCATCAAGTCCCCTTCTCTGGATCACAGTTTTCTCATCTGAAAAATAAAAATATTTGACTAACTGCTTCTTAATATTCTTTTCTTCATAGTTATATAATTCTTCCTGTTAAGATCTTATTTTAAAAATAAGAAATGAAAAGCTTACATCTATGATAACTTTCTTCATGGATATTTTGGAATTTTTTTATTAGTTGCAGTTATTTCTGCAATTATAGCAAATAACATAGAATAAGATAGCCTCCAGATATTAACAATGCGTCCAACAATGTTAAATAAAAAATCATTGGGCTAATCTTATTCTATCATTTGTGAAGGAAAAAAAAGAGTGCAGTCTTGGTTTTCCCTGTGCTGGAGCTTGTCCTTCTCTTTTGAAGAGAGATGTTTCTTAACAGTCAGCAGCATACATGCTTGTGTAACTTAGCAGATGACAAGGGCAGTTCCCCCGCAATTCTGTGCATTTTTAGCAGTGCAAAATTTTAGTTGGTGGTAATTCTAGGTATCAGAGGTGTCACTTTGTCTTTAGGACACTTAACAATGAAAAGAAAGAATGGACCAAGAGTCAGGCATGCTTTCAACCAAATGTGTGCTGTTTGGCTAAACTTGTGCTCAACCTAGGAGAACTTTATTTACTAATTCCTTAGCATTGGCTTTTATTGCCTTCAGGTTTTTAATATTATATTTATTGATGTGTGCCTCATATATTTGGGGGACTTCTTAAAAGAAGATTTTGTATCAGTGTGTAAACTGGTCATTTGAAACTGATATGGTTATGATTTTTATACAATTTTAAAATCATAACTATGAATCATAATTGCAAAACACAAGACAGTACATGCTGCAAAAATACAAATCCATTTAGTAGCTCAAAAAAGAATGGAAGTTTCAAACCATACAACAAGATGAAATGTATATTGTAAAGAAGGAAGGAAGGAAGAAAGGGAAAGAGGGAGACACAGAAGGAAGAAGAAAGGGGGAGACAGAGAACAACGGAGAGAAAGAGGAAGGAGTCATATCTTAGGCATATGTTCGGTACTGAATAAATGTCAGTTAATATGCTAGTTTGAAGTATACAAAATTAGTGATATTATTTTTATCTGCAAAAATCCCCCAGAGTTTTCATATGGTTCAACTTAGCATATTCAAAATTATTTTTCAAAATTTGTCTGTATCAGACTATTGGTGAAAGAGTATAGTGCAAGGCAACATCCTCTGAAATAGACAATGCTGACAGGTCAGGCCTTCTTAGATGGCCAGTTCTGTCAATTCTCTTGCCTCAGCCTCCCAAGTAGCTGGGATTACAGGCACCTGCCACAACATCCAGCTATTTGTTGTATTTTTAGTAGAGATGGAGTTTCACCATGTTGGCCAGGCTGGTCTTGAACTCCTGACCTCAGGTGATCCACCCACCCCAGCCTCCTAAAGTGTTGAGCTTTTATTGCCAAATCATATTGTCCAGTTCTTGGGCCCTATCCTGGCACTACCTATTAGCAATAAAGGACCTCAGATTCCCTGTATGCACCCACAAAGATCTTTCATTACAATATGAGCACTTTCTTACTAGTGTGTTGTTCTTTATTCCCTTCACCTTGTGCATTTCCTGACTCTCTGCTTTCTCTTTATGTCCATCTCCTGCTGTTGTCAACATAGACTCTCAATGCTCTTAATGTTTCCTTTCTCTTTGGCCTCATTTTAAGCTGTTTCCTTAGTATTTTAGGTTCTCCATTTAGGTCTCCAAATGACTACAAAGCAATGATCCTCCTGGTCATCGATAACATTATTGTTCACTAATGTTTTTGTCTTGTTGACCACCTTGGCTACATCCCCAGATGTTATAAACTTACTGGCTTAACGTTGGCCAGGTATGATGCTAATCGTAGTCAATTCACAAAGTAGTCTCTGAAAACTTCCCATTAGCAGGCTGCTCTGTCCTAACCTATGTTTCTTCATGAACGTATATAGTTTGCCTCCACAAAGGGGAAAGTCTTCCCTTCTTAACACCCCTGTGGTTTGAGAGAGAAAGAAATCATTTCTGAGAGAAGGAAAGCAAGGCAGACTGTCGTCTGGAGAGAAAAGTCCTTTGTAATGGTGTTTTCTTCTATCTCTTTTAAAATTTCTTGATGAGTTCCAGGCTCCTAACAAAGGCTTCTGTAGCCAGCTGTGGCAGTATGTATCTGTCCTGGACTGAAGTAACTCCTTGCACAATAAAGGCAGCCTAACCACTGAGAGACACCTTCAATACTTTTTCAATTCTCCAGCTCCTCTGTCATTCCATCTCTACTTCTCAAATATAGCTACTGCAGTACGTAAAGTAATGGTTTCAGAATTCGCAGTTTGTTGTAGTTCAAGGCAAAAAAAAAAAAAAAAAAAAGAAGACTATGCAAATAAAATCTTTAACATCAAAAGTGTTAAAAGAACAAAAGATAATTTGATCACTGAGTAGGAAGTGGTTGTCTGATCAAGTCAAATTCACATATAAATTGGTAACTATAAATCAAGAGATCTGTCCATGTCAAATAAAATATGTAGACAAAAACCTGTAAATTTAACAGTTTACTTGGGATCTAAGAATTATAATTCAGGGCATACACACAGACCAGGTCGTCTTTGATATGTCCAAAGAACAAAGAGGAGTTTTGATGTTTTATAAAAAGGAGAGCTCTGATTGGTGAGTGACAATGTTGGGTAAACTTACTCTTAAAGTTGTAGCAGGTTGTTTCAGAAGCCATTAGGTAAAACTTTCAGGTTACAGCAGGCAGTATTAGCAGCCAGGCTTGCAAAAAATTATACGTTTGGAGCAATGTTAAGTGCCATGACTGCTTTTCCCCGCTGACTTCTCAACTCCTTTTTATTTGAGTAGGACCAGACTTGAGTCTCCAACTCATATGATCAATTTTCACAGATCCTTTAATTTTAAAAAGCAGGACTTTATTATAAATATAGACATCTATTCATATAAATGGCTTGACTACCTTTTTGGGGATATAGATGTGACTACAATTTTATACTCTATGAAGGCAATTAACTTAGTATCCTAATCCATATAAACTCTAGTTTATGTCCCTTCAGTTTCCATGAAGTTAGTCAACATTCATTTTTGGAACACCTACCACATGTCAGGCTTCCAAATTCTATTCTGCTCTTATAAAGATGTGCAGTACATAATACTTGTTTTCACAGAACCTCAATTTTTCTGAGAGACTGAATGCATCTTGCAACATACACTTTCAGAATACTATACTGATAGAATATGCACAAAGGCTTTTTAAGCATTCCGCAAGACAGAACCAGCTTTCCCTGATGAATCCAGAAATGCTCCATAGATCATGTGTACTTCCACAGTATATATTAGAATAATATAATAATTCTTTTCCAGAAAACTAGGATTAAAATGCAACCATTTGAATTATTTGCATGAATTGCACTGTTTAAAAACATACTGATCTTGGTTTAATAGTGAGTTCCTAATGAAGTTGAAGTGAAGGTAGAGCACCAGTGTTAGTGTTGAAATATTAAGCAAATGTATATTTAGGTACTGTATCTCAATGGGGTCCTTTCCTCTGAAGTTTTGAAAATGCTTGTTCTTAATTCTATAGAAAGCTAGTAGTATTGCATTTGTAGCCATAACACGGTTGCAGAATTCCAAAAGGATTATTTGGTTCCATTTATTATAGTAAAAAGAAATCCCTGCTGAATACAAAACATTGCTGTTTTGATTATGTGAACTGATTGTGTGTAATTTTGCCACTTCTTTTTATGTCATCATGTCCATTGAATCCCTTTTAAAGGAAAATCATTTTCTAGACTAAAATGTTATCATAAGAGCAGCTCTACTTTTGCTGACATGATTTTGATTAGGAAATTTAGAATCTTCACGCTATATGAATACATTAGAAGAGGATTACTCTGATCGAGACTTCACAAGAGAGCTAAAATATACCACAAATAAATAATCAAGCATCTTGTATGAATTTAAAAATAAATCGTGTATCATAAAAGTAAAAATGGTCAGTTTAGGCTCAGAAAGAACACAGATAGGATTGCTAATTTGCAGCAGAGTGAATCCAACAACATGGGTTTTTAATTAGATGGCAGAAACAGTAAGGTGACAGGACTGAGAACAGGTAAATCATCCAGGAATAGCAATGCACTGAGCGCAGAGCCAGCTGGTGTGGTGCTGCCTCAGTGTCAGAGATCTGTGCTGCATCCTGAAATGGGAACTGTTCAGACAGTCTGTTGCACAGCTGTTCTTACTCAGAAACAAACAGCCAGGTCTGTTAGTGGTATCACTCTGCAGGTACTATAATGACAGCAAAGTTTCTAGGAAGGACTGGATGTCTCAGGCAGATGAAAAAAAATTGAGCTTTATTAGAAACACCAAAAAAAAAAATGGATTTTAAAAATCTCTTTATTTTCCTAATCTAGTGTGTTATGTTATTAATTGAGTTATTTAGTCAAAAGTATATTCATGTCATCAGATTTGGAGTACTTAAGAATTTGGGCCAGGGAGAGTCAGCAAAAGTTTTTGGTGCTATATTTCATGTTGCATTTGATGACACATAAATTCCAAGGTTTTATTTTTTTAATTGAGACCATATCAACCATATCAATATGTGTAAATGCATTGCTAAAAATTGTTTATGAAAGAAAAGAAGGCAGGAAGCTCTCTACAATACCTGTATTTATTAATGCTTTAAAAATTTTTAAATTTATTTTAATTGATACATAATTGTACATATTTATGGAGTACAGTGTGATGTTTTGACATATACATACAATGTATAATAACCAAATTAGGGTAATTAGCATATCCATCACAGACTATTCTCATTTCTTTGTGAAGAGAACATCTACAATCCTTTCTCTTAGCTATTTTGAAACATGCGGCATATTACTATTAACTATAGTCACTCTACTGTGCAATGGAACACTAGAACTTATTTCTCCTATCTAACTTAACGTAATATCCATTGACCAATCTCTCATCTCACTCTTCCCACCACCAGCCTCCAGCTCCAGTAACCACTATTCTCTTTCCTTCTTCTATGAAGTCAACTTTTTAGATCCTTCATATAGGCAAGACCATGCAGTATTTGCCTATATGTGACTGACTTATTTCATTGAACACAATGTCCTCCAGGCTCAACCATGAAGCTGCAAATGACAAGATTTCATTCTTATTTGTGACTGAAAAGTTGGTGCAAAAATAATTGCAGTTTTTGCCATTGAGAGCAAAGGCAAATTACTTTTGCACTAACCTAGTATTTCATTGTGTAAATAAACCACATTTTCTTTATCCATTCATCTGTTAATGCACAATTATTAATGGTCTTAAGTCACATTTTATTTGTTGAGACCCTTCCCCAGTTAATATCAAAAATCAGAAAATTCACTAAAATGAGAGGTAAAATGTTTAAATAGGTTCAAAAGACAGGAAATTAGTAAATGTGGGGTCTGGACAGTACAACAGAGGTAGCCACAAATCCAAGGCACTTGCTGTGTTCCTTCCCATTGATAATTTTGGCTTGGGTTTGCCTGGTTTTGCTTTTTGTTTCTGTGTTTGTGAGGAGGAGGGAGCTGTTTGTTTGTTTTCTTGTTTGTCTGCTTGTGTGTTTGTTGTATATAAAAACAGAAGCACTTCAACTTGGTGCATTATTGACATTTCAGTTTCAGCAATTTTGTTTTAGAAAACCTGTCTTGAAACAGAAGAAAATCATCACCTTTAACACATCTCGAAAATAATCTTTTACTGAGTGTTTTCTATCAATGACTGATAACTTAATAATTTTTACGTAAAAACCAGCCAACTTCCATTAGGAAATAAGAGATAATTACTTTATCAATTTCTTGCTTTGTTGTATTAGCAGAGGCTTAAAAGAGGACATATCCTTAGTGATACTTGTCCCAAAACAGTGGAGGGCAACAATCCATGAGTGAGATTCCAGCCAAAGCCAATACAAACATGTAAAGTAGTTTAAGTCTACCTTCATGTTCCCATCAGTTTTACTTTTTAACCATCTTAGCCCTACTTACTATTAGTTTTCTACATTGCAAGTCTCCTAGATACTATCTATAACTGTTTATTCAAAACATGTAATAAATACTGGCAAGATATTGAAAATACACAAACGGAAAAACCATTTTGCTTACTTTCAAGGACTTAAAAAATTCAAATGGACATACAATGATGTAAATACGTAATTGATAATACAATAAGCATGACAATGGGAGAATGAACATATTCAATACAATAATGAAGATAGGCGTTATGGTAGACTGGATGGTAAGCAATAGAATGGGAGAATAAATACTCTGTGAGTACAGAGGAGGGGAAGACATCAAAGAAGTCAGTGGAAGAGACACTATTTACTGTTGACCTTAGGGGATGGGTCATAATTTGCCACAAATGTAGAGGAGGAACCACAGAGATGATTCCTTTGTCGGCACAAAAGAGAAAAAGAAAAGAATACATTTTAATTTGTATGCCTTTATGGGAAAAAGACATATGCTCTCAATTCACATGATTCCTTTCTCTGCTCTGCCAGACACCTAAAAAATACTTATATTTTCAACTCCCAGAATAGAATAAGCAAAGTCATGGCACTGGGAGAATAGAGAGTGCCTAGGAGATTGGCAAAACATGTTATTAATAATAATCAATAATAATTGCTAACACTTAGGAGTCTTTAGCATGTACCACTTCTTCTAAGAACTTTACAAGTATTATTTCAACTAACTTTTATTACTAACCCATGAAAAGTAAGGATTATTGTCATTATTTTAGAAGAGGAAACTGATAGAGAAGGACGTGGCATCTGACCCCGTGTCAAGTCCTAGAGTCAAGTTCTAAAGCTAGTGATTCCAGAACACAAGCTCCCAAACACCAGCACAGACTAAAAAAAAATTTTTTTAAAAGACAAAATGAGATCACTCCAATAACTTTGGACTTTATTCTGTAGTATTCTGTAATAAAGGACGGTTAACAAAATGGTAGCTTTAATATGCATTAACACATTAGTAAAACTGAAGGGGTCAACTTCAGCCATAATTCCCTCTCCTGGTAGCAATTTCCATGTGAGAGGTGAGTTTAAGGTAGAATAATTCTGAACTCTGATATAAAAAAAAATTGGCTACTCCGATTTGTGTTTTAGAAAGTTAACATGGAGGATGGATGAGAGTGGAGTAGAGACTTTAGTCAGGGGAAATAATAAGGAAATAATAGTGATAATCTAGACAGAGAGACGATGAAAGAGTAACCAAAGCAATGATGACAGGGATGGAAGAAACTTTTTGTTTGTTTGTTTTGAAATGGACTCTCGCTCTTGTTTTCCAGGCTAGAATGCAGTGGCACGATCTCTGCTGACTGCAAACTCTGCCCCCGGAGTTCAAGCGATTCTGTTGCCTCAGCCTCCCGAGTAGCTGGGATTACAGGCATACACCACCATGTTCGGCTAATTTTGTAGTTTTATTAGAGATGGGGTTTCACCATGTTGGCCAGACTGGTCTCGAACTCCTGACCTCAGATGATCCACCCACCTCGGCCTCCCAAAGTGCTGGGGTTGCAGGCATGAGCCACTGCACCCAGCCAAGAAACTTATTAGAAATAGAATTCACAGTCTTCCTACCCATGCACTCTTACTCCTGCCTCCCTCCCAACTAACCAGAACTAGATACTTTTGACCGCTGTGCTGTCTTCCCTGAAACCTACTGGCTTGTGTTGCTCCTCCTATCTCCCTCTAAGCTCAGACCTTTCATAATTTGGCCTCTTTCAAAAGGACAGTTAACAAAATGGTAGCTTCAATATACATTAACACATTAGTTAAACTGAAGGGGTCAACTTCAGCCTCAATTCCCTCTCGTGGTAGCAATGCCCATGTGAGAGGTGAGTTTAAGGTAGAATAATTCTGAACTCAGATATAAAACAGAGTTGGAAATCTAAAGAATAGGTGAAATTTAATAGACTTTTCTAGGTGTCCCATGTAAACTAACCATCACTTACATAAACTTATCAGCAGGTCATAATCTGAACGCATGTAATTCCAAAAATTAATTTTTAGGGTTAGGAAGGGTTCTAGAATGAGATATAAATTTTGTTCATTTAGCCTATTTTGTTTTTATTTTTGAAATGTTATGTATATGTTATTTTTACATATGTTATAAAAGATAAGTATCAAAATGAACATCTATATTCATTACTCTGGCCCTATATTTTAAAAACAGAACGTTATTTATTAAGTATTATTTATTCATCCTTTTGTCTGGTTCCAAGCGAGGCAAACTAAACTGCACTCTACCACTAAAAAAACTTGTATCTGGAAACATTAATTATAGATCTGCCATGGTTTATTTGCAGAAAGGACTTAGGAACTTACTAGAAAAGAACTCATCATCTTTCAGAGGTCAGTGAAAAATCCAATAGAGACCCAAGGGTTTTAGGCCAGTATTTGAGAGATATGTGCCATACTGTCTAAGTTTGAGGACAAAAATCTGAAATACCTGCTTGAATGAAAGATTTCTAAGACACTAACAGCACAGAACGGCTTCAGCGGAATCATCAGTATTGGTACCTTAGAATCTACAAAAATATAAAACCTGGCAAATGTGGCAGCACAGATGTCTTTGTGGACATTCTGGTAAAAGTCAGGCTCAAGGCCATCTGAAATGTTGAACAGTGGCTTTACCACCAACTACAGGTGAATTCCACAGTCTCCACAAAGGTCTTATCTGGTGCTGACATTCACCTTGCAAAAGATGAATCTCACATTCCCTAGGGAACAACTAATGTTTTTAAATGCACGAACTGGGGCTCAGAGGACTGACTGTAGTATGTCTCTACATGCTGAGTCTTCCTCTCCTGGTAATTCAAAGGAAATCCCTGATCTAATTATTTTTTAATTTTAAATTTTTATTTGTAACATATTTCCCCTATATATCCCATGACACAGACATTAAGCCAAGATTTTTAGCAAATAGACTGCAATTCTATCTGGAACAACAGAGAATTTGGAAACAGCTAAACAACTTTTCCAAGGGCAGGTACCTAGGTTTGTATATGTCAACCTAAATGGAATATTCTCCACGTTTAAGTATGAGGACATCTATAAATCCTGTTATCTCTGAATCACTATGAAAAATGAAAGAGGAATTTAACACAGATTTTTTGTTATGTTATAGGTCTTCAGCATCACACAGAGATATGGATGGATGCCCACTACTTACTCTCATCCTTAAGAATGAATATTTTTGGATCAGGAAGCAATAGTTGTTTTATATCCACTCAAATCCTGTCTCTAACTAGGGGCCCGTTTGTTCTCCGGGTTGGAGAGTAAGAAGTGTGAAGTGATGAGAAGGGCTTTCAAATTCCATTAGTAACATTTTTACTGTCTGGAGATATCTTGAAACTCTGTCTCAGATACCAATACTGTTCAGCCTAGAACCTCATTTACACATGAAAGGAGATAACCAAGAATTGGCAGGCATTTGAGGAAAACCACCAGCAAGAGAGAAATTAAAGTTAACATAGAAAAGAGCTAAACCCCTCTGCAAATAAAAGGGTGCTAATGGAGGGAACTGATAACTCTAAAATAATTAAAATAATGTCTCCAAGAGAAACATTGAAAAGGATATCACATCTATGTTTTAAAATCAAGATAGGCTCACTCTTTATTACACTATCACAAACAATTCTGAGACTGATATATGTAAGATAACAAAATAATAAATATTCCTTTTCTTAAAAAAGGGAAAAAATACCTAAGCCTGCAAGGAATAGATGACTACTATCTATATAAATTCCTAAAGAATAAGAAAAAAAAAACTTTCCAAACTCGTCCTATGATATTTTGTGATCCTGATATCAAAACTAAGAGTAACACACACAAAACAACCTCTAGACCTATACTATTTGTAAATGCTTATAAACAAAATACCAGCAAATTTCTAAAAGCAGTATACAAAAGAATGGTACATCATGAAAAAGTAGCTTTTACTCCAAAAGTTTAAGGATGCTTCAAACTTAAGAAAATTTATTAATGTGAAAATGTTAGGTAGAAGGATAAAAGCCAAATAATCAGCCCAATACATACAGAAATCAATTTCATAAAATTCCACACTCAATTCTGATTTTAAAAAATGAGTAAGTTAGAAATATAAGGAAACATCTTCTAAATAATGGGTTGCTTATAAAACAACTATCAAAAAGATACATAATAGAAAAACTAGAGACAATTTCTTATCAGTCAGGATCCAGTCAGGAATGCTCATTATCACTATTAGAATGTAATAGTATTCTACCCTGGCCAGACTAGAAGAATAAACAAAACATATAAATATTGGAAAGTCATAGAAAAAAAAACCAAGTGAAAAGTGATATGGGTGGTAGACTTCAGATGCACAAAGGTATATGTTATCTGTAGAAATTTCTAAAACAGGAGTAGAGCCAATTAAAACTCGGTCTTTTTTTATTATTCCCATGTGTCAGCAATTCTAAAATACTATCAAAAATAAAATTCACAGAATTTGTTCTAAAAAAAGAAATGGACAGTATTACAATCTTTGGAATTTCTCAAGAAGTAGAATTTTTGTGAATCACTGACAATTTTATCCTTATATTTAAGACTTTTCATATTTATATATCTGTTGCTTCATGTGAAAAAAATTTAATTAAAAATAAGACAAATGTTCTGTCTACTGTGAGAAAAAGATGGATTAACAAATCTGGCTAGTAAAGATTAATTTTTCCAAAGTCATTGAAAAATTTGCAGGAGATTTGAAAATAGAAATTATAAAGTGATTAATTATTACTAGTACACCATGTAAATATAAATCCTCCTCTTTTCAAAAAACACATTAGTGTAATTGAAAGTGCTACTCTATAACATTTTTAATTGTATGTACTGTAATACTTGTATTATTTTTAATATTAATTTTTAATTACCATTATATAAACATGAAATTTAATTAAAGAGAATTACTAATCTATTTGCATTTCTTTTCTAGACATTACTATTACTTGCTTCCTTTCATGATTATTATTGAAAACAATTTTGTTACATAGAGGATGCAGTGCTCAAAAATGTTCCATTCGAGATGTCAAATACATGAGGTTATGCCATTGTGTCAACCTAGAATTTTAGACTGTCAACAGAAAAATCTCTTAACAATTCTGAGAGAGGTTGGCAGTGTGGGACCATATTAGCTTTCCTGTCCTCAGCAAACAATAAAACACTAAAATATCAAATTAAAAAATTAATACTAAATAGGTACTAAACTATAAAACTTTAATAAAATGATATAGAAGTCAATAAGTATTGGATGGGAAAATTCAATATTTTAAAGATCTCTATGTATTAAGATTCTCCAGAAAAAAATAGGAGAATTCAGAACCAATAGGATTTATGTATATGGATATATCTCCTTTTATATACAAGAGGAATTGGCTCATGATTATGAAAGCTGAGAAGTCCCGTAAGATGCTGTCTACAAGCTGGAGAACCCAGGAAGCTGGTGGCATAGCTCAGTCCATGTCTGAAGGCCTCTGAACTAGAGAAGCCAATACTGCAACTCTCAGTCCAAGGCTGAAGAGATACAGAATTGGCCGAAATCCTGGGGATTCTGGAGTCCAAAGGTGTGCTGAATCTAAAGGTAGAAGAATCTAGAATTCTGATGTCCAAATTCAGAAGAAGAGTGCCCCAGCTTCAAAAAAGAGTGAGAATGGGTTTGCCTTTCCTCTGCCTTTCTGTTCTAAGCTCTCAACCATTTGGATGCTGCCTACCCACATTAGGTGAGGGCAGATCTTTTTTACCCAAATCTACTGATTCAGAGGCCAGTCTCTTTCAGAAACTGCCTCACAGACATACCCAGAAATATTCCTTTATTAGTTATCAGGGTATCCCTTAACCCAGCCAAGTTGACATGTCAAGTCAATCATCACATCCCACCTCCAAATAACTGGTAAAGTCAGTGCAAAGATTCAGGCGAAGAGTCACAGAATTTGGAAGTGAAAATGACCTTAAAGATCCAGTTGAATCTATTCGATTTATAGACAAGTCAAGCACAGTAAGGGCAGTAATATTTACACACACTCTGAGATAGAAGATAACCAGGTTAGACCTTTGATTTCCACATCAGTGTGATGTGGAGGCTTTCATATTATAGGAACACCAAGATGTAACCTCCTGGAGAATGAGAACACATGAACCAATTTTTTTGTTTTGTTTTGTTTTTGAGACAGAGTCTCAGTTTGTCACCCAGGCTGGAGTGCAGTGGCACAATCTCTGATCTCTGCAACCTCTGCCTCCCAGGTTCAAGTGATTGTCCTGCCTCAGCCTCCTGGGCAGCTGGTATTACAGGCACCCGCGACCACACCCAGCTAATTTTGGTATTTTTAGTAGAGATGGGGTTTTACCATGTTGGCCAGGCTGGTCTCGAACTCCTGGCCTCAGATGATCCACCCACCTTGGCCTCCCAAAGTACTGTGATTAGAGGCATGAGCCACTGCTCCTAGCCCACCTACAGTTGCCTTACAATTGTGATTCTTGACTTGAAACACTGATAAAATTACACAGGGACTACAATCAGAGGCTTATTCATGAAGACTCAAGACTTTGTTTTCAGACTCTCCAGAACTACTTGCAGGAAAATAACTCACTGATTAAGGACTTTTCTGAATGAATATTACTTGATACTTGTATTGATCCTAACCTAAGGATCTCTAATTATTAATAACCGTTCTCTGGCAACACATACATGCATATAATAACCTTACTTTTTAGCAAAAGGAATCATTTTTGAAGAAATAAATTCTGTGGATTGGGTAATCTCTCATTAAATAAATTAAAATCTTAAAATGTCCTGTTCTTGGTTGTGGTGGTCATAATTATCTTTTGGCTACATTTACCAACATTTAACTATAGGATAAAAAAATTCACTGCAGGTTGTATAAAAATGAATACTTTAATATCATAAGAAAGTTGGAGAGAGACAAATTATTAATTCACAGATAGTTTATAGATTAATAAGATCATTTTTGTAATGTATGCAGGAGATTTTGTATACATGCTTTCTACCCTGGAACCTCTCATTTTTTGTGTGTTTTGTTTTGTATTGCTTGGTTTTGAGACAGAGTTTTGCTCTTGTTGTCCAGGCTGGAGAGTAATGGCGTGATCTTGGCTCCCTGCAACCTCCACCTCCCAGGTTCAAGCGATTCTCCTGCCTCAGCCTGGGATTACAGGCATGCACCACCACACCTGGCTAATTTTGTACTTTTGGTAGAGACAGAGTTTTTCCATGTTTGTCAGGCTGGTCTCAAACTCCAGACCTCAGGTGATCTGCCAGCCTCAGCCTCCCAAAGCACTGGGATTACAGGCATGAGCCACCGCGCCCAGCTGGAACCTCTTGTTTTATCCAAACATCAGAGTTCCCATCTCAGTGTCTGAGGACTAGTGCCACCTTTCCCTTTCTCAGAGCCCCCCCCCTCTTAATGCTAAATTATTTCTGTAAGTTATATATTTTTTCTCTCATGGTGTCCATTGCAGCCCAGTGGCCAAATGTGGCAAGCCAGTAAACACCAGCTTCCTTGTAAGTATACAGAAAATTTGGGGTATAAAGGTTTTAAAATAAGGAAAGAATTTAAAATAAGGTAGGTTTCTGAAATAAGTAGTTCCAACTTGGAAGCTTCTTTCCTCTATTTACCCTTAATATTCTGAGTTACTACTGGAGGCTTCTATTCCTGGCAAGCCAGACTTTATTTCTTTGGGCCCTCCTTTCTTAAGCCGCCATCAATTTCATACCTGCTGATGGAGATGAAGCTCTTTGGGGGTATGATCTGTGAAAACCCTCTCTGGTTTCATGACTTGTTACTCAAACTCATACTCAGGGCACCTTTCTAAATTTTCTGTTTTCCATCTTTGAATGACACAAAATTCCATTCTACTTACAAAACTTCTTTTCCTGTTTCTAAACTCATACTTATTTGATATTTACTATGTTTTCCCATTTTTTCTTCTCATCTGATCCTGGCTATGGAGGAGGGTTCCATTCACCCCATTCTTATATGTTGCTCTAGAATGTACAGCTGATATTTTATAATAAAAAGTCATGCTAACTCCCACATGACCTACCATTCACTCTCCCCAAGCCGGTAACAAAGCAGGCAACCCAACTAATATAATATTTAGACTAACAGTGAAGAAAAGATCTTTCACCCTTCTGTACTCTGAATAAATAAATTAGTCTGACCAAAAGAAGAAATGTGGTGTAACATGATTTATTTGGGCCAGAGCTGACACTGGTAAGACAAAGTCTTCTTATCTGCTTACAGAAAGTTAAGCAGAGGTCAACAGCCACATCCTCTGATTTGTAAGCCATTGCATGAACATTGTGGGGGGAAGAACTTGAACCCAGTTTTCAACAGGATTCCAAACATATACTAATATGTCTTATAGACCAAAGGGGGTGCAAACAGAGGCCAGACAACGGACAGAAACAATGCGTGCTCTAAGAGAAAAAGTATGAGTGAGGCTCAACATTGGTTTTGCCAGGCAAATTCAGCACCACATCTATGGGATAGAGTTTCAGGTACAGGGTGGTGCAGTAAAACTACAAGCTCAGTGTTATTCTGGACCTAGTGTCACTAACATGGGACCACCAGCCTCACCAAAATCTGAACCTAGAAAGGAAGATGTTTCCCTGCTAGATGGAAAGACACTAAGACTTTACTACCAAAGATCAGATATGTGGTGGCATCTGGAAACTCCCTTAAGTGACCTCTGGGACACTTTGGAACATAGTAAATCAGGAGAGGTCCATCATTGCTATGCCAAAGTGAGAGAGATTAAAGGCAAGCTAAGAAATAAGGCACAGCTGGAGAAGAGAGAGGCAATAATGTGATTTGGCTCTGTGTCCCTACCCACATCTCACCTTGCATTGTAATAATCCCCAGATTTTGGGGGAGGGACCCAGTGGGAGATAATTGAATCATAGGGGCTGGTTTTTCCTGTGGTGTTCTCATGAAAGTGAGTAAGTCTCAAAAGAGCCGATGGCTTTATAAAGGGGAGTGCCCCTACACAAGCTCTCTCTTGCCTACCACCATGTGAGATGTTCCTTTGCTCTTCCTTTGCCTTCCACCATGATTGCAAGGCCTCCCCAGCCATGTGGAACTGTGAGTTCATTAAATCTCTTTCCTTTAGAAATTACTCAGTGTAAGATATTTCCTATAGCAGCATGAGAATGGACTAATACAGACGCAGAGGCATAAATTGGGGATGAAATGCTGAGTCTTCTCACCTCCTTTGGAAATGCCTACAAAGATCCCGCAAGAAAGAGGATGAGGAGGGATTGCTCTGTTTGGCAGGTTACGTTATTGACCCATGATGTCTGGGAACAAATAACTAAAGTGCTTTCACCTAGGACCCATTAGCTGTGGGATCTAGTATAACAACAGACAGATAGAAACATCAAAGTAAAAACTGGGGGCAATGTAAACTCAGGGTGAAAGACATAAAATGTTCTCCCTGAAGAACACTTTTTTGTAAAGAAATAAACTATTTTTCAGCAAATATGGGAATTCACAGTAACTACATGAAGTCTTTTATTAGCAGAATGAGAAGTTTAAGTTGGGAATTAACAGGGGTTGAAGGTGGGAATCAAGCAAATCCAACAATTAGAAATTCCTTTCCATTGAAAAACTAATATTAAAAATGCAAATTACACTAGAGCTAAATCTAATTACACTTCAATATACGTTAATATATCCTAACTAATAGATTGACTGCAGAGAAGAGTCTGAAGTGTTAATTCTGGAGAAAGGCATGTTTCATTGAAGAAACTGGCAGCATAGAGCTCCAGGGAAAGACAGAGTAAGTTCCCAGTTGACAGAGAGTAGGAGGCGACATGCTCTCAGAAAGGCGAAGAAATATAGGGAGAGCGTCTAAAACAAAATTCAGGTTCCTATAAACCACTGCACCTGGATTCCTAGAGCAAACTGCTTGTATGTTATAAAAGAGGCCTCATTTTGAGGCAGCAGTTGACTTTCTGCTAAAGGTTGCTAATGGCAAAGACCAGAGAAAGAATCACATTATGCATAGAAAGCATGTATAAATAAATCAATAAACAGTTTTTCATAAGTCGATAAACAATTTTTCATTGTTTTTCTTGTGGAACCCTTTCCCCACAAAGGCAAGTACCATTTTATCTGTTTCTTTTAGGTATTTATTAAATAAACTCCATGTGAGTTTAAATGAATTCTATATAGCTATTAGTGAAGGAGTTAATTCCCTTTAAATAAACTATTTGTCCTTTTTAAAGGAAAACAAAAGACACAGAGATATAGAAGTAGAAATTCCTAACTCAGAAAATTAAGTCAATTTTTTTGGTTCATTAGTGTTCCTCTTTTGTCAGCTTTCAGTATCTTTACACCTTCTGTAATGCTCAATTCTATTCATGTACACTCTATTGTTCTCCTTGTTTCAACTACTGGCAAAATCACAAAACAGAAGACAAAGCAAGTCATAATATTCTATCAGTTCAAATCGAAGGACCATGCATTTAGGAAAGATTCAAGTCTGCTTTTGCAAGATGATCCTGGAACATAAAAACATGATGAATACATCAAAAATATTTCTCACATACTGCCTGCCATAAAAAGATTGTTTGAATTAAACATCATTATTGCTCTGTTGTCAACATG
Organism: Ateles fusciceps; assembly: GCA_036589455.1. Lineage (NCBI taxonomy): Eukaryota > Metazoa > Chordata > Mammalia > Primates > Atelidae > Ateles > Ateles fusciceps. Next base: position 6,507,836 of record JAZHEH010002565.1, read on the forward strand.
TTAATATAGACAGATAAGCCACACATACCCCTGAGCTCTATCATGATCTATAAATCGCTGGCATATTTGCTATTGCTATCTTTTTAATATTTAATAGTTTCCAGAGCACGCTAACTGAGACCTTGGAACCTATTTTTGTCAGAGTTCGTTCTTCCTCAGATTGTAAGAGATGAATTTGGAGTGATCTTTTGAACCCCTCAAACATTTTAAAATTTATTATTCATGCATGACAACGTCCAGGACAAGGCTGCCGCTGACATGGTATTTTGTTATATAAATATAAACAAGACTAAGGAGTCTTTGCTATTATTTCAAAGAGCTCACTGTGATTTTTAAAAAAGACCTTCCTCATTTCATACAATTATGTATTGATTTTTCAATAATTAGGAGTTAGCCTACCTGGTTTGTGGATTATAAAAATTTTAGAAACAAAAAGGATGTCAAAATTATCTTATTGAAACGCTTGCTTTTTTTCTGTAAGGAATCAGTGGTCACAAAGTTTAAACAGCTTGCCCAGGGTCACACAACCAAAAAACGGGCAAGAGGGACCTAGAATCCACATTTCTGCTGCATCATTAAGTCAATCCTAATGTGTCTGACTTCTCATGTTATGGCCAGCTATGCTTATTGGAAAATTTACTGTAAAAAGAACTAAAGAAGAGCAAGAAATTCAACTTATGTGGAACCTGACTCTAGTTCCAGAAAAACATAATTGTCTTGGGGAATAATGTATGATTTTGTTTATTGGTTTTCATTAAGTTCCTATTAGAGTTGTTATAGTTAAGAACTTCACTAACTTCGTTTTGTTTTTTTTGTTTTTTTTTTTTTTTTTGAGAGGGAGTCTGGCTCTGTCTCCCAGGCTGGAGTGCAGTGGCACAATCTCGGCTCACTGCAACCTCTGCCTCCCGGGTTCAAGCAATTCTCCTGCCTCAATCTCCCAAGTAGCTGGGACTACAGGCGCATGCCACCACACCCCGCTAATTTTTTGAATTTTTAGTAGAGATGGGGTTTCACCTTGTTACAGGATGATCTCGGTCTCCTGACCTGGTGATTCGCCTGCCTTGGCCTTCCAAAGTGCTGGGATTACAGGCAAGAACTTCACTAACTTCTAAGTGAACATGAATTGAAGAATTAAGATCATAGGCTTTCTAAATGTGTGAGAATAAATGTGAAAATTAAAAGATCCAGGCATAAGGTGTATAACCAGTTATGCTGTTGACAGTTACATGGTCAGATCATCATGTTCCAGCTTGCAAATTAAGTGTTTCAGTGTGCCATAAGATAGCAGGAAAAAAAAAATGTGATTCTATGATCTGCCATCCATCTGTAAGTTTTATCTGATATAAACAAAAAAAAATTTCTGAGAAAATAACTAATATACATTTTTTTCCACAAAGCTTGCTGTGGTAGTTAAGGTCTTCTCCATATAGAAATAACTGAAATACCATGACTGAGATACAAAGACAATAAAAAAATAATAATTTGATTGTTATGGGTAGCCAAATTTAAGTATCTTGACTGAAATAAATTTAGGTGTGCAGGGTGAATTATTTGGATAACCATTTTGCCAAGTGATAGAAATAAAAATTAATGGCCAAACAATAAACATTTCTGTTAAAAATGAAAACAAATACTGACATTTTTAAAATCCCAAATTTAAAGACAATTACTTCATATTTGCAGGCGTGAAGAGTAGAAAGGATGTGTTCGTATGAACTCTCGAGGTATTAGATATGACAAAATGGAAATCTATTCAATACATATTGAGCAATTACTATGTAGAAGACACTCTTCAAGGCAGTGGGCAGGTTTTACCAGATAATGAAACAGACAAAATCCCTGTTCTCAGGCAGTCTAACATTCTGTTGGTGGAAGACAGTATATACAAATGAAGAAATGCACTTGTATGATGTTCCTATTTCTTTTTGTTGTTGTTGTTGTTCTCCAAGTTTCAAATTTCCATTTCTAAACCAAAGAGTTTGAGGCAAGTAAACAGTAAAAAAATTTTAAATTCAACATTTCTTTTTATATTTTATGTCTTTTCCTGCCAACAAGTTATCCAGTAATCATCTATAAAATTTTGATTTCATCTGCCTAAATATAAATGCTGATTTGGGCATATGTTTTTCCTTTGAACGGATCTATTTTACAAGTAAGTAAACTAACATGCATTGATTACCCATGAACATGGCAGATCATGTTCCAGACACTTCTGTAGATATTAGGAATATACACCTCAAAAACTATTGTGAAGTAAAGACAAATAATCAAAGAAAATCATCTTTACTTCCTGAAAGCATTAATAAAACTGTCCTGGGAAAACAAAAATAATAATAATTCTTAAATAATTTTAGCAACTTCATTTTTAATAACATACACTGTGTCCAATTCTTACAACAACTATACATGATATGCTAGTTTTTCTATTTCATAGATGAGGAATTAGGTTGATTCGAGTTAAATATTTTCCAAGACTGCACAGGTGGTAAATAGCAAAATCGGACTATTTCTTCAGCATTTCTTCTAATACCTTCGCTCCTTCTACCACCTTCTCTACCATACCTTACTGTCTCCAAGCATTTAAGCACTTCTTTATATTTGCTCACATTCCAAGTAAATTGTAGAGAATGCTTTGTGTAGAGTGTTTTTATGGCACTGCCCCCCCACAAAACATGAAAATGGAGACCCCAAAATGATTTGCCTCTCTGTGAAATGATGTGCCCTATTGTGTAGGAGTGTGCTTTACTCCTAAGAAACAAGATGCATGCAAATCATTTCCATGTTGTAGGCAGGCTTCTGAGCAATATGTAAATAAGCAAGAGAAAAAATATCCACATTAATAAACAGCCCCTCGGATACATGAAACCCATCTGCAACATTAGGTAAAGAGTTTGTATACTGTGTAGTCAGACGGGATGTCCATATTGCATTCCTCAGTGTCTGTAAGGGAAAACAGAATGATGGTTCAGGTAGGGCGGTGCCATATGGCTGAATCCATGAAAATATCACAGAGTTATTTTTTTTCAGCAACTGTGATCAGTCCATGTAAGCAAGGATCAAGTCTCTGCAAATAGAATTATGACACTCCAAGTTTCATCCTGTTTCCAAGGTCTCTTTCTCACACATCCTGCTGAGATTAACCTATAATATTTCTCTGCACGTGGATTTAGTTCTCCTAAAATAGGGGATGGCAACCAAAGGGAAATTGAAAGTAGAAGAGACACAAGCAACAGAAATGGCCCAAAGTGAGAATCACAGATTGACAATACAACATGTGCCAGTGAGTCCATGGCTGACATTATCAAGTAAGATGACTCAGAGGAAAAAAAAACCACCAAAGGAACTGTTAACTCACACCAAACAGGAAATGACTGATTAAAGACAGAAAAGAAATGCAAAGCCAGGATCCAACTCCAGTCTGATATCTTTAGCTGTGCCCTGGTATGACCGAACAGTAACATGAAAAAGCACCTACACTTGCCTGATAGCTACTGCCACTCTCTTGGAGAAGTGGGATGATAGCAAGAAAATAATGGGCCTGCTGTCATTTATCCTTCTTTCATCTTTCTCTACAGTTTTTTAAAATTCCTTTCCTAATTTGATATTTAGAGTTCAGTTTTGTTATGATAACTAAAGAAATAAGAATTGAGGATGACAGGATACCAATAGAATTAGTCAAGTTTAGCTGTGATGTTTTTCAGGGCTTCTGTTCACCTCACCCTCACTTATAATCCTCAAATTCTAGATGAAATAGACTGCTTCTTTTGCTCCCATTAGCATCTGCTTTGGGAAAAATGACTTTAAAGGCTTTAATAATATTTCTGCTAATTATAACACATAACCCAAGAAACTCAAATCAATTTCGGCTAGGTTCACATGCAAATTTCAACTTTGTCCCACAAGTGAATTTTACTTCTATTCAAAACATTAAGCATATTCACTTAATAGCAGCACACAACTCCCGGTTTAAACCTTAAAATGTATTTTAATCAATATTCTGTTTCGAACCTCAAGCTAAGTCTCTGCCTAGTCAGACACTGAGAGAGAATGAATAGAACTAGAAACTCTGGCGACCTTATCCAGGGACAGCAATTGTACCAAGGTTCTCTACATAAGGCTCTCTGCAGAACAGTCGACTAAATTTTCCAATCCCCCTCTGCTTTGCCTGTCATTCAAAATGCAAGCCTCACTAGCTTTTTATTCTATTCTGTGCTTTCGCTTTCTTCATGCTTCGCTCTTCCTGCTCTCTGAATCATCTGCCAAGTGAACTACCTCTATCTCCTTACCTGAAATCTGGCTTTCTCCTAAGAATAGCTCTTCTCATCCTTGTCTATGTCTTCTGGCTCTGCAGGTGGGGAAGAGAGATGGAGAGATTGATTAGTATTCCATTGTCCTGGTTTTCCCTTCTTCACTCCTCTCAAACCTGTTTTCCTTTCAGGCTTTTCCCCCTCTGATATGTGTTAACCCTCCTTGCTGTAGTCATGCCCATTATCTTGATTTCATTCTATTTAATTCCCAGTGGTTTCCCTCCATGTCTTTAGAACCTGGAAATGTGTCTTCTTCTTCACATCAAGTTCAACCTTCATCCTAACCAGCTTCAATTTCCATGCAAATCCCCAGCCTCATAGTGATTCAACTTTCTAAATGTATTGGTTTTCACTTCTTTACTTCAGTCTTCCCCCACAAGGTTTTTATCACCTGAAAACTTTCTGCCTTTAAACTATGAAGACCCATTATCCCCTTCTCTGACCGTAGCCTGCCGTGTATCTGTCCAGCTCATTTATTGTTTTATTCTCACTATTTGTAGACATCCCCAACCTCCCGGTTCCACCTCCTCTGGATGTTCTCCCAGTCTTCAACCCTTTGCTATTATCACTGAGCAGTGATAGAGAAAATGTCACATATTTGCCAGTGTTTGTCTACTAGAAATTTATGGTTTGGAGCTTATCAACACTGCCTGACATTTCTTCCCATAGTGAGCTTCTTCTCCTCAGCAGCTTCTTCAAAGCTTAACTATTCTCCTCATCTCTTCAGAATTACCTAGTGACATTACCTCTTTTCTCATGAAGATTAAGCAAAAAGGTCTATGAAGAAGAACTGTTAGACTTTTTATTTTCCCTACAGTTACTTGTTCTCTTTGATTGATGTGTAGTGATCCAAAGTTTCCATGTGTCCAGCGAGATGGGAAGATTTGCCGAGAGAGAGAGCCAACCAGCAGTTGAAGAGTCCTAGGGCAGAGATGATGGGACACAGAGTTGGTTACTGTTCCAACCAGAAACCTGAGAATAACAAGGCAGCATCTCAGAAAAATCAGCTGGGCCAAACTTCTAAGCAGTATTCCATTCAAACTTCAGACGAGTCATCATTGAAGAAATACTGTACGCCATTAGTCTCAAAGGACAGCCTTGATAAATCACATCTGGGGAAAATGCCAGTGCAGAACCAACTCAGAGCCAGATCAGACTCTGGTGACAGTACAAGCTCCCTGGAACTAAGAACTGATCCCAGAGAGGATATATTAAGAGAGACCCAGAACAGAAAATTTAAACCTCGACATGGTGGGATATTTAAATATCATTAACTAAGTTTAAGTTACTTTATTAGACTGATTTAACCTAAATTTGACTGTTAGATAAGATTTTCTGTGGTCAATTAGAAATGAGGGTTTACAATACAGGTGCTGTTGAATTATGAGAAAATAAAGTTATATGCATAAATATATGTCCCATATTAATTAAAAAACTTATAGAACTACCTCTGTCCAAATGTGTAACACATATATCATTTATCAAACAAATCCCACTTCTAAAAATATTTCTTGAGAAGTAATCAACTATACAAAACAGAGATGTGTGTGTTAGGTTGTTCTTCACAACATCTTTCATAATAAGAAAAACATGAGGAAAAACAAGATATCTATCAATGAAAAAAGAGTCATTTATTCAACCATAATTCATATATGCAACATTATACAATGCGGTAATTTAAAATAATGATGTAGATCTATATATTTATATCAATAGAAAGGTGTCACCACATAACACTGGTGGAAAAGGGGGGTGAAATTACAATTCCTTCTCATGTGTGAAGCAATCCACAATATCCAATTGGCCCCAATCTAGGATTAATTCGTTACTGTGGCTAAGATATGTTGATCAGCATCCTTCCTAACAGGGTCATTGTGACCCTTATCAGATAATCCCATATTTCTTCACATTTGTCAGTAGCAAGAATTTCATCCTGCCAGAAATAGAGTGGGGGATGAAAAAAACACTTGGTCTGAGAGGACATTTTTCAACACCTAAGATGACCCTACCTATAAACACACAATCCAAGATCATGATTCTCACAGCCCATCCTTGTCCAGTGATACCCCTGTGGGTTTTTCGGGGGTTGAATTTTTTTTTACATGTTTCCTTTCCATTTTAAATACACTACTTGGATGGTCTTACTCACAATATGTTTTAAGTAGACATCCCCAGAAATAGACCTGAGATGAGAATTTGTGTTCCAGTGATTCACTAAAGAAGTTCTTCCCAAGGAGACTAGTAAGGGAATGAGGAAGCAGGACAGGGAATGGGAAAAAATTAAGCAGAAGTGCAATTTTGGGTAAAGTCCTGGAGGGCAAATTATAACTCACACTTTGCCATGACAAGAGGCAAAAGAGCTGAGCTCATACTCTTGTACCACTTGGTCCTTGTCTAATGTCTGCTTCTAGGATTGGAATAACCAGATGCTTTCCGCTCTCTGAACTTGCAGATGAAGCAGCCACCATACCCAAGGGCACTAGATACAAAACCATGAAGGAGTAGGGTCAGGGAACTGGATAGAAAACAAAAGAGATCCCAGGGGATCTGTGTTAAAAATATCAGTGCCCTCTATAACCCCCAAAACTTCAACCAGCATGACAAATACCAAATTTGTATCATTACCACAGACCTTGCCCTTGAACTCCAGACTTACACACCTAAATGCTTTTTGAACTTCTTCCTCATCTACAGGCTTCCCAAACATACCTTGTTTAAAACTGAGCTCTCCTCCCTATTATTCTCGTGTACTTTTCTCAACAAATGTCCCCCTTTGTACCCACTATGGCCAATCCAGAAAACTCAGTTCAACTTGCCAGACACCTCATCTTTTAATTCACCAAGTCCTTTTGAGTTTGCCTATGTAATATACCTTTAGTCTATTCCTGACTCTTATACCTTCGTTCTGGAGTCATACCTCTTCACCGTCTCTTTGTTACAGTTTGTGCACCCCAATATTCATCGTCTATCCTGCTACTCTAGATTCGCCCTCTCAAATTTATATCTTACCATAGCACTGCTCTGCTTAGAACTTTTCAATGGCTTCTCATTTTGCAGGTTACAGAACCAAATACTTGGCATTTCAGTTTACATCATCCTGTTCTAATCCCCATCTACTTTTCTAATACAATCTTCTACCTTTAAAATCATAAATTCAAAACACTTTTAACTATTGGAGTTCTGAAAATTGTCTTGTTCTCTTATGCTTGAGGTGATTCATGAGCACTTTGTCCCCCACATTAGCTCTTCTGAGAGACTTCCTTGGCATTCCTTTCCCCTTAGGCTGATTAAATTCTTTTTTTAAAATCCCTGTAGTAGCCTGTGCACACCCTCGTGGTAGTATCTATTTATGTACAGAATATAGCCAATTAGATCTTGAGGGAAACAAAATACCTTGTTCATCCTCAGCCTACCTAACACATGGCCTGATGCCATTTTCTAAGTCTTGTCGTTGTGTCCTAATTCTGGCTCCTTATGCATGATCAGGTAGTACATTGCTATATTAGATACCAGAAGTAAAAAGGTAATAAGGCTGGTGCTCTGCTTACAGGTTAATAGGGAGGATTTTCAGATGTGATAGGATTCTAACACTGAATCAGGAGTACACACTGAATGCCGTGAGTTCCAAAAGGGACACTTAGGCTAATTTATGGGTTTAGGGAAGGCTTGCCATAGAAAATGATGTCTAAGCAGATTTCAAAGGACAGATAAAGTTATAATCTAGGCAAAGAAATATGATTTCTCCAGATGTGTCCATTTCTACTTAAAATCAGCATTATTATTAACTGTGTCTTGTTCTTAAATGTCACAAAAGAAACAGCCAGCAAACTTGGGACAGGACAGTAAAATAATAAAATAATAGACCTTTCTCACCAGATGTCAAGGTGATTTTGTCACTTCAGTTGCATTGCTTCTGGGTCTCAGTGAACTTAATCATCAGCAAGCAGGCCTAAGAATATATTTAATAGGCTCTTCTTAATGTAAACATCTTTGGGAAAGAATCTTATTCCTACTCATTTTAGATTTTCTTGGTATTAAATGGATAGAAAGCAAACTTTATATAATGAATTTTCCATTGCCTTTTGAAAGGTATCACCAGAGTCCAAAATGTTTGCAAGGTTTTTCTTAAACATTATTGCAGTGGGGTAAATTATTATTATTATATAGGAAGCTAATCATTTCAGAGTAAACAACAGATGTTTGCACCCTTATTACTGTTTGGTACTGACATCGGTATTAAATGATAATATGAAAACATGTCACAGACATGAATGATGAATTCAAATGTCAAGAATGGTGGAAAAGAAATGTTTAAAATAGGAAATTTCAGGGTCTTGGATGAGAATTAAACTATGAGCACCTTCTTCAGGCAATGTGCAATACTACTTTTCCACAGCATAAAAATAATCTGGAAAATTCCAAGGAACATTTTTCTCCAAAAGTTGTTACTAAAGTATAGATGTTTAAGATATTCATGCAATTGATTAAGTAATGGCACCTGGCAAATAATCCAGTTGTATCAAAAGTAGTAAACTTAATAGATACTTTGAATACAGTTAGATAAATAGATCGACAGATACATAGATGTTTTATGCTATATATCATATTTTCTGGACATCACTTGAGATGTTTCTAGAAACTCAATTTTCCATATTTGGGTATTAATCAATTTACCTTACATGCAGTCACAAATGATACTGTTAATTTAAATTGTCCTCATTCAATGCACTTTGAGGCATTTAATGCCTATTTAAATGGGTTAGTTTTCACCAGGAAAAGTTACAACTAATTTTTTTGTTTGTGTAGTTACAAAATATTTGATATTTTTCACTGAATTTCATGTTCTATGTCTATTCCCCATAGCTAGCTAAAGATGATCAAGATAGATGAAATGGGGCACCTTTACCCCTAGAGGAGGAATTCTGTCTCCTCTGACTGGAACACAAGCTCTGAAAGTAGACATCTTGTCTTTCTCATTGATTGCTATGTCAGTGATCATGCTAAGGTTCACATGGGAAGATGTACCATGTAAGTTTCTTGGATGAATTAGTGAATGAATAAGTGAATGAATTACACTAATTAAAACATTCAGAACATTTAGATTTTCTTTAAAATAATATCATCTTGAGTACAATTTTAAAATTGTAAAAAGATCAGAAGTACATTATATTTCATAAATGTTATGATTGCCTGTAATAAAATTTGAAAAGAACAGTCTTCATAAGGGGGTCTAAAAAGTAAGGTGAGCTCACATTCACTTTTGTCCTGTATATGCAGGTAAACAGGCATTGGTTACAGCCAGCCTCGTGCTGACTACAGAAGAAAGCCAGGGGAGGCAGCTGGCTCCATCTTCTCTTCCACCACCATTGATTGTTGAGCCAGAGTTCTTTAAAGTAGCTATGTAAAATCAGAATTCTTTATTTCCCAAGACAATAGGGAATATGAGGTGACTTCACTTTTCAGTGTAGAGAAATTGTTGCTGCTCGATAGAACAATGTGACTCTTACCTAGAAAAATGAGGACAAAGTCTAAGATGGTTTCTCCTGCATGTGCCAGTTAATTTCCGTTTTGTTTACACATTTCAGAGTCTACCCTTAACCTAAAAATACATGCCTTTAGGTCATTAAGGAAACCACATGAAAGAAAGTGACTGAATCTTTCCAATTCTATGTCTAACACAGTGGTGAATAATGTGGTCCGTAGAAAGAACACAGGTTGAATCTCAGTTTGAACTCTTACAAGCTGTGTGACCTTGGGTAATTACCTAACTGCGTTGTGCCTCTATATCACCTATGAAAAGGCGATATAGGAACAGTTCCCACTTAATAAGGTGGTTGTGAGAAGAGTTTGTGACCAGTGCACCAGAGCTATTTGTGGTAGAGCAGAACAGAATATGATAATCATCACTCAACCATGAAGGGCCTCAGAGAAGAAGGGGAAAACCTTCCTCCCTCCCCCACCTCTCCCATTGGCTGATGTAGAATCATGACCCTGAATCTTACTTATTAAAGTTAAAATATGTAAGGACATTTTTCGCTTGTAGGAAATAAGGGAAAGGAACTAAAATGTATTATTTCCCTACTACATGGCATGCACTTACCATATATCTCTTAATGTAATCTTTATAACAAGTCTAAACAATCAGTATTATTTTCCTAATTTCACACACAAGACTATGAGGCTGTGAGTTTGCCAGGTTTGCATTGCTGATAAGCGGTGAAGCTGGGGCTCAAACCCAGGTCTAAGTCCACAGTTCACATTGTTTCAGTGATGCCCTGGAGTAGCTCAGGGTTAGGGACCTCTTTTACAGGGCCCTGCCTTCCCCACCCACTGTCTCAGCTACTGAACTAAGACACTCTTGGCAACTGGCAATCATGCGAACAGCACAAATCCCCATCACCTGTCTACTGCACAGCTCTAAAAAGAGTTTGAGTAACAAGAGCTTCTTGAGATGAGATAATAATTACCCAAACCAGCACTTCTCTAAAAGTAACATGTCCACCTATCACCTGGGAGGGCTTGTAGAAGGCAGATTCTAGTTCAGGAGAGCAGGAATGGCACATAAGATTCTGTATTTCTAAAAGCTGTCCATGATTCAGATGTTGCTAGCCCAGGGACCATGCTTTGAGTAGCAATAACAGGTTCCCTATGTGTGAAAAAACAAAATCAGTTTCATTCAGTGCCTGTTTGTAGTGGCATGCTGTGGTTTGATCTAATGATACTTTTTTTTTAAAGCAGTAGGGATCCATATCCTTTTCATACAAGTTTACATTTCTAAAATAACTGATTTACTTAATCAGTGCAACAGGGTCACTCACCAGTGGGAAATGAAACTGGAAAGAGCCTGTAAAAATATGAGTATGATAAAAAGGTATATTATAATTTATTAAGATATAAGTATGGGCACCTAAATACTTCAGTCCCTTCAAAAGAAAATTCTTTGGTCTTATTAATATCACTCTTCTTTCAATTACAGCATCTGACTCAGACATTCTCTTATAGAAAGCCATACTGTGGAGTGAGGAATAGGAAGTTATATGTAGGTTTTAAAAAATAAAACCTTCCTCTCTAGTCCCCAAACAGCTACATAATAAAACAGTCCAGGCTACTTGAAAAAATGTGCATGTGGAAGGGAAAAAACAAGCACAAAATGAATAAAGTTAGAGTAGGGAAAGAAAGAGAAAATAAGTGCACAGAACAAATGAGATTTTCAATTTAGTAGCAAAACTAAAAGTTTATTTGACAGTTTTTAAGGGCATATTTACTCCCCCACTCCTCTTGTTTCCTAAGAAGAGAAGTAACCTCTTATTTTATTTGTTTATTTATTTATTCCTATTTCTTAGAAGGACAAAGGTCTAAAGGACCCACATAGCCTTCATTCTCAGGTCCCAGGGGAGGGAGAGCAATTTCTGTGCAGGTGTTTTTAGGAGGAAGACGGTGCTGCATTTTTCTCCTTCAGATCTGTCTGCCAATGGGGAGAATATATCTCCCAGCCCTGCTAGGGAGGTTTGCAGGTATGGGACTTTGCCTGTGGCTATGCGAAAGGTTTGTTTATAGAGTTATGGTTTTAGTGGTTTACCTGTTAGTCAGGTCCTATTTTCCACCATTGATTAGTAATACAGCTGACATTTTGAGTTTCATTCTGCTTCTTCTACTACTCTTCTTTTAATTGATCCTAAACTTAGGAGGAAAAAGAGGGTGTTATTTATTGGCTTTCTCTAAGTCCCTAAGCACAGCCAACTGGGATGGGAAAGCTTGGTAAAGAAGGATTCAATATGATTTGGAAGAAGAGGCAGTAATCACTGGCATATTTGGAACATGTAAAATAAATCCTGCTTTTACTATTGAATGACTCATTAGATTGGTTAATTAGTTGTTGTTTTTTTTTTTTCCAAATAGCCTTGTGTGCTTTTAAGAGGAATTTTCTAATCCTTTTAGCAACTTTGCTTTGGAGAATATAGGAGTGTTGCAGAAAAAAATGCTAAAATAAAATTTTGATTTCTGGTAGTGCAGCTGACCTATTTCATGATCTCTGGCAAAAGCTATATAAACAGTGAAAATCAAAATATATTGTTGATTGTGTTAACATCCTTCTGACTCAGTTTTATAATCTGCATGTGTATAGACTCCTGAGATTCTTGGAAGAGAGAAGCTAAAAGAGTTCTATATATCTTATTCCAAATGTATTAGTTTTGGGACTATAAATTATAGCTATTAAATTTCTTACCACTTTTATTTTGATAGGAAATACCCTTCTGTTGCATGTATTCTATTCATAACATATTCTAATATTCATCTGCTCTTCTTTCCATTAAAATTTTATTCAAATTACAGACTACATCATTATTTACATCCTGGTATTTAAACATCTTTCCTGGTGAATATTTTCCTTTTTTATTGTTTAAACAAGGTAACAAGCAGATGAATTTAAATTCAAGCTGAAGATGACATTTATAGACATGTTTTTATTCTATTGAATGCCATATTCAACTTATGCCAAATATAACCCTCAAAATGTAAAATTTGAAATATAGGTAGGGAAAATATTTATTCTCAACTAAGCTTTTTTCACCTTTGTACAAAATCAAGTATCATGTTCTTGACATTTTCTGCATGTAAAATAAGAGATAAATTTCACATTTTAAATTATGCTTCTCTCTTCCTATCCCAGCAGCTACTTTCATGATTATTTCTGCAAAGCACACCAAGCTTGAAGGATAATCTTTAAAATGGCAATTTATTTGCTGATTTCACTTTCAGAATTAAGATAAAATTGTGAAAATAAATACCTGAAATCTGCAAGTTGAAACTTACCCATTGACAAATAACATGCATGTCTCCATTGTCAATAATGTGTTTAAAAGAGAAAGGCTTAATGGTTTCTCATTTTAGCAAACCAGATGTTTGTTGACAGCTCACCCTATTATTATTAATAGGTATCTAACTGATATTAATTCTTCAACAACTAGATTAGCACTTTCTCACTGTTTAACTTCTTCTCTATGGTTGCCACATTTAACCGTTTTTTAAATTCCCTCCAGTCAGATTCTACATGACCTTCTCATCTATAGGGCTAAGCTGTAATGATAGCAACTTTGTTTAGAAATACATTTTTTCCAAGCTTAAACGCTATTGAAGTCTCATCAGCTAGCAACGGACAAACCACACTTCATTTTTTTAGATAGCTCACATTGTTTTCCATAATGCAATGACTAGAGCTTGGGATGTTTAAATGGTACTTCACAGTGCAGACGTGGTCTAAATTTCTTCGTGATTATACATATGCTATTCTATAGTGTGCACTAATCTCTCCTGCCTTGGATGTTTTAACAAAATGGCTGAAATTTTCAGCCATTATGGATGAGTTATTCAGCAAATCTGTAAAAGCAATTCCACTTGACAAGCCTATAGTACTACTTTAAGTGATTGAATCTCTTTGATTCCACAATGGCAAGATCCTTATTATTCTTGCAGGAATTTTACAAGTTCTAAGAATATTTCCAAAATGCCACTAGCCACATTGCCAAAGAGAGACAGGCAATTCACTCAGAACTACACTAATTTGATTTAGTGAATCTAGTTAAAGCAATGATTTCTTTTAGGAGAAAAAAAGGCTATATGTTGTACTTTATATTCAAATGCATTGATCTTTTATTAGATTGGGTGTCTTAAAGTTCTATCCCATAACATGGCTTTCTTCTGTTGCTTAAATTTATTTTCTGGTAAATGAATAGAAGCCACAAAATTGATGAGGTCATGAAACTTACTTATCTGAAACACTGAATTGTATACATCCCTTAAAGGCAAAGGGATGTTTTTTGCCCCAAGGGTATTAGTCATGGTCCATCGTTCGTGGGAAAAACTAAGGAAGTCTCAAAATTGTGTTCCTATTATTTCCATTTCTCTAAGACTTTGTTTGAATTCCAAAGTGAATTTTCTATTATCCCATTGTACACTGCATAGGAGGGTACAAACCAACAGCCTTTGGGGAGCAACACCTGCAGTTACATTCAAAGGCATGACTTTTCCAAGCAGTTTGTGAGCTGGCCGGCATTGTCCCCAAAAGGATAAAGGCCTAGGTTCTTTACCTGACTGGCAGAAGCATTCCAGCACCACGAAAGGACTCTAAACATTGTTTTGTAAGTAATGAGTCCTGCTGGTTTCATCCTGCAAGACATTGAAATCCCACAGGGAAAATGTGGTTAGAAATAAAACAGAGGGCTGGGGCCTTTAATGAGTTTCCTATCCACAGATGCCATCAAGCTTTGATACTATTCATTTTATTTCTACAGCCTCAACAAAGATTCCCAGAGTTGTGGGCCATACTCTTAACACTGAAGTGCATAGAACTTGGCAGAAATCTACACTTCAGAGATAATAACATATCATTCCATGAAATAAAGGAAAAGGCATAATCAAAAAAAGAAGTTAAATATGGAAACCTGTTTTGACAACAAATGAATATAGAAGAAGCCAGACAGGAAAGGTGCTATGTATGCGTTTTTTTGCATGTTTCACATAAATTATGAAATTGCAAGAGCCTATCAAGTATTTTTTTCTTATTTTCATATCCTTTAAGGCAGATATATTATTTATATTGCTCTCCATCTTACTGCAAAGGAAAATTTCAAAGACTGGCATTTTAAAAGAACAGAACACCACTTGTAAAATCTGTCAACATTATATAAGGCTCATTCATCAATTACATTTCATTCATTATTATAACTGAATTTCTCAAGGCCACTTAGATGTCCAACAAAATAAATTTAGAATTTCTGAATATTAGAATAGGAAAAGAGAAAACATGTTGTTACAAAATAGATGGATTATAGTAATTATTAGTTCTATAATAGATGGATTATAGAAATATGTTCAACAATCATGTTTAGTTAATAAAGATATTTACTGAGTTATAAAATGTTTCCCTAAAATTTGTAGTGGGTGAAATATCAAGTCTCATCAATTGATCAATTGAATGTTATATAAGGAAATGCGAATTTGTAATTATTAAAATCAAAATAAAACATATTTTTCCAATCTTTTAAAGCTAGTCCTGGCTTTATTTTTTACTTACAAAATATTTTGATTTATACTTTATAAGAGATTTAGAAAAGAGCCAGCCAAGAATTGTGGAAAAAATTATACTATGAAAATTTAGCTTTCCACAGATATGTTTACTTTAAAAAATATTTATGTTGCATTTTGATACCTTAATATTGACCCTTGACTCAGTTTTTCAAATTGACTTGTAGTGAACCAAAATTTTCTGAATGTGTTGGATTCTACAATTCTATCTTGAAAATAATTGCTTAGCTAAATTAAAGATGAATCTAATAAATAAGTTTGTTAATTATTATTACTTTAAAAATAATACTGAGACAAGCTAATAGAAATTATTGAAATATTTTTGCCATTTCAAACTTTTCTCTTACAATCAAAATGAAGAAGGAGGTCATAATTCAAGAACCCTATAGAAACTTTTTTTTAAAGTAGATATGTAAGACACCTAAGTTGATGGACATGCAGAAATAAAATGTTGAAGTAATTCAAGCATATTAATTAAAAATAAAAGAAAATCTTTTCAGAAACAATTAATGAAGAACTTCATAACATCTATATTCCCAACTCAAACCATGTGTTTTAAATTCTTTTATCGATAACAGTATATTTTTCTTTGCCTGATTTTTGTAACGAACTGGCTAATATGATGGAAAAATTTGTTTTACATGCCTACAAAAGCCCAAAGTTATAGTTCTCTCTTCCACTATTGCAACCATCATCTAATATATATTTTTTTCTTCATTCTATGGGTCATAATAACAACGTTCACCCTTTGAGCTCCTACTATGTTCCAGCCATTTTAACATGCATTTCCAATACAAAAACTTCCTGCAAAACAGAATACTAGTCTCAGTTTATAAACAAGACATGAGGCAGGTGGATCACCTGAGGTCAGGAGTTCAAGACTAGCTTGGCAAACATGGTGAAACCCCACCTCTACTAAAAAAAATACAAAAAATTAGCTAGACATGGTGGTGGGTGCCTGTAATCCCAGCTACTCAGGAGGCTGAGACGGGAGAATTTCTTGAACTCAGGAGGCAGAGGTTGAAGTGAGCCAAGATCATGCCATTGCACTCCAGCCTGGGCGACAGAGTAAGACTCCATCTCAAAAAAGAAAGTTTATATGAGGAAAATTTCACATGATCACACCACCTGAAAGAAGTTGACCCAGGATTTGAACCAAGTCATTTTCACTCAAAAGCCTGTGATCCTCATAGAAAACATTCTATATTATGAATTTAATCTTTTTTCCATCTTCGGCTTATCTTGTGTTTGTATCTCTCTTTATTCTCTTAACTATATTTTTCTAACGGTTTGACTGGTAAACTTAGTCAAAATGATCAAATGAATTAGTACCTGCTGATTCAACCTTAAATAAATTAGGGAATGCATCAATTGAAAAGACCAGTTTTTCTTAAGTGAATTTTCTGAACCTGGCAAAAATAATTTTAAATATAGTTCAATAATTTTAAATTAGTTGAACTATGTTTAACACATAATATTGCTTGAGCCAACTTTAATACTAAAATCAGCATGGTGTATCAAACATGAAAACTGGGAAGAATTATAAACAGGATTGCTATGATGCTGGCAATAATGGAAAATCACTAAAAGAGAATGTATTAGCAACGATTAAAATGAAGCAACTTGAATAACTTTTTAAAATCCTATAAAAAGAGATAAGTACATTTATGATTAAGAAATAGGAAACTTTTTATACAGTATACCCGTATATTATCGATCTTGTTTGATATTTGTCTTTTTATCAAAATCTTAAATGAAGCATTCATTAGACAAATGTTTTAAAGCATGTGACGGATTTGATGCTATAAAGAGTTGCTCTATGGATTTTGACAGCAAAATAGTAATTTGGGGCCTCATTTATTATTTGAATGTTTCTTTGAATTTCCAGACAGTTTAATTTATTCTCTTAGGAAAAAAAAATTGTATTACTTTACCATTAAGTTTGCATTATTTCAGTCTACATCTTGTATTATTTACCTTACCATGAATTTTAAATGATAATTTCTTGACTTTATAATTTCACATGATTTGGAATATGTTAATTTAGTCAGTTAACTGTTTAGAGTTTTGTTCAGGTTTTTGCTCTTGTTTCTGTTTTTCAGAATAGAAAAGACTTACAGTACCCCTTCTGATTTTAGCAGGTAACTGTTTGAACTAATTTAAACTAATTCACAGGTTTAAAAATTAACTTGTGAAAAAAGTTACTCATTCCTCAATGTTATTCAACAAAGATGTTATGAAAGTAACATTATACACAGAATATATATGAGGAAAATATAACGTCTTATATAGCTTTTCAATTGGGATTCAAGTACATAGTTCAAATTCTTGATTAAGAAATTTTAAAATGAGGTTTCATGTTCTTGGATATTTATGTATGTAAAAGATTGGAGCTGATTTTAACATTTAGATAAGTTTAATTTAGGGAAAAACACTAGAAACTTGGATCTCACAAAGTGACTTAAAGAATAAATCATGATTGACGTTTTAATTATTACAGGAATTGTGGTCATTTGGCAAACAGTTAACATTAAAATTATGCACATTGTTATTGTTTATCATTAACTTTCATTTCATTTAAAAAATCATTTTATTGGCTGGGTGCAGTGGCTCACGCCTGTAATCCCAGCACTCTGAGAGGCCAAGGCAGGTGGATCACCTGAGGTAAGGAGTTCGAGACCGGCTTGGCCAATATGGTGAAACCCCGTCTCTACCAAAAATACAAAAATTAGCTGTGCGTGGTGGCAGGTGCCTGTAGTCCCAGCTACTTGGGAGGTGGAGGTGGGAGAATCTCTTGAACCCAGGAGGCTGAGGTTGCAGTGAGCAGAGATCACACTGCTGTACCCCAGCCTGGGCTGCAAGAGCGAAACTCAGTCTCAAAAAAAAAAAATCATTTTATTTATCACAAAATATGAGATGAACATTTTTGATCATTTCTGAATTGGTTTTCATTTCCACAAGCATATTTTTAAATGTACAGAATATTGGGGAAACCGAAAGAGATTTTGTAGGAAATCTGTAAATGCTGAAGAGTTTGTTTTAGCAGCACCCTACTATGTACCAAAATTTACATATTTCTGTTAAATAGAAACATTCTATATTACAAATAGATTCTAAAAATCAAATGTCTCAAGTGAAAGTCTCAAACATTTCTAGTTACAATTAATGGGAAAGGCAACACCCACTCCTATGCATAATCTATTCCTGCTATCTATTTTGTGTAAGTAAAATAAATAGCAAATGATTTCAGAGGTAAATAACCATTTTTAATGCCTAAATCATTTGGTAAAGGGAACAAGTTTAAGTGCTAACTAGTATTTTGCATACATACCATAAGATACAAAATAGCACGTGCTTTCTATTTATATTGGTTACCAATCTTGATATTCAAGGGAAGAGTGTATAAAGTTAACAAGCAATTATTATTTGCCAAATTAGTACTCAACAACCCTGAGTAAATAGGAAGTTTGAAACCTATCTGTTATACAGCTACTTTAATTTGCATAGCACACTGGTGTGTTTGCTTTGCAAATACTTTGCAATGAATCATCATTTGTACTATACAGTCCAAAGAAAAGCAATCAAAATTCACAGCAAGACAATGAAATTAATTATAACTGTTGAATTCTGTGGTGGTAATTCCTCCTCATGCAGGAAGATTAATTGCATTGCACTTTCCTTGCACTCCACTAAATGATCTGATGAATGTATAATCATTTACAGATTTCTCAAATGCTGAAAATTGATTACCTTTGATTAGCTCTGATCTGCACAAAGAGCTCTGACAGAGTATCAGTGAAACATTACAACATTACAGACAAAGTAACAAATGATTTAATTACCAGTGTGCTTATTAATGTTAGATTCCCTGCAGTGATCCTGGCAAATCAGGGGCCTGTAATAGACCTGTGGGTTTCACTGAATTCCATTAGGGTTTAAATAATATTTCTCACTATTTCTCAAATCCTTCTTTTCATGGCTCCTTAATAACTCTAATTAATTTTAATTTGCACCAAAAAATCCACAGCATCTTTAGAAACTTTTAATTAGCTATAAAATAAAACTCTTCTCCTCCCAAGAAGACATATATGATCAACTTTGGAGTAGCCTCACAAATAAGTTTTCATTAACAGTATTTAGCTCTCTGTAATATTATTAAATTAAAATCTAAAACCAATGTAGAATTGTTCATGTGGTCCAACTCTCCTCTTCTAGTGGCAAACAAAATGTGATTTGTTTAACAAGAACCAAGTTAAAGAACAATATGGTAAAATGTTTAGATAGTAGTATGGGAAGCATCGTCATAATACTCTTTATTTTTGGTGCAAATACAGACTTGCAACCATTTTGTTAACTGTAGTATAGAAAGCACACTGATTGAGAAGCTTCAGGATATGTTGAAAGAGGATTTAAAAATGCAATAGCAAGAGAACACTGGCCCAGTTAGACACAGAATGTGATGAATAATGTTGGCACAAACAAGTCAAGCTTATCTAGACTTGTACTGGGGAACATTCAGATCACTTTGGATTGGCAGCTTTTAGGGCTTTCCCCAATTTGATGCCATTATATATGACATTAAATTATTGTGAAGCAATGACAATGAAAACTCAGATGATCAGAGGAGTCAAACAGAGCCGCTTAAATTAAAATATGTGTCTGCAAGTGTTTCCAGGCAAAGAAAAATTAGAGGGTAGGCAATTAAAAGGTTGTTTAGCACAGAAACGCTGATATACAGACAACTTTATAATAATATTTTTTCACAGTGGCTTTGCAGTTCTTCAGAGACAAGGCAGTGCTGCAGGTGTTTCTGGGTGGCATTTCAAAACCACTAGCTGTAGAACTTAAGACATGGGGATATGCAGCCCCCAATGCTGATGAATACATTTATTATGTTCAGTGCTGTCAGCAGCTGAAAAGCTATCCATCACATTGAAACAGCACAGAGTCAGGAGTCTCTTTTGTAGAGAAATATTGAAGTCAGATTGTTGATGTCAAAAGTCAAAGTATAGTTCAGCTATCTGTTTTATGAATCTGACTGAGACACATTGTGCCTGTGCGCAAACTGATATCTACCAGAGCTCGTTTTAGCAAATGTGTGATTTAGAAGTCAAAAAAACATTCGTACAACCAAACTCATAGCAGGCAGAGGCTGTGGCATGCATACATAGTTTTTACATTTTAATATGACACCGTGTGGTAGTGTTTATCATCTGAAATCTAAGCCATATCAACTTTCTAGCTATGATATTTAAGATCTGCGTACTTTCAAAAAAGTATTCACACAATAAAAGAATACATTAAAATATCGCCTCAGTAGCAACGATATTGGCCTTGTTGGGCTTGGTTTTGCTTTTATTTTCTTCTGAAAATCAAACCACAAAGAAATGGTGAATTTGCTGTATTCTTAATTAAATAAATAGACCCTATTTAGGGCCAAAATTATATCAGAATTTAATAGCCACTGGGTTGCAGACACTACTTGAAACCCATTTTGGGCACATCCACCTCATTACACTTCTGGACCTCTATTATGATATTACTTATAACGTCTGAGCATAGATTTTATACATAGTCATACATTCCGGACATCCCCCAACAGCCAAATGTTGCTGAATTATTAGAAAATAGGAGTTAAATAGAATAAAACGGCAAATTTTCTATCCTCAGCCCCCCTCTTTTTGTTTTGCTCTTTAGTTCACCTTATTTAAAAAGATATCCATCTTTTTCTTTTAACTGGAATTATTTTTAATTATTTTACGAAAAAAAGGCGAATGAAATGAAACTGGTTTGGGTGGTACATATTCATTCCTATTTGACAGAATCTTTGAACTAACTTTGTAATAGATGACACAGCTTGGAAACTATTGTTTTATTTGAACAAATCTTGGGGATCAAAGTGTACATTTTGAGTGTATTTCTTTAAGCGAGGGCTTTGTGCCTCCGAGGTAGCATATGCTCAGAATGCTATTACACTTGCCAGTCTTCCTGCAAATTTGTGGTGTTTAACAAAAAACAAGCACATTTTTCAATTCAAGTCAGGAAGACTCTTTTATTTTTGCTGATTTCGCCTTCTTTTCTCTTTTCTAGCACAACCCTCAGGGCGCGTGATGTAATGGTCAGCACTTGCACATGGGAGCCAGAAAGCCTTTAATGAACTGCAAACTTTATTCAATAAAAATGATTGTGTTCCAGCTTTTTCGCCTTCCAAAGAGGAGAAAACATACAAATATCATGTAGAAAGCTTTAGGAATCCTAAAGACCCCAGTAGGTCTTTAAAGCATTAATTATTTTTAAACGCAAGAAAAAAGAAGCAACACACACACGCACACCGCGCGCGCACGCACACACACACACACACACACACACACACACACACACACACAAATAGCAGAGATTATTTTTACCCTAACTTGGTTCAATGACACCAGATGCAGAACAGGGCGCTATGGCCTGAAGGGTCACAAGTTTTGAGTCAAAACTCAACTTCAAGTTAATTGGCTAGTGTTTGGGGCTACACAAATTGAAGAGAGACATATTTGTTTCTGATGGGGAGAGGCAGGATCACTGTTCTTGAGTCTCTGCATCCCCTTGCTAGCTTGTCAGGAACTCTCTCTGGTGAATAAATATCTTCAAAGCTGATACCTCTCATCTTTCCTGATAATAAATAAATAAATAACAAATGTAATCATGATGGATTCTGTTAAAGATTAAAAAGAACAAAACAAAGCAAAAACCAGGGTGGGACTTTATTCTTTCCAGGTGCATATTTGAAAGCAATGTTTGTGATCTCTGGGTTTTGCCTATATTATCAAGCAAATGTTCTGACACCCATATGCATTTAAGTAAAACTTGATATCATACCCTAATTTTTAATACTTTGAAATGTGCACTATCAAACACTATAGTTAAGTGGCCAGACTTTTTTGTATCCTTTTTTACTGATTTTTTAAAAATCAATGGGAAACTTCCTTGGAGTACTAGGCAGGATTATTTCCTTTAAAACTCCCTCCAGGTAGATGTGTCTGGAAACGTTTGGAATACTTATATGTCTGTCAGGGGAAAAATAATCAGCAAAAGAGAAAGAGCCACCATATGAAATTCACTAAACAGTAAACCTCTTGTCCACCAAAATTATACCAGCCCCCCACATATTAGGAAGACATTGCAGAGGCTGTGCTGTATGCCTTCCAGGCAGAGCTCCATAGCCAGCAATTAGTCTATACAGTCAGAGGCCAAAAAACCTTATTGTCTTACTTGCTGTATAATTATCTGTTATGATGAACTGTGATTCTAAGGACTACTGTCTTTAAGCTTGGATCTGTGTGTAGAGTGGTTGTCTGGCTGAGACCCAAGAATGGACCTTCGTTTTAGTATCTCTGCCTGAGTGATTTCTCTGGTCTCTTCCTGGCTGGATAAAACAGAGACTGTTTCTGCATGATTTCTTGGGTTGATGAGAAGCAATTATGCTTTAAATGAAGTCATTCATGTCTGCCATTTTGTTTGCATATTTTCCAGTGTTCACCTGTTATTAAACCTGTCTTTAAACTGTAAGCTAGTTCCAAGTAGACTTTTGTGTCTAACACAGTTCGGTAATCAGAGGAAAACAAAATAGATAAAATGTTTTCTGCACAAATCACTCAAGCAAGAAATCTAATAAAGTGATTAAAATCTAAAATAGCTTTTAAGAATTTCCTAGGAATTTTTATTTCTTTGAATCTCCCTCCCATTCCCTGTAAGAGGGCAATTGTCTTAGCAGTCAGTGTAAAAGTTACCCAACTTTGTCATCTGGTGGGAGAGAAGGAAAAGGCAGAGGAAGGAGGGAGTATTAATAAATCTTATTTCCATTATCAAAATAGTTATTGTTGTTCATTATAACATGAAAATGACATATTGGCATGTGTAATAAAAGGATTATTGGAAGAACTTATCAAAAATGATTATATCTTATAGATTGATTTATCTAAGAACATGGATTCAGTAAAGATCATATAACATAACCAGACAATTATAATTAAAAGTGTATTCTAATGAACTTATGACTACTAAAAATATTTTTTCATCAAGTCTTGTAAAACAGAAACATTCCACTTTACATCTTCTGGTCTTTAGACATCTGAAAAACAAATACCCATACTAGCTTATCGAACAATGTTAGGTGAGCTATAGTGTACAGTTATGAAAGTCACAAAACAAAACTGAAGGTTATTATCAATTTATCTAAACAGATGTATGTTTTCTTAAGTGGAGTTTTATTGAATAGCTTTATACCTTTTGTCTTTTGGAAGATTTTACATTTAGTGAGCTATTTATTAGCCATTCTTTCCTAAGAGGTATATTTTATAGATACAATTAATTTTAAAAATAAACCATAGTGGTTGAGCCAGAATTATTTACTGGATGTTTTTAATAGTAAATACAAAATGGAATATTGTTAACCAAATTGGAAATATAACTGACCCTATCATTACTTAAATTATTTCATGTAATTCTCATTTTGGAAAAGAATCATTTTTAAATGGAAATAAACAAAACATAATTTAACTTTAAAACAATTTCATTTTGCTCAACTTTTAAAAATTCCCAACTAACCATCTGAGTTTGATTTCTGAGTTTCAATGAAATAAGAGAAGGGTTCCTGATCATTTAAAAGTACTTCATTTATCACCACTGAACAGAAAGCGTTTCCCCCCCCCGAAGAGGTTTGTACTAAGGTGACCTCTGCTGTTTAAAAATAAGGTTTGCAAAAGGCAGTCCCTCTCCTAAAATATCCAGTAATCCTAAATTACAAGGATAAAAGTGGATACTGCTGTGCTTAAAAGTATTTCCTAAATTCATTACTGTTTCGATTATATACATGATTTTTAAGCTTTTTTTTTTTCTCTCATAGCTGGGAAATTTCCTCTGTCATTTTTACTTCCTTGCATTTTGTGTACAAATTCTGACTGACTGGGATCCCTGCCATTGCATTTTCTTCTCACTAAAGGTTTTTATCTGTTCCTGGTGGGGCAAAGTCATGACCCAGAAAAAAATTGATTCATGAATTCTCAGGGTGCAAGTAAAGAAGAGGGAAAATATGCCTTGGCTGAGCTCCGACTAGTGACAATTTAAAACCTGTAATTAGTCTGAATTCAAGCTGCAAAAGGAATCTGAATTAAAAATTCATTAATTCAAACTGATATATTAACTTGAACATACTAGATCCCTCATTATAAAGAGTCATTTTACAAGCTGTTGTGTTAACTGCTGGAACCTAAATTTTACTAATTTTAAAATTATTTAAAGGTAGTAGACAGACCAATAGACTATATTGCATTGTGCCTTCTCTCTACCTTGAGAAGCTCAACCTTTATTGGATTTGCTTGGTGTTAACACCTTAGCCCTAGCTTTCATTTCCATCTCCATCCTAAATTTAGTATTTGTAAATCTCCATTGTCCTGTGGGGCACACGTTCTCTTACTAGCTCCCCCCCTAATGTTTCCGAAACCCCAAGTCCCCTTTAACTAACTCCCTGACATTTTCATGAACTACACTGCTGAAATGTTATACAGTAATTAAGGCTGATACTGGTACACATTCAGCCTCCAGTACAAATTAAGATAGAAAAGATTATCATAATATTTTGCTAAACTGTTTGGTAGATTTGAATTGCTCCCTGTGGGGGACAAACAAAAAAGAAAGGTGTTTCAAGGTTACACTTCAGAAGAAAGATCAACCAGGTAGTAATGATTCTTTTAAAATCACACATATTTTAAACTTTTCATCTGAAAATCATTATGTGTCGACATATTGATAAGTTATAACTCCCTTGGGGGCAAACGTGCAAGCCTGTCAAGCGAGTTGGTAGGCACTCTCAATGGATGGGCTCTTGAATTCAGACTCAAATTCTGTTATCATTGTGTGGAGTTCAAATCCAGGTACCACCAGCAGCTGGAGCCTCTCCAACTGTCAGTAGTGTCTGAAAAACACTAAGAGACTAAATAATTTAGATTACACTGTACTGACCTGTATAATTGTTTAAATGAGTAATGCAGTCACCAACTGAAAGAGGTCAACCATCTGTAGAGGAAACACAGAATTTGGTTTCATTTCCAAACAAACTTTTGAAGAGCAAATTGTTTCTTCTGTGGGAGGTAGGGGAAAATCTGAAGACAGATTAATGGCTTTTCCCGCTAAATAAAGGTTAAGGCTTCTGTCATTTATAGAATGCAACTTCAATAGAAAAGAAGTCATAGGGCAGCTGGTCTCAACTGCCACATAATCAGCTTGCATGGGTACTATTTTGAGTGGGTTAAAAAGTAAGTGGCTTTGAAAATACAGTATTATTTCATTACATGTCATCATCATTCACTACATATATGTGTGAGTACATGTGTATATAAAAAGAAAAAACTTGGGAAAGACTAAATCCTGAAGTTAGAATAACCACATTGTTGCAGATAATGGCAAGTGGTTTGTTTTAAATGCAACCCTACCTAAATCTTTATTTCTAAAATATGGAGTTACTATAAATCAGATTTTTGAGATGCATACATTTATGTACACAGTTTATTTTGAGGGAAAAGTGCTTATTTTAACTAGATTAACACATACGGATCAAACTCTTAGTGTTCAGACAGCTCACATTGAATTAAAGGCTGCAGTAATTAAGTCCTCCTACCAACTTACTCTCCAGAGCCATTACCTTCCAACGGGTTACTTGCCAGGCAAAGTGATTTAATTATTGGATTTCTTCTGTGATCTCCTGTTCTCCTGCCATGGTACTTTAACAGGCTTCTCTGACTTCTTTATGGTAAAACAAATTATAAAAGAAGAGAATGACAGAGAAGAAGGAGATTAAGTTCTGTATGTCTATGAGCTAACTATGAATTTAATGCAATGAATGAAAAAAATATATATATATACATATTTGCCATTTGTGCTTATTTCCTACACATATACACATGTGCACACACGTGCATTTCATCACTAATTTCTTGAGGTCACATGCAGATAATGTTTAGTAAATTCTTTTCTCAAATGCTTTTGGACACCGTCTATCCCTCTAGCAAGAACATTTGTCAGTATTCATTCTTGCATCATTATTCATCTGTTCTGACATAATAAAACTTTTTGTCGATCAGGCATGGTGGCTCACACCAGTAATCCAGCACTTTGGGAGGCCAAGGCAGGTGGACTGCCTGAGGTCAGGAGTTCGAGATCAGTCTGGCCAACATGGTGAAAACCTGTCTCTACTAAAAATACAAAATAATTAGCTGGGAGTGGTGGCAGGCACCTGTAGTCCCAGCTACAGGGGAGGCTGAGGCAGGGGAATTGCTTAAACCAGGGAGGTGGAGATTATAGTGAGCTGAGATCACTTCACTGCACTCCAGCCTAGGCAAGAGAGCGAGACTCCATCTCAAAAAAAAAAACAAAAAAACACTTTTTGTCATAATACTCAATGTATCAAGAAGATATTTGCATTGCATATGTAAAATCTTAAACTATTATGATGCTCTACAGTTGTAATACTCATCCAATAAATCTGCTTGTTTGGGCAATATCCACATATTGTTATCAAAATGTAATTTTGATTTCTGCTGGTTGATAGCAAATGCTAATTGGGAATGCATTCTTTTTAGAATAAATTTTCTGAGAGACTACTGAGGGCTTGGCAGTGTGAAGTATGCAGAAATAAACAAAATACAGACACTACTCATGATTTGCTTATGATATAGTCAGAATGTTAGAAGTTTTGGTATCATACTCTCATGTTCTAACTTTCATAGGTAAGCACTGTCATGCATTCTCTCTGTCTTGCTCTCTTTCCCTCTTTCACACACATGCATGCACACACACGCGTGCACACACACAAAACATACACATACACACACACACACACACACACACACACACACACACACAAAAGCTTTAAACATTCCTTATATAAGCCCAGTTAAATAAAGATAAAGAAAAGGAGTAGGATTTCACGAAGTATTTCTTTGTACCTGTTTGTGAGCCCCGAATGCCATTGGTATTCTCCTTTGTCACTTCACCCACTTCCCCAAAATTGAAAGTAACAATATATGACTCAGTTGACAGACATATTTCAAGTAAAAGCCAATATAATGGATACCTCTGTTTCATAAAAAAAAAATAGCACCAAATTAACGTGTCCTTTGTAGAGACATGGATGAACCTAGAAACCATCATTCTCAGTAAACTGACACAAGAACAGAAAACCAAACCCCACGTGTTTTCACTCATAGGCGGGCGATGAATGATGAGAACACTTGGGCACAGGGGAAGGGAACAACACTCACAGGGGTAAGTAGGGGGCTGGGGGGAAGGGGAAGTAGGGGGGACAGTGGGGTGGAGGGGCGGGGGAGGAATGGGAGGGGATAACACTGGGAGAAATGCCTGATGTAGGCGGCAGGTTGTGCGGGGGATGGATACAGCAAACCACCATGGCATGTATGTACCTATGCATCAATCCTGCAGGATGCAGGACATACACATGTACCCCAGAGCCCAAATACAATATAAAAAAAAAAGAAAAGATGTAGTTCAAATATTTTGTTCACCTTTCCAACAGGATGCATCAGTTACATTGACATAATCTTGATACACTGATGTCTACTTGTTTATCTGGGTTCAAACATTTCTACATTACCTATCACAATATTTATCACGTAAATTGGAAATGAAAAAAATATCATTTCAGAATATAATTTTTCAAATTATGTGTTGTATTTCTAAACATTTTTCTGGTCTTAAAGCAAAAATCATAGTTTGCTTGAATGCTGCCAGTACAATCATTCTTTAGTTCAACAAATATGAAGTCCTTGCCTCATCCCTTTCACTGGGGTAAGTGCTTGCGAAGTAGCAGTGAATAAACAGCACATTTCCTGCTCTCATAGACCTTACATATTAGCTATAAACTATGAAAGCAACTAAACCTTTTAAGGGGGGGGGGGGAATAGTCCAATGTTTGAGGAAAAATAGAAAGATTAGGTATCTAAATCATCTAGATCAGCATTGTCCAATATGGTAGTCATTAGCCACTTGTGAAAATAGGGGGGTGTTGGAGGTTTTCGGTAGAATACAATGTGACATTTTTCAAAGACCACCGTGACTTCTCTGTTGAGACTAGAACAATCACGTTTATGCCAATTATCTTGGCATAATTATTAATAGTGCACCCTTTCACTCTCAAAAGTGCCCCTTTATGAATGGTAAATGTATGATCACCCCTGAAGTACAAGACCATAGAAGTAATGCAGCAAGAGATTGATCCACGTAGCTTGGATCATGGTGGTAGCAGTGAAATAAAGCATATTCTGCACAGCAGGTGATACTTATCACATAATCCTACATTTCCTCTGTTTTTTACTTCCTTTTTATTTCTTGTGGTAAAATCCATGCAATAAAAAGTTTATCATTTTAACCATTTGTAAACGTGCATTTTAGTGTATTAAGTATATTCACATAATTATGCAACTATCATCACCATCCATCTCAACAACTCTTTCTCCTAAAAAAACTGAAACTCTATACTCATTAAACAATAACTTTCCATTACCTCTTCCTTAAGTACCTGACAACCACCATATGACTATCTCTATGAATTTGACTACTGTAGGTATTTCATGTAAGTGGAATCATACAATATTAGTCCTTGGTAACTGGCTTATTTCACTTAGCATAACATCATCAAAGTTCAAGCATGTTGCAGAGCATGTCAGAATTTACTTTTTTAAAAGGCTGATTAATATTTGATTATATGTCTGTACCACACTTTATTTACCCATTAATCCATCAATGAGTATTTGGTTGCTTCCATCCTTGGTCTATTTCGAATAATGCTGCAATCAATATGGGTGTACAATAATCTCTTTGAGACCCTTCTTTCAATTATTTTAGATATATATTCAGAAGAGGAATTGCTGGGCTGTACAGTAATTCTAGTTTTAATATCTTGAGGAACCATCATTGTGCTTTCCACAGTTTGCTGCACCATTTAATATCTTAGCAATAATGCACACAGGTCCCAATTTATCCACGGTGTCACCAACACTTGTTATTTTCTGTTCTGTGTGCTTGTTTGATATTAGTCACCCTAATGGGTGTAGAGTGGAATCCTATGTTTCTTAAGGTACAATTTGCATATCTAGAGTCAACATAACTCATATTCCGGGAATTTCAAATTATCACAAAGTATGGTAAAAGCCTGCTTTAGTATTAAAACACTAGGTTTTGGAATTAAATCCATCTTGCAAAAGAATTAATCACATATATTTGTTAAGATAAAAGCTTCCGTTTGATACCACAATAGCATGGCCCTTCCCTAGGTCTTCATGGAGTGCTGGTTCACTCTTCTCTCTTGATTGAGGTGCTTGGGTAGAATAATTTGTAAAGCAGAGGAAAATCTGCTCTTACTAATACTCATACCAGATAATGTCTGCTAATATTTGAGTCTATGGTTTACCAAATGCTTGACATACCTGATATGACTTCTATATATTCAAGTCCTGTTACTGGAGGTAGGGACTGGCTGTCACACTAAGGGCTGATAACTATGGAAATTCACAAATAATCACAGAACTTTCTTCTTTTAGTAACCCTTTCAGCCTAATATTTCCCCTATTCCTTCACCAAAGTAACTAGTACATAGTAATGTATCCTATTTTTGCTTTTTTAAATTGTTAAACAGTGTTGCAAAATAGTTAAGAGAATAGCCTCTGAAGTCAAACTGCTGAAATTTTAATTTCAGCTCAAGTGCTTACTAGCTGGTGGTTTGGGTGACATCAGGCAACTTATTTATCCTCTCTGTAACTTAGTTACATCACCTTATAAGACATCAACACATGAAATTTTTTTTGATCTTTAATTTTTTCACATTTATTAGGTTGTTAATGTATTTGCAGATAACATAATTTTTTATATTGAAAATTGGATTAGGTTTATTTCTATTTTGCTGAGGACTTTTGTGTTTATATTAATAAGAAATATTGGTCTGTAATTTTCTTTTCTTATGATATTCCTCTCTGGTTTTGGTGTCAGAGGAATACTGTTCACATAGAGGAACTGGAAAGTGTTCCCTCTTCTTCTATTTTTGGAATAGTTCATAAAGGATTGGTGTAAATTTTTTAAATGTTTTGTATTTTTTAAATGTATGTTTTTAACTTTTCTTAAATCTATTCCTAAGCATTTTATTCCTTTCGATGCCATTACAAATGCAATTGTTTTCTTAATTTAATTTGGAATGTTAGCTCCAAGTGTAGAGAAATATAATAATTATTATTATTTTTCCTTGAGACAGAGTCTTGCTCTGTCACCTAGGCTGGAGTGCAGTGGCATGATCTTGACTCACTGAGATCTCTGCCTCTCGGGTTTAAGAGATTCTCTTATTGCTTGAACCGGGAGGCAGAAGTTGCAGTCAGCCAAAATGGCACCACTGCATTCCAGCCTGGTGGCAGAGTGAGATTGCATCTCAAAAAAAAAAAAAAAAAAAAAAAGAGAGAGAGAGAGATTCTCCTGCCTCAGTCTCCTGAGTAACTGGGATGACAGGTGCCCACGACCACACATGGCTAATTTTTGTGTTTTTGGTAGAGACAGGGCTTCCCCATGTTGGCCATGCTGACCTCAAACTCCTGACCTCAGGTGATCCACCCACCTCAGCCTCCCAAAATGCT
Organism: Ateles fusciceps; assembly: GCA_036589455.1. NCBI lineage: Eukaryota > Metazoa > Chordata > Mammalia > Primates > Atelidae > Ateles > Ateles fusciceps. The sequence continues at coordinate 6,538,902 of JAZHEH010002565.1, forward strand.
GGGATTATAGATGTGAGCCACCATGCCCATCCAAATAAAAGTAATTTTTGTTTACCGTTCTTGCATCCTGAAACCCTGCTGAACTACATAGTTTTATGTTTGTGAATTCCTTAGAATTTTCTATATAGAAGATCATATCATCTGTGAATACAGATAGTTTTACTTCATATTTTTCAATCTTCGTTCCTTTTATTTATTGCCCTTGTCTAGTTTCCCAGGCTAGAACCTCAACGGAAAAATTGAATAGCAGTGATGAGAGTGGATCCTAACATTTTTCTGATCTTATGATCATTCAGTACTTCAACATTAAGTATTATGTTAGTTGTGGTTTTTCACCAATGTCCTTCCCATTAGTGCCTTTTTGTAGATGAAAAAAAAAAGCCCTTTTATTCCTAGATTGTGAAATGTTTTCTTGTAAAAGGATGTTAAATTTTGTCAAATGCTTTTTCATTATCTGCCAAAGTGATCATGTGGGTTTTGTACTTTATTCAATTAATATGAAGTATTAGATTGACTTATTTTTTAATGTTAAACCAACCTTGTATACCTGGGACAAATTTTAATTGGTCATTGTGTATAATCCCTTTTATATGTTGCTGAATTAGGTTTGTTACTGTTTTACTGAGGATTTTTGTGTTTATATTCGTAAGGAATATTGGTCTGTAATTTTCTTTTCTTGTGATATTCTTGTCTGGTTTTGGTGTCAGAGTAATAATGGCTTCATACAATGAATTGGAAAGTGGTTCCTACTCTACCATTTTCAAAAGAGTTTGAAAAGGGCTGGTGTTAATTTTTCCTTAAGTGTTTGGTAGAATTCACAGTGAACCCATTTGGACCTGGACGTTTTTTAAATGGCAGTGTTTAAATCATTAATTCAATGTCCTTACTTATCGATTTACTCAGATTTTCTGTTTCTTCTCTATATAGTTTTTGGTAGTTCATGATTTCCTAAGAATGTACCCATTTAATGTGGGCTATCTGATTTGTCAACAAGCAATTGCTCATAGTATTCCTTTAAGACCCTTTTTAACTCTATAATGTCAATAGTAATGTCTCCTCTTTCATGTCTTATTTTGGTAATTTGAGTCTTGTGTTTATTTTCTTCATCAGGCTACCTAAAGATTTGCCAGATTTCTCCTTTTCAAAGAACCGTTAGTCACATTGATTTTTCTTTATTTCTTTCCTATTCCCTAACTCAAGAATTTTCACCCTAATCTTTACCATTTCCTTCATTCTACTTGCTTTTGGTTTAGTTTACTTCTCTTTTTTTTTAATTCTTTTTTTTTCTTAACTTGTATTTTAGGTTCAAAGGGTACTTGTGCATGGGTAAATTGTGTGTCACCGAGGTTTGATGTATGAATGATCCCGTCATCACCCAGGTAGTGAGCATAGTACCCAGTGAGTAGTTTTTCAACCCTTGCCCACCCTCTCCCCCTCTAAAAGTCCCCAGTGCCCAGGTCTATTGTTCCCATCTTTAAGTCCATGTGTACTCAGTGTTTCGCTCCCACTTATAAATGAGAACATGTGGTATTTGGTTTTCTGTTCCTGCATTAGGAGTTGATTTTAAATCTTTGTTCACTTTTAATATTGATGTTTATAGCTATGAATTTCCCACTAAGCACTGCCTTAACAGTATCCCACAAGTTTCAGTGTGTTGTGTTTTCATTTTCTTTCATCTCAAAGTATTTTATAATTCCCTTATGATTTCTTCTTGGATCCATTTATTACTTATAATTTTGTTATTTAATTACCACATATTTGTGAATTCTCCACATTTTTATCCATTGTTGATTTCAAATGTCATCCCTTTGTGGTCAAAGAACATGGTTCAATTTCAGTATTTTGGGATTTATCAAAAATTGGCCTAATATATTGACTATCCTGGAGAAGATTTTATATAAACTTGAAAGGAGTGTGCCTTCTGCCATCGTTGGGTGGGGAGTGTTATATAGATGCCTATTAGGTCTAGTTGGTTTATTGTTTTGTTCAAATATTCTATTTTCTGGTTAAGCTTATGTCTAGATGTTATACACATTATTCTAATGGGGGTAGTCTCCAACTATTATTGATGAGTTGCTGATTTCTTTCTTCAATTCTGTCAGTATTTTTCCCATCCTTTTCACTTTTAATCTATTTGTCTTCAGATCTAAAATCTAGAAATTTTTTTTTCTCCAGAGTCTTGGCTTGTCACCCAGGCTGGAGTGCAATGGGCCGATCTTGGCTCACTGCAACCTCTGCTTCCTGGGTTCAAGTGATTCCCCTGCCTCAACTTCCTGAGTAGCTGGGATTACAGACTTGTGTCACCATCTCTGGCTAATGTTTTGCATTTTTAGTCTCGACTCCTGACCTTGTGATCCACCCACCTCAGCCTCCCTAAGTGCTGAGATTACAGGCATGAGCCATTGCACCTGACTGGATTGTATTTTTAAATCAATTTTGTCAATCTCTGCCTTTTGAGAATTGAATTCATTTATATTTAATGTAATTGCTCATATTTTATTATTACATAAGGCATTTTACTATTTGTTTATGTCTTGCGTCTACATCTTTATTCATTTGTCTATTACTCTATTTCTCTATTACAAGAATGTTTTTGTGTCAGTATTTTCTAGTGCACCATTTAAACCCAATGCCATTTATTTTACTATATTTTTTACATTTATTTTCTTAGTGGATGTCCTGGAATTTACAACTAACATATTAACTTATAACAATCTATGTCTTATTGATATCAAGTTAATTTAAATAGTACACAAAAAATTGCTCTGAGTAGTTTCATTCATTTCTTGCTCCTTTGTGCTACTGTCATATAATTTAACCTTCAAATATTGTATGCCTGTCAACACAGATTTATAATTACTGTTTCATGTAGTTTTCTTCGTAAAATAGATGGAATTAAAAATGAGCTACAAATTTTAAAACTACATTAGCATTGTCATTTACATTTATCTATGCAGTTATATTTACTGGTGCCCTTTATTTTTTTCTGTAGAGTCAAGTTACTGTCTAGTTTTATTTCAGTCTAAATGTCTTCCTTTATTATTTATTTCAGGGCAAGTAAGCTAGCAAGCTAGCAATGTGTTTTCTCAGTTTTTGTTCATCTTAGAATACATTAATTTTCCTCTCTTTTTTTTTTTTTTTTTTTTTTTTTGGAGACCGAATCTCACTCTGTTGCCAGGCTAGTAATGCAGTGGCACAATCTTGGCTCACTGCAACCTCAGCCTCCTGGGTTCAAGGGATTCTCCTGCCTCAGCCATCTGAGTAGCTGGGACTACAGGTACATGCCACCATGCCCTGCTAATTTTTGTGTATTTGGTAGAGATGGGGTTTCACCATGTTGCCCAGGATGGTTTTGATCTCCTGATCTTGTGATCCACCCACCTCGGCCTCCCAGAGTGTTGGGATTACAGTTGTGAGCCACCACACCTGGCCTTTCACTTCATTTTGAAGGGTAGGTTTGGTGGATATAGATTTCTTGTTTGACAGTATTATTCTTTCAGCACCTTGAGTCAGTCATCTCACTCTTTTCTGACTTGTGTGATTTCTGAGAAATTGTCTGTTACAAGAGGTAACTTGCACATAAACGTAGTAAAAAGAGGATCCTAGGGACATAAAAAGTCACTTTAATTTGCTGCTTTCAGGGTTATTTATTTGGCCTTTCAAGTTTGATTATGTTGTGTCTAGGTGTAGATCCTCTTGAGTTCATCCTATGTAAAATTGACTGAGCTTCATGGGCATACAGATTATTGTTTTTCATCAAACTTAGAATGTTTTTGGCCATTAGTTTTCAAATATTATTTTTGTTCCTTTCTTTGTGTCCTCTGCTTCTGGAACTCCTATTATAAGTATGTTGGTATGCTTGGATCTATCCCTTGGGTATCTGAGATTTTTGTTTATTTTTCTTCATTCTTTTGTTCTTGAATTGGGATAATCTCAATTGATCTATCTTCAAGTTCAATAAATTTTATTTTTGCTATCTCAAATCTGCTACTAAGCCATTTAGTGAATTTCTCATTTCAATTTCTTTACTTTTTAATTCTAGAATTTCTGTGTCTTTTTATAATTTTTATTAATATTATCTATTTGATAAGATACCATTCTAATACTTTTCTTTAGTTCTTTATACATAATTTACTTTTGTTATTTGAATGTATTTTAATTGCTAATTTAAAGTATTTACATAGTAAATCCAGCATCTGTATTTCCTCAGTGGTGGGTTCTGTTGACTGCTTTTATACTTGTGCATGAATTGTACTCTGTTGTTTCTTCACATACCTCATAGTTATTTTGTTGAAACCTAGACATCTGCAATAATATAATGTGACAACTCTGTAAATCAGATGCTCTATCCCATGGTTTATTATTCTTGCTGCTGCTGCTCCAATATATTTAAAATATTCAGTGACTTTCCTGAACTATTTCTGATTCTTTAAAATTTGTATTCTCTGTTGTGTCTGTGATGAGTTAGTTTAGTGGCTGATTAATGTTTGGACAGAGATTTTCTTAAATTCCTGAAAGCAATAAGTCTTCCAGCCTTTGCTGAGATGCTCTGTGGATGTATTGGGGCATCCCTTAAGTGTTCAGCTGGTCAGTTTTCAACTCTGCTTTAGCCTTCACTTTCTGTTCTCACAGAGCCTCAGCGTCAGCCAGAGAAAAGAGGTTAGGACATTTTTATGTCTTTCCTGGGCATATACATAGCCCTGTGCATATATGTGGACTTCTTGATTCCTAGGAATTTGTAGAAGCTTTTCAAAGTGCCCTACAGATATCTCATTCTCTAGCTGTTTCTTTGGCAACTTTCTTGTTTGTTCCAACTGTTATTGCTGCCTCAGACAGAGGTGATATCAACTAATTGCAACTGATAGTTTTCTCCCGGGGAGAAAAAGTGATTTGTTCAGAGTGATTTCTGAGTTGCATCACATATAGACAAACCCTTCCTGCAAGTGGAGCGTTTCAGAGAACTTTAAGATAAGTCAAATGATGATAATTCTGTGAGAATGGAGCTTTGAAAAGGCATCAACCCATTGTGATGTGTCTAATGACTTCTAAATGCCTTGTTTTCATGATGATTGTGGGGCTGCTGGTTTGTAAGGCTACTGCAGAGCTGGAGAAAGAGGGGTAGAATGAGGACAAATTAAAATGCCACAAAGTTTGCTATTCTTACACAGATTCAGCCATTTTTCTTTAATAGATGTATCTTGGACTGTTGCAAGTCTTTAGGTAATTTCCAGAGTTCTGAAAAAGATATTTGGACCTTTTTGGCCAACGTTTTTATTCCCTGATGCAGGAGTGAATTTTTTGGAGTTCCTTATCCACTATTCCTGCTGCCTTCTACCCAAAGTCCTTGATCTTTAAACATCAAATTATTTATCATCTCCAAAGAGGGTTTCAACAGATGATTTAGAATTTTACTTTACCTTGATTCCTCTCAATCAAACTCAAATAATAGGTAAGAGTTATTGAATTCCTTTGGGTTCTAGTGCTTGGGAATAGCTTTCCAATACACTCTAGGTCCAATGGATTGACTCAAAGTAAAGACAGACAAAACGCTGCAATTATTAATAATCCATGCTTAACAAACAGGTATCCAGAGACATAATGATTTTCTTCTTATTGTTAACTTAATATAGGTCGCTACGGATGTCACAGTAGGCAACTTCAGAAAGGAGAGTATATGAGACAGAATTAAAAATGTACCAGAGACAGTGCTTATTAATTAATTATTGTGCCACTAGTTTTGTGAACAGTTCAGTCGAGAAAGAAAGAAAAGAAAGATCTGCTGAGTGACTGGGTTCTCCAATGGACATACTAGGAAATTTACAGAGGTACTCTATGTTTAGTGGTATTGAAGCCATATCTACAATGAGACCCATTCCCATATTCCGGAAATGCTTTAAGTAACTCCACTGAAAGGTCATAAAATAAGCTTATTTATCCTTTTCCTGACTCTTCAAATCTTTAGATTTCACAAGCTCTTGCCTTGTTATATCTGTGAGGGTTAATTTTATGTATCAACATAACTGTACTAAGGGATACCCAGACAGCTGGCAAAACATTATTTCTGGATGTGTTTGTGATGGTGTTTCCAGAAGAGATTAACATTTAAATCAGCAGACGGAGTAAAAAAGATCCTTTCTCACCAGTGTGGGTGGGCATCATCCAGTCCACTGTGGTCCCAAATAGAAAAAAATGTGGAGGAAGGACAAATTTGCTATCTCTGCTTCAGATGAGACAGCCATCTTCTCCTCCCTTCAGATATCAGTGCTCCTGGCTCTTGGGCTTTTGGACTCAGACCAGGACTTATACCATTAGCCCCCTAGTTCTCAGACTTTCACACCTAGAATGAATTATACCACCAACTTTCTAGCTTGCAGACAGCAGATCATGGTAATTCTTGGTCTCCATACCTGTGTGACTCAATTTATGTAATAAATCTCCATACACACACACACATATTATTGGTATATATATATATATATATATATATATATATATATATATACACACACACACACCCTACATATATATGCACATGCATACATATACACACACATACATATATATACCAATGTATGTGTATGTATATACACATCTTATTCATTCTGTAATAGCTAACTGAAACATTTCTGGTATCAACTCTGCCAAACCTAAATTTGATTATTTCCTATATTAAACTATCTAGTCCAGTACATCAATTTCTTTAAATTTTCCAGAAATGGATTAAATGACTAACTTTTGCTAGTTTAGCTGGTAATTTTGATACAATTTAAAGTCAAATATTTCAAAACTATAGTTGCCTCATGGCTGAGGTAGATGGTTTATCCTTAAAGTGTCAGTGTAAAGTTATTTCTGTCCTGTACTTTAATGTGTAATTATACTTTTATTCACATGCATCTTCAGGAATTTGAGTAGCTCACAAGCTGCTTCTTAAAGGAAAAGATAAGCCCTGAGGGATTCCACTTACCTCTGTACAGGAGGGAGCTCCTCTCTACAAAAAGAATTCAGTCTGACTCATGTCATAACAGCATATGAAACTTATCTGAGACAATAAAAGCACTCAATTAGATGGTGCTAGTTAGGTGTGACATATCATTTAATCTTTGCCTAAAACTTATATTGGTCTCTAGTATCACCTCCATTTCATAGAATAGGATACTTGGGCACTAAAGTACTGCAACTAAAAAGAGGGCAAGGCTGGGAGCGGTGGCTCACACCTGTAATTCCAGCACTTTGGGAGGCTGAGGCAGAAGGATCAGGAGGTCAAGAGATTGAGACCATCCTGACCAACATGGTGAAACCCCATCTGTACTAAAAATACAAAAATTAGCTGGGCGTGGCAGCGCATGCCTGTAGTCCCAGCTACTCGGGAGGCTGTGGGAGAATCATTTGAAGCCAAGAGGTAGAGGTTGGAGTGAGCCGAGATCTCACCACTGCACTCCAGCCTGGCGACAGAGTGAGACTTTGTCTCAAATAAATAAATAAATAAATAAATAAAAGAGGGTGAATCTTGCATTTGAACTTTTGCATTTTGTCTCTAAAGCTGCACTTTATACTGTTATAATAAACCTTTGAGAGCCAGACATTATTGATTCCTAACACAGAACTTACATGCAAACCTTGTTTTATTGCTGATATAAACACATTCTCCTGTCTAGTTTCCCTTCAAAAGCTCTAAGTGGTACATATCAAAATAAAAGGGAATATTTAGAGGAGTGTATGAGTGGTTTGTCTCATAGACTAAGAACTACCTCACAGCAAATTAAACCAGAAAGCTGTAAACTTGGACCAAATTCACTAAACCTCCTGCAGTAATAGATTTCCTAAGTAAATGGTTTACAAATTATTTACCAAAAAAAGACAAGTAAAAAATTATTGTAAATAATTTACAAGTGCTAGAATTTTGATGTGATGCCCTTGATTTTTTTATCTAGAGTCTATATAGGACAAATCATATAAAACTATAATTGGATACCATCTACATATTTTGTTCAATGTCCCTTACACATAATTTTTTCCCTTTGAAAAAGTAATCCATATCTTTTACAAGATTAGGAGTTATAAAATCCATCCTCTTTACCTTGTTACTGGCTACCAGGAATTTCTAGGTGTCGGCTTAATCACAGCTAACATATTTGCTCCTGTAATCATATATTTTCAACTTCCAAAAAAAAACATTTTTTTTTCTCTATTCTAAAAGCCTTTTGGAAAAAAAAAAAAAAGGTTGCTGTTGTGAGTGATACATGCAGAGCAACTTGATTGCTCTTAGTGCAGAATTGAAAACAAGAAATTTTGGAAGTATAATTTCTTGGTAGTTGGATTGCTGGTTGTATTAGTCCATTCTCACACTGCCATAAATACCCAAGACTGGATAATTTATAAGAAAAGAGGTTTAATTAGCTCACAGTTCTGCAGGCTGTACAGGAAGCATAGCAGCTTCTGTTCAGCCCCTGGGAAGATTTCAGGAACCTTACATTCATGGCAGAAGACAAAGGGGAAGCAGGCTGTTCTTACATGGGTGGAGCAGGAGCAAGACCAAGAGAGTGGGGAGGTACTACACACTTTTAAACAACCAAATATCATGACAACTCACTCACTATCATGAGATCAGCACCAATGGGGAAATCCACCCCCATGATCCAATCACCTCCCAGCAGGCCCTACCTTCAACATTGGGGATTATAAATCAACATGAAATTTGGGCGGTGACACAGGTCCAAACCATATCACTGGTGATTGTTGGTCCTGGTGCCCTTACTCATAAAAATAAATAAATGGGAGGGTGGCGAGGGATAACGAGGGGAGAAATACCAGATATAGTTGATGGGGGGGATGAAGGCAGCAAACCAGCTTGCCATGTATGTACCTATGCAACAATCCTGCATGATCTGCACATCATGTACCCCAAAACCTAAAGTACAAAAGGGAAAAAAATAATATATAAATAAGTAAGCAAGCCTTTTTTTGTACACATCTTTTCAAGTAAGTTTTCCTCAAGCCATCTGAAAGTAAGTAGGTTATTTAAAAAAAAAAAAAGCCTTACTAAAAAAAATCTCAAAATCAAGGTAAAAAAAACTTGTATTATTTTTTGAAGGCTAATGCTAAAGGTATTTTTAAAAAAACACAAACACTACTTCAAAGAGAATCTTTAATAATAAGTTTTAAATATAATTTACTCTCATCATATACACACAACTAGAAGAAATGGGACTAATAAACTCCAGAGTTATTACTTCAGCAAATCACCTCACACACCCTAACAAAGCAGGAAGTAGTTATGCTCTGCTCTTTGGACCTCAAGTATACTTCCACCACTTCAGTTTGACATCAGAGTGTCCTACAGGCTGGAGAGAGTCTCGACAGGTCTTAACTGTATACTAGAAATGCCTCACCCACTTTATCTGATGATGTGGAGCTTGCTCTGTCCTGTGAATTAACCTAAAAAGATGTATGCCATGGCTCATTTTAAGTAAAGGAAAATTTTATTTCTCTTTGTGCATTTATGTGAATGCATTCAAGGACAAGGAAAAGGAACTATCTTTAGTTTCATTGACCCTTGTCCTTTGGGAGATGAATAAGAATTTAATCGATGTAAATGGTTTATATTTCTTATTCTTGTACTACTTTTCTTGTTTTAAAGAAATACTCTGGTTAATTGCAAATATGCATGTTACCTCAAATTTTATGCCAGACCCTCTTAACATTGACTGCTTTTATCCTCTCCTCACTCCCTTTAACCATCTCAGATTATTTTGTTGTTGTTGTTTTCTCTGTGTTCTCATAATATTTTGCTCCTATCTCTATTTGTGAAGACATTTCTCATCTCTGTAAGTTTCTAGATTTCTGTAAGGACAGCCAATCTTTGCATCCTTCCAGAACTTGGTTCTAAGACTTGCACACAGTGACACTTTAGTAAATACCAATAACTGTTATTTATTAGGACTACTGACAGAAGGATTTGGTGAATGGATTATGCAACATAATTCTCCCTTCCTTAATATAAACAGTGAGGCTGGACTCACCTTTAAATTAGAAAATACAAGGCTAGCAATTGTAAGGGATAGCAATTAAGAGTGTCAGTGCTAGAACCAGACTGCATTCCCAAACATGGCAAGTTATTCACCTGTTTTCAATATCCTCATCTGTAAAAGGGGATGAAAATTGAATGTAACTTACAGGATATCAAAACTATAAATTAGTTAATACTTGCAGAGTACTTAGGGCTTGGCGTAAATTAAACTTTAGCAATGCAAACAGACAGAAAATGGAAGTTGTGACTTGGGAATCAAGAAAGTTTTGAAGGAGTCAATAATTTATAAACTAGAATTTGATACCTAAAATGTTATTAGTACTTTATAGCTCAATGAGCTATTGTAATACCTCTATATAGATTTTGTAATAACTTTTCAGAAACACTTATATGAGACATTATCAGAGAAAAATATTCTTATTATCAACTTACACAATTTTAAAATATTGTTTTTTAACTAATATAGAAAAAATAACTTTTATATGAATTTTGTCTCTCCTATGAGGTTTATCCTAGAACATTTATTTTGAGAAAAACTTCATAAGAACATAATTTGGGCAAAAATTTAGATTCTATTGTAATCAGTCATCTTAATAATGAATTACTTAGCTTCCAGAATGTAGGGTTGAATAACATATTTGTCTCACTTTACCAATAGCTGGTACTACTGACAGAAGGATTTGGATTTGGTGAAACAAAAATGAAACACAAGTTTATAAAAAGATACCTCTAATAATGAGTCCTTACACACAACAAGCATTCATCTATCACCTTTCTACAATGCTCTGACAACCAAAGAAAGAGCAATCTTCCTCTTAAGAAATTTAGAGAAATTAAAATCAGTAAAGTTTCACTCTCTATCAAGATCAGTCATAACTTAAAATTCAAGCATCTAGCTCTCTGTCTCCATGTCTATATTTAGATCTTTCTATTTTATAATTTAAGATAGACCTAAATCAAAATTTTGAAAATTAACACCAAGCAATCAAATATTTATTTCTAAAATTTCTTCTCCAAAATATCTTTTGATTCTTCTTGATAAACTCTGTACTTTATTAATCACGCAAGCCTTTCAATTTAACCAAATACTAGTAATTTTTGTGTCTGAATTTTTTTTACTTTTAATTTTTTAAGATGGAGTTTAGCTCTTGTTGCCCAGGATGGAATACAATGGTGAGATCTTGGCTCACCGCAACCTCCCAGGTTCAAACAGTTCTCCTGCCTCAGCCTCACGAGAAGCTGGGATCACAGGCATGCGCCACCACACTTGGCTAGTTTTGTATTCTTAGTAGACGGGATTTCTCCACGTTGGTCAAGCTGGCCTGGAACTCCCAGACTCGGTTGATCAGCCCGCCTCAGCCTCCCAAAGTCTGGGATTACAGGCCTGAGCCACAGCACCCGGCTATTTTTGACGTTTTTGTACAGGCTTCATAAAGTAAAAATAATTGTTCATCATCATAAAAATTTTTTTCTTTTTTTTTTTTTTTTTTGAGAAAATAGTTTTTGATGACTTTTTTTTTTTGAGGCGCAGTCTGGCTCTGGTTCTGTCACCAGGCTGGAGTGCAGTGGCGTGATCTTGGCTCACGGCAGCCTCCACCTCCCGGGTTCAAGCGATTCTCCTGCCTCAGCCTCCCAAGTAGCTGGGACTACAGGTACCCACCGCACCCGGCTAATTTTTGTGCTTTTAGTAGAGATAGGGTTTCACCATGTTGGCCAGGATGTTCTCAGTCTCTTGACCTTGTGACCCGCCCGCCTTGGCCTGCCAAAGTGATGAGATTACAGGCGTGAGCCACGGAGCCTCGCCAAAAAATAATTTCTAAATCTACTTCTTCTATAATTACTCATCCTGTGAGTTAGAAAGTTAATATAAATCTTGATAGTGAAAATACAAGTTATTTTTCTGTAGTACATTTTACTTTTGTGTTTGCTAAAAGTATTCATAATTTAAAATTTTCTTCAACTTTTAAGGGAAAGCCAATTTAGTATAGCAATTAAGAAATTCTTGAAATTTCCCAAGAGTAGCTCTTAAGCATTCTCATCACAGGAAAAAGCAACTATGTGAGGTGATAGATAGGTTAGTTTGATTATAGTAATTATTTCACAACATATACATACTGTAACTCAAAACATCATTTTCACCATTTTTTTTTTTCTTTTTGAGATGGAATCTCACCCTGTCGCCAGGCTGGAGTGCAGTAGCATGATCTCTGCTCACTGCAACCTCTGCCTCGTGAGTTCAAGGGATTCTCCTGCCTCCCTCCTGAATAGCTGGGATTACTGAAGCATGCCAGCACACTAGGCTAATTTTTGTATTTTTAGTAGAGACAGACTTTCACCATGTTGGTCAGGCTGATCTGGAACTCCTAACCTTGTGATCCACCCACCTAGCCCTCCGGAAGTGCTGGGATTATAGGCGTGAGCCACTGTGCCTGGTCAAATATATATAATTCTTATTTGTCAGTTGTAGCTCAATAAAGCTGGAAAAAGTATATTTGTTAGGAAAAAAGAAAAAATCCTAGGCAGTATTAAGTCAGTTAAGTACACCTAGTTAAAGGCTATGGATTTTTTTGTTTTTGTTCTTAGCATTTATCCCTATTATTATATTTAATAAATAATTTATATTTGGTAACTAAGAGTACAAATCATCAGAAAGGGAAGTAATGACAATTTTAAAACTCATATCAATAATGGTTTTTTTTATAATGTCTTACTTCATGCCAGCACAGTAAACCCTTGGCATTCACAACCTGCCACCTTATCAGCCTTCTATAGAACCCTCAGTTAGATTCTATTACATTTGATATGGAGCTTGAGGCTTCCTAAGGGTCAAATATGCTTTTGAAATTTAGGGTGTACATTGTGCATTGGAGGCAGAAGTTCCTATTTTTTATTTTTATTTATTGATTTATTTTCATTGTACTTTAAGTTCTGGGGTACATGTGCAGAACATGCAGGTTTGTTACATAGTTATACATGTGCCATGGTGGTTTGCTGCATCCATCAACCAGTCATCTAAATTAGTTATTTCTCCTAATGCTATCCCTCCCCTAGCCCCCACCCCTCAAAAAACCCCAGTGAGTGATGTTCCCCTCCCTGTGTCCTTGTGTCCTCACTGTTCAACTCCCACTTATGAGTGAGTACACGTGGTGTTTGGTTTTCTGTTCTTGTGTTAGTTCTCTGAGAATGATGGTTTCCAGCTTCATCCATGTCCCTGCAAAGGAAATGAACTCATCCTTTTTTATGGCTGCATAGTATTCCATGGTGTATATGTGCCACATTTTCTTTATTCAGTCTATCTTTGATGGGCATTTGGGTTGGTTCCAAGTCTTTGCTATCATGAACAGTGCCACAATAAACATACATGTGCATGTGTCTTTATAACAGAATGATTTATAATCTTTTGGGTATATACCAAGTACTGAGATTGTTGGGTCAAATGGAATTTCTATTTCTAGATCCTTGAGGAATTACCACACTGTCACAATGTTTCACAGTGGTTGAACTAATTTACACTCCCACCAACAGTGTTGTAATTTTATTTAATTTTTTTAGTGTTGGTGGAAGATACAAGCCAATAAGTTGAGGTAGAATTACTGACACACTATTTTAACTTACACTTCCTAATCAAAGATTCCAAAAGTCTAAAAGATTGTCAGATGTGAGAAGAAATTAAGGGATTGATTTTACAAGACATCCAAATTAACAGTAAATAGAAATTTTTTTATTTAAAACCACTTAAATATCTGCATAGAGCTGGAAAAAACATCAAACACAAAACAAAGTTTATTTTTAACATTACTATTAGAGATTTAAAAACAGATGATACTGAGTTCTGAAATAGTTTATTTATCTCTATAAAATGTGAAGTGGACAGGCTAGATTACTGAATTGATTATTTGAATCTTTAGTTATTTCTCGCAAATATATTAAAATGTAAAATACAGAGACAATAAGCCAAAAATGTTTGAAAAGATTGACAATTTCAATGTGAATAAGTGTGTATCACTTACACTTATTAAAAACAAATTAGATAACTGTAAGAAGTAGAACTAAAAATGCTAGAATTGGAGCTTTCTTAAAAATATATGATAGGGGCCAGGTGCAGTGACTCACATCTGTAATTCCAGCACTTTGGGAGGCCAAGGTGGGTGGATCACCTGAGGTCAGGAGTTTGAGACCAGCCTGGCCAACATGTTGAAACCCCCTCTCTACTAAAATACAAAAAATTAGCTGGGCATGGTGGCAGGCACCTGTAATTTCAGCTACTCCGGAGGCTGAGGCAGAAGAATCACTTGAACCTAGGAGGCAGAGACTGCAGTGAGCTGAGATCATGTGATTGCACTCCAGCCTTGGCAACAAGAGCAAAACTCCATCTCAAAAATAATTATATATATTTATATATATAAATATATATTAATTAGTTAATTGATGTATAACTAAATATATATACATTATATATTAATATATACCATAGGGATATGCATGTATATTATATGTATATGTATATTATATATATACACATGTATATATAATATACATATATGTATATTATATATATACATATATAATATATGCATACATATCCCTATGGTGTATGCATATAATACATATATTATATATGTATATATTTATATGCATATACATATATATTATGTGTGCATATATAACATGTAATGTATATATTATGTGTAATATATATTATATATTATATATACATATTATATATATAATATATATGTGTACATATACCATAGATCTAGAGTTTGATATATACAATATATATATTACATATATTATATATATACACACACACACATACACCATAGGGATATGTATGGATGTGAATATATACACCTTTGAAAATAATATGCCTTTCTTTTAATGAGTTAATAGCATATAAAATACATGTCAATTTGTGAACATTTAGGAGAAAATATCAAACTACATTTTAAAATAGTCTACCAACAATGAAAAAAGTAAAAATCATGTATTCTACACTCTTTTATTCTAGAGTACCTGCACATTAAAATGAGGAAATTTCATTATTTTCACAAATAAACAAAGCCACAAAATAGGTCAAATTTGAGAAGTGTATGTTTATGCATACATTCAAGATGGATAATTATATATATAAAATATGTGTAATAAACTAATCAATATACACCAATGAAAACATTTTTTAAATTGTCATATAATAAAAAGTGCTACCTAATCCCCAAATTGTGGGTAAATAGCAACAGCCTGTGGTCATTTCTGATGCTGCAGTTTTCCTAAGTATTTAAGTATTAAATGCAATATTTACTTCAAGCATTTGCTTTAAGTACTACAATATTGACATAATCATTTACAATAAATATTACCTTAGTACTTGTCCTAATAGCAGTATAGTGCCCTCTACCACATCCTTCTCCTCATAAAACACTAGCTTTCAGGAAATAAAATCTGAAACCAAGAAATCTAATTAGCTGGTCATTGGCTATTCTAGGGGGAGATTGCTACTTTCCACTTGAAAATATAACAAACTTTGGCCGGCATGGTGGCACATGCCAAGCACTTTAGGAGACCGAGGTAGGTGCATCACTTGAGCCCAGGAGTTTGAGACCAGCCTAGCCAACATGGTGAAACCCCGCCTCTATTAAAAATACAAAAACCAGCTGGGCATGGTTGTGGGCACCTGTAATCCCAGCTACTTGGGAGGCTGAGGCAGGAGAATCGCTTGAACTTGGGAGGTAGAGGTTGCAGTGAACCAAGATCATGCCACTGCACCCCAACCTGGGCAACGGAGTGAGACCCCATCTCAAAAATTTTTAATTTAAAAAATAACAAATGTGGCCTGGCGTGGTGTCTCACACCTGTAATCCCAGTACTTTGGGAGACTGAGGTGGACGGATCACTTGAGGTCAGGAGTTCAAGACCAGCTTGACTAACATGGTGAAACCTTGTCTTTACTAAAAATACAAAAATTAGCAGGGCATGGTGGTAGCACCTGTAATTCCAGCTATCTGGGAGGCTGAGGCAGGAGAATCTCTTGAACTGAGAGGCTTAGTTTGCAGTGAGCCAAGATCACGCCACTGCACTCTAGCCTGGGTAATAGAGTGAGACTCCCTCTCAAAAATAATAATAATTCCAGTCTTGCAGACATTGACATACTCTGTTATCCAGTTCACATTCCAAACTGATACTAAAGATGATTTAAATGTTACAGGTCTTGGTAAGATATTTAGATTGTATTCTCAGAGGAACAAAGAAACATTAGAAAGTACTAAGCAGGGTAGTGAGATGGTGCCCCTTTAGGATCCCATGTGATTTAGGGTGAAGAGATAAGTGTGAGAATGGGGAGGGAGGACTCTGTTTTAGTCCAGATAAGAGATGAGGGTGGCTTCACCAAAGGTGGTAGCCATCAAGATGGTGAAATGTGAAAAGATTCAGGATATAATGGTAATAGTACTAAAGGGATTTTCCAATGGACTAAATTGGGGAGCTAGAGGATGAAGGAGAAATCCTAGGTTTTCCACTTGAGTAACTATGTCATATGGTGAGAAAGACTAGAACACAAAAACAGTAAGAGTTATTAACAGTTGTGTTTCAAACATGGTAAGTTGGAGACACTTTTTACTCATCCCTGTGGAGGGGAGAGGTGAACAGAAACACAGGTCTAGAGTTCACAGCTGAAGAAGTCAAGCAAGTGGTTATCATTTAAGAGCCATCAACATATAGATAATGCATATACTTCCAGGCTACAGTCACTCATTCATTTGTTCAAGAAATATTTATAGAGCATCTAATATGAACCAGCTACTGTTCTAGGTGCTAGGAATATAACACTGCAAAAAATTCAGCTAAAAATTACTGCCCTTATCTGGCTTACATTCTATGATGAGATACCCCTGCCCGCCCCCGCCCCCTCCCCCCCCCCCCCCGCCCTGGAAGATAGATGTAGAAGGCAAGAAGAGGATACAAGGCTGATCTCTGGGACATTCCCATCTTGACTGCATGATAAGATGAGGTGCAGCCCAGGAAAATACAGTAGAAAAGCCACCAGGAAGGGAGGAGATAAACAATGAAATTGCAGAGTCACAGAAGACAAGAGAGTGATGCAGCCTTTTAAATCCTTTTTCATAGCTGTTCAGCTTTGTGAATGCCTGTTGAGGGGTGGAGAAATATTAAAAATATAAAATGATTTTTCAATTTGTTGATGAGGAGATTATGTCCTTACGGCTGAATGAAATGGCAGACAGAATCTGTATTCAAGTGGGTTGTGGCAAAATGCAGCAGTAACAAACTGGAGGCAGTGAGTATGGACTTCTGATAAGCTTTACTGTCGAGAGGAGCTGAGAAGTGGGCAAGTGCCTGGAGGGACTTAACGTGATGTAGGAATGTTCTTACCAGAGTGTATGCTGGATCGTCAGCATTCAATAAATACCATACATTATACATTACTGTTGATAGTAAGTGAGATTTAATTTTAATAGTTTGGATTAAAAATAGTTTACTGACAGTAACTTGTCATTGAGCCTGAGAATTACAGGTTTTTTTTCACTGAAAGTCTTAAATTAGTTCAAACACATGAGGTAATAAAGATGAATTAATGGTAAACCCATAAAACTATTTAATTCAGTAATAAAATAAATGCAAATAAAACTTTAGGTAGCATTTCTGACCTGTTAAATTTGTGTTTTTAAATATAATATTCAATGTTAAAAAACATGAACCTTAAACTGAGTTGGTCAAAATATAACTTTTCGGAAAAGCAAATTCATATGTTTCAAAGGTCTTTACAATGCATTTGCTTTTAGTTTTTAAATTTTTGATTCTAAGTTGCATTATAGTTTGCTTAATGGGAAATAAATTATAAAGTTAAAGTAACACAAAACGCTGGCATTTAAAGAGAGAAACCAGAAATATATACATTTCTATATTTCCTGTAACAACTGACATGGGACTATTCATATAAAATTGATGAAATACCCATTTCTTCAGATTTTGTTACCTCCAAGCTATTTGTTGTGAAGCTCTCTATACAAAGCTAGCTTCAAGACCACCCAGCGTTTCCTGCAGGTGAGAATGCAGCTGCTCACCTTCTTCGTGGAGTGAGCTACTGGGAGCACAAACACCCGAGTGCCAGTCTCTGGGTTGAATTTGCTTGTTTTCCTTATTTTCTGAAACAGTTCTTCAAAGTACTTAATGACTTGGGACCTGATTTTCCCAATAGTCCCTTGCTCTTTTTTGCACCCCTGTTCTCAGAGCAGTGCAGTTCAAATCTGGCTGCCTGTGTGTGGCTCACATATTAGATATTTTTGGTTTACATGAAATTAGGTGGCCTGCGGAGACAGCCCCCAAGCTGGCATATAAAGTAAGAAATGTAAGAATTCTATTAATCTCTAAGTCGTTGAAGGGCCACAAAACCAGTCCAGTGTCTTGGAATCTGATGATTCTTATATGATGGGAATTGCTATAAAGCTCGAGTATGCAGACTTTTAGTGGCTAGATACAGGACTCCTTTCACAACGTAGTGTGGCTTTAATTTCTTCTCAAAACTGAGTTTTTATATCAGCTACGTAAAAGCTTATATTTAGCACTTTACAAGTTTTGAAATATTTGTATTATTTTATTTGAGCTTTAGAGTAATCTTATTCCCATTTAAGATCCTGTATTTAGAAATTCAGCTTCAGGGACAGCATTTCTATGTAGCAATGAGGTTTTGCTTCACTGAGGTACCTCAGTGAATACAGTACCCAAACCTGCCATAATAAGCAGGAGAATCTGCAAAGTGTGAGCAGGTATAAGGGTGACATTTCCCCTGCCCTTTAAGGACCAGTGGGAATACACCAGCAAAGCTGCCTTTGCAGTAGCTGTTTCTTACATATGGTCCAGAGCATGCTTCCGGCACCAGTGTCTTGGGGAGAGGTGTGAAAAAGATTTCTCTCTGAGTCCAGGAGAGTGGGCTGTTCGAATCCTCCTGGAGACAAAAGAAAGAATTGGTTCCAGTGCCTTTTTCAATCCTAACAGCTTTCAGATGACACATTGGGAGTCATTTATACAGCCTTGAATATACCCAAAAGTGTTCCTCGCCAAGTCTTCCCACAGTCTACATGAGCCAATGCAGATCACTTTATTTTAAAAGGTTACATGTTATATAAAACCCACACAACTAGCTGCCTTAAATTTTTCTCTACCCCTATTGAACTTCTGTGGGATTTCCTCTATATTTTCCATATTTAACTATAACCTAACTAATTTATTGTCACCCATAAAGCAATGTTTATTTTAGTAAACCACCTTCCAAAGGTAGCAGCCACTGGAAGTCCTGCTCAGCTCATCAATAAAACCTACTGCTGCTGCCAGTTGACAAGCTAACTATAAATCCAAAAATCAACACTCTAGGGAGTCTATTTTTCTTTTGACTATTGCATCAAACCACTATACTGTGCAACTTATGCCCAAAAATGTTCCTTTCATTACTGATAGAAAACTCTTGGGGTCTTCATTGCACCTTTCCCTTAACCTATGGGTCAACTGGACTTAACCCCCTGCTGCAGCTGGATGCTTCAGCAGGATGTGTTTTTTTAATAGTTCATCTCAGCAACTAGAAAGTCTACCTTATATATTGTTAAAGCTAAGGACGCCTTCCATTCAGTGTGTCCTGGCACCAAAAGGTACAATAAACCTCTGCAGTGATATAATGGAGTGAGGAGATTTCTTGCTGGCTATGTCTAGATTCAAAGTCTTATTCCATGAACATCACTGGAGGGCCATCTTGTCTCCTTTTAACAAAGTGGGAAATAAGATTTTATTTCTAATTATTACTATAGCTACTACTTCAATTTGCATGATGCCTTTTATTCTATTGTGGTTATAAGACAAAGTCTTACTTTATATTTTTTGTTCATCTTTACAACTAGCCATGAGGTGGACGGCTTTAAATGAAATTTATGTGGATAATATTTTCGAGATGAGAGATCAGTTCCCTATCATAGTGCAGTCTCAACCGATGTCATAAATGCATTTTAGTAAAATAGCAACAAGAGGAAACATGGACAAAACATTCACAGCTGGGCATTTGGTCACCCGTTATCTGAAGCTCCTTTTATTTTCTCTGCCTTATAATATCATTTTTTATTCTTCTTTGATTAAACCTGTATAATTTTCATTAACGTAAATTATTCAGTTCAAATAATTCCAGGTTCACCTAGTATTATGTAAATTCAGGCTCAGTTTGCTGGCTGACCTGCAATTCTATGCTTCATATATGCAAATACAGCTAACAGTAATTCCTCCATCTTGAAAATAAATAACAAAACTGGATATTTAAAATATAAAATTTTTAGGCCATTAAAGAAAATTATATATACCTATACTCATAATTTTATCTATAAGTCAAATGAATAAATTTCTACTTTAAAAAGCATAATTTAAATTTTATAAGGAGTATAAATCAATTTTTACTTATAAATTAAGGACATAGTTCTTACACTAATTGTATAAATGTGAGCATGCATATTTTCTCCTAGATTTTTTAAATGCACACTTAGTAAAATGTGTATGCATACTTAATTTTTAGATTTCATGTTTGAATCTGCTACTAAGTGCAATGAGCAATTTTTTCAACTCAGTTGTTATATTATTTATTTGCTGGATATGAAAACAACATGAAATTATACTTTAATAGTGGATTGCCAATGCAATTATAAGTTATTTTCCCCAACCATCTCTATTTTTGGTAGATGATTAGTGCCCCGTGGGATCCAGAGACTTCTCTGATCGAGAGCTGTTTGTTTTCTGCATGCTGCAATTATATATTACACATACACCAATGATGAGTAGCCTCATGTGTTGGGATAAATATGTTATTATAAGTTCAAATGCTTAGATACTCTTTCGATGTTTATTTGAGCTGAGCAAAACATAGTAGTTTCAGTTCACAGGGGGCTTACATAAACCTTTTGGGGGAGAATTTCAGCTCACAGGGGTTTGTAAGCAGATGGCATATGCAAGCAATCACACTTCTCCTTGGTGGGAGGAATGGCATTCTCAAGATAACAAAATAAGAGCGGGAGGTGCCATGACAAGTCTGTTCTCAGTCTCCACCTGGGCTTTCCCCACAAGGCAGAGACATTAAGTATACATTTGCAGGCTAATATGGAATCAGAATACAAGGAAATTTTTTTTTTTTTTTTTTTTTTGGAGATGGAGTCTCACAAGCTGGAGTGCACTGGTGCACTCTCGGCTCATTGCAACATCAGCCTCCTGAGTTCAAGTGATTCTCCTGCCTCAGCCTCCCAAGTAGCTGGGACTAAGGCATCCACCACTACATCCAGCTAATTTTTGTATTTTTGATAGAAACAGGTTTCACTACATTGGCCAGGCTCGTCTCAAACTCCTGACCTCAGGTAATCCAACGGCCTCAGCCTCCCAAGGTGCTGGAATTACAGGTGTGAGCCACCATGCCTGACCAGGGAAATTCTTTTAACACCTTCAGCCTGGCCTGCCCCCATTCTCCCTCTGGGATTCTTGGAACCAAGTTGAATCATCCCACTCTTGAGAACTAGGTACGATTTTGCAAGAATTTGGTGGTATTATGTTCAGGAATGCTAGAATCTTATACTACAAATTACTTGTCCTCACCGTGTAGGCACAATAGGCAAGAAATAATTTCAAAATGGGAATGAAAGGACCACAGTTATAATGGCTGAACCAGCACCCAATTCTCCAGTGTATGAAACTCTGGAAAATCTGTTGAAATATTTGTGAGAAGAGCTCTCTACCTTCCAACCAGCTTCATCTATTCCCCACCTGAATCTCAGCAGGACCATTCTGCCCAATGTTCTAAGAACTCAAGACAATGACCAGTATACTAACGTGAAACGAAGGAAAAAAGAGGAATAATCTAGCCCCAAGGAAAGCCCTAAACCAGTTTAGTGAATGTACAAATGTTGGGGTGAGTAGAGAGTGGGCCATGGGGAAAAGAAAGAAAAAGAGAGAGAGAGATAAATGAGAAGGGAGTGGGGGAGGAGAGAGGAGTGGATGAGAGGGAGAAGGAAGAGAAAAACAAAGAAAGAAAATGGAAGCAGAAGAAGAAGGGAGGGCAGGAGAGAAGATATACGAGAAGAAAAGAGGTGGGGAAGAGTGCATGTTTCTTATTCCTCATTGCCCCACTCACTAACAAAAGTGTTTCAGTCAAAGTCCTACAATCTGATAGAGACCAGTAGCAATGCTTCCTCCCTGAGAGAAGAAATGAAAAGAAATGGATATAGAGTTAGTTAGAGAAAACAAAAAAGTATTTTAGTTCTCTCCTCTCTGCTAATCCATCATGTTTTAAAATAACAAGAGAGGTCTAACCAGACCCCAGGTAATTTCCTCTTAAAAAACAAACAAAAACAAAACAAAACAAAAACCATGACTGCAATAGATGCTTGCAAAACAGGATTGGCACTCAGATGTGCCCTAGGACAGCTCTGTAGTGTGACCACTAATACCACACAAACAGACCAAACTGACTTCTGTCATTCTGGTTAAACTAAAAATAAACTCACCTTAATGGCAAGAAGGGCAGAGGAGATAATAAGACTTCATACTCTTGCTTTACATGTTCATCCACTACAAATGTATATTTCAAAGGATTTTTCTTTACATCTGTTTGAATGTGTATCTACCTAGCATTACACAGAACCCAGATTATTGTAAAGAAATAACAAAGGGCACTTCTGATGTACAATGAATTTTTAGTCCATGCTCATTTCATGCACACTGAAACAAAACTTGAAATATAATATTTAAATAGAAAGACTTTACATTTCTTTATGTCATGCCATATTCTAAATGGCTGTAATTCCAAAACTGTGAGCATAAAGGTGTTCTAGTCTTTTACATCTAATTATTTCAAAGGGGTCATGAGTGTAACCAACGGCAATCCTGCCCATAGCTGGAGTTCTATCGCTTTACCAGTAACCAGCTTACCTCACCGATAATAAAATCTTGTGTATGCAAGTTATTTTATAAGTGAAGAAAATACCATGCTAAATCTTGAAAATATGGTAAGGGTCACCATTAATCAATGGACTGTTTCTTGGAAGTTGTGTTTTAAATAGCGAATAACAATTCCAGTCATTTATGTCAACCACTTACAATTTATGTCTAATTCCCACACTGTTCAATAGTAGTATGTATGTCTTTAATGGTGAAGGTTGTATCTGATTAGAAAACAAAGTAACATTCAGATATTCCTGACAGACAGAATGAATGAAAGGAAAGAAGGGAAGGAGCAGGGAAGGAACAGAGGGAGGGAGGGGTGGTGGAAGGAAGAAAGGAAGGAAGGAAGGAAGGAAGTGAGGGAGGGAGGGAAGGAGGGAAGGAAACATTTGGCCTATTATCACAATAGAATGAAAAGCAAAGAATGGATAAGCCCAAAGATTTTGCAAATGATGAATCAAGATTTGGTGATCTGGAAAATGGGTACATAGAAAGAGGGAGATATTGAAGGTGAATTGAAGATCTGAAGATTGTTTAATATTTAAGCTTCATACCATCAGTAAGGTGGCTCTTTTATACTTCATGGCCACAACAGAAACAAGAGATTCACAAGGAACTGTTTTTAATATTGATTGTCTTCCAACCAGAGGCAGATGAATTGGCTTCCCCAGTGGGAGCCAGAACCTAAAAAGATATTGCGGAAGGTTTGGCTCGTTTTACCAGATGACAAGGGGACAGTTGGAGAAGGATTCATAATGACGTGGCTCAGGGAGGGGGAGACACAAGAACCAGAAGATAAATGTGTGGCACGTAAATGTCCCTTGGGATTACAGAAATACTTGAGGAGAAAGCCTGATAAAACAGTAAATTAGTGTGGGTTACGAGACATTAAAGAAAAGTAGATTTATTTTTTTCTTATTTATTTTTTCCACCGAAAACACTTGGATTTTCCTTATTTATTTTTTCCACCTAAAACACTTGGAACAGAAAAGGGGCTTTAGAAGAGAATTAATGAAACCTTTCGGAGGTCAATTAATAATAATGATAATATGAACTTTAGTTAATAACGATGTTCTAAAGTTCATTCATTAGTTGTGAGAATTGTATCACAGTAGCATGAGATGTTAACAATACAGGAAAATGGGTGTGGGGTGTATGGGAACTTGCTACACTATTTTTGCAAATTTTCTGTAAATCTAAAACTATTCTTGAATAAACATTTGTTTAAAACAAAAGAAGAAAAAGTAAAAAGTACTTGCTATATGTGCAAATTTCAAGTTTTGGCTTACATTCTTATAACAGTTGTTAGCACCTATAATAAACCCTCAATGAACGATAAATAATATTATTATAAGTAAATGTGCAATATAGACACATTTAAAAGTGTTGACAATTAAAAGTTTAAGAGCTTGACATAATAAAAACAAAGTTTTAAAAATACCGATTTAGTGACTTTTTGGTAGTTGACTTTTGGATAAAGACAGTAGATGCTGCAGATCTTGAGAGTCCATTTAGAAAACTTTTTGCCTCTTCATACCTCGGTTTCCACATCTGTAATGATGAAAAGTCGGGGTTTTTTGAGGAGTAAATTAGCTATTAAATGTAAAGTGCATAGAACAATCTTTGTCACAAAGAAAGGGTTCAATAAGTATTATTATTACAATTATTTTTATTATCATTGTATTACTGTTACATTGAAGCTTGCTAAAGAAGAAAATAAGGATCATTTTGACAAAATGGGGGGGAAAAACAGCAAGTTTGAAAGAGAAAGTAATCAGCTAAGACAGAAATACCTAGTAGAGACTTGGCAACATGGGACTGGAAAACTTTATATAGAAGGGATCATTTAAAGCATAAGAATCAATGAGAAAGAAAGAAGAGTCAAGATCTTAGCCTTTAAAAATAACTTCAGCCAAAGGACAGAAAAAGGTAGACAAACTCACAAAGGAAGAAGAAAAAGAGATAGAGTCAGGCTATTGTAGTCACAGATGGTAAGAGAATAAGAATTTATTTATTTATTTATTTATTTTTTTTCTGAAACAGTCTCACTCTGTTGCTCAGACTGGAGTGCAGTGCCATGATCTTGGCTCACTGCAACATTCGCCTCCCAGGTTCAAGTGATTCATCTGCCTCACCTCTCAAGTAGCTGAGACTACAGGCACATGCCGCCATGCCCAGCTAATTTTCACCCCGCTAACTTTTGTATTTTTATTTTTCTTTTCTTTTTTTTTAATTTTTATACTTTAAGTTCTGGGATACATGTGCAGTTCGTGCAGGATTGTTACATAGGTATAGACAGGACATGGTGGTTTGCTGCATCCATCCCCCTGTCACCTACATTAGGTATTTGGGATTTCATCATGCTGGTCGGGCTGGTCTGGAACTCCCGACCTCAAGTGATCCACCTGCTTCGGCCTCCCAAAGTGCTGAGATTACAGGCCTGAGCCACGGCATCTGACCTCCAAAACGAATGTGTAAAAAAGGAAGATGGGAAGTCAGCATTGTTGGACACCTCAAATGAAATCAAATAAAATGAGGTCTAAGAAAAGCAAGAAGAGTCAGTTATTCCCTGAGACAAATAGTTCCAAATAGCATAATTACGGAAGAAGTCAAATAAGGATGTTTATATTCATTATGCACATAATTTTTACGTGTTTTCCACTCCTTGAATATAAGCTTCCCAGGACAAATGTTTTGTCTCATTTGTTCAGTCATGTATGCCTGTGCATGGTACACAGTAAGAATTCAATAATATATGCTGAATTAATGAATAAAATATTTAAAAATACAGGTCAATCTTTTAAAAATTCATCTATATTATACTACAATTCTACTAAGAAAGTGGCTGATAAAAATTACTTCATAATATTAATTTTCACTGAGGAAAAAAGGAGCTAGGGCTACAGAATTTCAAAGTGGTAACATATTTTTCCAAAAAAAAAAAAAGCCAAGAATATATAACACTACGTAATTCCAGTATTAATTATATTCAGCTTTTTATCAAGAGGAGTCACTGTGTTTTTCAGCACCTCCAAGACTGTAACTATCCTGAACATTCTTCTCACCATTGTTGTTCATTACATTTTTCAATACCCATTTTGATAGCAAAACAAAGCATCCATGTGGCCCAATGTGAACATGAAGCATGTTTTCCACTAAGATTGCTTCATTATGGATAATTCTACTATACCGATCATGGTCTTTAATTAAGCTATTTCATTATATTTAATTTTCTTATAAAATGCTGTAAAATGAAATTTTATGACAATTTGGAAGTAAATTTGCTGATTCCTTAAATAGTTGGAAGTCTTGGGTGGTGAATGAAAGTATGCTAAAGTCATATCTTGTTTGAGAATTAGGTTATTAATATTCATCATGCCAATAATGAAACACAAGGTCAAGTATTTTACAGAAATGAGATATGAAACTATCAAGCCATGAAAGATTGTTTTGAAACGTAGAGTTTAATGGATGATTATAAAGTGGACATTTATGCAGCCACCTTTATTGCCAGCCAACCCCTTAGAAGCTTCCAATGTTCTCAACAAAACCATTCCCATGACCTGACTTGCAGCTTGTTGCCCATCATCTTTATTGCTTTTAATCTTACTACCTTAGTAGGCATATCTGGAGAGTAGTTTAGCTTTGCCTGTTCTCAAATTTATATAAATGGAATCATACTGTATGTGTTTTGTGGGTGTGTCTTTTAAAAATTTAAGGAGCAATGTTATCATGATAATTTCATAGAAGTCAAAATTAAAGAAATGGAAATAAGAAGGCAAAAAACAAGATGCTAAGAATAAGATGTTTCAGAGCTCATATTAAATATAAATGGACTGAAAGCCATTTATATTTAAAAGACCAAACATTCCATTTGAATAAACGAAAAGGAAAACCTATAAATGCTGTTTCGTAGAAATATACATAAAATGACATAGAATGGTTCAAAATAAATAAAAGCTAAAAATATGTAGGGCCAATAAAAATAAAGAGAAAGTAAGCTTGAAAATAATATATCAGCCACTTTCCTGGCACAAATATTCAGCACATAACAACTAGATAACTTGAGGAGCATTTAATGAAAGAACTGGCCAGACGTTGCCATTGCCTGTAGCTCTAGCTACTTGGAAGGCTGAGGGGGAAGGATCCCTTGATCCCAGGAGTTTGAGACTGTAGTGGGCTATAATAACCTGTGAATAGCCACTGCACTCCAGCCTAGGCAAACCCAACTCCAAAAAAGAAGAAAGAACTATTTACAAAGAATGAGTAGGGTGTGGGAAAATAGTTATAGCTGGAAATTATTAGCACCACTAGGTCCCAGTGGATAAAGGGAGGGAAACATTACTGAAAACCCAAGGTTATAAAGAAAGGACCATTTAACAAGAGCTATGACCTATGGTCAAAACCTACAGTTAAATGGCAACTCCACAAGGAAGGAGCCTGTACAATCAGGAACCCAATTTCATTCTCCTCCCACTCTGTAATGTCCTGCCAGTGATCCCCCCTTAGTCTAATCCAATAGCCGCCAGAGGCCAGGTGTGCCTCTTGATGTGGTCCACAAACCAGCATCCAGAAGAAGAGTGGGATAGAAAAGGTCAGAGAGTGGATTTTAGGGGAAAACATGAGATTTTCAGCACAAGCAGCAATAAAAGGTAAAGGAGAATTCAATTTAAAAGCATCAAATGAAATCATGGACAGAATTGGAAGCCATTATCTTAAATAAAATAACTCTGAAACACAAAGCCAAATGTTGCATGTTCTCACTTATAAGTGGGAGCTAAATAATGTGTACACATGGTCATAGAGAGCAGAATAATAGACATTGGAGCCTTGGAAAACAGGGAGGATAGGGTGTTGAAGGATCAGAAATTACTGAATGGATACCATGTGCAATATTCAGATGTCTGTAACACTGAAAACCCAAACTTCACCACTGAGAAATAAATCCATTAAACAAAAGTACATGGGCATCTCTTAGATTTATACAAATTAATTAATTAATTTAAAAGATGGAGGGAGATCTCTCATAAGGTTAAAAATTTCGGCCATACATAAGAGCTTTTATGCATCAATAAATATGTCACTGAAGTATTTAAAGCAAAAAAACATAAGCAATATAAGAATGATTTGATGAAATTTATGAAGTGACAGAGTTTAAAATTTGACATGACTAGAACTGAAAAAAAAATTATTGACAAAAGTGCTTAGTAAACGTATACAGAGGGAGTTTTGCACCTAATTGAAAACAATTTTTTCTAAAGACTCAGAAACAAATAATCATCCACTAAGAAATAAAATAAGCCTCAATAATTTCCAAAAGACAGAATATTTATAGAACACATTCTCTTACTGCAATTCAGTAACTAGAATTTACTAAGCACTAATTTTGCATTCTAATTTAATTCATACACTACTATAAGGAAGATGTTATTATCTTCATTTCAGAAATAAATTCTAAAACTGAAGGAAAAATATACCGAATTTTAAAATGCTGTAGAGATAGTAAAGAAAATCAGATATCAGCTATATATATTCTTACAGCAGAATGAAGTGTTAAAAATAAGGGGATAAAAGAAGATAGTGCCAGATTATATATAATATGTATACACAGATTATATATATGCACATATATTTTTCTAGAAAGAAGAAACAGATCAGAAGAAAGAATCAAATTTTTTAAATGGAATTTCTCTAAACTAAATATTCAATTGTTGAAATTGAAAGAGACTACTTGGTACCAGGCAAAATAAAAGAAGAAACATGACTAACACATCTCATGAACATTTGTTTCTATTTCAAAACTTGTTCACCTTGTTAATCACAAGTATGAAGCTATAAAAACCTGATAATAATCACAAAAATGTTTTAACATTTAAACAGAATAAGAAAGATCTCAACCGAAAAGAAAACTTACAAGTCATCTTCTACCCATTCTCTGGGGCACTTGCTCTTCTGGGCAAACCCACTTATGTATTGAGATCAATTATGACTTTGTTGAGGTTCCCAGCCAGTCATTTTCAAGCACCTCTGTCAAGGGTTATAGACAGAATCACTTGAGATCTATTACAACTCTGCCCTGTATTTTTATGAGGTAATCTTTCAAAATGCATTGATACTGTCAATTGATGACTTCCATACTCTTTTGATAGTTTGTCTTTGTAAACAAATTACAGAACAATGATCTTGCTCTTGCTTATGTTGAAAAAAACCGTGTGTGTGTGTGTGTGTGTGTTCACACGCACATGAGGAAGAACACATGTGTAAATAAATAGAATGGAACTGGAAGGACACATACATGCAATGAAGATGGGCTACCTGAAAGAGGTAGTCAAAACTTCATGGCGACTCAAACTATTGAGCTAAAGAATATTTCTAGCCTAATCTAGGACAATAGACAGACACCCATGGTTGGCAATCAAGCACCATAATTAATGTGCAAGTGAAAACTGCAAGACCGGCATTCAAACCAAGGTAACTGTCTGAGGCAGTTTCACTGCATAGATGAATTAAGTGGAAAGCATAATTTAAAAGATCATCATATTTTCCAGCCATATTTTTCAGCTGAAGTTCACTATAGTACCTTCAGTGAGAAATGAATGTCTCATTAAAGTTTTTGAAAATTTTGTTGCAACATTTTTGTAATGTCCATGTATTTGTGGCTCAATCAGCAGTAGCAATTGTGCTGATTCCCTGTGGTTCCCTAAGACAGCCTACTGAGTTGAGAGAGTTGTTATTTCTGAGTTCCTGCAGTTCACATAGCTACCTAGAAAGTGATACATGTAAACAATCACATCTTATTCACTTTGAATCCATTCATAAAAACAGTGTTTGCCAGTTACCTAGCCTTTTTAATACTTACCCTTTTAAAAAGTTTTGTTTTTCAGTTTTGCTGTGAATGCATTATTGTTGAGCTATGGACTCACTCACCGTCCCATAAATTTCTTGAGGATTGAGATCAAATTTTATTCATTAGTGTATCATTAGTACCTAACATCTTTCTACTTATGTCTGGCATAGGGAGATAGAAATAAATATTTCATGTGTCAGTGGAATGACGAATGGATGGTTGAATGGATGGATGGATTAGATGAATTTGCTTACAACTTTCAGCTTTGTTTCCTCGGGGAAAAAAAATGTTTATCATGTGTAAGATTTCTAAAGAGTTAGTATATGGTGTTTGCTAATCATTATGTATTGTCCTGACTACCATATTTATATGTTATAATAAAAACATAGGTTTCAACTCCCTCCAACCAAGAATAAAAAAGATTAATCCAAATGATTAACAAGCAACCCCAGTTATGAAAGACACAGTACATTTCTCTTTCTGGTCAACCATTTTCATTGATTTTTACTGTTTCTCTTTTATATCTTCCAAAAAATTATTTTTCTATTTTTTACAACAAGAGATATCAAATAGTTCTAGGATTTAATTTCAAAAAATGTTATAAAATATAGTTTTTAAGAACTCTTTTAAACAACATAAAAGCTGAAGCCTGCCTCTGCTTCGCCCCTCCATTTCCTCCACCATCCCCTTGACACTTCCCTAAAAAAAAAGAGCTGAAGCTTGCCATATGTCTCTTTATTTGACCAATTCAATATTGACAGTCTCCATAAACTGATACAGAGAATCCTCATCAAAATCCTGTCACTCTCAAGAAGGTTTCACCAAAAACCTAAGACAATTTTTACTTTAGTTATACATCAATAGCTCAAATGCAGGTTTATCGTCCAATGACAACTGTTGCTCACTGAATTAAACCAAAATGACATTAGTGAGCAAAACTGAGCAAGCAAACCTTATATAACCCAGAATTGAACAGATTATTTTCATTGTGTTCTCAGTCTTAGAAAAGGAGACAATAATAGAGAAGTTGTTACATTAAAATTTTCACATTAAAAAAAATCCACTTCTGGCTACTTTCCTATTTTCTTTTGGTCAAATGGTTTTAAATCACCATTTAAAAATCAGTAAAAGAATAATGAGAATGAAAATCCAACTCTAAACCCAGATCTGTGAAATTAGGCTCACTGTCTATTGAATACACCCTACACCTGTTACATTTTTCCACTGGAATGGGATAAGCATTGTAACTAAACGGATTATGCTGCATTTTACTAGAAACAAATTATCCAATACTACCATTTATGAGTTAAGATTTCTTGTAAGAAAATAGTGTAAGAAAAAAGAGGGATTATTTCATATCTTTGAAGGGTGTTTTATCACACTGTGCAATTGCATGCAATTTAACACCTAAACTGCTTAAAGTGCAAATGATATCAACTAGTCCACCCTAAGGGCTTGGTAATAGTCCTGCCGTTTGTGCCGCTAGAGCTGGTTTTGTAAGCACTTCCATTATAATAAGCTTGGTCTTTCAGGATTTTTTTTTCCACTCAACCATGAAAATGTGCTGTAGTTTACAACTTGGCATAGGAGGTTTTAGCTTAACAGCTCCTATTTTTCTTCCAGCTATTTTGTCCCAAAAGAAGTCAGCTGGCCATCTCTCCAGCTTGTAAAGAAAAATGAAAAAGAATGTATGCTATGAATCACAGAAATTGAGTTTCAGATTAATTGTTAATTCATCAAGAATTTTATCTAACTTCATTGGTGCTAGTTTTTGACCCATCTCTGCAAGAGAATCCTAAAATTTTGGAGGAACAATAATCATTCCTTTCTTTTTTTGTTATACTTTAAGTCTTGGGGTACATGGGCAGAATGTGCAGGCTTGTTACATAGGTATACATGTGCCTTGGTGGTTTGCTGCATCCATCCCCCCATCATCTACATTAGGTATTTCTCCTAATATTATCCCTCCCCTTTCCCCCCCACCCCCTGGTATCCCTCCCCTAGCCCTTTCCATTCTAAACTAACTCCTGGCCTAGGAAGTTTTTCTCAGTCTGTGTATGCTAAAAGTATAATAGAGAAATGATAACATGTTTAAAAAATGGTCAGATAAATCTCAAAAGGGTTACTATGGATAGGAGCAGAAGACATTATAATTATATCTAGTTATTTGCTTCCTTGGAACACACACACACACACACACACACACACACACACACACATGTATGTATATATGTATGTATGTATTTGTGTATGTCTACAAATAAATTTGTAGACATTATATCTTTGCTCATACATACTTTCTACTAATTTAACTCAGTATAAATAAAAATGTATTGCATTTTATAAGTTTATATTGTATTCTTCAACTTTGCAGAATTTGCTTTTATAGAGTCTATAACATATTCTAACTAAATTTCATATTTTTTATATCAACAGAAAAAATAGTATACTTTAATATTTCCTGATAATTATTCTACTTTTTGCTTTGTTTTAATCTAATTGCATTAATGGAACCTCTGGAAATATTAAATAATTGTGATAGTAGTGAATATTTTGTCTTGATACCAGCCTAAAAGAAAGATGTGTAGTATTTCAGAGTTTAATATGATTTCAGATATTTGACTTTTTGATAAATATTTTATAACATTTAGGGTGTACTTATTATTCCTATTTTGACTGTAAGGCAGAATTTATCTGGATTTAATTTATCAGAATTGCCAAAAGGGAAAATTTATCTTGATTTATAAGAAATGACTGGATTTTCCACCTGCTTTTTGGGATCATTTTTATAAAATCATGTGTTTTTTGCCATCAGTTTACTGATAATAGCTAATGCTTATGTATTTCTCACCATATGACAGGCCTAATTAAACATTTTATATGTATTAATTTATTGAGGTACTCCATATTATTATCTTCAACCTTGAAATGAGGACACTAGTCATACAGAGGTCACACAGCTTTGAGTGACATAATGGGATTCACAGCCAGCAGTCTTGTCCCAGAGCCTACACTAAGCACCACTATAAATACTGCCTCTATCATGTTAACCTGTTTCTAGAGTTTAGCAATGCTTGGATTCTTGGGATAGACTACACTTTATCATTATATATTAATCTTTTACGTCAGCACAGAATATAATTCTATGGTTTACATTATTATTTCTGTATAAATAAATGAGATTAGCCTATAGAACTTTGTATGAAAATGAAATGTATGAGATTTTACCATTAATGATATCTTATTTCTTAATAAGATTAATTCAGAAGCTCTTCATCATTTGACGCTCAGAAACAGTTGAAATAACGTAGGACATACTGGTTCCTTGGAAATTAAATATAATGCACATATGAAATTATTTTGATCTGCAGGCTTTTCTAGTGGTATATCTTTTATAACATTTTAAATTTCTCCCACAGTTATTATTCTTTTCAAATTTATAGACATGTGTTTATAAATATTTTCATATGATGCTGGTAAGACATTTATCGTAATTATGATCATTTTCTCATTTCTAATAATGTAAATCACCTTTTCTTTTCTCTCTTTCTCCCCATGTGTGGTGTGTATGTGTGTGTGTGTGTGTGGTGTGTGTGTGTGTGTGTGTGTGTGTGTGTGTGTGTGTGTTGGGAGTACTATTAAGATTTTTATTTCAGTCTTTTAGCCCCGTCAGCCTGGCCACTCCTGTGCTCATTCTTCAACACTTCTCTGAGAATCCTTCCCTCACCTCCCAAGGAAGGCAAACTTGTCTCTCCTTTGTGCCATCGCTGCTTGTGTGGGTGGTAGCACACAGATGGCTTATCTCTCTTGTGGCACTTATCAAAATTATTTGTTTGCCATCTCTCTTTTTAATACACTAAGAGCTCCTTGAAGGCAGGAAAATAATTTCTATGTCTTCAGATCATATATACTTGCTGAGTAAGTATTAGAGGCATGCCTAAACGAAGAAAGGCTGAGAAGCGTTTATACAGTGCTGCTAGTCCCAAAGAATTCAAGATCAGATTACCTCAAATGTATTTCATTGATTCAGAATGCAGTGCATATGAATAAACTTAACAACTGGGAGCCCTCCAGTTGAAAATCAATAACCATCACACCAGCTTATAGTTCAATATATAATATTTCTTTCTTTTTATTTTTTATTATACTTCCAGTTCTGGGGTACATGCGCAGATCTTGCAGGATTGTTGCATAGGTACACACATGCCATGGTGGTTTGCTGTCTCCATCCGCACCCCATCACCTACATCAGGCATTTCTCCCAGTGTAATCCCTCCCCAACCTCCCTGTCCCCACTGTCGCTCCCCTAGCCCCCACCCCCCCAACATACCCCAGTGTGTGTTGTTCCCCTCCCTGTGCCCATGAGTTCTCATTGTTCAACACCCACCTATGAGTGAGAACATGCAGTGTTTAGTTTTCTGTTCTTGTGTCAGTTTGCTGAGAATGATGGTTTCCAGATTCATCCATGTCCCTACAAAGGACGTGAACCCATTGTTTTTTATGGCTGCATAGCATTCCATGGTGTATATATGCCACATTTTCTTGTCCAGTCTATCATTGATGGGCATTTGGGTTGGTTTCAGGTCTTTGCTATTGTAAACAGTGCCACAATGAAAATACGTGTGCATGTATCTTCATAATAGAATGATTTATAATCCTTCGGGTATATACCCAGTAATGGGATTGCTGGGTCAAATGGAATTTCTATTTCTAGATCCTTGAGGAATCGCCATACTCTCTTCCACAATGGTTGAACTAATTTACA
Organism: Ateles fusciceps; assembly: GCA_036589455.1. NCBI lineage: Eukaryota > Metazoa > Chordata > Mammalia > Primates > Atelidae > Ateles > Ateles fusciceps. The sequence continues at coordinate 6,573,510 of JAZHEH010002565.1, forward strand.
CTCCCCCCCAACAGTGTAAAAGTGTTCCTATTTCTCCACATCCTCTCCAGCATCTGTTGTCTCCAGATGTTTTAATGATCGCCATTCTAACTGAAGAGAGATGGTATCTCAATGTAGTTTTGATTTGCATTTCTCTAATGACCAGTGATGATGAGCATTTTTTCATATGTTTGTTGGCCTCATATATGTCTTCTTTTGAAAAGTGTTTGTTCATATCCTTCACCCACTTTTGAATGGGTTTATTTGTTTTTTCTTGTAAATCTTTGTAGATTCTGGATATTGGCCCTTTGTCAGATGGGTAGGTTGCAAAAATTTTTCCCATTCTGTTGGCTGCCAGTTCATAACATCATCCTGATACCAAAACCCAGCAGAGACTCAACTAAAAAAGAAAACTTCAGGCCAATATCCATGATGAACATCGATGCAAAAATCTTCAATAAAATACTGGCAAGCCAAATGCAATAGCACATCAAAAAGCTTATCCATCATGATCAAGTAGGCTTCATCCGGGCATACAAGGCTGGTTCAATTTACCCAAATCAACAAATGTAATCCATCATATAAACAGAACTAAAGACAAAAACCACATGATCATTCACTAGATGCAGAGAAGGCCTTCAACAAAATTCAACAGCCCTTTATGCTAAAAACTCTCAACAAACTAGGTATCAATGGAACGTATCTCAAAATAATAAAAGCTATTTATGACAAAACCACAGCCAATATCATACTGAATGGGCAAAAACTGGAAGCACTCCCTTTGAAATCTGGCACTAGACAAGGATGCCCTCTCTCATCACTCCTATTCAATGTAGTATTGGAAGATCTAGCCAGAGCAATCAGGCAAGAAAAAGACATAACGAGTATTCAATTAGGAAAAGAGGAAGTCAAATTGTCTCTATTTGCAGACAACATGATTATATATTTAGAAGACCCCATTGTCTCAGTCCAAAATCTCCTTAAACTAATAAGCAACTTCAGCAAAGTCTCAGGATACAAAATCAATGTGCAGAAATCACGAGCATTCCTGTACACAAATAACAGACAAACAGAGAGCCAAAGCAAGAAAGAAATCCCATTCACAATTGCTTCAAAGAGAATAAAACACCTAGGAATACAACTAATAAAGGATGTGAAGGACCTCTTCAAGGAGAACTACAAACCACTGCTCAAGGAAATAAGAGAGGACACAAACAAATGGACAAACATTCCATGCTAATGGTTAAGAAGAATCAATATCATGAAAATGACCATACTGCCCAAAGTAATTTATAGATTCAATGCTATTCCCAGCAAGCTACCATTGACCTTCTTCACAGAACTGGGAAAGAACACTTTAAACTTCATATGGAACCAAAAGAGAGCCTGCATAGCCAAGACAATCCTAAGCAAAAAGAACAAAGCCAGAGGCATCACGCTACCTGACTTCAAACTATACTACAATGCTGCAATAATCAAAACAGCATGGTACTGGTACCAAAACAGAGATACAGACCAATGGAAGAGAATAGAGGCCTCAGAAGCAATGCCACACATCTACAACCATCTGATCTTTGTCAAACCTCACAAAAACAAGCAATAGGGAAAGAATTCCCTGTTTAATTCATGGCGTTGGGGAAAACTGGCTAGCCACATGCAGAAAGCTGAAACTGGACCCCTTCCTGACATCTTATACAAAAATTAACTCCAGATGTATTAAAGATTTAAACATAAGACCTAACACTATAAAAACCCTAGAAGAAAACCTAGGCAACACCATTCAGGACATAGGTATAGGCAAGGACTTCATGACTAAAACACCAAAAGCAACAGTAATATCTATTTCTTTATCAAACAATGCTAACACGGCAGTTGAAGTCACTTTTATTCAGGGGGTGCTCTTCAATTGTGGATGGTGTTAAATGTGGCATTATTACTTTTAGGAAAACTAGCTGCTATAATTTAATCAAAGACAGAAGAATAGCAAACAGTTTGTGAAAAAAATTTAAGTTTTTGTACTGTAACAATGCCTTGTTATTGTTCTAGGTCATGAGGACAAACGGTTAAAACAGGCAAAATTCCTGTCTGCCCTCAGGGATCTTGGATATTGTAAGAGACCACATTAAATAGCTAATTGGAATAAAAGAGGTAAAATGTGCTTGACAATTAATTCAAAAAGTCTTACTAAATATTTATTTTGTTCAAGATTTTATGCAAAAAAAAAAAAAGAAGAAACAGTGCCTTTCTACAGGGAGCTCACACTGTAATAACAGGGCATACATATACATGTAAAATTAAAATAAAATAGAGATAGTCACAGAGTTGTAAGGTAACACAGAGGACTCAGATAGCACATCAGTAACGTACCATTCTTTATAACTAAATATATTGTCTTATAGCCAAAATAAGCTATACAAGTTCACAAAATTTAAAATGGGACATACAGGAAAAAAACTAGAAGAAACTAAAGTTATCATCATATATGAAGTTTAAGAACAGATAACATGACAAAAAAAATTGTAAAGGACTCTCGATAATGAAAAAAAAATGGAGATTGGAACCAGTATAGCAATCTAAAACAAAGAATAGGCAGAGATACAGAATAAAAATTGTCAAAATCAACAATGTTTTCTGATTGTGGTAAAAAAAATTTACACCAAGAGCTGAACTTTACAAAACACCTTCACCAAAATATACACAATTGTGACCATTATAACAAAAATCTGGGCATGATATCTGAAGCAACTGCTATATTTGCAATGACAAAGAGCCAGGTCCTACCTGATCACAAAATTTCTGGTCTAAGAAGCTTGAGATAGTGTATGATATTAACTTGTTTTATAAAGAATTCCACACAAACTAGAAGTAATACTTGATATATTACAAAAATAGTTGCCTTTTATAAAGTGTTCAGGTCTTTCTCTGTCTTTATTCCCTTTCCACTGTTTACTCAATTATCTCAGTCCTTTCCTTCCTTTTTTCACATAATTCAGGATTTTTCTTTTTCTCATTGACAAGTCTTCCTCTTACCTTCTGAAAAGAAGTCAGAGTTCCACTTCCTGGGGCTCTGGAGAATGGACTAGAATCCCAGAAATTGATTTAAAAAGAGAAGAAATGAGCCCGCTCACCTTTGTCTATGCTTGAGCTGTGTCAGACATGGGAGAGAATGGCATGCATGAGAAGGGAGGGCAGGGACAAGCTCTCTTGGCCTCAATTTCCTCATGCGTAAAATAAAGTCCTCAGATATATCATCCTGACAGCAGCTGATGCATGATCCCATAAAGACTTTGTACCAGCTCATGCTAGTTCCACGCTATATATCTGGAAAACTGCCAGTTCTATTCCTTGCATAACTTTTTTTTTTGAAACCCTTCTAAGAAGTCTCAAGAATGTGGGAATATTGCTATAAATGAACAAATTATGGAAGTAAGGGGTAATGAGTGAAGCCTTCAGTCTGTTACCTTAAAGCCCACTGTAATTCTACAAGGAATGAGGACCAGAGGAAGACCAATACCTAAGCCATCTGTAACTACTCTTTCCTGGACCAAATAATTTTGAGTTTCTCAGGCTAAAAGGCTCTAAACTTGAGTCAAAGGCCTGACCAGTTTCCATACATGTAAATTTGTTGTTCTCAATCTTGAAATAGCTGAATATTGTAGTGCATCTTGATTAATTATGAAGTGTACCTTAAGTAATTTGTTGCAAGCCAGGCACAGTGGCTCATGCCTATAATCCCAGAGCTTTAGGAGGCCAAGGCAGGCAGATCACCTGAGGTCAGGAGTTCAAGACCAGCCTGACCGACATGGTGAAACCCCATCTGTACTGATAATACAAAAATTAGCCGTGTATGGTGGCTTCTGCCTGTAATCCCAGCCACTCGGGAGGCTCAGGCATGAGAGTCACTTGAACCTGGGAGACAGAGGTTGCAGTGAGCTGAGATCACACCACTGCACTCCAGCCTGGGCAACAGAGTGAAACTGTATCTCCAAAGAAGAAAAAAAGGGAAAATTTTACAAATAAATTACCAAATTTTACAAATAATTATATTTTTAATAAATTGAAGCAGACTCAAGGTTACCTAACTATAATGTCACTGCCACCATCTGTATCTCAATTTTTTTCTGGAATGAGGAAGATGAAATTAGAGCAAAACATGCAGAAAATTAAGCATGGATTCTCCATGTAAACATTATCCTTTGTACCTGTTAGATATTGCTGAGAATTAATGCATTAAATGGTTAATTTAATCAATAAGCAACCATGAGATGGGACGTGTATGTGGTAAATAGAAAGGAGATGATCACAGTAAGGAGATGGTGGATGTGAGAGAGCACCATGGAATAAGAAAGAAATGCTTTGATTAGCCTAATTATATATAGGAAGTAGTGTTGCAGGGAGGCTCAAGCTTTCCTCTGTGCTGTAACTTGATTTATTTCTCCACCCTTATCAGGTAAAAGTTCTTCAGATAGTCTATCCTGTGATGTATTGCAATGTTTCCCAACCACAGCTACACATTAATACCACTAAGGGAACTTTTAAAGTACCTCCACTGAGCCCCATGTCCAAAGGTCCTGTTTCAATGGTCCCCCACATTAATCCAGAGGTTCTCAAACTTTAGCATGTTTCAAAATCACCTGGTTGACTTGTTAAAATGTAGATGTCTAGGCCCCACCTCCAGAATTTTTGATTCAGTAGTTCGTGGTGAAATCTGAGAATTTATATTTTTAAGTGTGGCCGATACTGCTGGTCTGGGGACCACATGTTGAGAAATAAAGTATTAAACAGTGTCACAGGAAGTATCCGATAATCATAACACCATAAATATCTATTAATAACAGCTACCCAGACTAGTCTCATGAAGATTTTGTTTCAGTGTTTGGCATGGAATGGAAAAATTTTTATTTTGATAATTATCTTCAAGTATTCTTCTCAAAGGGCAAGTTTGGGGGATCTCTACCATCAAGAGACTTCTGACAGAAAGTGAAGGACAGTGGCGATGGTGTCTGAGTTTTTTTGCATAGTGCTGCTGCATGGACTAAAGCCATATGGCAAGTTACCATATATCATCAGTCTGTTCCCATATGGCAAGGGTCAGGAAAGAATCTTGTTGCACCATGTTCTGCTCTCTCTGGCCTCTCCTTCTCCATGTCTGTCTAACCACTTTGTCTTCTATCCATGGTCTGGCCTTCTCATCTTGACCCAGCCTTCCAGTCTCAGCTGATTTCTCTAGCAATAGCCCTATTTTTTTCTTCCTTTTTTCATCACATTTCTCAAATGGATATTTTATATCATCACGATCACTATTTTCTCTGTGTAGATTTTCTTTAGATAAAATAAGTCTTTCTTTCATCCTCATTAGTTTACACTGTAAACTCAGAATTTTTTTTCTTATATTGAAGGTATGAACCCCTTGTAATAGAATACTCTTCCAACACATTGGCAGTATTAAATTATTTATATTTTTAAGTTATTTAAACACATGTAAATACAAATTTGATTTAAACTCCTTATAACTTATCAATTATAACCATAAAATTATAAATTAAAAATAGAAAACCAATAAATTATAAATGAATAATGTAAATTTAATATTATAGATATATTTTGGATATACTTAGTTATAAAGTAACACAACATAATATATGCTTTTATATCTAATTTGCTTCTCTATTTTGATATCAATACTTATATCTATCTATATAATCCAGTTTTAGAAACTATATGAATAATATCAACTCTTTGAATTCTGGTTCATGATATTCAGACCTCGTGCTTAACCTGAAGTCTTTGAGGAAGCTATCTTAAAACTCCAATTTTAATTAGATGTCCCTTGAGAACTCTCTAAATTTGTCTACTTTGCTTAAAGATAAATTTAGTTCCACTGTATTGTTGAAATCTGTGTTAAATGCATATGTGATCTAATTGTGCCACTAGAAGAAAAAGAAAAGTTCTTCATAAGCTATTTAGATTTAGCATTACTATTAATGATTGATGTGACAAAGACAGAATCTATACAACATGGCTCACGAAGTGAATATGGAATGACCTGCTACTGCCTTGCTTTTTCTACTGCAGGTGCCTATATGCTAAAGTGCCAGGTCATACTGTAACTCCATCCAATGCTTCCCCAATACGTACCATGAAACTATTGTGAGTACATCATATACTGACGAAGATGGTATCTGTTCTTCATTTCTTAAAATATATATGTATATATATTTTACATTTTAAAACTCAGAATTTTGAACTTCATTCTGAACTCACAGACCCCAAGACTGTACTTCTGAACCCAAGCACTGCACAGAAGGCAGTTTGAGAGAACCACTTTAGAATAATCGTTCTCATTGGGGTAGAAGAAAGAGTTGCTTGGTCCCTAGGGCAGTGGATCAGAATAACTTGAAACTTTTCTAAACGATATATTTCCTTCTTGAGATTCTAATACAGGACACTGCTTTGACAAATTTCCTGCCATGGCAATACATTGCTGCTGCTGCGGGTTTTGTTTTGTAACGTAAGATATAACATAGTGATTCTAAACATAACACAGAGATTCTAAAACTCCCTTTTCTTTTGTAACAGATACGTTAGTAACATATGTTACAAAATAAAGGTGTTTTGGAATCACTATGTTTAAAAACCACCAAAGATGTCTTCAACATCAAAATTAGATGTTTTCCTCAGTTGCCAGCCTTTACCTCTCAGATCTCTGTGACATTTATCATCTTTCCTAAAGTTCTTCTTCTCCGTGACTCTGGAGAACTTTTATTTTCTTGACTACCCATCTATTTATGTGAATGCTCCTAATTTTTTCCCACTGACTTCTGTTAATCTTTCTTGTCCTTAAATGTATGTGTCCTACAAAGTTATCTTTCTTTGCTACATTTTCATTCTTAACAGCCATTCCTGCTGCCATAAAGTATTCAGGAAACTACTTTTAATCTTTCAAATTATTGGTAAAATGAATTAAGAGGTTAAAGGATTAAGTCAAAGAGTATATCAAATATGAATTTAAATAATCTAATTTCTCATTAGTGTACTATGATTACAAAAATGAGTCAACCTTTTCAAAAGGTAGCAAAATATTGGAAAAATGAATTCAAATTATGCCTAGAAATTTCAGTCCACAAATAGTGAAAAGAAAAAGAAAAAAAAAAGAGGTATAATGATTCACTCCCATGATTCAATTCATCTCCCACCGGGTCCCTCCCACAACAAGTGAGGATTATGGGAGCTACAATTCAAGATGAGATTTGGTTAGGGACACAGCCAAGCCATGTCATTCCACCCTTGGCCCCTCTTAAATCTCATGACATTTCAAAACTAATCATGTTTTTCCAACAGTCCTCCAAAAGCTTACCTCATTTCAGCATTAACTCAAAAGTTCACAAAATCCAAAGTCTCATCTGAGACAAGGCAAGTCCCTTCCACCTATGTGCTTGTAAAATCAAAAGCAAGTTAGTTACTTCCTAGATACAGTTGGGGGTGCAGGCATTGGATAAATACACTCATTCCAAATGGGAGAAATTGGCCAAAATGAAGGGGCTAAAGGCCCCGTGCAAATCCCAAATCCAGAGGGGCAGTCAAATCTTAAAGCTCCAAAATTATCTCCTTTGACTCCATGTCTCATATACAGGTCACACTGATGAAAAAGGTGGATTCTCATGGTCTTGGTCAGCTCCACCCCTGTGGCTTTATAGGGTTTGGCCTCCTTCCTGCTTCTTTCACAGCTTGTGTTGAGTGTCTGTGGCTTTTCCTGGCACACTGTGCAAGTTGTCAGTGGATCTACCATTCTGAGGTCTGGAGGATGGTGGCACTCTCTTACAGTTTCACTAGGCAGTGCCCCAGTAAGGACTTTGTGTGGGGTTTCAACCCCACATTTCCCTTCCACACTACCCTAGCAGAGCTTCTCCATGAGGGCTCTGCCCCTGCAGCAAACTTCTGCCTGGACACACAGGCATTTCCGTACATTTCCTCTGAAAGCTAGGCATTCGTTCCCAAGCCTCAATTCTTGAATACTGTGCACCCTCAGGCTCAACACCACGTGGAAGCTGCCAAGGCTTGGGGCTTGCACCTTCTGAAGCCACAGGCCGAGCTTTACCTTGGCCTTTTTTAGCTATGGCCAGAGTGGCTGGGATAAGAAGCCTCCCAGTTTCTAGGCTGCACAGAGCAGGGGGGACCCTGGGCCTGGTCCATGAAACCATTTTTTCCTACTTAGACCCCTTTTGGGCCTGTGTTTGATGGGGCTGCTGAGAAGGTCTCTGACACTCTCTGGAGACATTTTCCCCATTGTCTTGGCAATTAACATTTGACTCCCAGTCACTTATGCAAATTTCTACAGCCGGCTTGAATTTCTTCTCAGATAATGTGCTTTTCTTTTTATTGCATCATCAGTCAGCAAATTTTCTGAACTTTTATCCCTTTTAAAACCTAATGCTTTTAACAGCATCCAAATCACTTCTCAAATGCTCGGCCCTTTAGAAATTTCTTTTGTCGGATACCCTAAATCATCTCGTTCAAGTTTAAAGTTCCACAAATCTCTAGGACAGGAGCAAAATGTTGCCAGTCTCTTTGCTGAAACATAGCAAGAGTCACCTTCTTCCAGTTCCCAAGTTCCTCCTCTCCATCTGAGACCACATCAGCCTGGATTTTGTTGTCCGTATCACTATCAACATTTTGATCAAAGCCATTCAACAAGTCTCTAGGAAGTTTCAAACTTTCCCACATTTTCCTGTCTTCTTCTGAGCCCTCCAAACTGTTCCAACCTCTGCCTGTTACCCAGATTCCATAGTTGCTTCCACATTTTCAGCAGCACCCCACTCTACCAGTACCAATGTACTGTATTAGTCCATTTTCATGCTGCTGAGAAAGACATACCTGAGACTGGGTAATTTATAAATAAAGAAAAAGGTTTAATCAACTCACAGTTTCATGTGGCTGGGAGTCCTCACAATCATGGTGGAAGGCATAAAGCATATCTTACGTGACAGCAGATAAGAGAGAGAGTGAGAGACAAGTGAAAGGGGAAACCCCTTATAAAATCATCAGATCTCATGAGACTTTTTCACTACCACACTACCACAAGAACAGTATGGGGCAACCACCCCATGATTCAATTATCTCTTACCAGGTTCCTCCCACAATATGTGGGAATTACGTGAGCTACAATTCAAAATGAGATTTGAATGGGGACACAGCCAAAGCATATTGCTCATTAACTCAATATAGAATTTAAAGTACTATAAAGTCATATTTTTAAAAAAAGTTAATGCAATGGTTAGTCAGAAAAAAGCATTTCGGAAAACAAATTCTGCTTTTAAATATGTTCTTAATAGGATTTGACACACAAACACACACACACACACACACATGCATACATGCACACATGCATGCTAAAAGATTTGGATAAGGATAAAGACAAGAATAAATAGAAAAGAAGGTATTTTCCCAGAGGATTTTCTGGCCTGATTGCAACTGAGGGGGCTTTGTATTGTATATATAGAGAAAGAAGAAAAAATGACTTTAAAAAAATCCTTGAGATTTCAGTTTTCCCTGGAGAAATATAGAAATATATATTAGATATATGCAGAAGAATTTCAAACATTGCCCTATGATTTTTAAGAGATAACATTTGAGAAAGGATCTATAATACCTGTATATTAATGTAATTTTTGCATTTTTGTTTTGGCTTTTAAAACTTGTTATGGTTACATAATAGTTCTACAATTTTCAGAGTGCATGTAATATTTTGATACAAATATCCAATGTATAATGATCAAATCAGAGTAATTGGGATATGTATAACCTCAATCATTCATCATTTCTTTGTTCTGTAAATATACCAAATCCACTCCTGTAGTTATTTTGAAATCCGTACAATAAATTATTGATAACTATAGTTGAATTATTGTGCTGCCAAACACTAGATCTTATCTCTGTTAACCAACTGTATTTTTTGTACCCATTAATCATCTTATCTTTATGCAACTCCTCCCCACTTTCCTTCCCCAGCCTCTGGTAACCATCATTCTATTCTCTACATCCATGAAACCATTTTTTTTTTTTTGCTCCCAACTATGGGTGAGAACATGCCAAATTTGCCTTTCCTTGCCTAGCTTATTTTAGTTAATGTAATGTCCTCCAGTTCCATTTCATGTTGTTGCAAATGACAGGATTTAATTCTGTTTTATGACTGAGTAATATTCCTTTTTGTATATGTGCCACATTTCCTTTATCCATTCACCTGTTTGATTGACACTTAGGTTGATTCCATATCCTGGCTATTGTAAATAGTGCTGCAATAAACATAGGGAGTACACACATCTCTTTGATATACTGATGTCCTTTCTTTTGGATGTATACTCAACAGTAGGGCTGCTGGATCATGTGGTAGTTCTATTTTTAGTTTTTCTGTTTGTTTGTTTTTGTTTTTGGAATCTTCATACTGTTTTTCATAGCAACTAACTGCTATACTAATTTATATTTCCACCATCAGTTTGCCTTGGTGTCCTTTTCTCTGCCCTTCATCATCATTTGTTATTTCTCGTGTTTTTTGATAAAAGGCATGGCTATTTGTATGTATTCTTCTGAGAAATGTCTATTCAAGACTTTGCCCATTTTTAAATCAGATATTTGTTTTTCTTGCTCTTGAGTTGTTTGAGTTCCTTATATATTTTGGTTATTCATACCTTGTCAGTTGAATACTTTGCTAGTAGTTGTGTGTTTGCTTTTACTGCGCTGAAGATTTTTAGCTTGATATGATCTCATTTGTGCATTTTCTACTTTGGATTCCTCTGCTTTTGAGGTCTTACTCCAGAAATCTTTGCCCAAACCAATGTCCTGAATATTTCCCAATGTTTTCTTCTAGTTGTTTTAGACCTTATCGTTAAGGTTTAGACCTTATCATTTAGTTTTAGACCTTATCTTTAAGTCTTGAATTCATTTTTATTTATTTCGTACATGGTGAGAGATAAGGGTCTAGTTCCACTAGCGTTTATACAAACTGACTTCTTTGGACTTTAGTGCTGTTATTAATAAAATGAAGTGTTTTGGTTAGATCATATTATTAGTCAGGTTAGGTTATGTATGCTGTAGTGATAATCTAATTCCTAAACATCAGTGGCCTAACACAACAAATTTTCATATCTTGCACATATCTAATACTGGTCTGCAAATGTTCTGCTACATTTTGTCACTCAGTGACCCAGATACGGACAGCCTTGTTGTATTGAGATATCACCATCTCAGTAACATGCCTCAAGGGCCACCCAGATAGAAAAAAGATACTGATAAAGGGGCTCATAGCTTTTCACTTCCTTGACCGGAATGTGACATTCATCCCTCCTACCATAGCCAATTGATCAGAATTGTTCTCACGGTTCCAACTCATTGCAAGGGTATATCAGAAATTTAAAGGTGCATGTCCAATATTATGTGATCATTTCTATATCTGCCACAATCTCAAATTTTTCAATAAGGATTTAAAATTTGTGATTCTTTAATTATAAATTCTGGCATTTACTGACTACCTCCAACTTATCAGTCCATTTACATACGTTAAAAGTTACTACCTAGAATGATCTACTAAAACAGGCAATGTAATCCCAGTTTCATAGGTGAAAAACGGGTGTAGAGAAAACCATATTCTCAACAAGTATTGGCGCTGACCTCTGAATCCATGGCTATTTAACCCAAATAACTTTGTTTCTCCATATTTTACTATCTTTCATGAATACGATATAATGAAAAGGGTTGGTTTTCAAAAGCTTGTGCTTTAGCATAACTAGGAAAACAAATCTGAAATACGTTTTAATTATGTTAAAATGCCTAAAGGAAATTGTATGTTTTCCTGTAATAAGACTGCAGGTTATCTAAAATATAACCTCTCTTTACTTTTGATTGAAATTAAATAAAATCACATTATGACAATGATTATTTGATGCTTATTAAAAACTCTTATAGCCCATTACATGTTTTTGCTGAAAAAATTCTAAATTATTAGATAAACTGAGTAATTACATAAAGATGTAAGTTGGGCGTTATTGGAATAGACTGAATGATCATGAAGAGATTTATAGTTCCGGGATTCCCAAATTGCATAAAACACAGTGTTGGTCCATATTTGCATCTTCTTTGTTCTTGAGGATTAAATATGGTCGTGTTAGCTTCTCCTAATGTTTTGTTTATATAGTACCAACTCTGCAGTTATTTGAAAACCCCAGGTGATTGAATAAAATTTTCCCTTTGCATTTGAAGTTTTCATATCAATTAATGCAATAAGAAAGTCGTTGATTTAATTAATCACGGAAAATTATTCTTGCCTTGCCACCTCTAAATTTATCCTCAGTTAAAGTGGTTTCATTTATTTATTTAACTATATTCATTGAGTACCTACTGTATGCCCACCACCATGCTAGAATTGGGATTTCAAAGATGAATATATCAGAGGGCTTGCTTTTAAAGGACTCAAGATATCACTGAGTAAAAATATTTTCGCATTTGCTTCAGTTTGTTTCTTTTCCCCCTTAGCTGAGCCCCCAAACCATTCTCTTTCTAGTAATTTATTTATGCTTAGTATAACTAAGATTTTCATTTGTTTATTAAGACATTGTGCCTGTATTCTCTAAATGGCACCTGTTTTCAAAATACTTAGGAATATTAATTAGCTTGTTTTTCAGCACAAAGGAGAAAATCATGTTTTAAAAATGCAATTACGTTTTATCAATTGAAATAATAAGATTTATTTTACATATTTATTTTGCAATAGTATACAAACAAATGCTGGAAATAAAATATAAGTATTTTAGCTGATATTATTTTTTAGGATCTCAATATTTTGGAGAAATGAGTTTCTGGCATCTAAAATTTATAAATATGTGCAACTTTTCATTGAATGGAAACTTCTTAAAAAAACCAATTTTCTGGAGCAGAATTAATATAAAATAAAAATTTTAGAGACTTTCATCCTTACATTTTTTATTAATTAATTAATTATTGTTAGTTTGCTTGCGGGAATTGGAAATGCCTTTCAGTATTTTCAAATGTAGAAAAAAATGTAGAGTTAATCCATAAATGCCCTCTTGTGACAGTCTCCAAAAATGCAGCTGCCTTTTCCACTACACTTACCCTTTTTTTCTAAAACAATTCCATATATCCAAAGTGAAACAGTATTGATAAGAAAAAATATCAGTTTTATATTTTATCTGATGAAACTAACTCATCTATTTTTAATAAACTGTGAGGTATATTGCAATTTAGGCAGGAGAAACTTGTGATAATATTATTTCTTATGCCCTAGGAAAGACTTTCCTTCTACTGTCACTGATCTCCGCTTACGTGGAGTAAGTACATGGTGGAGTACATGGTGAGAGAGATTCCAGATGTGAAAAGATACTTTTTCAACCTTTTCTTAAAAACTTCCATGGTCATAGAACAACATTTCCCAATGAGATAGTTAAATATAATAGACACACTGAATTAGCTCTAGTCATTCCTTCACAATTATTGACAATTTTAATAAATTATCTCAATTTTATTGTATACTCATCTTTGGAGTTCCTAGAAGCAAATGTTATTATTTACATTTTAAAATAAAACAAACAATTACTAAAGCAGTTCAATGACTTCCCCAGAGTAAAAAGTGAGTGCATCACTGTATGACCCATGACTGACATGGACTTTCCATGGACTTTAAACATACGTGTATTCAGAAGGCAGACAACAGCAAAGCTTTTCAAAGTGTACTTGGTGTATATTTCTTAAAGTTTATTTCTGAACCTTTGGTTTATGCCAAGAATATCTAACTTTACTCTGGTTTTAAAACACAAAAAGAATGTTGAAGAGTGTTTTCAAAATTTAGGTTAAAACAGTTTTCCATGAAGAAATAAATCATAATTTTTTTTCTTAAGAAGATGCCATAATATAGAACTTTGAAAATAGCCAGAACTATGTTTAGACAAGTAGTTACTAGATTTTAAAATTACACACACACACACACACACACACACACACACACACGAGTTCCTTTTTCTGCACAATAAGAATAATAGTAATCCACTTATAGGGATTAGTGAGATTTACATGATATTTATATAGCCCTTACCCTTAGTAGAAGCTAAAACTATAGTTTATTATTATTATTATTACTGAGAAGGAGCCTTGCTCTGTCACCCAGGCTGGAGTGCAGTGGAGCGATCTAGACTCACTGCAACATTTCCCTCCTGGGTTCAAGCAATTCTCCTGTCTCAGCCTCCCGAGTAGCTGGGAATACAGGCACCCCCCCACCAAGTCTGGCTAATTTTTTTATTTTTAGTAGAGATGGGGTTTCACCATATTGACCAGGCTGGTCTGGAACTCCTGACTTTGTGATCCGCCCACCTCGACCAGCCATTATTATTTTTAAAAAGTTTATGGCCGGGTGTGGTGGGTCACGCCTGTAATCCCAGCACTTTGAAAGGACGAGGAAGGCAAATCACAAGATCAGGAGTCTGAGACCAGTCTGGCCAACTTGGTGAAAACCCATCTCTGCTAAAAATACAAAAAAAAAAAAAAAAGAAAAGAAAAAAAATGCTGGGCGTGGTGGCAGGTACCTGTAGTCCCAGCTACTTGGGAGGCTGAGGCAGGAGAATCACTTGCACCCAGGAGACGGAGTTTGCAGTGAGCCAAGATCTCGCCACTGCACTCCATCCTGGGCCACAGTGTGAGACTCCATCTCAAAAAAAAAAAAAAAAAAAAAAAAAGTTTACGTTTAAATTTGTGATGTGGACTCAAAGAAAACCCCGCAATCTAAGCTCATTTTGTGGCTAAGATGGCCACATATCAATAACTATTCATTACTTTATCACTTTCTGTTTCTCAGATTTTAAAATAGTACAATTATATAGACATGCTTAATGTTTACAGCACATGAAAATAAAAAAAATAATGTGAATACTATTTATATTTATTTTGTTAACGTAAATAATTTGTTTGCACCAAATTCTCTTGATGATAAAACCTGCCAATAAGAAAGAGAGATCCACAGATTTTTCTGTGGCTGTTAGAATCTTGAGGTTACAAAGTCTTAACTTAGCCAAGGTGAAAGAGGGTGAAAGAGGGGGTAGAGAATACAAATCAGTCATCTATGATAGAACTCAGAGACATTCTACACAAAGAAAGACTGTGGAGAAAGCAGGGAGACAGGGACACTTGCCATTGTTATCCACAGGATGGAAATCTTTGGAGCAACGGAACCTGAATCTTTCACCGTTTTTGAAATGGACACAATATAATCTGGAGAGCTACCAATGAAATGAGATTTTCTATTTTAGAAGCCCTGGCAAAATAATTATGTCACTTAATTTTACAATCACAAATGAAGTACAGACCAGAGTGTAGGATGATACCAAAAACTGAATATTTATTATGATATTTGAAGGATTCCCCTATCCCAAGTGTAGCATTTGAAGTCCCCCTTTCCCTCACCTTCCTTCCTTAATTTATTACCATTTTTATACATTTTACTACCTAAATATACCTTGAATCTTCCCATTTTTCTCCACGTTTCCCAATACTACCCTATTAAATATAACATCGTCTTACCATCTAGGTTACTGAAAAAGCCTCCAAATTGATATTCCTGAATTCACTGTGTTCTCTACGACTAATATTTCTCTCCCACCACCACCACCAAACACACATACTGAGTTCTGTCTCCAAACGAGAGTCAGGAACACAAATATGATGAAATAAAACACTACTTTGGAACCTTCAAATATTTTCCAGCACTCATAGGATAAAGCGCCCAATCCTAACTGCCTAAATTATCTACCCAACCTTCCACGTCTACTTCTCCAATCTTGTGTCTATCTACTCTTCCCAGAAAATTGTGGGCTACAATGGCCTTTGTCTAGTCCCCAAATACCTTAAATTATTTTCTGTTTCTGGACTTTCCCACACATTTTTCTTCTCCCACCTTTTGCCTAATGTTTATTCATCTGATCCCAGCTCAAGCATCACTTCCAGAGAATAGTCCCGCTATCCTCAGAACAAGTATAAAATGTGTGCTATAAACTAACATACTCTGGTTCATTTCCTCCAAACAACTTACACTAGTTTATACTTGAATGTTCATTTGATGGTGCACTGATAAGTACCTACTACTGGCCTCATTAGACTGTATGCTCCTTGAGACTTGATCTACTTGCTTACCATTATAATTCCAGGGCCTAGAACAGTGCCTGACACATAAATGATGCTCAATAATTATTCACTGAGTAAATTGCTTGCTTCTGCTGGAAAAAAAATCATTCTGTGTTTAATTTTTCTTCAGGAAAAATACATTTCCTGCACACTACTTTTATTTTCCCCCCTCTTCTTCATAATTCCAAACTGATCAGATACACTTGCCAAACAACTAGACTGTCTTAATGCAACGCTGCCACCTGTTGGCCCTTCTCTGCCTCAATACTCCTCTCCATCTCCTTTGAAGGGAATCAGCCCCTGATGCCCGTTCCTCACCTTTCTCTCTTAGTCAACTTTCGTTCACTCATTCAGGAAACTTTCTCCACTCCTTTTCTTTTTCCTCTTTCTTTCTCCTTCCTTTTCTTCTTCTCAGGTTTTTCCTTCTCCTTCTTCTTTTTTCATTATAATATTTCTGTGGAGAAAACATACCCAAAGTTCAGAAATCTGCTTTCAAAATTTTAGCTTGGAATTATTTATAAGGTAGAAATTTCTAGAAGATATTGGGCTTACAAAACCAAGTTGGTATATATTTGTCCCATTAGCATTCCTGATAAAACCTAAAATTCTAGGATTGTATGCTTATTTTACAGCAATATTGTCTTCTGCACCAGTTTTAGAAATAAACAGATAACTTGAGCAAACATAGAATCTCAATGAATTAACGCTGTTTTAAGGAATGGTTGACAATTGTACATATATGATATTATAGTAAGTGAAATAATTTATTAGGAGCTTAATAACAGGAAAATAAAATAAGCAAAATGAATATTTGAAAGGTAAAAAGAAAATGTTTGTCTTATAATTTTCAGTGTAGATTTATTACTTCCTCATCTCAACCATACTGTACTTAATGTTGCAAGCTTATGATTATAAAATAAAATAATTAACTATATGTAGGAAGAATCTAAACCAACAGAAAATTTTGAATTATGAGCCATATTTAAGTTACAATCTTGAATAAATCATCTAATCTTTCTGTAATTACATATAAGTCTCAACAAGGTAGATACTAATTCAAGTGGAAACTTACCTATGAAATCTGGAGATTTTACAAGTTCATTGAGGAAACTTGATAATGAAGAAAATGTACATTAAAGAATTCTTAAGTATCAAAATTAATTGTATTAAAATCATTTTGTATAAGTATTGATTCTTTGGCTACTATAGCATGTGATATTATGTCATTCTATATTTCTTGAAACCTTTAATATATTATCAATTGGATATTATTTAAAGTTTTACATAAGCTGACAGTTCAATAAAGCAATTATGATCAAAATTACTTTCACATTTAGAACATGAAAACTAAGAAGAGGGATTACATTTTTTCTTTAAATTTATTCTACAAAATTATGCCTTAATTTTTATAAAGATAATAAATATTTTAACACAAGATGCAGCAAACCTTTGGAGAGGAAAACTTCCTATCACTGAATTCAATTCAATTTGTCAAACATTTGATGAATAATGACTTAATACTATGAAGGATACACAAATTAGGAAGACAAAATCTTCACTCTCTTGGAGCATGAGCAAACCAAGCAGGAAAATTAGACATTTATTATTAAACAAAAAGGAAATGAGGAAAGACACTTACTGTTTTGCAGCTATTAATCTTGCAGAAGTAAGAAAACCTACCTTTCAAGATCGATGAACTCTTTTGTGAGGCCATAAGTCTAGCCACTCCTCATACGTCAAATAGAAAATAATTATGTATTGCTTTGAGTGACATCATCATAATACATTTGTAAGTGTTTTAGCATTAGACTTACAAACAGACTGGGTACTATAGCTCATGACTCTAATCCCAGAGCTTTCAAAGCCTGAAGTGAGAGGATCCTTTCAGTCCAAGAGTTCAAGACCAGCCTAGGTAACATAGTGAGGCCCTGTCTCTATAAAACGATGTTACTGATAAACAATTTGTAAAAATGACCAGTAAAATAGTCTTGAGGGTACTCGAACAGAGTGGATTTATAGAAAAGTTATGTTAATCTTGATTAATTAACAAAAGAGAAAATGTTATTATGATAAACTTTCTGCAAATAGCATTTGAATATTAAAGATCAAAAGATCCAGTTCTGGGTCAGGTGCGGTGGCTCACGCCTGTAATCCCAGCACTCTGGAAGGTCAAGGCCAGCAGATCACTTACAGCCAGGATTTCTATAACAGCCTGGCCAACACAGCAAAACCTCGTCTCTACTAAAAACACAAAAATTAGCCGGGCATAGTGGTGCGCACCTGTTATTCCAGCTACTCGGGAGGCTAAGGCAGTAAAATTGCTTGAACTCCAGAGACAGAGGCTGCAGTGAGGCAAGATTGCACCACTGCACTCCAGCCTAGGAGACAGAGCAAGACTCTGTCTCAAAATTAAATCTAGTTCTGGCATAAGTCGCTTAGAGTGTATACTCTTCGTTTATGAAAATATTTAATTTTTGCAAAATAGAGAGCAGTCAACAGAGTTCTTGATAAAAGTATTTTACCTATATGCATAGATGTTATTTTTCTATGTATTTAAATTTGATGTTGTATATTTTTACTTTTCTTTTTTTTTTTTTTTGAGACATAGTCTCACTCTGTTTCAAAAAAGAAAAAAGTAAAAATATACTGGCGTGTAGTGGCGGGATCACTGCTCACTGCAGCCTCTGCCTCCCAGGTTCAAGCGATTCTCCTCCCTTGGCCTACTGAGTAGCTGGGACTACAAGCAAGCACCACCACACCTAGCTAACTTTTGTATTTTTTCCAGAGACAGGTTTTCGCCATGTTGCCCAGGCTGGTCTCAAACTCCTGAGCACAAGTGATCCACCCACCTTGGCCTCCCAACTTGCTGGGATTACAGGCCTGAGCCACCAGGCCCTGCTGATATTTTTCTTTGTTATTTCTTTTTCCCTTCACTGGAGTATTTTTGAAGCATAAGAGCTTTTCTCTTATACTGGTACGTTAAAAACAAAACAAATGAACAAAAATTCTTGTTGGACTGGCTGAAACATAAGATTCCATAAGTAAAAAGTCCAGTCTGCAGATATGATTAATGGTTTCATAATACTACTGTGAAAGGCAATTACTTATTAATTTGACCAAAAGTTAAACATTCGGTCATTGAAGGCTTTTGAGGGGGAGGAATGGACAGCAATAAAACTTAATTTTTGTCAAAAATTCATACTACATGTTTGAACAATCTTAGCATCAACTTGGAGAAATTTCTGTCTCCAACAAGTTCTTTTTAAGTTAACCTAAAGAATTACTTAACATAACTACTCAGAGTTCCAATATGTCTAAATAAAGCATTTTACATACTAATTATATCTATAAAAATGTGGGCCTCATGGTATGTTCTCCTATACCATATGAGTTAAGATTAGAAAACAATATCCCAGGACTAGATGCTTTAAAATACTCTAATTACTGAAATAGTTAGAAATAAGTTAATAAATCATTGCGGCATTATTTACAATAGCCAAGATATGGAATGAACCTAAGCATCTATCAATAAATAAAGGGATAAACAAAATGATGTATATAATCACAATGGAGTACAATTTAGCACTGAAAAAGAAGAAAGTCCTGCTATTTGCTACAACATGCATGAAACTAGAGGACATTAAGTGAATTAAGCCAGGAACAGAAAAACAAATACTGCCTAATCCCACATATATGTGGAATCCAAAAAAGTTAACTCATTGCAAGAAGAGTAGAATGGTGGTTTCCAGGGCCTTGTCCTGGAAGGTGTTAAGGAGTTGTTGGTCAGAAGATACAAAATTTCAGTTAGAGGAGGAAGAAGTTCAAGAGTTCTGCTGTACAATATAGTGACTATAGTCAATTATGATGTATTATACAGTGTATTCTTGGAAATTACTAAGACAATAGATGCAGATTGTGTTCTCATGACAAAAATATAAGTGAGGTAATATGTATGGTAATTAGCTTGATTGAGCAATTTCATTATGTGTACATATTTCAAAACATATAAACATATTATATACAATAAATATACGTAATTTTTATTTGTGAATTTAAAAAGGAAATTATTTAATAACCAGTAATTGTGCATTTATTAATAGAAAAAATCTAATATTACATATATCTTCTAAAACATAGCTTGTATATTAATTTAATATCTTCCTCAATTAAGAAATATTATTCATTTAGAGGGGAAAATAAATAGGGAAAACAAGACAGAGATCTGTTGTTTCCCAGAAAACAGCAGATCCCAAATCATATTACTATCTTTAGCACTTACATATTTCTGACTCTATTCCCATAATGTATTAGGCCATTTGTTCTTTATTTTGACTTTTTAAAGTTTATCATTTGCATCACATTGCATATTTTGTGTTAAATAAATTGCAACAATAAGAAACTATATCTCAGGTTAAAATATCTTTTGAGGACACTTACATGATTTTAATAATAAAATCTATGAAAGTGTACATTTTTATTATACAACTATTTTAATATAATTTAATGTTAGAATATATAAGTAAAATTTTTATACTTTGTGTAAAATATTACATAAATGTGCTACTCTATTAAATTTCAGAATAGTTGGAATAGCAATATTCAGATATTTACTTAACATGATTAATCTCTTGGGGAAGTTGAGTTTTCAGCCCATAGCTAATTTGAATTCATGTGAAACTATTGACCAACTTTTTTGTTCAATTATATGTCCTTAAAAGCGAAGATAAATATTGAAGAGGCATAAAGATGAAGCTAAAATTATTTAGGTCTTCTCCCAATGATGTCATTTTTAGCTGTCCAAATCTCAAAATTCTAAAGGATTTGAGAGGTCATTTAATTCTCTCCCCTATCCCCCACCACTTAGCAAATTCACATTGAATTACAATGAACTGAAACATTACTCCATAATTAACTCCAAAAGCTAAGCCTGATTAGCTACTGTTAAATTTTAAATGCTTGCATTCATCATTCTTGTGTTCAAAATACTGCATTAAAAAGATTACGTATACCATGAATTTAGTGACTATGTAACTAGAAGGAAGGGATAAATTCAAGTATGCTCATATATGTAATGGTTATTCATTTATTCAACAAATATTTATGAAGCATCTATTATTTGATATGTTATCCTTTAAAACATATTTTCATGCTGATTTTCAATACTATTTGCTACATGCTCCTTTATAGTTCTTAAAGTACATAGGTTCGAAAGAGCAATTTTTATCTCATGTATTGGTTATATTTCACACCTACATTTCAAACAATGGTTATAGTAAATAATATTTGTGTATTAAGGACTGAATCTATTTTATAATATTGTGGGTGCATAGTTATGAGGCAACATAATAATTTATATTACCAGAGTTGACCTCTTTAGACTCAAATATGTGTGTGTGTGTGTTTATGTATGTGTGTGTGTGTGTGTGTGTGTGTGTGTGTGTGAGAGAGTGTTCTGACCTTGAGTATATTTGGCCTTCATAACTTCTGTATTGATAATACCAGCAGAGGAAGAATAGTTAACTTGGTTGTGGCATATAATATATGCAAACATAATAAATCATTTTCCTCTGATTTTGTATTTCTTTTTATTTCACGGTCATGTAGGTACAACAGTAGTTTCCTTTTCTCTTAATATTAAATGTGGTTTTTGGAAATTATTATGCAAAAATAAGAGAATTCACTAGGGCAATATTAAATATAAAATATGTGGTTTTCTTTATCAAGAGAAGATAACAAAGTAAGTAGTGGAAATATATATACATGTATAGGTATATGTAGGTGTGTATATACTCAGTTTAAAACATTTTTTTCTATATTGATGTTTGATAGAGAAACAAAGACATGGATTCTAAGAACTTTGGAGTCATTGAAGGCTTTTGGGGGGGAGGAATGGACAGCAATAAAACTGTTGAGATCAAAATGATATAAAATTTGCGGTGTTATATACCTCAAGATAATTTTTGATTTAACCAAAATCACAGTACTATGTATCATATTATTTATAGTAAGTCTAATCAGTGAATATCATTATAAAGCTACTATAATTTCGTGTACTTAAATCATAAATGTGGTGTCATTTAACTGCTGACAAACCAGTTTTAATGACAGAAATAGCTTGAGTTAAAAGAAGGATCTTGAAAAGTTTACAGCTTTATTTTTTCAAGCACCACAAACTAATAAGCAAAAACATATGAATTAGATAAAATACTTCATTAAGTTACTTTTATTGGGTAAGTCAATGTGATATGATTACATTTTAGAGACATTTAATTCTTCATCATATAAAATCATTGATGTTTGGTTATATTTTCTCTTCTGGTGATGTATCCATTCAAACTATTTTACTTATATCAAAGCAGAGATATTATGAAGTTAAAACTAAAGTCATTTTCATCAAAGCTAATCATAAATTTTATTTTCTTAAGTGTCTCCGAGAGTATTCACATTGCAGGTCTATAAAGGAGACTCTTAAAAGTACTCTGGGGTCTTGGGTTCTAATTAGAAAGAATCCCATCAAACATGGGAGCATTGCTGTGATGATAGTCAGGAGAGCAAAAACAAAAACACTCACATTTGGTTCATGAGGCTTTGCATGAACCCATTGAACACTGATATTTTAGGAAGGTATTTCTTACTGTTGAAAGTATAATTGGCCATTCATTACTTAGATGGCTAGCTTCACAGTGGTTTGCACCCATTTGTATAACTTATGTAAATGCATAAATGCTTCCTTTGAAATGACATAAAACCTAAATCACTCCATAAACTAATAAATGATAGTTGCTAGCTATCTTGTACACAGTTCCCTTTTTTATTGGTTAAAAAAAATGTAGGTGAACATCACAGATGCAAAATGTTTGTTGTTAAGAATGTGTGTTTACAGGTGTGGAATACCCTAAGGATGGGTAGAACTGATACCCTGCTGCAGGTGCAGACTTTAATAAACAGGAACTTGTCTTTCCTGTAATCACTTCTCTCCTTTATCATGCTTTTGGATTATCTCAATTCACATTAAGTATCACTTGTGCATAAAGCATATACAGTGTATTATATTTATTTAGGTGTACATGTGACTAGATCTTCTATGAATAAAACCCAGAATGCATTCACATGAGAAAATGGAGTGGTTTAATTTAAATATTTTAGGAGTGCTAGAATACTAATAAACATCTGGAAGAACAGATAAAACTAGATAAATGTTTAGCCTTGTTATGAGTAACACACTAGCATACGATTAGGTTTATAATGGTTGTAATTTAACAAAACTGTTGTATGAAATATTTTGTTTAGCCTTCATTAAAAACTGTTAATGCACTTGTGTTTTTCATGGACTAAATTTTTTTGCAGCAGACGCACATTATTAGTATAATACAAATATGCTAAAAAGCAAACAGTTTGGTGTTAAAATGTTTTAAGTAGGATTGTGAAAAGAAATTTTATACCAATCTTTATTTTTTTTCATTTTTACAAGGGAAATTTTACCACAAATTCCATATTTTAATGATATTATACCAACTCTATTTTTTAAACTCATTTTGTCACTGTTTTGTAACAGAAACACTGTAAATATTATAGATGTGGTAAACTATTATACTTGTTTTCTTATAAATGAAATGATCTGTGCCAACACTGACAAAATGAATTAATGTGTTACTAAGGCAACAGCCACATTACATGCTTTCTCTTTCACAGTAGGCAGCAGAGCATATGGTTTTCTCTTAATGGAACACTAGCTTCTCATTAACATACCAGTAGCAGTGTCAGAACTTACAAACCAGCATAACAGGGAGATGGAAAAACTTATAAATTAGACCCTTTTCAGTACTATTGAGAAGGAAATGACTGATGTTCTAAGGTACAATATTTAGCTAATACTGTGCCCTTTTTCTGCACCTTCTTTCCACAAAAAGAAACTTTTTTTCTTATAATAAATATCAATATAAATATTGAAGTGCAAGTAATTTTTTCCCTGCTTCTAAGAGTGATTGGCACCCTGATTTTGATAACTCTTCTTAAAAATAATATTTCATAGCCTTTTTGCTCACAGTATGTTTCAAACAGCTGTATTTTCACCGTCCTGTTTCAATACAGAGAAGCAGCTGAAATACAAAACTAATTTTCTTATCTTCCTAAAAGAGGAAATCCATAAGGTAAACACAAAATGAAGATGTGAAGGAAACCCTTTATTTTCTGAAGGCTGAGGCTGAATACGCCAATAGCAGAAGTGGAGCCGCCAAGAGGTCATGATTGGTAGTGAAGGGAAGAGAAGAATTGTTTTATTTAATCCCCTTTTCACTGTGTGTGGTTCAAATCGTATTTAGCCATCTCAGAATAATTACAGTGATTTAAATTTTTCATCCAATTTTTTTGGTTTATTTTTTAAGTTCCTTCTCATTCAGAATTCAGCTGTATTTGAGGAAAGAATATATCAATATTATGTCTTAAAAGACCCATTTTAAAAGTTAAACCTATATGTATGACATAGAAATTATACTTACATACAGATAACAAAGCTTTACATTCCAGGAATTCCATAAACTGAAGTAGCTTTTATTATCTATATTTTTAATTTTTTTTTAGCATTGACATAATTATAGATGTGGTAAATTATTGAGTGCTATAAAAATGAAAGATACATTTCTGAAAAAGTTGACCTATGTTTCAGGGTTATTGGAGAGTAACGGCCAGAAAGAAAGCAGATGTATTAATCCTTGGATAGCCAAAAACCTGAGGAGATAACAAAGTGAATTGATGGTTCTTTCGAAATACTTATGTCTACACTACTTCAATTCACTGAATGGGAAATTTTACATCTGAGAGTCTGGACATTTATAATACTCTGCTCTTTCTATAAATATGTTTGTAGATGTAGCTTGCAGAGCTGTAGATCATGATGAATGACAAGAATTACTTGTAAAAGGATGGCAGAAATATAGTAATAATACAAATGTTTGACTCAAGCATAAAAACAAAAACAAATTTTCTAATCATTATCCTGAATAAGTAATCCATTAATATATGTAGCATTCTAAAAACATTTTTTCTCCTTGAGGGAGTTCAAAATTTAGCTGAATTTTGAGGCTTATCCAATGTTGGCATATTTGTGACTTAGCTCATTGTTTTGTGAATACCTGAAGATACAGAACCAGGAATCAATAATATGTAGAAAGTTATCCAGGTAACACTCCCAGAGGTGTCAACAGCCTTATCATCTAGGAATTGAACCCCAGTGTTTAAAATTTTAGAACTTATTTGTTTTCCTTTCACAAAGACAAAATTATTAATTCTGCTAACAGAAAGTCCTTTCTCTTTTCCTTCCACCATAAAATGTCACAGTATGTTTATTTCGTAAATCATTCCCTTTTTCCCCTTGCCTCAAAATTTGCCATTATCCCTAAGACCCCCTTGGAAACTAATTTAATAACTACTATTGATTCAGATCCAATGCAAACTATTCATTTAAGGGTGTTTCCACACTTTCTGAGTAGCAAACAGCCAGATAACTATGGCCCATGCTGCAGATTTAATTTGATACCCAGATTTGGAAAGCATTTTTTTTCTTTTCTTACCAGACTCCAAGGGAGCCACAGGGAATAACTGGCTGCTTGGTGCATCCCTTTCCTCCATATTGGTGATTTCTCTATAACCCTAACAAAGGTGTGTAAAAAGTCACTGCCTCTCAGTGTGTGTTTCAACACCACTGAATCAGGAACATCTCTGCATACAGGTGTTAAAAGAAGCTTCCACCTCATGCCTAGCATTAAAACTTAAACTGATGGTTGTTATTTAGGTGAAGACAGTATCAGTGTAAAGTGCCACCGATCTGGTCACTATCTCTGGGAGGCTGCCAGAGCTTCTGCATTGGCTTCAGGGTGTCGTCTGTGAAGGAAGCCAATTAAGATCACAAGATAGTGGCTGGTAATAATAAACTTCTAATGATGTTCCTGACTGAAAAGAGGTAATTAAAATGTGTATATGGATGACCCCAGCTTCTGTCGGTTCAGCATAGCTGTTATGCTGACAATGTCCATGTTTTGTTTAGGAAGAGGAGTTAGTGTTGTCTAAAAGCAATGAAATAAGCAATTTAATAATATAAAAAGAATTGCTTTGAAAAAGCACACTGTCTCTTGACTGGTTGGTATTTTTTTGTTTTGGTCCCTGACTGTAACTTCTCCTTCCTCCATCTCATCTTCCCTGTCCTCCGACTCTACGCTCCCAACCTCAGTATGGACTTTTGGGTTGTTACGTTTCACTAGGAGTCATTCTCATCTTCTGCAGGTGCTTCTTGAAATAAAAGACTTGTTTTGAAAAGAAAGACAATTAATTAGATAGCAAAGGAAGCCAGTCCTCTTATCACCCGATCTGGTCATGGACATAAGTGCTTCACACTTTTTCCATTCCCTAACCCCACAGCTCAAAGCTTTCTTGTGCACCTGCTCTACTCAGCTCATCAATTTTCTGTGAGCCAGGAAAGTTCCGTTAAGCCTTTCCACTGAGAGGTGGTGATAGTTCTCCAAGAAAAAGAGCGAGAAAGAGAAACAGAATGCTCCTCCAGGCCTTTATCTTGATCACACTGTTTGTTTTCACATTGATGTCTGTAATGAAACAAAGAGGATTTAATCGTGTTAAACAATAGCCTGTTGGTACCCAGAGGAAACTCATTTAACTCTACTTCAAGTCCTGGAGTTTCAGGTTTCTTGTCTTCCTCTTTGCGGATCCACCAGGCTGAGTTTCTTACCTGGGGCTTAAAATTGTGAGGTGTGAAACTCTTCTTTTGTTTTGACAGGTGCTCTTTGCTAAACATCAGCCTAGCCTTGATGGTGATAATACACAGAAGGGGGGAAAATAACTTCAGAGAAGCTAATGACTGTAGTTACCGAACTTTTACCTTTAATGGGTTTTGTTAGCTTCTCTCTTTGGAGTTCTTTAGTATAAAGTGGAAAAACAAATTGGGCTGATGGGAAGTGAGTGTGAAAAGACAGTAGTTAAGGACCCTGGAATCATCTCCATTGTGGAATCCCAAGAAGGAAAGAAGGGTAAATGGGTTTGAGCTGCTACTTTTTCATCAAGGAGTTAGTTGGCAGGGCCAGCCATCAAGTCTTTTTGAAAAACGGTTTAATAGATTTAGAGAGTACAAGTGCAATTACATGGATATGGGACACAGTCTGGCTTTTAGTGTAACCGTCACCTGAATTGTGCACATTGTACCTATTAAGTAATTGTTCATCCACATCCCCTCTTACCTTTGTCTCCTGTGTCTCTTGTCTCCATCCCTCTTACCCTTGCTTGTCTCCAGTGTGTATCATTCCACTCTCTATGACAATGTGTACACCTTATCTAACTCCCACTTCTAAGTAAGAACATATAGCATTTGACTTTCTGTTTCTCGGTTATTTCACTTAAGATAATGACTTCCAGGTCAATCTATGTTGCTTCAAAAGACATGATTTCATTCTTTTTTATGGCTGAGTAGTATTCCATGAGCACTATTACATCTTTCTACTGGAGGAGCAGACTCGCAAGTGGCACTCACAACTTGACATTTGACCAAGGAGTCTTCAGACATGATTCTAACTTTAAAATGCTAGACCAATTGTCAAGAGTGTGGGAGACTCCAATCTAATAGAACTTCCCTCTTATCCCCAGAAAAGGATCTCTTTGAGTAGAGAGAGAAGTCTTGAGGCCCCTCTCATTTGCTTGAAATCATCTTGATGTGTTCCCCTGCTGACTACTCCTTCGCAGTGTCTCCAAAACAGCCTTCCTGAATTTATTGAGAGCACTGACGTCCTTTGTTCAATCTCTACCTGCTATTACCTTTCTCGCCGTGCCTCCTGCCCTTGACATTGTTCTGGTGAGGAGTGGGAACTTTCCCTTTCTGCAGATTACTGATAATCAGTTATGCTGACCAGGCACTCTGAAGTAAGGACAGCTGACCCACATTTTCAGGCGGTGTAAAATTGTGGTAGTTTTGAGCTTTGTCATCAACCCAAAAAGTTCTGTTGTGCCAAAATTAAGGAAAGAAAAATACCTTCTTTTTTTGCTTTATAAAAGCCCAATCTTTCTTCAGCTTTATTCAGACAGTGGTAATAGAAGTAAGGTATTGACTTCTCCCAGAAAAAAACTTTGTACTTACAAAATTTTCCCAGATAATTATTAGAGAGGTGGTATGGATTAGTGGTTGAAGGTGAGCCTAGAACACCTGAGTGATTTGGAGTAAATCTGTGCTACAGAGTCCTCAGCTTTAAAATGTACGTGCAAGAGCAACAGGGTAGTAGGATTGTCATACACAATTAATTCACTAATATAGGAAATGTAGAAGTCTGCTTAAGTTGTATGTTGTGCTCAATACAAGTTAACCATCCTTGTTTGTAAACTTGATAGTTTTCTGAAGGCAGGCATTGAGCTTCATTGCCTTCATCATGTATTTCATTTATAAAGCACTGGTTTTACTTGTTTCCCGAAGCTCTGGGGAGGTAGCTTCTTTCTTCATTGGGACAGGGCTTTGCCTCCAGTAGCCATTTTGTCTTCTCAGCAAGAAAATCACCCTGATTTCTCCCATACATACTCTTATCTCTAAAATAGCCAGTTGGGCTATTTATTCTTTCTCTTTCTCATTCAAGGTCATCAAGAAAATAAAATTATATATTTGATTTCAGCCTTTTACAGGAAGCTGCAGTTTCCTTTTGCATCAAGATCTTCACCACTTGGCACATCTTGTGTCCGCTATGGGAATCAGCCATCCCCAGTCCTCCTTGTCTTTCTTCTTTCTCTGTAGCTAGTATACCACGAATGTGGGTTGCTTCTGAATGTTGCGTTTTGCTGCTGCCTCATATCTGGAGTTTCCATCTTAGAGTGAAGGCTCATCTTGGATCCTGGGTAGTTTTTATGCCAACGTTTAGTTCATTTCTTACAGTTTCCTGGAAAGTTAATTATAAAGTGGTATCTTTTTAAAATATAAGAATTATTTGTTAGAAGAGTGAAGTAGATGAGAAGGCATAATTTTAAAAAGGACTAGTAACTCAGGTCATTACTCCTCAGAAATAAGAAAATAATAGAAATAATAGGAAAACTGGCCGGGCACAGTGGTTCATTCCTGTAATCCCAGCATTTTGGGAGTCCGAGGTGGGTGGATCACCTGAGATCAGGAGTTCGAGATCAGCCTGGCCAACATGGTGAAACCCTGTCTCTACTAAATGTACCAAAAAAATTAGCTGGGCGTGGTGGCAGGTGCCTGTAATTTCAGCTACTCAGGAATCTTAGGCAGGAGAATCGCTTCAACCTGGGAGGTGGAGGTTGCAGTGAGATTGCACCATTGCACTTCAACCTGGGCAAAAAGAGCGAGACTCCATCTCAAAAATAATAATAATAATAGAAAACTGCAAATCTGGCTGATTTCTATCTTTCTTTTCCTTTCTTGCTTTTTTTTTTTTTTTTTTTTCCTGAGACAGAGTCTCACTCTGTTGCCCAGGCTAGAGTGCAATGGCGTGATCTTGGCTCACTGCAACCTCCACCCCCCCCGGTGCAAGCAATTCTCATGCCTTAGCCTCCTGAGTAGCTGGGATTACAGAGACCTGCCACTACACCCATACACCTAGCTAATGTTTGTATTTTTAGTAGAGACAGGGTTTCACCATGTTGGCCAAGCTGGTCTCAAACTCCTGACATAAAGTGATCTGCCCGCCTCAGTCTCCCAAAGTGCTGGGATTACATGCATGAGCCACTGCACCGGCCAAATCTGGCTGATTTCTTAAATCAAATATAGTCAGTGCATCACCTAACGACAGGAATGTTCTGAGAAGTGCGTCACTGGGTGATTTCATCCTTGTGGGAACATCATAGTGTGTACTCACCCCGAATCTAGATGATGTAGCCTATGACACATCTAGGCTGTATGAAATAGCCAATGTTACTGCACTGAATGCTGTAGGAAACTGTAATGTTAATGGTTTTGTTATCTATGCATAGCTAAAAATAGAAAAGGTACAGTAAAAATATGATTTTATACTTTTATGGGGCCATTGTAGTATATGTGGCCAGTAGTTGACCAAGATGTTATTCACCAGATGGCACATGACTGTAGCTAGAATTAAGCAAGAGGAGACAAAAAGAGAAGAAAGAAACAGTGGTAACCCTGACTCTCTCCAAAACAGGACCATATTCATCCCTTGTAGACTCACTTATTCATGATCTTGACGTAATATCTTGTATTTGCTTTTAAAATAAGAATAACCACAAGAATAGTGGAGAGGGGGAAGAAGGGAAGAGGGTGGAATTCGAACACTCATTATCTAATTTGAACAATTCAAACTGAATAGGCCTGAAATTGAAATGGGTATTGTGGCAATAGTGTTAATGCAAACTTAAAGTTTAAGTTCTTCTCAAACTGTTTTTTAAAAATCTCCAGCATTATGTCGTCTGACAATTGAAGCATTCAGAAAGAATATTTATTTCTCTAACATCCTTTTATTGGGGGGTTGGGGGGAAGGTGCTGGAAAATGTATGGATCAGCCTATTTTATTCCTTTTAATGTAGTCAAGTTATTTTTTATAGTTGGATTTTATGCATATTTATAGGGAATTTTCTTACAACAGTGATTTAAGCTAACTAGGTATTCACAAAATGAACACTAATATAGAAAATTATTTTTCTACTCTTTCCTTCCAAAATCAAAATTATTTGATTTGAAAAAAGGAAGTCTTGACTTTATTTTTTTCTCTTCCTACCCTGACTATCTGGACACAGTGAACTTGACTGGTATTTGAGGGTATAGAGGGCTGTAAAAGGTTCACGTATGGCACACAAATTATTTTGTTAGGGTGCCATCTGCTGGTGTCAAACAACCAGAACTTACTTTTCTTAAAAATTAATTATTTCTTCTATTAAAACTAGACTTAGAAATTTGACTCAAACAACTTTTTGTCCTTTCTCATTTAGAATGATAGTATAGACTATTTTCAAATGGTTGTCTGATGCATAATTCTTAAACATTCCAATATGAAAATATAAAATAAGGTATAACTTTATGCTTAATTTAGGAAAATGGAGGCACAAGGCATTGCTTTGACTTACTGGTTCCTGACCTGTTTCATTTCAAGTTTCCTTTTTTTAGTTTCTATAGCTCCCTTGACTTAAAAAAATTGTTAAATTTTCCCTACATAAAAGCAATTGAATTGCCGTGTTTGTGATTACATTGGTTTCAACCTGCTTTATTCATTCATGGGCTAAACTTGGTCTCTATGCCATAGCATAAGGTGCATGTACAATTAGTTGCTTTTTTATAAAGCAAGCTTATCAGCATAGCCTTTATCATTTATGTTTGATATTAATGTTGTTTCCTGGTCTTTTCCCAACCTGTCTCTACAAAAGGTAAGGAACAGCGACTATTCCCCCTTTTTGAAAAAAACCTTTACCACCTACTAACTATATGTCCTTGAGCAAGTCACTTACTTCCCTGTGGCTCTGTTTTCCTTATCTATAAGTTTCAGACAATAATAGTAATCACCCCATATGATTATGGATTTATCCTGGGTGTTAAAGGAAATCACAGGTATAAAGTTTTTAGAATAGTACTATAACATAATAAACACAAAATAATTGCTAACTGTTTTGTCATAGTTGCTATTTAAGCATGTCAAAGACTATCAACAAGAGAATCATAACTTTGCAGTAACTCTTGGGATTCTTAGCTTCTCTTGACTGAGAGATACAAAATTGTGTGTGTGTGTGCGTGTGTGTGTTTATATTTTGGAGTAGAGGAGAACATTAATTATTTTCCTTACCTTCCCTCTGTCCCATTCTATGAGTGCTTAATTGACATGAAATCTCAACTCCCTATAATTTGATGTAAACCTTTTCATAGTCTGACTGTTTAATTTTCGTTCTTTATTTCTCAATATTCTCTTTTTCAAATACTGTGTTTCAGCCGTAATGAACTTTCCAGTTG
Source organism: Ateles fusciceps (assembly GCA_036589455.1). Lineage (NCBI taxonomy): Eukaryota > Metazoa > Chordata > Mammalia > Primates > Atelidae > Ateles > Ateles fusciceps. Next base: position 6,605,608 of record JAZHEH010002565.1, read on the forward strand.
CCTGAGTGGATCATACTTTCACTCTTCAGGCCCTTATGCATGCTTGTGTTTCCTCTTCCTGAAGCACCCTTGTCCTCTCTCCCTGGCTGCTGTGTCACCTGTCACTGGCTGATACTTTCTTATCTCTCAGCTCCCATGTTAAGAAGTCTTCAGCCGAGCTCAGCGGCTCACACCTGTAATCCCAGTACTTTGGGAGGCCAAGGTGGGTGGATCACCTGAGGTCAACAGTTCTAGACCAGCCTGGCCAACTTGGTGAAACCCTGTCTCTGTTAAAAATATAAAAATTAGCTGTGCGCAGTAGCAGGCACCTTTAATCCCAGCTACTCGGGAGGCTGAGGCACGAGAATCCCTTGAACCTGGGAGGCAAATGTTGCAGTGAGCCGAGATTGCATCATTGCACACTCCACCCTGGTCAACAAGAGCAAAACTCCAACTCAAAAAAAAGGGTCTTAACATATGGATAAGATAATCCCTTTAAGGGGTCAGTAATATTTAGTACTTCATCTACTCCAGATGGAAAGGCTAGCTAATACATCATTATACCCTAGCTTCTAGATCAGTGCACACACCTAGTGGGGGACTGAATGAATTTTAAGTAAGGGATTATACAAGTGGGCATGTTTATTTTGGGAGAGTTGAAAGAGAAAGCATGAGCTATCTCGTACCTACAAGGTTAAATTCTGTCTTTAAGTAGTGAACATCTTTTCTCTGTTACTTTCTTTAGAGCACTGCCAGTGTCAGTCTCACTCATTAAAATATTTTTATACATACATTGGTAGCAACACTCAAGTACATACAATAAAAATGAATGTGACTGGGCACAGTGGCTCATGCCTGTAATCCCAGCACTTTGAGAGGTCAAGGTGGGTGGATTACTTGAGATCAGGAGTTTGAGACCAGCCTGGCCAACATGGTAAAAGCCGATCTCTACTAAAAACACAAAAAATTAGCCAGATGTGGTGGCACGCACCTGTAATTCCAGCTTCCCTGGAGGCTGAGGCAGGAGAATCAGTTAAACTTGGGAGGCAGAGGTTGCAGTGAGCCGAGATCACACCATTAGACTCCAGTCTTGGGGACAAAGCCAGACTCCATCTCAAAAAGAAAAAAAAAAAGAAAATGTGACTGGGATTTTGGAATGCACGTAGGAATTTATTTTTAATTTCTATATTGGCAAATCACAAATATTGTCTTTATCTACTTAACAATTATAATGTAATACAAATGTAAATGCATAGTAATTAATTTAATAAATACTGGTGGAGTGCAGACCTCTGCTGGGTACTTTTCTAAACCCTGAGCAAAACAGACAGAAATTCCTGACTCCATTGAGCTTATTTAACTGTTTTTGCCTAAGTTTTTGTCTCTGTTCAAGGCCACAGAAGGAAAACCAAAATGAGACAGTGCAGCACCCTAGGGCTCACAAGGAGAGGAGCTGTTACTTCCCCTGCCTCTAGAGTCAAAGGGAAGGAGTAGCAAGGTGTTTGTCTGGGGAAGACTGCTTGGTGGAAGCCCTGGCCTTCATTAAGGGGATTCAGTCTGCATGCAGTGTCCTCTAAGAGGAGTGACCCAGGAAATCAACTCAGAAACCTCTTGCTTCTCCCTCCTTCCATTTCCTGCTGTTTCCCTTAATGAACTGAAGCCAACTGAAGCCAGAGGACAGGAAGCCCAGGTAAAGTGATCCACTCAGCTCAGCCTCCTGTAGCCCAGTATAGGGGTCTGGAGCAGCAGAGTGCATCTGGAACAACAAGGAAAATATTCAGCACCAATCTTGACAAGAACTCTTAAATTATTTTATTTTAGTTTCTGAATTATTTTGTAAATGCAGAGTGTTCATTCAAATAATTGATGTGTGTGTGTGTGTGTGTGTGTGTGTGTGTGTATGTGCTGCACAGGGTATACTACCTGAGGGCAATTAAGGCTTATTTTTATATACCCAGGCCTTTTAAAGAAATATTAATGTTCTGTATATTTAGAGGCTTTTTTGGTCAAAATGAGAGACGTAGGCAATCTAATATGAATGAAGAAATTGGTTCTAGATTGTGCCTTTGAGGCTCATTTCAGAACTTTTAAAGGAAAAAAAGATTTGAAATTCTGTAACTGTGGAAGAACTAGTAGTGATGCCAATCATTTCCATCATTTCTGAGCCTCTCCTAAAACTGCTGCAGATGCAGTCATAGCACTGTGCTGTGGAGTAGGCCAGAGGAAAGGTACATAGAAACAGAAAAAGGGTTACTGAGGTCCCATGGGTACCTTTGAAGAGACCAAGATGACTTTTTAATGGTGAGGTTCAATCTGAGTGCGTCTGAAATCCAAAAGCACAAAAAGCAAGGAGATTGCATTAACTTCTGCATCATACCACCCATTTTTCTGTCATTGGTTGTATCATTTTCCTTGAAAATGTTATTAGAATTTTGCTTGGCAATGCTACTGTAACATAAGATTAATGCTTTCACAGGACGTACTATTTTCAGTCATTTGTAACTCAGGTGGATACACCTGCTGCTAGGTAAACTTATTTTGAGAACGATTTAGTTCCTTCTTTCTGAAACCCCACCTTTACACTTCCCTGTCCCTAGTTTAAATGTTAATTAGTTTATCTGATAGTTTGGTACTTAACACCAACCATGTTCCACATTGTAGGGGTATCAGCTTAGATGACATCTTTCATTCTAGGGATTAAAATATAAACATACTGAGAACAAAAGTGATACCTTATAAATTTGGTACTGTAAATTTCTCTTAGAATTGTCTTAATCATTTTTGAAATTAGATTCTCACAATATTCATTGTTGTGAGATTCTGACTCCTTTTAAAAATAAGAAATCCAGGAACTTAAATGAGTTCCCAGAACAAATCAATGTATTCATTGAGGATCTACGACATACTTCCACTATCTGACAAACAGTACTCGTATGAATGACCATATCACTGAGAGTTCTGACCTACTATACCTTTGTTTTTTGAAACTTTTAGATTAAAATCTACTCAAGGGCTGAATCTTCACTATCTAACCTTTTGACTGTTTTCAAATGCCAGCACACTGTAAGCAAAATGCATGTAGGAAGTCAATAAATGCATACAGGACTGATTTTTTTGCATAGCTATTTAAGCATAACCAGGTCTCCTGAACCATTTCAAAATACTTTGTGATTCTAGCCTTAACATACTACAATATTACGTTTTCAGCTGCTAACAATGTACAAAGATGTAGGTCAATGGAGTATATTGAATGTTTTAGAAAACTTGGCCAGGGTTAGAACTCTCCATTTGATTAGATTTCTGGAAAGAGGATTCAAGTATGTTTATCTCAACTGTGCAAAGGAATATGTTTGCATTTTATATTTTAGCTAAAATTTTACCAAGAAATCAGATACTTGGTTCATCTTTAATAATCTTTTTAAAGGTGACCCTGTGCAATAGAATTTGGTCTCTTCACAAATGAAACAATCTCCTGATAAAGAATTCAGGGTTGATGATGGATTCCTTTATGCACGTAATTAATGAATAAGAAATCTAACACTATAATGACGGTGGTAGGGGGTGGGTGGAGGATGGGGGAAAGGGTGCTGGCACATGAAATACTGACACCAAAAGCAGACACTACCAACTCTAGGCAACCCACAGCTTGATGAATTTATCTAATGGCAGAGGTATTTCCAAACCAAAGCAGAACCTTCCAGGGTTTGCCAGACTGTGAACCTCCATTGCTGGACTGAAACTTCTCCAGGTTGGAAATTGTCTTGTTATTGCTTCTCTAAAAATTCCCAGAGAACATGGGCTCTCTATAAACTCATCTTTTATAAAACAAAAAGAAAAGAACAAATACACCTTTTGCGTTTATCTTGGCTGTAGCAAAACATACCAAGCAGAATTAAACTCTTATTTTGTTTATCTTCATACCCTCTGCAGAGAGTACATGAGCTTTGTTACACATAACAGGTTTTCTCGAAACACTTAGAAAATGAATGTATGTATATAGGGGTGTGTGTGTGTGTGTGTGTGTGTGTGTGTGTGTGTGGTTGCAAAGATGAGAAATCCAGTTAAACTAGTTTAGGGAAAAAATGCTTGTTATAATAATATCATAAGCTCATCAAAATGAAGTACAACTAAGTCATATGTAACCTAGAACTAGGACAGAAATCTCTTCATGAATTGAAGCAGCTACTTGCTCCTCTGTTTGGGTTTTTCATATTTGTTTATCTTTCTCCAACTCTCCTTCCTTCCCCTTATATCTGCTTTCTCTATAATTCTCCCTCTCTCCTCTATGTTTACCTACTGATTAAGTTAAACGCTTTGCTTTCTGAATATATATTATCGTTTCCCAAGCTTTGCAAATGTTTTGTCACTGATTGATGCCAAACCTCCTAAAGTATATCCCCAATTCTAATACTGTTGTAGCAGGACACAATTTTTTCCAGGTCCCAGAAACCTTCATCTTTCTATTAAACGATTTAGTCTTATTTCCAGACCCTGACTTATATCAATCCTTTATGGTGAAAGGTGATGACTCCAGCCCACATCTGGGTTTATCCTATATATACAAATAGAACAAGGGAATCTCATACATTCCTAAATTATAATATCAAGGCAAAAACATCGTATTTGGAACTGGAAATTCGTAACCTTCAAGCTCAGTCTTCTACCCTACTTTTTAGATCCCTAAAAATGGAAATATTTTCATTATCAAATAAATAAAACCATGCCATATCAAATAGGCACTGTTCTTCTAGCTCTCCTCTGCTTATCTGCCACCTAGTGATTGCAGAATGCAAGTGGGATAACAAATTACTTATTCTAGATTAATAATAATAATAAATCCTTCTTTAAATGGATATATAATCAGCTTTCAAGATTTTTCAAATATTGATCAAGCTCCCAAGAAAAGGGTCCTGCTTCATGGATTGTACAGAGAGAAATAATGGTGGATATTTTCAGTCACCTCGCAAAGCCTCTCAATTCTAACCAAGACTCTTTCATCTCAAGTAACACAGACACCAATCGAGATAACACAAAAGAAAAAAAGTGATCATGGCAGAATGTTTAAAGTAAAGATAATAAGGTTGGAAAAGGACTCTTAAGAATCTAGTTTGAGATGAGCTTCATGGAAGAAGGAGACCAGTCTGAAGCTACCGTCTCTTCTTTGAATGCACACAGGCTGTCTCGTCTTTTTATTTTTTATTTATTTATTTATTTTTGAGACGGAGTTTCACTCTTATTACCCAGGCTGGAGAGCAACGGCACGATCTCGGCTCACCACAACCTCTGCCTCCTGAGTTCAAGCAATTCTCCTGTCTCAGCCTCCCGAGTAGCTGGGACTACAGGCGCATGCCACCATGCCCAGCTCATTTTTGTATTTTTAGTAGACAGGGTTTCACCATGTTGACCAGGATGGTCTCGATCTCTTGACCTCGTGATCCACCCACCTCAGCCTCCCAAAGTGCTGGGATTATAGGGGTGAGCCACCGAGCCCAGCCAGTCTCATCTTTAAGTATCTTTCTCTCTTTCTATCCTGACTGTTCTGCTTCTCTCAGAGCCTATGCATCAATTGCACTGGGGATGAGAGTGCAAAGATGAGTAGGACATGTCCTGTGAGCTTAGAGACCAATACAGATAGGAAGATAGATATACAAAAACAACTCAGCACCAGTTGCAACGTTGCAGAAGATACAGGTGGGAGGGAAGACTAAAATGCAGGAATGTTCATCTCCATATGGGCAGAGGGGAATGAATGTTTTAACGGGTTTCAAGGCAGATAGAATATTTACAGCAAGCCTTCAAGGTAACCAGACATGGTGCAAGGAAAACTAAAGAAGTAGATAAGATCCAGATCATGGATGTCCCCACGTGATATTCCAGGAAAAGCTGAGGGGACTCCATGATCTCATTTGGGTCATGGTCATTCCAACAGCAATGGGGGAAATAATTTGTACCCCAGGCTAGAATACAGATCACGAATCCTATCGTCCTGAACAGCACAGTTGAGTGAGAGATGAGAAAGATGCAAATCCAGGAAACTGGGAATAAAGGAGAAGATGAAGATAAGGAGTGGGAAGTAGGTTGAGCTAATGTGTTGGTGACTGACCACAAACCGCAGAATTCTGGGGTAAGTTAAGCAGGTTGATCTGCTCAGTCCCAATCTTCTGATGGCCCCGCATGCCTAACAAGGGTGATCGCTGTCCCTGTCTTACCATTTTCAGACTGTGAGCATCTCCTCTATTTTCCTCATCATGTCCTAGTCTCAACAGTCAGAAAATTTGTTCCTGTACCTCATTCTCAGGTTATCTGCCTTTTCGGCACCTTTCTGATCATTTTACACCCTCAGATTCCCCCCACTCAGGTCTCTTTTCCACTGTCTACTCCATAAATGGCTTAGTCCTGAATTCTAGCTATAAAGTTTCTTATCTTCTGTTACTTGATACCCATAGCTTGCAATAATCATAAGGGGGCATTGTGTGGGGAACCTGTAACTTCAGAATTTAGGTATGGCTCTCCTGATATGCGTCTGTGTTATACTGAGGAAACCTCACATGCCCTCAGTTTTCATATCTGTACAAGAGGCTTGCATTAGATAATTTTGGGAGAAATTATAGATATAAAAATGCCAAGAATGACCATCCACCTGGAATAGGGACCTGAAAATGCTTATTGAGAAAACATGTGGAAAAGTGGAATTTTGGAAGCCAAAAAGACATGAATTTCAAGCGTGATTCTCACATTCTATATTTACTTCTTTGAACTTTTGTTTCTTCATTTGTAAGACGAAGCTAAAAGCTACATTGCTGAGATATTTTTGTGAATTTGTGAGGTAAAGCACAGAGTAGCTCCCATGTGGCATGTAGCAGACAGATAATCAATGGCATCTATTGCTATTATTACTTGGAATTAAATTCAATAAAAAAGAACATTTAAGTCAGTTCTGATGAATGTATTTATGACTCTAACAGTGTGTTTTCTTAGCTCTGAGTCTGTCATTCAGGACTTAAATTTTTGTATTAAAAAATAAACTGCTAAACCTTTTAACAATACCTCCACCATTCCAATGGCAGTAATATATGGTCTATAGTCATGCTTAACATACAACAAAAATCTACTGTAGCATTAAAAAATCAGAAAAGGTGATAAAAACTCAATCTTAATTCTCTATGTCCATTGGATATTAATTCATAAGAGTTGTGATTTAGGGTTTCTAAATAGCTACGTATTTCTGTAACATTGTAAGAGGTGATGTTATTTTCTGTAATTTTAAAAAATAAAGTGTTTGTTTTGTATTATTTATAATAGCTACCTGATTTGAAGTGAGACCAGAGAAAGAAAAATAAACTTGTGTACACTATAATTTGTTTTGAACAAGAACGTAGGATTTATTGAACGCTGTAATTTGAGTTAACTGCATATACAAATATCAGTAGGAAACAATGAAAATTCACATACACCACTTTGTCATGTAACATTAAGGTAGCAACATGGTTAGCTGGGGAAATATACTGCAAAGTAAATGGCTTTTTTCCAGCACTGCCGAACTCTTCCGGCAAGTTCTGCAGAGTAGGGGTTCTCATTCTTTGAATCTAAACACACTGGCTCATGGACGTGGGTCAAAGTTGTATCACAAGTGATCTGTTGCCAATGATTACTTACATGGGTAAATGGTTTACATTTTAAAGAAATTAGAACAGAAAAGTTTATTTCTACAATGTCACTCTTGTTCCCAATTTGCATGTTTACTTGAGTGGAAGAGAAATGAGTAGAGTCTCAAAGGAGAAGAAAACAGCATTTATTGAAAACCTGTGTAGTCATTTAAATTTATATAAACATGTGTATGAAAAGTCTGAAAGGATTTTGGAATTTTGAAAGGATAATGGGATAATGCTTTTTTGTGTTAAGCTTTGGGTTTTATTTGTTACCATGGCATAGTCTATACTATCCTGACTAACACATTTGTGTGTTTATGAGTTCACTTGAGGTAATTTGTCATTATTTTTATATTACAAATGACGAAGCTGAGACTTGAGGAGATTTAATAACTTGTCTGAATAGAAAGCAGTCCAGCTGGGATTTAAATCCAGCTGTCATTCGAACCAAGATAGTTTTTGAATTAAAACTATTTCTTGTATCACATGTAATGTGACTTACGTGTGAATGAAACTACTATTTTCACATCAAATCTGCCCAGTATGTGAATAAAACTGATTTATTTTATCCCTTTTTGTCCTAATGTTTTTCAATGTATCCCTGCTATGACCATCTTCACTGCATAAGTAAAGCCTCTTCATTCTATAAGGAAAAATCCTTCCTCCCCAATAGAGTTAAAATTTAATGAGATACTAAAATTTGTTTCCAATATGTAGCAGAGGACAATCTGTCCTCTAAGAACTCTCTCTCCCCATTCCAATTAAAGCCTGGGGGTAACTGGAAACTTACGAGTGGAAAAAACCCATATATGTTGGCTACTTGATGATTCTGATGGGAGTTAGGTCTTTACTGGGCACATGAACCAAAGTAATTCTTCAGAGCCTATCATTTACAATAGGTGCTATGGACCTAATACTGATAGCACCTGTAATTTGGATTGATTTTCTAGTAATAGCAAGAGAAAGACAGTGTATCTCCCCATATTTATCTTTTGCAGGCAAGGCTGTGTGTTTTCAACAGTTGTACATGGCTCCATACTACTAGTGTAACTTTAAGGCAAGTCTTTCAGTTGAATAACATGAGTAAATATATTTTATTTCAGTTCTGTTACCAAAGCTTAAATGAGTCCAAAGTGTATGCAGTTTTTATAATGAACAAAGAGTAAAAAAAAATTAAGTCCAGCTGTTTATCTTACTAAATTTTATTATCACCTGTATTGTGAGAAACAAAATTCAGCTTAAGAATGACCTGACTGGCCGGGTGTGGTGGCTCATGCCTGTAATCCTAGCACTTTCAGAGACGGAGGCAGATGGATCACCTGAGGTCAGGAGTTTGAGACCAGCCTGGCCAACATGGTGCTACCCCCTCTCTACCGAAAATACAAACATTAGCTGGACGTGGTGGTGGGCGCCTGTAATCCAAGCTACTCAGGAGGCTGAGGCAGAAGAATCGCTTGAACCCAGAGGCAGAGGTTGCAGTGAGCTGAGATTGCGCCATTGCACTCCAGCATGGGCAACAAGACGGAAACTCTGCCTCAAAAAAAAAAAAAAAAGACCTGACTATGAAACTCTTATTCAAAACCTACTTTAAGCCTCAAGATACAAGGAACTATTGACTTCGAATGGTGAAAACCTCTTTGCTTATGCTTTAGAAAGACGAATAAAACCAAGATGATGCTCTTTGAGTAACTTTTAAGACAAATTCTTGACTATTTTGTAGATATACAAACATAGAAAGTATCAGGCCAGCATGGTGACTCATGTCTATAATCCCAGAACTTTGGGAGGCTCAGCCAGCTTCTGGCTTCAAGTGAGAAGTTAGAGATAAGTCTAGGTAACAAAACAAGACCTCAGTCTCTGCAAAAAAAATAATAAATAAATAAATAAATAAAATAGCCAGGCATCGTGATGCATGCCTATCATCCCAACTATTTGGAAGGGTACTGCAGGAGGATTCCTTGAGCCCAGGAGGTCAAGGCTGCAGTGGGCTATGATTGCACCACCGCACTTCAGCCTAGGTGACAAAGCAAGAAGCTGTCAAAAAGAAAGAGAAAGTGAAAGAAACAAAGAGGAAGGAAGGGGAAGGGGAGGGGAGGGGAGGGGAAGGGAAGAGAAGGGAAGGGGAAGGGAAAGGAAGGGAAGGGAGTGAAAAGAGATAAAGAAAGAGAGAAAATATCAGATCTGTGAAAAACGATCAGAAAATGAAACAAAAATACAAAAAACATGCAGTAATTATTATCTTGCAAGTAATCCAAACCTTTAAAAATGCATCTGTACCACATTAGTTATCTGGCAGTGGCCACTGTACCACTAGAAATATTTCAAAAATTCATTTCTCCTTCACATTTGCTTCATATGGATTGAATTAGGAAACACGGAAACTACAGATCAACCTAAGTATTTATGGGTGCTTTGGTTTGAGTTTTGCAGAAAATTCTCTTATTTATTCACATACATGCTACATATATATGAAGTCATGAGCTTTTTTATTTATAACCTATAGTGAAAAAAGAAACCTTAGTGAATTTCAAAGGAGATTATGCCTTTTTCTTATTGTTATTGACATTTATTCTGCATCAAAATAATGACTATAGCAATATGTGGAAAAAATATTTAAGAAAAGTTTAGAAAAGCGTGTCAAGCAGACACATCAGCCCATAATAAAGTCATCAGATAGGCATCCATCTTGGCCACCATCATCTTTTTGTCACGGTTGTTCAAGTGTATTCTAATATAGTTTGCTGGTACTGCTGTTAATTAAATACTGTATATAAGAATATGGAGCCATTTTAACAGGAACATCTTCAGGCCACAACACAGATGGAGTCATTGCAAATAACCAGAATGACCACAAGGTGGCAAAGTATACAAATCTACATCATTCAGATGGGCTCTTCCAGAAGAGAAAGACTCTTGCAGCAAGGGGGTGGGGTTGGGGCGGGAGGGGGGAGCTTTTTTTATGATTGTCTGCTGGCTAGAGAATAGCAAAATTATACTAATTTCCCAAAAATCGGTAATTACCCCAAATTCCTAGTACTTGAGATGAATGTATGTATCATGTTACTATTCTAATTTATTATAAATTTTTCAGTTTTGGAGCAAAATTGAATTTTTTAAGTCCCAAATATATATTTTAAAATCAAAATTACTGGGTCTCTCTCAGAGCATTTTAAATTCATTTGATATGTATACACGAGTCAATCGTAAAATGGGAGTTATTGCTACACAAATTCAGAACCATCATGTGATTATATGATTAGTGTTAGTTATCGCAAAATTACAGCTATTTATATTTCAACAATTTTTAGTTTGGAGCAGAGAGATTATAAGATTTCTTAATATTGTTGTTTCCAAAACTCTGTGGTCTTTTCTTTTCCTTATAATGTACTTTGATGGATCAATTAGTTTTTCTTTTTTTTCTTTTTCTTTTCTTTTCTTTTTTTTTTTTTTGAGATGGAATCTTGCTCTGTCCCCCAGGCTGGAGGGTAATGGCGCAATCTCAGCTCACTGCAACCTCAGCTTCGGGGTTCGAGTGCTTCTCTTGCCTCAGCCTCCAGAGTAGCTGGGACTGCAGGCATGCACCTAATAAAAAAAAAAAAGGCTAATTTTTTTTTTTTTTTTGTATTTTTAGTAGAGACAGCGTTATACCGTGTTGATTAAGTTGGCCTCAAACTCCTGAACTCAAATGATCTGCCTGCCTTGGCCTTCCAAAGTGTTGGGATTACAGGCATAAGCCACTGTGCCTGGCCAGTTTTCAATCCAATATTTAATAATCTACATTCAAAGGTCTGACATCCTGAGTCCTAGACAAGAAAATCTAAAATATCTATCTGGATGTGCCATACAACATTTATATTTAATATATTTAAAACTGAGCTTATTATCTTTCTCCCAGAAGACCTCCACTTTTCATCTGATTTCTCTCCTGTTAACCCAAGGCTGAAACTTGAGACTGCTTAATATCTATTATTTTGTTTCTCTGCACCCTTCATCATCTGTATCCTGCTCACTTCTCCATTTCCTTTCCCCAAACATCTTCTTCCACCCTTTTTGTGCCTTGGCCCATGCTACCTTTTTTTATCTGGCCACTACTCATGGGATTGTAAATTGACATGCTTTCTGAAAGCTTTTGGCATAATGTATTAAATACCTTAGAAAATGCATATTCCTGTATCTGTCAATTCCATTTCTAAAAACGAAGTCATGAAAAAGTTGATCTAACATTTTGTAAATATTCTTTATAATAGAAAAAAACCAGAAAACTTAAAAGAATGTTTTGCAATGGCCCGACGTGGTGGCTCATGCCTGTAATCCCAACACTTTAGAAGACCAAGGTGGATGGATCACTTGAGATCAGGAGTTGGAGACCAGCCTGACCAACATGGTGAAAACTCATCTCCCCTAAAAATAAAAATTAGCCAGGAGTGGTGGTGCATGCCTGTAATCCCAGCTACTCAGATCCTCCCAAGGCTGAGGCAAGTGAATCACTTGAACGAGGAAGCAGAGGTTGTAGTGAGCCAAGATCCCACCACTGCACTCCAGCCTGAGCAACAAAGCCAAGTGAGACTCTGTCTCAAAAAAAAAAAAAGTTTTGCAGCTATGTAAATGGCATTTTCAAATAAATAATTTCATGGAAAATGTTTGTGATGTAATATTAAGTAAAAAAACAATGTTAGAATAAAACTGTAAAATGTGATCTGCTTTATGTCCCCTAACAAAGAAAGTTCAGTCAACCTTCACACCTAGACCTAACCCAGTAATATAATTGACTTCATATTTACTTAATCTGTTTCTCACACCATCCTTCCTAAACAGATAGTCTACGGACCACTTTATCAGAATAATATGTTGTTGTTTTATGTATTCAAATTCTGAACTTATAGAATTTAGCCAGACCCACAAACTTGTCAGAAATTTTTCAATGCCTTTTTCTAGCTTTTTAAGGTGATCTTGGTGATTTCATTTATGCCCACTGATGTAGCATAGCTATTTCACAGAATGTTAGGGTTAAATTAGTTACCCATGTGAAGCAGCTAGCACACTGATTAGTACATTTTAGTTACTCTTGCCTCGCTTTCACCCTGACTTCTCTATGTCTCACCCCACAGTCCCACCCTTCCTCTCACTCCCCCACACTTCATTGCACTATTTACTGCCGCTCTGTTATCTCCATTGTGACTGTCCTTTATTCCCGGAATGATGGGTCTAAGAGCACTTATGGGGCCAAAGGAAAAAGTTATACAACAAAAGCCGGGTAGAAACTAGGAAACAAGATACATTTGTGTTTCTGTAAGTGAATGTAACTGGAATGAGGAGAAGGTATTCTGCTAGTGGCCAAGGACGCTGGGGTAAAACAGAAGTCCCACCTTGATTGCACCTATCTCAAGACAACAGGAGAAGTAGCCACGCCGGGAAGATTGACAAAATGCAGGCTTCTAGTCTCCATTACGGGGATACCACAGATTCCCCGAGACTTCAGGAGGTCTTTGTTAGGGGGGACTCCACAGAGATAGACTCCAGGAGGTTCCTAAAAAGCAAGTCTGACTTTTGAGGAGATAATGTGAGAAACCCTCTGAGTGTTCATAAACGCACTGAGAGGATTCTGAAGCCAAACTACCTCATTGGCGTTGTCACTTTCTCACTGTACGTTATTTATTCTCTCTACTCAGTTTTCCCATCTATAAAATGGAGATGAAAATGATAGAGCTGTTATGAGTATTACAACTTTACTTAACCCGTGTAAGGTGCTGACAGTGGCTGGCACAAAGTAAGAGTTAAATAAAAGCATGCAAACATTATTGGTGGGTGCAAGTCAGGACTGGGGTTCCCATGATTTTGCTTGTGGCTATTAAACCATGGACATCCAGTGTTGGTTATTGTTTTGATCATATCCTTTGGTTAATTCCCCCACGCTCATATACTCCCAGGAAAATGATGAGGCAAATTATTAAACCAAGTTAAAACCACTCACCTTAAGGACACTCCGTAGAGAACTCGTCTATAATTCAACAGAGCAAATTTGTTACATTTCAGTAACAGAATCATTAAAACACAATGATCTTCTCAGAGAAGAGGTCTTGAAAAGATTAATCTCAAACTGAAAGTTCTAGACAAAAGCAAGATTTAATGTTCCAGCTTTTGTTCTTGAAATAGAAACTATGATATACTTTTTCCAAATGAATATTAATGGCTATGATTAAAAGCACATTATGATAGTCTACTGATTTACTCCAAGAGTGGCTGAGAATTCTTTAGACCAAAACTTAACTTACATATGTAGGCATGAAAGACTTCAAGTTGCTTGTGTGAATTATTTTCTGATATAAAAGGCAATCAATTTTAGTTTAATTAGCCAACACTTTGAAATTACTGATATTCTGAAATACCTGTGATATTGTAAGTCAAGATTTAAGAATTTAGTATTCTCTTATCCCCTCTTAATCTCATCAAATTGGATACTTCTTCTGGTATTAGAAATAATGTTAACCTATAGAAATATGTGTTGAAATAAGCAATTCTCCAAGTGAATTCAGGTGAATTTTAATTCCTTAGCTATGGACTTTCTCATTTAATTTTAAAATGTATGCATTATATTTTATAATTGAAACTAAACTTATTTTTGTTTATTCAAAAGGGCTCAACCATAATTGATTTTACTTGTGATGAAAGTATTTGTGGCCAGACACAGTGGCTCATACCTGTAATCCTAACACTTTGGGAGGCCAAGGCAGGCAGATTGCCTGAGTCCAGGAATTCGAGACCAGCCTGGCCAGCTTGGAAAAACTCCATCTGTACAAAATAAAATTTTTCGGGTATATTGGCATGCACCTGTAGTTCTAGCTACTTGGGTGACTGAGACAGGAAGATCACTTGAACTCAGGAGGTCAAGGCTGCAGTAAGCCAGGGTCATGCCTCTGCATTCCAGCCTGGGTGACAGGGTGAGACCTTGTCTCAAACGAGGGAAAAAAAAGTATTTGCTAAAAAGTATCCTTAAGGAAAAAAAAAGAACCCCTTAAAGGGGAAAAAAAACAGAGATTGCTTTCAAATTTATAGGGATGAGAAATTTATAGAATAAGAAATACGTTCTCATTTCACTATTGTAATTCACTTAATAGATTGTTCCCTTTGTTAAAATTATTATATATACTTAAATATAATCAGATTTTCAAATTTTAAAAAATTGTTTTCTACTTACCGTAATTCCTCTAACGTAGTAAAACTTTGCTAGAAAAGTTCAGTTTTCCAACTCAGTTTATCGTCCATTTTCTGAGCTGTAGTGGTTTGATTTGTGTTTCTCAAAAAAGATGTATCCACAGCCTAACCACCTGAATCTGTGAACCTGATCTTACGTAGCAAAATGGTCTTTGCAGATGTAATTCAGTTGAAAGTCCCAAGAGGAGGCCATCCTGGCAGGGTGGGCCCTATGTTTAATGGCACATGTCCTTATGAGAGACAAACAGAAGAGAGACAGATAAGAAGGCCAGGTAAAGACTGAAACAGATTTTCGAGTTATTCTGCCATAAGCCACACCAGAAGATGGAAAAAGGAAGGAATAATTCTAAACTTGAGCTGCCAGAGAAAGCACAGCCCTGCTCACATTTTTATTTTGGACTTCTGGCCTGCAGAACTGTGAGCGAATGCACCTCTATTGTTTTAAACCAAGTTTGTGGTAATTTGTTAAGGCAACCTAGGAAACTAATACAAAAGCAATCTCTAAAAATACATTAAATAGAAGAATTAGTTTTGTTATATATTTAAAGTTTGCCTTTTTTTTCTTAAAAGTCTGTTAATATCAGATAACCTTCAGAAGAAAAGATTTTAATAAATGTTAACTGAATTTATTACAAGTAAATTCAATATGTTTATTCCATATTCAAATTTGCGGCTTATAGCTTATTATAACATAAAATGTGTAGCAATATTTGATACTAGTTTTCTAAGAGTTATTTCCTACACTATTCAATTTTCCACTCTTCAGTGAGGTTTCATTTCTAACAACGGCTTTAGGGGAGAGAAAGTTATCATTCTGGGTATCACTTTAATCTCACCATTGATTGGCCTAGCTGACCTTAGCTGTTAGGGTGGTAGAACAACTCTCCCTTCAAAGGTCGCTTGATTTTGGAAGATGAGAAGGTCCATGAAGAGATTATTGGCTCCTTTCTGACCCCAATCCTCTCTTTAGCTACCATATCATTGGATATTAGTTACATGAGACAATGGAGGGGATGAGGGGAGACAGGGGAGGCAGGAAGAGAGGGAGGGAGAGGAAAGAGAGAGAGGAAGAAAGAGGGAGAGAGAAGAATGCTGAGTTCCTTTGTCTGAGAAACGTAATGGGAATTGAGATGTGGACAGCTAGATGAAAACAGAAATAAGTTTGTAGAAGCAACTTTGACCTAATAAGGAGGTCCCATAATTGAACAAGCTAAAGGATTTTCAAAGAGTACAGGATGTCTAATATTTATTTTTTATTGATTGATTTTTTTTTTTTTTTTGAGACAGAGTCTCACTCTGTTGCCCAGGCTGGAGTGTAATGGCACGATCTCGGCTCACTGCAACCTCTGCCTTCTGGGTTCAAGCAATTCTCTTGCCTCAGCTTCCTGAGTAGCTGGGACTACAGGCATGCACCACCACGCCCCGGCTAATTTTTGTATTTTTAGTAGAGACGGGGTTTCACCATGTTGGTCAGGCTGATCTCAAACTCCTGACCTCATGATCCACCTGCCTTGGCCTCCCAAAATGCTGGAGCCATCATGCCCAGCATATGTCTAATATTTCATATCATTTTGTCTGCTGTCATATAAGCCCATATCATTATCCCTGAACAAATAATAACAGCTAACACTTATTAGATGTTTATTGTATATAGGCAGTTTATATGCAATTTCACTTTATCCTCTTAACAGATCTATGAGGTAGGAATTATTATAAATACTAATCTTCAGGAAAGGTTTACAAAATGCACATGCCTCATGGAAGTGATAAGTCGGGAAATAAAGGGCAATATATTCCCTTTGGGTAAATATAGATTGGAGAAAACACAAGGGAGATAAAAAAAAATTTGCAAGCAGGAAGAGATGTCACAGTGGGAGAAATATCAAACTACCCCAAGGATACCCAAGAAATTCTGGATGAAATATTGTGTTCCCTCTCTTGAAAATGACACGTGCTTAAAAGCAGGATAGAGTGGCTCAAGTAGACTGAAATACTTGAATATATTCAGGCAACTAATATCTGAAGGCTCTAAAGCAAGATCAGTGGACTAGTTCATAGGATATGATATATATAATAAATGACTTATTTTTCTTTTCTGTATTCTATGATTCCTATTAGTATTTTGGCCAGTGCAGATTGAGACATTTATACACCCCATTTTTTCCCAATTCTGAGAATATTTTTCTTTTTTTTTTTACAGTTGAGAGATTTGAATCCATTAGAATTTTTAAAATCTAGAACAAATTTTGATAAGGTTTTTCCAGTTAAATGTTGCTGTAAAACTTTATTACAAGGGGCCGAGTGTGGTGACTCATGCCTGTAATTCCAGCACTTTGGGAAGCTGAGGCAGGTGGATCATTTGAGGTCAGGAGTTTGAGACCACCTTGGTCAACATGGCGAGACCCTGTCTCTACTAAAAATACAAAAATTAGCTGGGCGTGGTGTTGCACACCTGTGATCTCATCTACTCAGGAGGCTGAGGTAGGCAAATCAGTTAAACATGGGAGGTGGAGGTTGCAGTGAGCCGAGATTGCACCACTGCACTCCAGCCTGGGTGACAGAGCGAGACTCTGTCTCAAAAACAAAAACAACAACAAAAAAATCTTTATTACAAAGAACACAGTCTCCACAGAGACAGTTTTGCCTCTAAAAACATATTATATATTTGTTATAATATATTATTTTACATTGAATTCTAATTCTAGATACTTAAAGGAACCTCCAGGGAAGTGGTTGATTGTCATGTTTAACTAAACACCAATGTTTATATAATACGTGGATAAAAAAAAAACTGTTAGTAGGTATTAGCTGAGTTTATTATTATTAGTTTATACAATATGTGGGTTGAAAATACTATTAATAGGTACTAGTTGAGTGGATTAAATTGAAGGAGGGCTGTTTGTTAGTGACTGGGCTGAGATAACTAGAAATAGTGAACATGCGCTGACTTGCACTGGCCTCCCATTCCCTCTCCTTTGTCTTCATTCCCTTTTATCTTGCAAGGTTTGAGAGTACGGTGCTATGGTGCTCCAAAACAACGTCCAACCCCCTGAGAAACCTGTAGGGGAAATGTAACCCCCTTCGGTTCTTAGCTGGACCGGATTTCTATCACAAAAGGCAGATTTATAAGATAAAAAAAACAGAAGTATATTAACATGTATATTTCATATATATATATAGGAGACATCCACAGAATAAGTAGTTTTCAAAGAGGCGGCTTTGAATTCCAGCTTATATAGCAAATTTAACAAAGAACAGTAAACTTGCAGATAAATGACAAAACAAAGGAAAAAGACTTTGAATTTCTCGGGGCAACAACTTGTGGGAAGGCAAGTAATGAGCAGATACAAGTTAGTGAAGCCTGTTAATACAGATGTGTCTTGAGCTATCTCCAGGCCCATAAAGGTCCATAGTTGTCTCCAGTGGTTAATCTTGGTCTCTCTGGGAGAAGAGGGGACAGGATACCCTTTGTGTTTGTAAATGTGTGTCATGCTTTTAGACAAATGGAGAGCAGAGCTTTCCTGCATCTACTGCTTTTTGTCTTCGGCTCACCTATTCTTCATATTTTAGGGTGGCCCATTCTGGCTCCCCCACAAACCCCAGGCAGGGACCTTTCTGGGCCTCAGTGGTTCACACCTGCTACAGCAGCTGTTAGGCCCTTCATATGCAACTATAAGGACTTCCTCTCCAAGCCTAAATTTGAAGGAGAAGAAATGATAAGTATAAACACCAACTTTGAGGCAGATTCAGAATGAGCTCTTGTGATCTTTGTCCAGATCTTTGTCTCTTACAAATAAATACAGTCTTACGTAAAATTCCCTGCACACTTTTGAGAAATATTAAGAATAGTGGAAGAAAGAAAACCATGTTAAGGATCCTGTGTTCCAATTAATTTTGCCATCAGATCTCTTAAAATTAGATGGCGGCCTCTGTGCTTTAAGTGTAAATTGGTTGCAGTGAAAAATTACTTTACAAAAATTTCTAATCCACTGCATAGTTATACCCTTGGAAAATACACTAAAGTGAATTGCTATAAGAATAAAGTAAAATAGGACAATAAAATATAATTCCAATTTTTTTATTAGTATACTCAATAGCATAAAATTACTTTACTAAATTGTTTTAAATATTCCTAAGCATTTACTTTCAATTTTTATACTTATTTTGTAGTACAATGACCAGCGCTACTCCATAGATTTCACTTGGTATAACACTATTTTTAGTGTCTTGATTAGAACGTTAATTTTAAGAATATGTGAAAGCTACTGATTGTTTTAATTAAGAAACTTTTTTTTTTTTTTTTTTTTTTTGCAGCAGGGAGTGATTCCTACAGAAATCTCTCACCCCCTTTATGATCTTCTACTTAACATTAGAGGTTGAAAAGCTGGGGGTTGGGAGGAGAACTGTGTGAATAAATTCCGCTGATATCTCACATATTTTAAAAGCATCAATTGGGCTTTAAAATTGTTTTGATTCCTAGAGTATTTCCTTGGTCCATCTCAGAAGTAGTACTATCATCTCATTGTCAACCAATCCTTATTTTTCCCTATACTTAGAGTAATATAAGCTAAGCCAGTAGCAATAACAATTAGGTTCAGATTTTTTCCAGAAGTGTGCAACATTATGTATACTGAAACAAAAAAAAAAATTGAGAACCTCGAATATATGTAGTGGATTAACACTTTGGATTCTGAAGGCAGAGTAGCTGGGTTCAAATTCTGACCCCATTAGCAATTAGCTATGTGACCTTGGGTAATTTACTTAATATCTTTGTACCAAAGTTCATTTATCTATAAAGTGGAAATATATAGAACATCTACCATATAACTCTCACAGAATTATGACAAAGGTTAAATGAAATGCTTGTGTTTTTGGCACCTTAGCTACCTAAGTATTACATATTATTATGGTTTGGACGTTTATATTAGGCTCTAGACTAAAGCAAACTTTCAAGATTGGTTTGATGACTAGGACTCAAGAAATTTAAACTTTGGTTTCTGGTTCTAATCAAAATGGGATAAACACATTCCACCCTGTCTGTTCCCCCAGATGCAACTAAAAGCCCTAGACATACTGCATAGGGCAGCTATCTGAGGATACTGAACATTAAATAGTAGCAGGCCTACTGGATAAAGAAACCAGAACTTGAATCATCACCAAATCAGCAATGAATTGCTTATTCTAATTATTTAGCATCTCCTGGGAATGAACTCAAAGGCAGCCTAAAATGTGGGGAGTGCCCATTGAATGTGAGCAGGAAAACCTCCAAGAGAAACTCTATTTCTTGACTAAGGAGCAGAGAGGAGGCTTACTGGGGTTAGAGAGAGTGAGGAAATTCCCTGTTCTCATTTTTCCCCCCTTTCCTGTTGTTTCTCACCTGAGCCACCAAGGAAACCTGGAAACAGCTGTGACAGCTGTGGCAGTGACAGGCAGTCACCTACAACTCCAAATGAAGGAACTCTTTTCTTTGGCCAGAGAAACTGTGGTTCCAAAAGTATGAAAGGTGCTCCATTGTTTCTTTTTCTCTATATAGCTTGATTGTTGGTCTGGGAGAAATTCAGAGCCATAGTAATTATGAAGCAGAGCAGAGAATCTGAAGCCCTGGCTTTCTATCCAGAAGACCCAGAAGGGATTTCTGAAAACCAGAATGTATCAGGAAGATCACAGAGAGGAGCGGGCACAAGAAAGTAACTCCAGAAAGTTATGTATACACTTTTTGGCTCCGACAAAGTTTATAATACTTAGATCTGATTCTAATCAGCTTATCAAAGCCTTTGAGAACTGGATTATGGGGTAAACCACTTATGTCCTAAACTGCCACTGGGTAGTGCACACAAAAGACAGGTCCAAAGATTTTTAAAACTGAACTGATGTCAGAATTACAGCCCACAGAAGGCAAGTAGAAATTTGCAGCCTGAATTTAACAGGATCAGTTAAGGACTACTAAAATTAAGAAACAAATAAAGCAATCAATATTCTCCATAGGATTCAAACAAGACAAGAAATATAATACTTGAAATATTCAGGATAAAAATCCAAAAGTTATTCAACATACAGAGAAACAAGGAAATATCAACATCATGCAAGAAAAATGACAACAGATATCAGTCCTGAGTGGCACATATATGGGAATTAACAGATACTGACTTTAAAGCAGCTATTTTAACTGCACTCTGAGATAATGACAAATACTCTTGAAACAAATGGAACGATAGAAAGTTTCAGCAGAATGATAGAAAACATAAAAATGGAACCAAAAGTAAACTTTAGAACTGAAAAATGACAAGAAATAAAAACTTGCCTGATGGATTCCAGAGCAGAATGGGGGTGGCCAGGTGCAGTGGCTAACACCTGTAATCCCAGCACTTTGGGAGGCCAAGGTGGATGGATCATGAGGTCAGGAGATCACGAGCATCCTGGCCAATATGGTGAAACCGCATCTCTACTAAACATACAAAAATTAGCTGGGTGTGGTGGCATGAATCTGTAATCCCAGCTACTTGAAGGCTGAGACAGAAGAATGGCTTGAGCGACAGAGCAAGACTCCATCTCAAAGAAACAAACAAACAAAACAGAAGGATACTAGAAAGACTATGTTTCAGAGAAACATAATAATTAAAGTAGACAAATTCCTCCCTTGAACTCTTAAAATATGTATGATGATTGAAAACAATTATAATAATAAAATGTGGTTTTCAATATATGTACATATAATGCCTACTAAAACCACCACATAAAGTAGTAATAATTATATTAAATTTAAATGATCTGAACATAAGAATTAAAAATATATCTTTATAGTATATAGAAGAAAAAATCCAAGACCTACCTCTTTACAATAAATTCATTTTCTATAATAATTTATGTGAGTTTAAAATTTAAAAAATGGAAAAAAAATACTATGCAAACGTTAACTACAATAATATGTATAAAAAAACAACTGAACAACATCATCAATCAACTAGATTTAGTTGACATATGTAGAGTACTCCACCCAACAAAAGTAAATATACTTTTCAAATACACATGAAACATTCTCAAGGTCAGTCATATTCTTGGTCTTAAATAAATACTAACAAATTCAAGAGATTTAAAATCATAAAAGTATATTGCCTAATCATAATGGAATGACACTAGAAATCAATAATAGGTAACAGGAAAATCTTCAAATACTTGGAAAGTAAAGAATATACTTCTAAAAAATTAACATGTCCAAAAGAAAGACTTAGGAACAGTTAGAAAATGTTTTGAACACAAAAAAATTAAAATACAACATACTGAAATTTGAGACACATAGCTAAAGCAGTGCTTAGAGGGAAATTTATAGCATTAAAATGCTATATTAAAAATAAAAGTCTCAAATCAAAAATGTAAGACCCAGCATAAGAACTTAGAAAATGAACAACAAATAATCTTCAAACAAACAAACAAAAGGAAATAATAAAGTTTGACCAACAAAATTTAAAACAGGCTGGGCGCGGTGGCTCACACCTGTAATCCCAGCATTTTGTGAAGCTGAGGAGGATGGATCATCTGAGGTCAGGAGTTCGAAACCAGCCTGGCCAACATGGTAAAACCCTGTCTCTACTAAAACACAAAAATGAGCTGAGCGTTGTGTTGCCCATGTGTGATCCCAGCTCTTCAGAAGGCTGAGGCAGGAGAATTGCTTGAAGCTGGGAGGTGAAGGTTGTAGTGAGTTGAGATGTGCCACTGCACTCCAGCTTGGTGACAGAGTGAGACTCTCTCTCTTCTCTCTCTCTCTCACAGACACACGCGCACGCACACACACACACAGTTTTAAACAAAAGTAGTAGAAAAAATCAATTAAACACTGGTTCTTTGAAAATTTCAATGAAATTGATAAACATCTAGACTAACAAAGACAATGGAGAGAAGACATACATTGGCAAAATCAAGAGTGAGAAACAGAAAATCATTGCAGACTCCTCATATTAAAAACATAACAAGGGAAAAATACAGATAGATTTGTGTGAATGAATTTAATAACTTAGATAAAATTATCCTAGAAATAAATGCATAAAATTGAAAAGAAAGAAATAAAGTTGACTATACACGCCCATGACTGTCTGTGTATTCTAAGGAACAAACAAAAAGCTCCAAGAACTTGTTAAGTGCAAAATAGTTGAACAGACACCTCATGAAAGGAGATATACTGATTAAAAATAAACACATGAAAGATATTGAGCATTGTTAGCCATTATGGAAATGCAAGTGAGAGTTACATACCACTACACACTGATTAGAAAAGTTAAAATAACGATTTTTTAAGTGGCAATACCAAATGCTAGTGAGAATGCAGAAAAATTGGGACTTTCATAAATTGCTGATGAGAATTCCAAATGATGTCAACACGCTAAAAAATGGCTTGTTAGTTTCTCATAAAGTTAACACACACTTACCATATAATAACCCAGCAATCCCACTCATGAGTATTTAACCCAGGGAAATGATACTTGCCACACAAAAATTTGTATACAAATATATATAGCAGCTCTATTAATAATCAATCCAAATTAGAAATAGCATAAATGTCTTCTAATAGGTTAATGGACAAACAAACTGGATACGTCCATACAAGGGAATACTTCTTGACAGTAAAATAAATGTACTATTGATTCATACACAACACAGGTAGATCTGAAAGGCATTATGCTGAAAGAAGCAAACCTCCAAAGATTATATACTCTGTGATTTCACTTATATGGGATTCTGAAAAAAGCAGCATAGTAGGGATGCAGGGCAGTTTAATGTTTTTCAGAAGTAAATGTGGGAAAATATTTGATAACTAAGGAGTGGTACAAAGATTTTTAGAGTGATAGAACTGTTCTGTATCCTGAATGTGGTGGTAGTTATACTAAATGTGTTAAAACTCATAGAAATGTATACCAAAAGAGATCAATTTTACTGAAAATTTTAAAATAATAATAAATAAATAGGAATACTGTATTTGTTCATAACTTAATGGTCTACATTGAAAGCAAACTGTGGCCATTTCATTTATCAATTTCCCTTGTTCAGAGAGCTAAGAAATTATGTTTTATTGCAGTATTCATAAGATTAATGAGATAATGTTTGTGAAATGTTTTGAGCTCCTTAAAAGGAAGTTTCTATGCAAGTCTAAAGTGTTGTTATCATTACCAAGGCACGATTTTTTTCTTTTGCTTATATGCTAAAGCTTATGATCATCTTCATTTTTCACATTATTTTTAATGAATTGTAACAATAAAATGTGGTAGCCAAGATATAAAATGAAACTCATGTGTAATGAGGCTAAAACTTTGTAATTAGAATTTGAAATATCAGTCTGTCTAAAGATAACTGGCTCTAATGATTATTTCTCTATGTACAAAAGCTACAATTTTATGAAGTCCAAATGTGGCTTATTCTGCACAGTTTTGCCTACAAAGCATGCTTCAAGTTAATACCTCCTCTGAGATGTTCTTAGCTTTTCTGGGTTTCTGAATGAGGGAATCAGGTATAAGGAAGAAATGAAAATCTGATAATAAAAGAGGGCACTGCCTTCAAAATAAAGTAATAAAAGTGCAGTCAGTTTAATTTGGGCTCTGCTTCTATTACTAGTTCTATATCATTTAATCTATTTATGAACATAAGCACAAGTTAAAAATATTATTTAAATTCATGGACTCCAAACAAAAATTGTATAGCCTTTTTGTTAATTATAAAATTAAAAAAAAAATCGACAATTCCACTTGTCAAAGATCTCCAATATTTATTTTGGAACTAAGTGTGAATGGTTCTTTCTGATATTTGAGTCCTTTGATAACCTATCTCTTTTAACCTGGACAATGTTATTTCCTGAGTCTACCTCTATAGGAACCCTATATTTCATTAGGACCTTTTCCCCATGCGTGTCAAGTTCATTCTTCCCTCTATATTTTCATTCAAGTGATGCTCCTGCGTCTCTGCCTCAATCCAGAGGTGCAAGAATACCTGCAAAAATTCCAGTTTGTTACAGATTTTATATGAGACCTACATATATGGATCACACTCAGCAATTCCTATCTCTGGGAATTCCTGTCTCTGGGAAGTGAGTAGAACCCTGCCTTGGGAAGCTAGTGGAATCCAGTAGTCAAACAACACTAGATATTATCTGCCTTCAAGTATAGAGACAAAATGATGAGCCAAAAATAAAAATAATCCATTTGAAGTTCCTCATTACTTATGCAAGTTTCCGAAGCCAGCTTGAATTTCTCCTCAGAAAATAGCTTTGTCTTTTCTATCACATTGTCAGGCTGTGAATTTTTCAAGCTTTTATGCTCTGCTTTCCTTTTAAACATAAGTTCCAATCTCAAACCACATCTTTGTGAATACATAAAACCAAATGCTTTTAACATCACCCAAGTGACATCTTGAATGCTTTGGTGCTTACAAATTTCTTTTATCTAATACCCTCAGTCATCACTCTCAAGTTCAAAGTTCTGCAGATCTCTAGGATAGGAGCAAAATACTGCTTAGATACATCAGAAAAGGGTAGAAGCTTTATTGGCTCAAGGTACTTAAAAATAATGTCTGAATTATTATTTTTTGACCACTAAGCTATTCTGTTATAGAGGTGGCTCCTAGGAAGCCAGATTTAAAAATACAAACAACAAAATGAAACATAAAAAACAAACAAACAAACAAAAAACTAAAAACAAAACATGCACCAGAGCAATCAGCAGCTGCATACTATGGGGAAGATAGATTCTAGATAATTAATTTTGGAAAGTTACTAAACAAACAAATAGAAACAGCAACAGCTACTGGGGGGGATGGATCACAATTAAGAGTTGTTATGATACATTAGTTAAAATATCAATTTTTCAACAAGACATGACAAAGAAATAGCAAAGCGTGATGCATACATCATACTTTGGGGATTTCAATGGAAATTGTCTCTGACGAGGTGGAAAGAGAGGAAGAAGGCCTAAATGTTGGACTTAATAGACAAAGACTACAGAGAAGCTATTATAAATATGCTTTAAAAACACAGGAGAACCACATTTAAAAAATGAAAGGGAAGTATAACAGTGACTTAGTCAACAGAAAATATTTTTTTTAAAAAAGAGAATTATATTTCATAATAAAATAGAAACAAAGAAAAAAATCACCAGAGGTTCTTAAACAGATTTGTTCTAGAATAGGGAAGAACCATTGAAGCTGAAGACAGATCAATATAGATTATCCAATCTGAAGAACAGAAAGAAAAAGAATGAAGAAAAATGAATGGAGCCTCAGAAACCTTTGGCACTCACCAAAGCACACCAAGTTAGATGTAATGGGAGACCCAGACAGAAAAGATGAAAAGGGAGAGAAAAGTCTTTGAAGAAATAATGGCCTAATTTTTCTCAAATTGGATGGAAAACTATTTATCTACACATCCAAGGATTGCAACAAACTCAAGTAGGCTAATCGAAATAAAAAAAAAAAAAAAAAGAAAACAAACAAAAAAAACACCTAGACACATCATAAACTGTTTCAAGACAAAGGGAAAATATTGAAAGCAGTGAGAAAAGCAATTTATCACATGTAAGGAAACCACCAAAAGATTAAAGGTGATCTTTCATGAGAGATAACAGAGGCTAAAAGGTGGTGGGATGACATACTTAAAATACTCAAGGGGAAAAACATCTGTCAACCAGTAGTTTTATACCCTGGAAAACTTCACTTCAAAAACAGAGGTGAAATAAAAACATTGCCAGATACAAAAAGACTGAGGGAATTTGTTGCTAGCAGAACTGCCTCAAGGAAACACTAAAGAAAGATATTCAGGCAGAATAGAAATGACACTCAATAGATAATACCTTGATTCACATGAAAAAATAAAGAACAATGGAAAAGATAAGTAAATGTAAAGGAAAAAATATTTTTGTCTTTTCTTAACTGATTTAAAGAATAATTGCATAAAACAATATTGCAAAATGATTTCAACACATAAAATTGTAATATATATGACAATAATATCACAAAGAAGGGTGGAGGGAATGGAGTGATATTGGAGCAAAGTTTGTATATTTCACTGGAATTAAGTTAGTGTTAATTTGAAGCAGATAGTGATAAGTAAATATGCATATTATAATCCCTAGAGGAATCATCAAGAAAATAACTAAAAGAAATAGTAAAAATTCAACAAAGAAATTAAAATGTTTTACTAAAAATATGTATCTAGAACAAAAGAGGCAGTTAAAGAGGAGCATGGGAACAAAAGGACAGGAGACCTAGGGCAAACAAATGGCAAAAGGATTAATAGGTATTAACACAGTAGAAGGAGTGGGGCAGAGAGAACAGTGCTTCAGGCAATGTGGAAAGATCAGAGATGAAACAGTGTACTTACTGTCTTTTGGCAATTAAAGGTAGCAGACCCTTCTCCATGGGCCTTAATGTGTCTTCAGATGAACTAGTATTTGGTTCCTTAAAATAGGTCTAAACAAAGGGTATGCAAAATGTAATTACTTTATGAAGGTCGTCAGACTGAATATTGATTGGAAAATTAATGAAGAGAGGAGGGGACAGATGGTTTTCTTATTTTAATCACTATACTTATTATATACATTCAATAAAGCGGCTCACCGTATATTTCTCAAAATTGTCTCCATCAGAGTGGGTATTCACTTAACTAAGATTATTTCTTTGAGTTAATTATATAATGAACTGAGTTCATTATATAATGAACATATAAAAAGCATCACTGATGAAAACACTTCTCTCAGGGGCTGTCCACATGCTAAGGCCAAAAGCAAGAACGGTGGTAGCTTGCTCTAATGGTTCTGGATACATAGAGGCTAGCAATTTTCACGGCATTTTGGGTAAGCTGAAAATATTACTTTTTAAAGAAATATATGACAATGATAGAGGACACATCCTGCCTCAAAGGAGTTTCTGTCACTTCTTTTACTTTTGTCATGATACCTTTTTCTGCATCAAAAATGTTAATCTGCATCTTGCATTAAATATAAACTGCTCACCTGCCCATGTTTTTTATTATAACATAGCACTGATGTGAGGTCTGAGCAAATTTATTGCTGGTATTTAACACAAAAGTGGGTGCTGATTTACTAAAATTGGAGTCTTGGCAGCAGCACTAATATTGTTGGTGGCAGAAAGTAGCATGACTTTTAGTGGCCCACTTTTCTCCTTGACATGGGCAGTGGCTTTCTCATTCCTTTGCTTGATGACAGTATCTTCAGTATCATTGCCATGAAGAGATTCTTTTGATATAGCTACTCTGAATGTAGCAGGAGAGTCCTGTTCACTACAAACTGCTGAAATAGTTGGTAAGGGTGCCCCCCCAAAAGGCTAAAATTATTACCTTGCTGTAACATTTTCCACTGTTACCTACTTAATCCTTGAAATTATTTCTTACGTTGATACCTCTAATATTACTCCATTTGATTCTACCTCTGAAAGTTCCTTTTCAATTTCCCTTATTTTGACTGATCCTTCCATATCAATAATTCTCAGGTTTGTGCCCTATGACCACTTTCTTTTCATTTTATTTATTTTCCCCCAGGGATGAGTCATTCCCATCAACATAGTGTGGGCTGTTGATTTTCTAATCCGTTATCTTCAATTCCAGATTTCTTTCCTAAACCCCAAACTCATTTCTAACTACTTTCAGAACATTTCAAACTTGGGTTCCCTACAGAAACTTCATACACAAAGGTTAAACTGTGAACTCACTCTTTCTAAATCTCTAACTTCTTCTGATTAATAGTTCCTTTCAGCTTAAAAAATGATGGTTTCCTGGGATTTACACAGAATAAATCCCATGTCGCCAGAATAACATACAAGGGCCTCCAGACCAAGATCATCACCCATCTCTACTGGGTGGATGTCTTCAGTTCTTCCTTACCTTTATTCTTCTTCTGTAAAGAACTACTTTTGTCTGTGTAACAGCCCTCTTTGGAACTTCATCTTTGTTCATGCTGTTTTCTCCTACCTTCAGCCAGGCGTATACCTATGATTTTTTCTAGCTCTGCTCAAACATCATGTTGCCTTCCTCCTCCATTATTAGCTGTTCTCCATGATGCTTCGTACCTTTACATTTTATTTTCTGAAAGCACCTACAATTTATTATGTTTATTCATTTCTATCTAATACATTTATTTTGTGCAGGGACTATGCCTTATTCACATTACAAAATCTTCGAATCTAGTAAAGAGCTGTGTAGAACAGATGTGAAATAATTTTTTGCTGCATGAATAATCGACTTCTGTGTGGTTTTATAATGTAGAGTAATATTTGGTTACTCTTCCTAATCATGAAGGAATCTAGGATATTTTATGCTATATGGATAGTATTACCATGATTTATTTTCTTACAATCTTTTTAGGATCCCATATCAAGCAAGAAAAGTTATTGACTACATTTTATATTGCAGCTGATCAAACATAGGCATATAAACTATATAAATTACCATAATTTGAATGATAAGCCTCTAATTTATATTGTGCACATACAAAGAGGGAAGAACTTTATATGCTTCCACTGCTTTTCCATTTTTCTGAAATTGCTTAGAAAAGATATCATAGGAAAGGTGCCAGTTATATTCCTAGGTTTGCAAGAGAGTCATTGTCTTACTGATTAACATTCTATTTTCAACTTGATGGCACATGTATGCTTGTGTATGCAAATTCACTTGTGGATGCATGCGCACATGCACATGCGAACACACACTCCACCCCTAGAGAAAAGCAGACTAAGGAACCTTTAAATTTTTTTACTTGTTAAAGTTCAATAATAATACAAAACAGAGACTAATCATTGGAAAGATTATCTATTGTCCCCTTAATACTCCATGTGGAAAGAGTACAGTCTAAACATACTTATCTAATATATTCAACTGTTTCACAAGTCTTGTAACATTCTTCCAAACTTTAATTACATTTTTTTTCTGTTATACAGCATAATATTGCCATCCTGCTACTAAGGAAAACAGCCCACATTACTCACATTATATACCTAAAATCTATTAGGTCCAATTTCTTTTTCCAAGCTGTAGAACTTCACTTGATACGCCTCTGTTTCAGGATTACTTTCCAGTCTTTAAGTGATTTTTTGGTTTACCTCAGAACCATCTTCACTTGATGTGAAAAGAAACTAGATCTGGTATTCTAATAAATCCCTAGCTTCTACTTACTAAATCAGGAAGCTACATTAAGATGGTATTTGCAATATTCCTACTTACGCCTCCAAGTACTCTGTTTGGCTTTGGTCACTTTTCACTTTGAAAGCCTTCCTTTCTATTAGAAATTAACCATATGCAAGACAGAAAGGCTTCACTCCACTTTGAAACATACTTTTACTGCTTCAGAGTAGAGAAGGCTATATGCTAGACTATGAGCATTTCTTCCTGCTTTTTGAGCAGACATCTCCACTCTTAGCTGGCCTGAAAACCCAACTGTGAACTATGAATGAAAATAATTCACTCGGATACATATTTTGACAAGAATATTTTTTATTATTGAAAAATACACAAAGGTGAAAGGTTGCTGAGCAGCTCATTTTCCATAGTACAACAGAGTATTATAATAAAGAAGGAAATGTATCTGTTACATATGGCAGTTTACATTTCTAAGGCATTTAGGCTTAGGAGCACTAGGTCTTGCACGCCCAGGTGCATTGTCTTGAGTTTAAATATACTGAGGCACACCAGGCAGGCAAAGGATTTGAAACTATACATTAAAACTTGTTCATGCATTTGTGTCTCAGGATTTTATTCCCTACCCTCCTCATTCATTTATTCTTTCACATGAGTTCTGGAGTTGTTCATAGAACACTGGAAATTATCGACTCTTCAAGAGTTTGTTTACAATGACAACACCAATGGGACACATCAAACAGAACTATTCCATGGATACATTCTGTCTCTTACCAAAATGAGGCTCCAGTAAGAAAAACACTGATTTGCAAAGGCACAGTGGAGACAGGTTTAATACATTAAATATAACATGAATCATTCACAATAACAAGTTTAGTGTTTCAGGGAACTTTTGTTAATACAACACAGTTGGTCACACAAAATACAAATGCTTCTGTTGATTTGTCTTGGCAACTCAGATACATCAACAGTGCTAACAGTTTAACAGCTTTGTTCTCATCTGACAGAAAATAATGGCAGTTCTGCAAGGCAAATGTTAAACCTGACCGTATGTATTTATTAGTTCCACAGTGTTTTGACAGATTATAGGAGATGGAACTCAGAGGATGCTGACACGCTCACCAAGGGCTTTAATTTCTGTTTCTTCAGTCTCAGGACTGTCACTGTGGCTAGCACTTGGATTGATCAGGTGTGCAGGGTACTGCAGCCCCTGCTCGCCTGCGTACTGCTCCCACCTCAAGTCATCGCTTTCATGGGTGATGTAGCGCTCCCGATTTTGCATTCCAGCTCTCGCAAATCTAACCAGGTCTGATAGTCCTGAAGAAGAAATTCCAAAATATTACCACAGAGATCATTACAACTTAACATGCTGTTTCATATGTTGTCAGTTTCCACTATCTATGAGTTACCCTTTTCCTTCCACTCTAACAGCGCTGAATCTTTCATCATGCATCCTCAAGTGACAGCATCGGCACCAAAACCATCTTATTTACCTAAACTTTGCAAATACATCCTGTTTATATGATACCATGGATCAAAGAGTAGGCAATTAATGTTTGCAGTCAAGCAATCATGAATGCTGGTATTCCTTTGAAATCTAATGCCTATAAATAATCCTTCAGTATTTCAGAGTATTATTTTTTCTAAACTTTAAATTCAATAATAAATATTTAAGAGAACAGAAGCAGATGTACATACTTTGTATTTGCCATGCATTTGTTCCATACATAATAACCTAGCATTTAAAAATATGGCTTCTAAATGAGTATAGTGCATGACCAGACGGGCATCTATTTGTACATTTATCAGGATTACACATACAGATGCTTTTGAAATCTGGTCCTCTGAGGTCTGTTATGATCCTTGGTTTATTTATTTATTTTTGGTTTTGCTTTTGGGTTTTGGGGTGTGTATGTGTGTGTGTGTGTGTGTGTGTGTGTGTGTGTATCTCCTCTATCAAGTAATCCTGGTAGAAAAAAATGTTTAGAAACACTAAATTATTATTAAACTTTATGAAGTTGCATGCATTTGAGCAAACAAATTGATATTAGAATAATCACACTTTAAAAATTATTGCAAAAGATTTCTAAATATCAAAATCCTATAAATATTTAGAAGTTCATTCAGCTAAGAAAACTCAATGATTATTGTTTACCTGTAGCCAAGGGTGGCTCAAGGTCTTATCCACACTGTAGCGCTTTCTCATTTTTACTTGCAGCAAATTGTTGATAAGATCAATGGCTGAAAAAAGTTAAAAAAATTATCAGCAAAAATAGATGACAAATCTGGAACATATGCATAATTCATTTATAGTTTATTTCACATCTGCTATTTCACACAGTTAAATGCAGCATAGTGAAAAGGCACTAGAACATAAAAAAAAATCCTCTTAAGAATTCTGAAACCTTGGCCTTCATTTTATTTTGGATACTAAAAAAAAAAAAAATAAAGTTGGAAGTAATTGTGGAAGAAGTATTAGAATATATTGTATGATATGCTTTTCAATTGGTCTATGCTTTAATATATTTTTTAGTTTAGAAATTTTGTTTATATATACATTATTTAAATATGTCTTACAATATGGGAAGGATAAAACTAATATTCAAGATAAAGTATTTACTAATTTTGTTATAAAACATGCTGAATGTTTGAATACACACAATGGTTCACATAATATTGAATTAAATGACAGACATCTGAACATCTTATTTGTATGGAAAAAATACAGCATAACATGGGTCATATCTCATGATAAACCTGGAGCCTGAAAACCATCAGCCCAAGAAGAAAACACTTTAATTGCTTTTACTTTGCTTTTGCTTTATATATATATATTTTATTGCATTTTAGGTTTTGGGGTACATGTGAAGAACATGCAAGATTGTTGCATAGGTACATACATGGCCATATTGCCCAAAGTAATTTACAGATTCAATGCTATCCCTATCAAGTTACCAATGACCTTCTTTGCAGAACTGGAGAAAACCACCTTAAACTTCATATGGAACCAAAAGAGAGCCCGCATAGCCAAGTCAATTCTAAGCAAAAAGAACAAAGCTGGAGGCATCACACTACCGGACTTCAAACTATACTACAAAGCTACAGTAATCAAAACAGCATGGTACTGGTACCAAAACAGAGAAATAGACCAATGGAACAGAACAGAGGCCTCCAAGGCAAAACAACACATCTACAACCATCTGATCTTTGACAAACCTGACAAAAACAAGCAATGTGGAAAGGAGTCCCTGTTTAATAAATGGTGTTGGGAAAACTGGCTAGCCATGTGCAGAAAGCAGAAACTGGACCCCTTCCTGACACCTTACACTAAAATTAACTCAAGATGGATTAAAGACTTAAACATAAGACCTAACACCATAAAAAACTTAGAAGAAAATCTAGACAAAACCATTCAGGACATAGGCATAGGCAAGGACTTCATGACCAAAACACCAAAAGCATTGGCAACAAAAGCCAAAATAGACAAATGGGACCTAATCAAACTCCACAGCTTCTGCACGGCAAAAGAAACAGTCATTAGAGTGAATCAGCAACCAACAGAATGGGAAAACATTTTTGCAGTCTACCCATCTGACAAAGGGCTGATATCCAGAATCTACAAAGAACTAAAACAGATTTACAAGAAAAAAAACAAACAAGCCCATTCAAAAGTGGGTGAAGGATATGAACAGATGCTTTCGCTTTTAAAAATAATGAATGTGTTGGAATTACATCAGCCATCATAGACTTTCTAGAAAGTTAGATAGAAGAAATCTATCTAATAAGAACTGTTCTCTGAGGGTTAGAACAACAGTCCCTCTGGCCTAGTACTCTGCTTGTGACTGGGATGCCTATGAGTGTAATTTACAAAGAAAAAGTAATACTTATCATTATCTAGTGTGAAACTTACCCTAGTTACCCACAGTACCATGTGATGGAGTTTTCACTCTCCTTTTCTGGACATTATATTTTCAGTATACATCATTAATAGTTTGTTATTTATTAAAGTCATTCCCTCACACTTTTCATTCTTGCAATAATTTCTGTGTTTTATTTTAAATGTTAGCATTTCCTTCCTAAAAAGAGCTTAGTGAAATCTGCCAATCTAATGGAAGCATTTATATTTCAGAGAGTTGATTTTTGCCTTAACCTATCCTGGGCATTATATCTGAAAGTTGGCTCTTTCTACCAAAAGTCTTAATCAAACAGGGAGCTGATAAATAAAATGAAAATGAAAATTAACTCTTCATCTTTCTCAACCACTAAGCCTTGAATCAAGCAGCTTTGAATCCACTTTTTGGTGTGCATCAACCTGCATGGACCTGAAGATACAGACTGTCATATAAGACCAGAGGAACAAAGACTGCTTCCTTCAATCAGAATCCTTCCTAGTATCAGGCAAAGAAAAGTGACTTCTACAGTCTTTTGGTAATTGAGAATTTTATCTCTATGATGCTAATATTCCAAGTATTTGCCTGCAATGAAGGGCTGTAGAATCAAACATCAAACAATTATTTGGAGAAATGAAATGTAACAACACACATTTAAATGTTGCCTATGCCTATACACTCTTGCCTTACCTAGGATGCCTGAGGAAATACCATACTTAGTACATTTTCATATTCCAAGCATGTGTTCTCAGAGAGCTTTTGAAAGTATAGTTCTCTCTGTGAACTGCATATAAGGCATAGGCTTTAAAATAGCCATTCACATGATTTACTCACTGGTGAGAAAAGTGCACCTTCCATTCTTGCTGCTGTGAAGCCACATAGCAAAAATGGAGGACAAGGAGTGAAGGGAGAGCTTATGCGCTATTGCAAGCATGCTGCAGCATTACACTGCCCCAGACACTGCAGGAAATAAACTCATGTCATTAATTCACTCATTCTGTTTTGAATTCTACAATTAGAAAGGTAGGAGTACAGTAACTCAACAAAATATCTGGTTTGTGCACAAATGGGCCCCAGCAGTGAACCACACTGCATAATGGGGGGGGGGGGGAAGTACTATCAGAGGGGGAAACTAGAAGTGTCTGAAGGGAATGGAATAAGTGCAAATGAAAAAATTGTTCTGCTGAATGAAGCATACAATCATTAGTCTGACTATGCCACAGCACCCAACCCAAGTGACCTGAATAAGCACAACAAGGCAATGACAAGTATCTCCAAGAGAAAATGGTTAAGGATATAAGGAGAGAATTAGAGGAGATACGTGTGTTTATAAATAAGTGTCTGTGTGTGTATATATACATATATTTTGTGGCTTTGGAAGCATACAACAGAAATACTT
The DNA here is from genome assembly GCA_036589455.1 of Ateles fusciceps. Lineage (NCBI taxonomy): Eukaryota > Metazoa > Chordata > Mammalia > Primates > Atelidae > Ateles > Ateles fusciceps. The sequence goes on from JAZHEH010002565.1 coordinate 6,640,858, forward strand.
ACCCATTAAATGTTAGTACCTGTATCTAAATGTTGGGACCATGGTGTTAGTGAGAAAATAGGTCCATCATTAGTAGTTGAGAATTCTGTTCTACTTATTACTTTTCCGGAACTCTTAAAACATCCTTTATATTAATCAAGTTGTATATAATCCGGCATTAACTATACCATCCAAAATGCATTTTACTAAACATTTTTGACAATCTAGAGGTTTTTTTCCTTCCAATGTTCTCTTCACTGGCCATGTCTACATTGCTACAATATTCATGTAATAAAATTTTCTTATATGTATTCTGTATGTATAAATCATTCATTCATCTGTTCATTCATCAAATCTTCCCTAAGTAATTACTGTTGGAAATTACTTATGGAATAAAAAGTTAATGATCAAGCTCTGGCCCTGAAAAGTTCACAATCTAATTGCAAAGGCATGTGCATGCCCTTCCCCAGACCACAGATTATATCATGACACAACACACTATTTCGAATCTTGGACCTTTAATTATCCTACTAGAAGCAAAAAAAAAAAAGTGTTTTCTTTTTATAACTTACTGTTGTTAGTCCTATTTATGTTTTAGATGCAATGGAGAACTTTATAACAATTCTTTACATCTTTGGAGACAGTGATTCATTCCCCTTAATCTCACCTCTATAGTTCCTTCAGCTTTTTCAGCCTCCTTAGTCTTCCTGTACCCCTCGATTTTAATGTTCACTAGGCTTTACTCAATGTCCCTGCTAAATTCAGCGATCATCACTGACCAACATTTTCCTCATTAGCTACCAATTTGATTTATACACAAATACATTATTCATATAGTCTGGAATTGGGGGGGGGTTTCATTCTTTTTTTAAAAAATTACATTCCTGGGCCAGGCATGGTGACTCACGCCTGTAATCCCAGCCCTTTAGGAGGCCGAGGTAGGTGGATCACAAGGTCAGGAGTTTGAGACCAGCCTGGCCAATACGGTTAAACCCCATCTCTACTAAAAATACAAAAACAGCCAGGTGTGGAGGCGCGCACCTGTAATCCCAGCTACTCAGGAGGCTGACGCAGAAGAATCACTTGAACCCGGGAGGCAGAGGTTGCAGCACTGAGCTGGGAATGTGCCACTGCACTCCAGTCTCAGCAACAGAGCGAGATTCCGTCTCAAAAAAAAAAAAATTACATTCATATTCTTTAGTCCTTATAACAACCCCCTGAAAGCAGTTACTATTAAAAATCTCAATTTTATATAAAAGGAAAACTGGAAGCTTCAAAAGGCCATGTAACATGGTCCAAGTCAGACAGCTTCTAGGCAATACAGCTGAATTTGAAACCTAGGGGGACTGGACTTCAAAGCCTGTGCTTTTAAACACTATGGCAGACTGCGGTCATATTATGCCATTAACTCATCATTATAAATGGACAATAATCTCAAAAATTAAATTTTTAATTGTTACAGTCACGATAATTAAATTCTTAGTTATGTTTCTGTTACACTTTTATGTGCTTGAATGCAAAGATGTGTGTATGCGTGTATGCACATCTTCGTGACCATAGCTCTGAATGTGATACGACACTCTCATGTCAGAGGGGTTAACTCTCCTAGCTTTCTGCCATGTCCACACCAAACAAGCCCATCTGTTATATATTAATACAATTATTAGAACTTTTTTCAGGATAAGGCTTAAACATAGGGCTTTGTGACTCTATCACAGAACACTGACAGACCTATTAATTATTGTTTGAGCAAGGCTTAAAAACAGGCAATACTTCCTCCTAGAAGTATTCCTATCTAGCTCATATTTATCATCTTCTCCAAAGGCTATTTTAGGCGATTTTTTTTTCAAATGTTTTATTGTCATTGAGACACATCGGTTCTTGGTAAGACTCACTCTACCAATCTGACAATATTACTTTTAAGAAGAGTGGAGTTATTCTGCAATAATACATTCTAAGTAAATTAACGGTGACAAATACTTTCAGTCATTTTCTTCTAAGAGCCAAATTCTGTTTTCTAAATATTTACAAATCATCTATTTAATCATTCATTCATTCTAGAATTTTGTCAAGGATAAATACTAAGCTTCTTGTTGAAAACTTTCACAATCCATTCTTTCCCCCTTTTAGAAATTCAGACAACTCTAGCTTATCTTAAATGCCTTGGTATCTCTCTCATTTTATCCATGGTTTATTAAAAATTACAATGGCTCTAAGAGCACATCTGTTAGTTTCTTCAATATGCAGTATGTCCAGCTCTGAACATTTACCCATCTCATAGCTGCTATTGAGTGCATTTTTGCTATACTTCCATTTCCGGTAGGTGCCAGCTCCCAGCAGAGACTGCCATGTATAATTTATCAAGTACAAAGACACTAAGACAAAAGAAAGGGGAAGCCAGCTGTAAAGGAGCAGTCAGTATAGTAAAGCTGGAGAAGTCACAGCAGTCCCAGAAAAGAGCCAACAATCATGGAGAGAAGCCCAATTGGGGTCTCGAATCCACTTGCAAAACTAAAATCAAAATTCAGAATTCAGATCTAGAGTGAATGTGGTAGGACATGCTTTTGGAATGGCAGGAGAGTGGGGGGAGAGGGACAATGGGGGAGACAGATATGAAATTGGGCCAGTCTATCAATTCCTCTCAAAAACAAAGTAAAGGAGAAAGGGAACATGGGCTGGCTGTGGGAGGGAGGGAAGTAAGGAGTGGAATAGAATGAAATGTCATAATCTGGCTGCAGATTAGGGTACTGGTGCCCAAGTTGGGAAGGGTAGAAGAACGCCAGAACTCCAGTTTACTTGCAGCTCCATAAGGAGCTGGGTCCTTTAGGAATCTGGAGCCTATGCAAAAGAGATACTGGGGGAAGAATGCCTCAGAAATTGTTGGTACCCTGTACCTCCTTCTATAAAAACAGCAAAAGGACTATATCCAAATACGTAGGTTTCTTGGGGTAAGATATATTGCAACATAGTGTGGTCTTTCAGTGGTTTCAGGCAATACACAGGTGCCATTTAAACAGCAGAGATGGAACAACAGCCAAAGCAGTAGGGGAAATGATAATCCTTTATTCTCTTGGTTCCCTGTACGCTCTTCCCCACTTATGTTCTCAGTTTGAATACTCCCACTCCTACCACTTTTTTCCTGAAGGACACAGGAGTAAAATAGGCAGTGGCTAGTTCCTCCTTTTTGCAGTAAATATGACACCAACCTTTTCAAAGAGTGGTATGATTATTTTCTGATTATACCTGCTAATTTATTCTGGAGGGTGAGTCTTTCTGACATTATTCTGATAATTTTATTCTTTTTATTCATGCTTAAGCTCAAGCCTCTCCTTCCAGATTTTTAATACCTTGTCTTAAATCTAAAGTTTCTTAAATAGCCACATCCGGGCAATGTGGGAAGTCTTTTTTTTTTCTCTCCTTATGAAAAAATTTTAAAAAATTACACGGTGCAAATTTACATTTTTAAATTGTCTCCTCATGAGCAAAGAGTTTTGTGTTTTATAAAATGTCTCTAGCCATGAATTCACAATAATGTTCCCTACAAGTTAAAAAAAAAACATATCTAGTGTTTGAAGTCTAATGTTTCCTTTTTTGCTACAATAAATTCTTGGCTAACATAGTTACTCTCCTTCTAACTTCCTGTACGGCATTTTTTCTCCTTGCCCTATCAGTTTAGAGACAAAAATGTCAGGAAAGCAAAGAGAAAATTTTATCAAACATTCTCTTTTAGCAGAATAGGACTTTCAGCAGATACAAGGATAGCTGAAGTTCTGTGTAGCCTATTTGCTAGGTGCACAAGAACACCTGAACACAGACAAAATTAAATGATATATGCAGGTGCTGAGGGCTTTATGTTTTAATATAAAGAAACATCCATCAGAATATGATATAGATTTCATTTTCTTCTAACAACAAAATGCAGAATTATATTTGAAGTTGCACAAACATTATTGCAGTCATTCTCTATTTTAAAGGAAATGCCAAGTATGTGAACACAACAGGTTCTTTGTATGTAGAAGGTGAGATTTGCAGGTGTCATTGTTGTGGCTAAACTAAAAGGCATCCAAAGCTTGCAGAAAATCCTACAGAAAGATTCTAACTGAACATATTTAAATTCTTAATAGGTTCCCCAGGTCACACCTTTTAATCATGTTCCATTTCCCATCTTATTTTATTATTTCAATACATGCCTATCTCCCCCACATTCTCATCATTAGATTTTAGCTCCTTTAAGGTCACACAGATTGGGTACTCATTTTTGCATATAAGTTTCATAAATCTTTAAAGTAAAATAGATTTAAACCATAACACATTAGAAAAAATGCTTGCTAAATAGCATTTGGTAGACCGAAAATATTAATTAGAAATTTATATAGCCATTTTCTTAGCTCTAAGTTTTAATACCCATATTGTGTGCATATCGTTTGTATATTTTGGCTAAGAGTATTTCTGAATGACAGGGTATCACAACTCTACAAAATATAACAGATCATAAGATCAGTGACTTTTTTTAGAAAAACAGAATGATGCTGAGAGTAACTGCCATGTAGATTATGTTTATTTTACAATGTGCATTATATAGGACGGAAATTACCTATGGAACCTCAAAGCTGATCTCTTTTGTCCAGACACAGTACTTTTTTCCCAGACTTCTCTCCATCTCAAATTATTCAGGTATATTTTCAAAATAGAAACCAGATGAGACCAACATTCTGGTGATAGAGCCATCAAAATCAGCCTTCAAGCTCCTTGCCTTTAGGCAAGTGTTTTCTCTTTCAATTCTGCTTCACTGCCTGTCACAGTGTAGTGCTTAGTACTTCTCTCCCTTTGGTTTGCTTCATGCTGATGGGAAGTTGTGTGTTTATTTTAAAAATCGTTTTGCAACCCTTCACATTCCAGCTCTCAACCCAGCATGCTGTTGCTCAGCAACACTAACTGGACGCTTCTCTCAGGGGCTGAAACCAGAGGCTGCCGGCAGCAAACAAGGCCACTGGAAATCATCATCTCACTCGCTCCTGAGTCAATTACTGGAATCCAATGAAGTGCAAGACCTTTAGAGACTCGACTGGGCATCTTTCCTTTTTCAGTTCTTTCCTCTGTAGAAAGTTATTCTATCAACGGTTACTTCTTTGCTTTTTATCCAATTTCATTTCCTTCTGAAAACTGGAGATATGATCTTGGAAATTATAAATTGCTTAAACACAAGCATAGAGCAGCCTCCAAACTGAAGCCCAATTGATTCAAAATTTTAAGTAGAAATCAAAATATATTTATTTTATTCTGATCATGTTAATATTGGACTTTTCTCATTTTAGTGTACAGTTAATTTAATGGACTACACACAAATCCTTTGGAAAGTTTTATTTTTAAATATTGATACTCAAACCAAAGGTCAAGTGAAAATCTTTAGGAGACGATATCAATATTTGTAGAAGTGCCTCAGGTGTGTGCAGCTAGAGTGTGACTCCAATGACAGTGCTAGGTAGTGCTTCTCCAACTTTTACATACATATGAAAAATAGTTAAGAGATATTAAACTGAAGATTCTGATTTGGTAGTTCTGAGGTGGGGCCTGATAGTCTGTATTTTAATGGCAGCTAGGAAATCCAATATAGCTGAACTTTAAACCACATTTTGAGTAGCAAGGAGCTAGAGGTATGAGAACATTGAAAGTGGTTAAAAACTGGCTTAATATTGCCCAAAGGGTACCTGAATAGATGTAAATAAATATACACAAAGGTATCTAATTATAGAGGTATCGGTCCTCAGCTCCATCTTGTTCAGTATCTGGACTGAAGAGATAGAAGATTTTAAATATAATTTCTGCTCAGAAGTTGCAACAGGAAGAACAAACAAGTTGGATTACACAAATAATTTCCCAAATAACTACAGACTGGAGCAATGGGCCATGCTGGTAAGATAACTTAAAGGAGACAACTGAAACTAAGTCCTCTATTTAGGTCCTGCTCTCTCAACCCCCCCTCAAAAGGACTAAGTACAGAACTGGAAAAATCTGGCTTATCAAGAATATACGTAAGAATGAATTCTGGGTTTTAAATCCACAGTAAACTCAGTATGAGCCTATTTATTATCCCAAATCAAATGTTATTTATGTTGTGCTAAAAGAAATGTGCACTTTGTAATGAGGGAAGTAGTAGCTTCACTTTACTCTTAATTAGATTCATTGACCCTTAAGTCAGATCAGCCGTGACGTTTGACTATAAGAGAACATAAAGTAGAGAGTGCTTGTGCCACAGTGAACAGGAGGCTGAATAAAAAACTGACTTGTGTGGAAGAAGAGAAGGCTGGGGGAGACATGATGACTGCTTTCAAACCTCCGAGATGAGTCTTTATCTGGAAAAAAATTGGGTTTGTTCTATTAGAGTGCATAAATAAGTAAACATTTTTGTTCATTGTTTTGGGGTCAGATTAAAAAGAAACTGGGCCCCCTCATGAAGTTATGTATTTCCATCACTAGAGCAATGTAATAATATTCTAGATAATTACTCAGTGGATCGGCACTGGAGAGCAGTATAGGGGTTAGATAAAATTTTTAACATCCTGTATTTTGAAATACTATTCTTTGTTGTTATAGAAGAAAGCAAGCTTACAGAATATTTAACCTTTGTTGATCTCCTATTCAGACATCTCCACATATACTCGGGTGTTATATATTTCAACTAAACTATGATGTACATTCAGAAGTGAAACTTTAACTTTATACCTGGAATATGCAGGAAATATTTCTATGTTGAATGGCAAATAAACAGCCAGTTTTGAGCATGTACAATGCCAATGTTCTTGCTAAAAACTCTGAGCTGTTTCTCTCTATAAATATCATTTGTTAGGGAAAATCTCATTAACTGTATTTTACTTGCTGTCAAAATAAGTAATTCTTTTCCTAATGGGACATGCTTTTCAGATATCATCTTATTTGTATTTTGATTTGTATATGTAAAAAAAGAAATCACTCTACTGCTAGACATTTTTCAAATCATTGTATGTCTTTGGCTCATAATTGGAAAGTTCCTTTTCGTTGTATAAAATTAATATTCTTTTATTGAAATTAAACATAATTAATTCCAGAATCTTAAGTGGAGATTGTTTAGAGTGTTAAACCCCAGTGGAGGTTCTGACCTCCATAATTCATTTTACCTTATCAATTCTGATTAAATTTCCTGGCACCCAGTCAGCATTTTTAAGCAGTTCACTGGCTAGTCTCCTCGCCTTTCCTCCATGCTGTTATGTCTGACAGTGTGTTAATATGTTGACAAATCAATCTATTCATTAATATTCAGCAGACTCGCTGGATCTGCAAGGCTCATAAACTGTTACAAACACAGTTTAATTATTAAAATGACAATTGTCTTTCTTTTGTTTCTCGTACCATTGGATTTCTGGGTCTCATCTACCCGAGGCTTATTTTCAATGGGGTTATTTTTTTGTTTTGAACAATATGTTGTGAAAGAGGGACCTACAGCTGGTTCCTTTTCATGGCAAAGTGCTACTTCCAACTTAAGTGTTTAGCGTTCTGGAACACTGTTGGATTTTGAAAACATACCATGTGGTAATGGTGCTAGGCTTTTATTTAGCTTTGCTTTGTGTTAGTACTGGCTGTATTTTTCAATCTCCAATTTCTGGAGAAAAAACACACTTGTGACAAATTTTATTTGAATTTACCAAGTTGAATGACAAAAATATTTTAATAAAATTTAGATGCCTTGATAAATTTAGTGGTATATTATTATAGCCATTCTGCGCCTTGAAAAACCCTGTATTCTGTATTGTATAGTTGAGGATTGAGGCCAATTGGAAGAATAAATTATAGCTGTGCTTATCAGGGAAAAGACGCATAAATACTACCATGGAGGTTGCCAGAGGACACAAGTGGAAGAAACCTACATCACTGTTTGCACCATCATAATCTGATAATTTTGCACTAAAGGCAAAATTATCAGATTGTGATGCTCTAAACGCATGCATTAATTCCTATGCCTTTACATTAATTCTAAAGTGTGTGTGTATTTCACCGAATGTCAGGGCTTCTTGTCTGGTCTCAATTCCTGAGAATACCGACTAACCATGTGACTCTGATGCTGAGCAGAAACAACACAGCAGGTGACTTGAGAATAGGTGCTTCTTCAGACCTCACCTGTGAACACAGAAAATGATCTTTTGTCTGCAGGGGTCGGAGGCTCATTGTGAGACAATTTCTGAGCCTGCCTCTGTGTTGATTACTGCCTGCTTGCCTCTCTAATGGCATACAAAGGAATATCAAAACTCAGAAGGAAAAAAGTAGCAACTTCTCTGGTAATCTTCATGGCCCATTACTAACCTTTCTCAAATTTACTGTATATCTGTATTTACTGTATATTGAACACATCAATTCAATGTGATAATGGAAATGTACTATGACTCTAACAAATGCTTTCCAATTCATCGCTACAGGTCTGTCATCATTCTCCCAGTGAAATGACTTGCACTGAAGCAAATTATATCTCACTTCACCAACTATACAATTCGTATCACTTGGTTACCTGTGTCATTTCTTTTCCTCTTAAACTCTGTGGAAAACAACAGCTATATAATCAAGTCATACGTAGAGAAGAATCATTTAATATATGTGTTATAATTCTGAGCAAATAAAGGAATGTAGGAAGAGAGAATTCATTTGACCTTCACACTTGACAGTTCCTCTTTGTGTGGGCATGATAGTTTAGAGACTTAAGATTGCATCTTTCTTAAACTGCTCAGTCACGTTGCAGTGATTATAGAAAAAGAACTGTAATCCTACAGGTCATGAGTGAATGTTTACATATAAATATTATATATTATTTCAAATTTAAGACAATTTTACACCATGCATGGAAAAATTATAGTTATACAAAAGGCTGTACTCTGTTTACTCCATTTATCATTCACTCCATGCCCTTTTATTTCTATTAATTTTTTTACAAAAGTTATTGCATGTACCTGATAAAAGATCTAAATCAGTAAGATAAGTACAAAAGGGAAGAAAAAAAAACCTTCTTATATCTCATTATTAGATCTGCTTTCTGGAAACTACTTATTTTAACTATTTAAAATTTTTCTTCTAATTGTCTCCATACCTCTAAATAATAAATGCAGTATCTTCTACACTTATTTCATTGACTCAAAACTAGTGCTGCACAAAATGGTCTATAAATCAGTGCTGGTCTGAACTGTTTATGATGAGATAAGTATATAAAGTCTAAGACGAGATAAGTATATAAAGTGAGACTAAGTCTTTGGAAATTTTTATAGCTATTTAACATTGCTACCACATTTTAATTACATTTTACAAAGTACTAGTCCATATGTTTAGAAATTAAAATAAGATAAAACTGGTCCTTTATCACAGATAGTTTGAGAAGAATCACTTTGAAAAAGTGTGATTCCTTTCCATCACATATGAATCATTTCACTCCAGTTTTCCCTATCATGTTGTTTTCCTCCTTCTCCCAATTAATTTAGATATATTAAATTATTATACTAGCCACTTTTGTAACTTAGAATAGTGCCTGGCACACAGTATGGAGAATACATATCTAGATACATAGACATAATATATATAGATAATATATGTGGCATTTATTAAAAACTTTAAGCTTTTATGGTTAAATTGTATGTTAAGTGATACACATAAACACATGTAATGGCACTGATTCCCTTAGGCAGAATCCCATTATGAACTCCGTGGATGTTAAATGCTCTTACAGTTCTCTTCACTTATTTGTTCTCCTTATTCCTGGTGTTGTAGAAGTTTCATTATTTATATTCTTTTCATAATTATAGTTAAGTCAGACATGCTTGGTTTACAGATCATATAAAATTTAAAATTAATAAGCAGTATGTGGAATAATTTATATACATTAGCTGAGAAATTCTAGGTTATAACCCATATCTCCTAACCACAAATCTTTAAACCTATACCCAAAAAAGAATTTAAGTGTCAGGGAGATTCTCTTTCCCATATTCCTTTATTTCATTTATTTATTTTTTTGAGATGGAGTCTGGCTCTGTCACCCAGGTTGGAGTGCAGAGGTACTTGCAGCCTCTGCCTCCCGGGTTCAAGTGATTCTCCTGCCTCAGCCTCCCGAGTAGCTGGGATTACAGGTGCGTGCCACCACAGCTGGCTAATTTTTGTTATTTTCAGTAGAGACGGGGTTTCACCATGTTGGCCAGGGTGGTCTTGAACTCCTGACCTCAGGTTATCTGCCCATCTTGGCCTCCCAAAGTGCTGGGATTTCAGGCATGAGCCGCCGTGCCCAGCCCTTACGTTTCTTTATTTGCTTAAAATCATGACACATAAGTTAGTTGCATCTTTATTACACACGACTTCATTATACAACTTTTTGTATTTCCCTGGAGTTTATAGTGTTTTCATCTTTATTCCTGACAAAAGACACTTGTGCTTCTTTTTGTATTCTATTTTCATGGCAATCTGTACTAGAATATATTTGACATTTTGAAAAAATTACATGTCCTGATATTGTATATCTGATAAAAGATGATATAGATACAAAAAGATTTTAGAAATGACAGAAATTTATAAACGATTTTATAAATTTTATAATTTATCTACCTCTGAATATCAGAAACTTAATTCAAAATTGTTTTAGAGCTCTATCGACTGTCAGTTATTTCAGGGGATCCAGGCTCCAGAGCAGCATTTCTGAACGAGCAGTCCATGAACCAGGGACTTCTTATACTCTCAGTGCAGAACGGTAGTTTAAGGGGGTGGAGCCTGGGAACCTCCATTTTTAACTAGCTCCTCTAATTAACTGCTGGCATGCTAAAGTTAAAAAATGCCTGCTATAAATCTATAGCTAGACTATGACAGGTTGTTTAAAATAAGCCATTATTAAAGAGGCTCTTTGGCAAAAATATTAGAAATCTCCTTCCTTAAAAATATTCTTGTTTTGACTAATAGCTAATTTTTCCATATCCCATTTCTAAGCTCTACACCCCTGCGACCTACTTCTTCAGTCACAGACTGAGTCTTGCTTGCAATTTTCTGGGGTTTTTAGCATTGTCCAGGATTCACCCTTACGATATACCAGACACTACAAACATGAGGGATACCTTGATCTATTTCTTGTTTTTTTTAAAAAAAATACAATGGAAGGAGGGGGTACACTGGTAAATGATAAGGTGTAATTTTCCTTAGTTGCACCTGGTCATCTAAAAATATGTTTAAGTGATACTGAGCTGCCTTTTCCATAGATAAAGAAAATTTGCCTTATCAAGTGAATATTTGGTGCATGAGTTCTTTCAAGGAACTGAGAAGGGTAACAGAACGAATGTGTTGACCACTAAGCCTAACCTGGTATGAAATAAGGTTGGAGATGAGAGCGAGGCCATGTCTAATTACTGATGGGTAGTGAGGGATATACTGGATGATGACAAACGACCACTGAGACAGCCACAATGATGAAATGAAATATGGTAGAACATACAACACTGCCTTAGGATAGACTGAAATATTCCCATACTCTTTCCACATGATGAGCTAGACTCTCCTTTTCTGCAACTGTTTGTAAACATTCAATTCATGCTGGAATGTTTCATTTGTATGCATGCATTTTTATATAGTTATATATGCATAACTATATATATGATATATGTATTTTGTTACACATTGTTTACAATGTATTTTATAATAATTTGTATTACTTAACTATGGTAAGTACAGTCATACATAAATGCATTCAGTTATATAACTTCTTACACAATTGTAGTTTTATATACATGAATGCTACATTGATAAAAAACTAAATACATACATACAGATAGACAGAAAGACTATGTAAAGTGACTGGGAAATAGAAAATGATCAATGTTTAAACTAAAATAGACATGCCAATCACCGTGCTAAGCAGTTTCCAGCACAATCTCATTTAATACTTACAATTACCCCGTAAGGTAGGAATTAGCATCACCATATCAGAAAAGAAAACTGAGACCTAAGAGAACAAGTAATGTGGATGAGATCACCAAGATACTAAATGATACAGCTCACAACTCAGTTCTTTATCACAACATGATCCTGTTTCCCAGTACTTTCAGAAATGACTAAAATTTCTGTTGCTATTCTAGCTCTATGCCTGTGAAAGCATTTAAAAAATTTAATGTGACAGGATGGCTAAATCCATTAGGAAGATAATCAAGAGGCTGTCAATATCCTGGTTAAGAGTATCTGCCTTGGAGCCAGCGGACAGGATTTGTACCCTGGCCCTACCCAGGCAAGCTACTCAACCCTCTATGCCTGCATTACCTAATCTTTGAAATGGAAACAATAATAAAACAAGCTTTGTGTAAATACTCAAAGGCTGGACTGATTAAACAAATTCACATATGTAGTGATTAGAGTAGTGCCTGGCTACAGGGCAAATGCTGTAAAAGTGTGAGCTACTCATATTTTTTTCTTTCAATGTTTAATTAATTTTACAATCTCCATTTTACTGGAAACACAATTTACTAAGTTTTCTTCAAATTTTCTCTCATTTTTCAAATCATACCTTATTTTGCACATAAAACATCTACTTTTATAAAGGACATCTGTTAATGCTTTTGTGTTTGTTTTTAGCCTAGCATCTTTTCCCTGCAGGAACTTCCTTCTTCTCCTGGAGGTTGTCATCATCATCCATATGGCCAATCAGAGCCAGGCTCCTGGGGCAGCTGCATGACTGATTGTTCCCTGGGTATCAAGGGAGTTAACCATAGCCAATCAGTGCCCCTTCCAGAGACTCTACAGCTATAGCAAAATGATTCCTCTTCCATTCTGAATCATGGATAATAAAGAGTAGCACATAAGCTTGGAGCTGCTAGGGTATCATTGCTTTAAGAAGTCATCATAAAGTAAAGCAGAGCTGAGAGACTGAAACATTAACACTTGAACTTTAAGATCCAGCTGAATTACAGGTTTGCTTTTTGGACTTCCCAGTTGTGTGAGCCAGTCAAATATCTTCTTTGCCTAAGTTAGGATAGGTTTATGTTATTTAAACACTAGAGTCCTGATAATTCACTGATAAAGTATTAGCAAGCATATCTCCAGAATGCCGGTACTCAGCTTATTTAATCATCTTAGCAGGAATAATTAATGAGTACACTATTTCTATAGGTTCCTAAATATCAAGCCATAAGAATTAAGTACCCTTTTGGTATACAACAATATATAGTGTAAAGAATGGAGACAAATGACAAATGATTTCCAGTCTAAATCCTTGATTTCAAGGTCTTGAAACCTTTCTTCATTCTCTCTAATGCAGAGACTAAAGCAAATCACTTCTCAGAGGATTGTTGTGAGAATCAAGCAGCACAATGCTACTCAACCACCCCAATACAGAGGTATTATATTGTATCAAGTCAACATCTACACTAACAGAAAAAACACATAGTAAAGGAATCTATAATTCTGACACATGTATGCATGTTATTAAGATCTTACCTTGTAACAACACTTTCTTTTGCTTTTTCATGCCAGGAAAAAATACAACTAGCAATATGTCCAAAGAACACCAAGGAAACCTTCACATTGTTTCTAAAATGATACGACCAATCTTTGGTTACCAGCCAGGGCAAGTGCTTAGTGTTCTGCTGTCCTCCTCCTGATGCAAATTCTTGGCTCACCCCACACCTGCCTTTATAGATGCCTTTCATAACCTTTACCTCATTCAGTTTTTGTTAGAAGCTCATTATGTAGGCGGGAATCATTTCCCATTTGCTGATGAGGAAATGAAGCCCAAAGAAGGTAAGGAATGATTACTCACAATGGCAGATAGGACTCTCTGTCTCAAACTACTTGACTATTGACCTTTCATCTTTGTCAGAATCATGGAGGTACTTGGAGTTTTATTTCCTCGGATCTGAATTCTCAGTGTTTCTGGTGTGGTTTAAAGTATCCTGAGACTAAAAATTGATCTGATATCAGTTGTGACCACTCTGTGACAGATACTATCAATAGTTTTGCTGGTTTATCAGGTCCTACAAGCTTAAAAGTAAAATTATTTGGTCTCAACTCCATTATAACTTCTAATGATGGAGTTATTTGTTCTCAATAAGATAATGGGATACAACCTGAGCCAGCAACTACTTTTATGACACCTTAACTGATATTATGATGTAATTTAACTAACTTTTCTCTATATTCAAGCATGAGTTCTGTTCACACATCAGCAACTAGATAACCTTTTTTTTTCTTTCAGAGCTTTAGTTCGCATAACAGTATAATGCCTGTGCCTCCAAGGCAAGAGTGAGCCATAAGGAGGTACTGAGTCATTTGGAAAAGTGAGGGTTCTATCTCCCATCTGAGTTGATCTCCATATCACTTCATCTGAGTGTTAGGAAATTTTTAGTGCTTAGACCTTTCTATAGCCAAGTAAAATCCTAGTCAAATATAAATGCCTTTTGAATTATCCTGCATAATTCCCTCTTGCTAAAATGCTATGTCTCTTTCTTTCCATTCTTCAGTGACTGGCCTAAATTCTGTCTCTTCTGAAAGTAGAGTCCTAACTGGTCAAGTACATAGGGATTCTCCTTTCCCTGAACTTAGAGGCCCTGATTTTCCACCTATGTAACAATTCAAGGAAATAAATTATCATTTTATCCAACATCACATAACTCATCTCCCCAACTAACATTCAAGTTCTTTGAAGCACATCTGATATTCTGTCCTCTACTTTTGTATTACCTACCAAGTACGTATATTGCGATTTCCCAAAAACTTGTTTCCTGAGCCTTTGATATCTAGTCCTCCAGAGTCTATCATTAGTGATAATTAAAAGTTCATAATTTATAAACATTTATTTCTGGCCTGAATAGGTTTTTGTCTTAATAGGCTATATAGCTGCATAGCAAGTCAAATTTTCACAAAAGCAGAGAGAGGGACATCGTTTGTTCCACTACTCCAAGAAAAAAAAGTTTAAAAACATGAAGGTTATTTCCCAACATCCAATTTCTGTACAACAGGAAAGTGTCTGATTGGCTTCAGTGATACTGCAGATTTGCATTCTGATAACAGGATCAAGTTATTTTACTGGATTTCTGGATTAGCAGTATCAAGCATAATGGTTAGCTCTACTTAGATGTAATATTTCCTATCAAGTGTACTGGTCACAAGGTTATTTGATAATCTCTCTACTCTTGTCTCCTGGGAAAAGAAACATAATTACACTTTACTTTTCATCTTTGTTGAATTATGACAAATATTTAATTATTCCTTTCGCACACATGATAGTTCTTTTGTGGGCCACAGGTTCCTTTAAGATATATCCATCTCCCTATGATTTAAAACTAATTAGAGGATGTTAAAGGTTGTTGCTAATGGTAACTTAAAGCTCTGATAATGGATAGCTGTTGTCATTTAATACCATTAGCAGTCTAAGAACTTAATTTATCCTAGGCAGTTTATATACTCTTTTCCCATTTCCATACCAACATATGCAGTAACAGGCATCACATAAGTGAGGTTTAAAAATGCACTAGCCTTTTCACATGGTGAATATTCGAACAAACAGAATGAACCTAGAACTAGATATTGCCTGTAAACTAGAAAAGAAGTAGGGCTAGTGGTAAAAGGATGTATGTTCACACAACCTGGGTATGAATTGTGCCCTTGCTATATACTAGCTTTGTATTTTGAGCAGTGGTGTCACTGATTTTGCTCAGTTTTTTCACTTGAAATATAGCCATAATAGTAACATCTATCTTATGAAATCTTTTATGAGAATTAAATACACTCCAATGAATGTTAACTGAGGAACTCCTTTCTGAAGTACTGAATGAGTCACTTTCTCTGCCCTGTAAGCCCCTGCAACTTCTTTTAAAACAATTGTGTTTTATTTAAGAGGAATGAAATACTTATTAAGAAAATGGTTCTAAACAATGCAACATTGCCAAGGTAATTTATTCTAAAGAAATTATCAGAGATAAATATAGGAATAATACATCAGGATGTTATAATACTGAACATGGAGAAATAACCTAAAAATTCCAGGGGAATGGCTAAGTAAAATATTATACATATTTTAATGCTAAAAACAAAATCAGTAGAAAAGAACTTGGTAAACTAATACATGTAATATGTTCATTCAAATAACAATTATCAATGTCATAACGTTCCTGTGTTGATGATAATTTAAAAGTTTTTAACACAGAACTAGGCACATATAAGTAAGCCCTTACAAATAATTCATTATTACCATTATATTAAGTTATAAATATTTATAAGTTCTAAGGAAACGTACCAAAATACATTCTATCTAGTTGTTCACTTACTTCTTTATATATATATATATATATATATATATATATATATCCCTAATTTCTGTTATGTATATGTGTCCCACCCCAATTAATTTGTGTCTTTGTGTTTCCACTCTGGTGGGCACTTTACAATGAGCATTTATCAAGCAATAACTTACAATTAAATTCGTTTAAATTAATAACATAAACACATAAGGATTAGATCATTATCATTTTTGAATGGAAGCTATTACCTTCATGAGAGATTTCCTTCCAGGGATTTGGTGGATACATGAAAGCTGCATTCTGAATTTGGTCATGTATGTCTTCATCTTCATTAAATGGGAATGTGCCACTTAGGCTCACATAGATGATGACCCCAACAGACCACATATCTAGAGACCGATTGTAGCCCTTGTTCCTTAAGACCTCAGGTGCCAGGTAAGCTGGGGTACCCACCACTGACCTCCGGAAAGACTTCTCTCCAATGATCCGGGCAAAACCAAAATCACAAAGTTTCACCTGTTGATAAAAGGGTTTGCAGAAACACTCAGTTCACAATTGTGTGTCTGTATGTCTTGGTTCAGATTCACCAGATACAACTATAATACGTTAAATACTTTCCCTTTACAGTAAATGATATGGATTTCTTGAAGTAATAGGTAGTTTCCATTTTAGGTATTTGAAGACAGTGGCTTATGTAGTGATACAAAAGTACGTTTTCATTCATAAAAATATCACCTAAACAGTCTCCCTTGGCAGGGTGCAGTGGTTCATGCCTGTAATCCCAGCACTTTGGGAGGCTGAGGCAGGAGGATTGCTTGAGGACGGGAGTTCAAGACCAGCCGAGGCAACATAGTGAGATCCCCATCTCTACAAAAAAATTAAAAAATTAGCCTGGCATGGTGGTGTGCACCTGTAGTCCCAGCTATTTGGGAGGCTGAGGTGAGAGGATTGATTGAGCCTGGGAGGCAGAGGTTGCAGTGAGCTGAGACTGCGCCACTGCACTCCAGCCTCGGGCGACAGAGTGAGACCCTGTCTCAAAAAATAAAAAATAAAAATAAAAAAATGAAAACAATTAACAGTCTCCCTTCTCCAAAAACCGAGAGACAAATATGAAGGTAAGTGTACTCAGAAGTGGGTAGTGTTGTTTACAAGGCAGGAAAACATTATGCAAACCAGGAAAGTGATGATCACTCAAGGGCTTATTATGAGTAGAGGGTGAAGGATAAGTACAGAGATGTGTCATGTCATCCACAATAATCCTCAAAATTAGCTCTGCACTGGCACATATGTAGGCAGGACCAGAAGGTGTTAGGGAAGCAAGGCAGGACAGCCACCTCAGTCAGGCCGTTTCAGATTTGGATTCCCTGTGGAGATATTTGGTTTCCCACTCTCTAAGCTGAGGAAAGAAAAAAAGTTTTGCCCTTGTACTTGAGAACAACGATGAGGTTTAATATCTTGCCCATTAGTGAGCTGGTAACATCTCTGGGACTCAAGTGTTGTCACTCTCAGGCTACTTCTGGAAAAGCCAAAAGGCAGAATGAGAAAGCACATTTGCGTATAATTAAGGTAGGCTTCACCAAAAAGCCCAACTAACAAGACCACAGTTCCAAAGATACAAGGAGGTAACAAATGGATGAAAATGAATAGAAAACACTTGAAACAAGTAAAGGTTTTAAGGGAAAAATAGAAGGTGACAAGATGCTACATGGAAGCTAGCAATGCTGTCAACTGGCTTTTTGCTGAGAGAGGCTTTTATACTTGCCTGAGGAAAAGGATCAGCTGATGCTAGCAACACATTTTCTGGTTTGAGGTCACAGTGAACAATATTTTTAAAATGAAGGTGCCGCAAAGCCACGAGTATCTATAAAGAAGAAAAATCACCAAAATAATTTCATTCCAGTGTATGAATTTAAAAATGTCTTATACCAGTTAAAAGGCCAACAAAAAAAACTGACAATGAACATTCAAACTTCTTTATGTTCAAGACCACTGAAATGAGCTGGATTAACACAGGTTTCTAAAGAAATTTCAATGAAAAAATTACATATGATGGTATTCATACAGCAGCCAAGACAGATGTAGATAAAGGACCTATGAAATCTAACAGGGATACCCATTCTTAAATATTCTCGAAGAACCAAGACTAAGCCAATATACATTTTAAACTTTCGTGAAAAGTTTGAATACATGGACCTGCAAACATGTTATCAATTTGGTACACTGATTAATATAGATACGAATGGGCTCTGATTAATATAGATATAAATCACATAACACAATAAAGCCACTACAACCTTTTCTAGTGTAGTTTAGACTGGAAGTAGGGACTAAACAACAAGGCCAGAAAGCTGTAGTTAAACAGTGATAACATTTGATATTAAATATTATATTTTTTGCTGTCTCTAATTGATTTCTTACCTGAGTAATTAAAAACTTCGTTATATGCTCTGGCAACCTGCCCTTTTCACTTGACAAGATCATCTCCAGCATGTCTCCATGGAGTTTTTCCATAACAACAAACACTCTTTCAGGCGTCTCAAACATACACTCCAAATTTACAACACCAGGGTGATGAAGGTTCTATTAAAGATAAATAAAGCACTTGAAGAAAATGAGTTTTTTGATACTGTTTGGCAAGCTTGCTGATTATACAAAACTGTTCAAGCTTAAAGCTATAGAGAAACCCACACTTAAGATTTTTAACACCTCTACATTCCACATGTGCTGCCTTATATTTTTGAAATTCTTATGTCTCCAAAAAATACATCTTTACTTTCCATGCATAGCGAAATTATTTCTATGTGAAAAATCCAAGTTCTAGCACAGTGAATTGCTAATTAGGTTTTAATTAGAATACCATATTGAGAAATCTATAATTTCTTACAATATTAAACATATTGTCCTAACTAAGCATACTAGGCTATTTCTTATACAACTGGTAGAAATCTAATGTAGTAAAGATGAAATTTATACAAGTAGTACATTGGGATGTGCACTGATGAAGTACCTTAGTCAAAACCTTCTATAAGTATTCCGCTACTGGAGGCTGCAGTAGTTTTTGACAGAAGCTCTTATACTAAGTGAAGATCATAAAAACAGCAAAAAAATAGAGAGAGAGAGAGCCTTTGCTTTGTCCAGTATACCATCCTAACTGCTTGATTTTCAAGCACTCAATAAATATAGTTAATCCTTGAGAAACACAAATTTGAACTGCATGGGTCTACTTATATGTGGATATTTTTCAATAAGTACAGTTGGCCTTCGGTATCTGTGGGTTCTGCATCCACAACAAAATGAGGATTGAAAATACAGTGTTCATGGGATACAAAAACCTGAGGATATGGAAGACCAACTTTCCCTACAGGTGGGTTCTGCAGAGTCAAATGTGGGATGTAGGTATGCATGGATTTTGATATCTGGGGTGGGGGTTCTGGAACAAATCCCACACAGATACCAAGGGACTACTATATTTCCACAATAAAGTAATGACTAGTCGTGGTAAGCAGCACTGCGCTTGACAAATTAATTGCCACATGTGTCACGGAAAATGACGCTTAGCATTAGGTAGTCTCTTGTAATAATGCTTAAATCTGAATTGTTCTTCTGGGTCATCAACAAAAGCCTTTGATCATTTGACCTTTATCTTTTTTCTCTGCACAACAACAAATCCGAACATCACAAAAATAATTATATTCCACTTATATTCCAATGAGCAAGAAAAGAAAAAAATCATCATGAACAAAACCTACCTAAACAAAAAAAGCAGGAACTAACTTAAATGTGCTAACAGCTGAAGAGAGAAAAAAATTAAATGCTTCTTTATTTTAGAAAAAAAATCTCAGTGAGTGATAAAATTGTATGTAAAATGAAATTTAAAACCTCAAATGGCTCACTGTTCAGAAACCTCACAGATGGATGCTGGGTGGTGAGCAGCAGAAGGCCTTGTGGGTGAGTCTACATTATTGTAGTTGTCCTCTCGCTACCCATTTGCAAGGAATGCCTGGCATCAACTGGGTACAGAGCCAGGCAATGGCTAGCAGGAGCTCCGATGATGAAAACTTGTTTCTTAGAGAATCCTTTTCCTACTTTGCCCATTTTGATCTCTGCCTCAGACATCTGATGGGTCTCTTTGATTCTGATGCCTTGGGGTGAAATCATACAGCATAATGGAGTCATGGAATTGCAAGTTTATTATGAATGTGATCTAAGCAGATGCCTGCAAATCTACCCAATAGCCTTTTACCTCTAAAGGGCTTGAGTTACTGTTCTTCAAACCATTGTACTGTTAACTGGTCAAATCTGACTACTTCGGATAGACTTCACCTCCCAAGTTGCTCTCTCCTGGTCAGAGCTGAAGCACATGGAGAGAGGGTGGGGTTCACAAAGCTTATATTATCAGCTCTCTTACTTTATTTTTCCTGAGTACCTGCAAGTAAGACCAGACAGCCACATGGCTTTGACTACCATGGGAGGGCCAGATTCTAAGGAGGAGACTCATATGACTATATACACTTATTTGGTGGGTACCACAGAACATGTGATAGCACTGTTCATATCTGAACTTGTGACACAGGCTGTCTCATTTCCTTTTCCTTATATGCCTTCCCCTGTTAGAGAAGCCATGATGAGTGCACAGACCACTGGCCTCTGAATTGCCAAAGGTCTCAGCTGCACTCTTTTCATCAACAATCATAGCATGAGCTTTAAGGATTACATGAGAGAGTCTGTCTAGAGTTATGATTCTCCTAGGACAAGTTCACTACAAGATGTGTGAAGTACACTTTCCTCTTTGAGTATCTTCTTCATTGATTCTTTTATTTTTCTATTTAATATAACTTTAAGCACTTTAACAGTGTTCTGGGGAGTCTGACTTCCTTAAATGGCTAAGCTTTGCAGTATGGGTGAGAAGCAGAAGCAATGAATAGGAAAGGAGGAGACCAACAGAAGTAGACAGCAATGGTAGGTATCCTGTGTGTAGGCAGAGGAAAAACTAGTATGAAGAAGAGATAAAGGTTAAGGGAGAGTGACCTTGGGGGCCCAGGGAGGTCAGGGAGAACAGGAGTGGTGTTGGAGCTGCACGGCCTGCTGCTTCTGCTGCTCTGAGGCTCTGAAAGTCAGAAAAGAGGGGAGAGTCACAATGACTGGGAAGCCTTCCTAGCTAAATTATCTGAATGATGTGAATCATCATGTGCCTCTACCTGTATTCCTCCAAGTACATTAGTTTTACTTTTTCTTTTTTTTTTTGAGACAAAGTTTCACTCTTGTTGCCCAGGCTGGAGTGCAATGGCACCATCTCAGCTCACTGCAACCTCTGCCTAAGGAGTTCAAGCAATTTCCTGCCTCAGCCTCTCAAGCAGCTGGGATTTCAGGCATGCGCTACTAAGCCCGCCTAATTTTGTATTTTTAGTAGAGATGGTGTTTCTCCATGTTGGCCAGGTTGGTCTCAAACTCCTGATCTCAGGTGATCCACCTGCCTGGGCCTCCCAAAGTGCTGGGATTACAGGCGTGAACCACCGCGCCCAGCTAGCACATGAATTCTTAGAGGTACTAAAGTCCTTCACTCAATTTATTCCTTTTTCTTACTCCACAACATGACGTGAGGTGCCCCTGTCCAGAGGGTAGAACTTTAATACATGTTTACTTCCGGAATTGGGGTATTCACAGAATCTTCTAGGTCAAAAATAAGGGACAGATTAATAAGAGCATCCATTGTCAACTATTTTGTGCCACGTTGATTGTCAGCTCTGAAGGGATCTACAAATGTTCTCTAATAGCATCTTGATGAAAAGGATAAGGGAACATTTTGTTATTTTCCAATAAAGGTCTTTGAATGTGGTTAGATATATAGATTTTTAAAAAATACATATTCAATGAAAACATCAGACTCAAGGCCAAGTATACACAAGTGATAAAAAGAAGTCTTAGAAAAGTTTAAACTTGTACCTTCATTTCACTTGGCCCTTGCTCTTTTATGAACATATTTATACCTTACAGTTTTCCCAAAGTACATATTGAATGACAGCTAAAAAAATCTTCCCAGTAGCAAAGTGATTTTGCTTTATCTGAATAGTTGATATGAAACAACTTTATTTTAACATTTATTTATATATGGTTGAGACAAAGTCATCATAGACACTTATGAACTGTATTTTTTTGCATTGAAAAAAATGACTAAACGTTTTTATATTTGATAACAAAAGAAAATAAAACAGAATACATAGATCATGCCTTATTTAGTCAAACTTCTTATACTGTACAGATAAGAATATGTCATTAGCCTAGAGAATATATTTGAAGACTGGAAATAAGAAAAAAGTTCTAGCTATTTTCTAGCTATTATTTCTCTATTTTCATGTGTAATTATTCTATTATTTTTAATACCTTAATTATGACTTTAAGATAAATTCAACCAAGGTGGTCCATGTGACTTTTCTGAAACAGTTTTAATTTTTCATATAAATATGAAATAGCCTTTTAACCATTTCCTCCTAATCTCAAAAGTGACAGAATTATTAATTATTTTAAAATGGCAAGAAGACTGAAACATCAACTATGGCATAGTGTGCAAAAACATTTTTGTCCAACTTCTCAGGCTTTACACAGAAATGCAGATAAATTTCATGGCAGAGCAAGCTACTACAGGACTCTCTGGCCATCTGTTTGTTGTATTTAAGTAATTTAATTTTCAGGAAATGAAACATTTGGCCAAGTACAGGAAAAAATAGTGTCCATTCACACATAACAGATTGATGACATATCCACGGGGTGAATATAAGTTGTTTTAAAGCCTAGGAGGAAATATCATTTGTAGATCAAGACAAAAACTCTCTTGACCCAAGTTGCCTAGAAAATGTGTATATAATCAATGAAAAATTAGTCACTAGAAGCAAATGCTTTTATAAATGTAATATCTCAAGAAAATAATTAACTACTTCTAATTTTTTGTTTATACATACATTCTCATTTATATTTTTTGATTTGTGTGAAAGGATATTATTTAATATTGATATCTAAGTACTAATATTCTTTAAGTCTAACATTGTTGCTTTATTGTAAATCTAGAGTTTATACTTCATTCCATATATGCAGTTTCCACCTTCTACCTTTAAGATTATTCTACTCAAACATATGAGAGATAGGAAAGAGAAGAATTAGATTCATTCAACCTATCTTTTAAACAGGTCTTTCGGAGCAATTCAGTTTTAATATGGGGACCCCTGACTAATTTTTTCTTTTCTTTTCTTGAGACAGAGTCTTGCTCTGTCACCGAGGCTGGAGTGCAATGGCGTGGGTGTGGCTCACCGCAACCTCTGCCTCCTGGGTTCAAGCGATTCTCCTGCCTCAGCCTCTCGAGTAGCTGGAATTACAAGTGCCAGCCACCATGCCTGGCTAATTTTTGTATTTTTAGTAGAGACAGGGTTTCATCATGTTGGCCAGGCTGGTCAGGCTGGTCTCAAACTCCTGACCACGCGATCCTCCCACCTCGGCCTCCCAGCATGCTGGGATTACAGGTATGAGCCGCTGTGCTTGGCCTAATTTTCTGTCAAAGAACAAACTGATTCAGTTCATAATGAGATAGATAAACTAAATATAAAAGTGATGAGCCTAAGATCTAAATTCTAAATGGCATACAAACCAGAAGGAAGAATATTCCATTACACAATACTACAGGTGGGGGCATGAGGTATAGCACTGTAGCAGTGGCCTTGTTGACTTCCATTCCTGCCAGTTTCCCAGGGTCAAGAGAAGAGCACACCTTCTGATACATTTTCTAATTACAGTCTCTTGCAATTTATGCTTCATGTCATGGTCTTAGAAACCACGATTCTTTAATGCCTTCTTAAAGGGAAATAGACTATACTTACCTGATAGAGACTAAAAAGTCATCTTGCAGAGAACAGACAATTATAAAGGTACTTGTTAAAGATAACACCCAAATTGATAAGGTAAGCTCTCCTAAATTCCACAACCTTATATTCAGTTGTCTTTTGGGTATATTCATTTAAATGAAAGAGATCCAACAATGAAATCAGTGTCTTTCCACCCAAACTTATTCTTCCAATGTTTCTTCGATTGATGAATGGTGAATCACCTAGGTTAGAAACCTTGAGCTCATCCTAAATGCTAACTTCTCTTTCATCTTCAACAACCCACTGGTCTCTAAAACTAATAGAGTCCAGCTCCTTCATCTCTCACACTGACCCCTTACCTTCCTCCTCACCATTACTGCCTTGGTTTGAGCCCTCATCTGTTTCCTAGGGATATGCCACAGCATCCCAACTGATCTTGCCTTAGGTCTTGTTCTCCAATCCATTCTTCAAAAGGCTGCCACTGTGATCTTCCCAAAGGTGATTCTGACGCTACCATCTTGCTTCAAGCCAACAAGTGAAACACCACTAACTTCTGGATAAGGTGTCTACTCTTAGTAAGGCACATGAAACCCTTCAAAATCAGCTCCCTTTTCTCCGTCTGCTTAGTATTTCTCCAGCTTCTTCTTTTCTTCGCCCAAATATCCACCTTTTTAATCGCCACCTTAAAGCCATTTTTATAACAAGCCACACTCTCCTTTCTGTGCTTTCATACATACTACCCTTCAGCCTGAACACAAACATTTGCTTACTGTGAATATTCAGCTGTCAGGTAGCTTTCAATGACTCTCCCAGTCTGTCTTGGATGTCCCTCTACTCTCAGTCTTTGGTGTAATCCCCCTTTATAACACTTGTCCTATCATATTTAGTTATTGGTGGGCCTATTTGTCTTACTTACAAGACTACAAGCTCCATAAAGGCTATAATTTATCATTTGGTATTCTCAGTCAATGTAAGTTTAGTGCCTGGTACATACTAAATATTCAAAACAAGTTTGTTAAATTTGATTGAAAGATGAAGAGTCACTATTTCTCCTTACTTTTCATTAAGTGAATACTATTCTTTAAGATATCCATGGCTTTTAGATATGCTAGTACATGTTTGACATATTTAGTGACAGTACATTCTGCAACAAATATTATATATAGTAATAGCCTCTCCAAAAAAAATACAGTACATGACTTTTTAATTGAATTCTCTTAAATCTGTTAGTAGGAAATTTCAGGATTCTGATGACAAATATGACCATTAGTAATGACTTTTTTTTATGAGACATATTCTTACTCTGTTGCCCAGGCTGGAGTGCACTGGTACAATCTCAGTTTACTGTAGCCTCCCCATCCTGGGTTTAACTGATTCTCCTGCCTCAGCCTCCTGAGTAGCTGCAATTACAGGTGCCCACCACACGCCTGGCTAATTTTTGTATTTTTGGTGGAGACAGGGTTTCACCATGTTTACCGGGCTGGTCACCAACTCCTGACCTCAAGTGATCTGCTGGCCTCAGCCTCCCAAAGTGCTGGGATTACAGGCATGAGCCACTGCACCTGGCCAGTAATGACTTTTATGATAAATACTAATAATATGGATGCAACTCTCAGAGATGCCACTGCTGATGAGTTGCAATGATTTCCCTAGGCCCAAGGATATGACAAAGAGAGTCTCTTTTACTTTCCAGGTACAACCCCTCAAAATCTATCAGTTTTGATCAGCGTTTTTGTAAAGATTTCAACATCTTTGATAAGAAGAAACATGATTTTCCTATCCAGGAGACTGGTATTTATTTTATACCTAGCTCTTAATAAGGAGATACTCTAGATTCAGATCATTTTCAAAAGCCACTAGGAAACAGTTACCAGCAAGAGGTAAGCAAAGTAGCAGCACAGTCAGGATAATCCCTTCCCTCCATGCCAACCCTCCTTTACATTGTGAAAACCTTACTATGATTCCATCCTGGTCCTGAGGATGAGAATAAAGAATTGAAAATGGGCTATTCAAATGATAATGATCACCATACCTCTTTTTCTCTTACTTAGAAAAGGTCTTTCAACTCCTCTTATTTTTTTATTTAACCCAGAACAGGTATGACTACAAGGAAAGCCTGGAAACCTGGAGCTTAATTTCAGGAGCAAGTTATCTGAAGACAGACTGGCCTGAGTTTGAATTCCACCTCTGCCTCTTCCCAGCTTCTGCCTTCTGGTGAGTTATCTAAACTCTCTGAGGTGCGCTTCCAATTCTTTCGTAAAATGGGATGATAATAATGTGTCAACTCATTACACAGTCAGGTCTTATTATTTAATGCAACAAAATACTTTAAATTATGCCTGGCACATAGTAAGGGTTAGTTATTACTACTGGGTAAATTTTATGGCATTTAAAAATGATTTAGCCCAAATGTCCCTCTTTAGTTTGATAACTGAAAGTTACAGTCAGTCACAGAGAAGAAAACCTCCTTCAACCTTTCACCCAATGGAGGGTCTGTCAGATTAAGTATGAACTGCCACAGACCTACACCTTTTAGTTAGTCAATCCCCATCTTTCCCCTTACTGTGTGTGTGTTTTTTTAAACAACAAATTTATTATCTCACAGTTCTGTAGGTCAGAAGTTTGGTGAGCTCAGCTGCTTTCTCTAGTCTGGGTTTCACAGACAGAAATCAAGTTGTTGGCAAGCTGCTCTCTTATCTGGAGGCTCTGAGGGAGAACTGCTTCCAAGTTCATTCAGGTTGTTGATAGAATCTAGTTATTTGGGCTGCAGGGGTGAGGTCCCTGTTTCCTTGCTGGCTGTGAGCCAAGTGTCTCTCTCAGCTCCTTGAAGCTGCTTGAATTCCTCATGATGTTGCTCCCCACATCTAACCAGCTGCTGTGTGTTGAGTCCTTCCACACTTCAAATCTTCGCGACTACTTCCGCTGTATCTCTTCAGCCTCCAGCTGGAGAAGGTGCTCTGCTTTTAGGGGCTCATGTGACTAGACTGAGCACATCTGAATAATCCAAACGACTCTTCCTATTTTAAGGTCTGAAACTTTAATTATACCTGTAGAGTTCCTTTTGCTACCTAAGGTAACATATTTATTGGTGCCAGAGATTAGAGTGCAGACATCTTTGGCAGGGAGGGGGTGTGCTGGGGGGCATTCCACCAACCACACCACACAAAGCCTCCACTATTTGGTCTGCCTAACACATTCCTCAATTCTAGAGCAGGAATATGAAGCCTTTGTTCTTTGGAACTGAGGGAAATAGTTCACAAACAACTGTAATAAAATATATTTATTAGTTATATTATTTATTTATAAATGAACATATTCAAATATACTCAGAAGCAAAGTGAACACTATAAAGACATCCATGTATCTGTCAATCTGGATGCATCCATTTTGCCAGTCTGGATCCATCTACTTTTTCACATCTTGCTTTCTTTCTTTTGATGTCTCTTCAGATGGAAGACAGTATCTTTATTTGTGAAGACATATAAGGCTTCATAATTTATTGGAAATTGTAATCATTTCAAATAATACAAATTAAAGAACAAAAAGATGACAATATAACAAAAAGAACACTCATGCTTTATCCTTATTTAGGGAATAAAAAAACTTTCAGGTATTAAAATCTTGCACAACTTAATTACCATTAATATTTTACATTTACATAAAAATATTTTATTCTTATGCTGATATATAAGGGAAAGATGAATGAAATTGAATGGGAAAGGTAGGCTGTTTTTTCTCAGAGAATTAAAAAAAAATGAAGCCCAAATTACACATTTTTCTCAAGGATGCTTACTTTCTCCCTTTTGTCTTATTGCCAACCCTTGGGTATTTTCAGGATACTCTGTAACTTACTTATGCAGATGTTTTACTGTAATAACATAATTATTTCCCACCATGGGGTACCTTGCTGTGTTTTCAGACCTCAGTGATGACAGTGGTGCTTCAACTTGAGGGCAATAAGGGAAAGGCTGTGCGTTGTATCACATGAAAGTTCTCCTGATCTTAAGTGAGAACAGAGATCATTTGGTTATTGCCTATGAACACGTCCCCATTTCATCTTCAGTTGGCAAAAAGTTTACAATTAAAACAGGCTCATTCTTCAGTAATTATCTTTTGGGGGGTAGCATGCTTTAAGAAATTTCATCTACAATGTTTTAGAAATTCACACTGATATTAACTTAGAACAAAATAATGTTAATATGTACCATCAGAGTAATAAATGCACACAGCATTACTTCAACAAGACCAAATAGAACAATCTACCTTCTTGTGAACAGGTATCACTCGTTGACTGTTATATCAATGAGGTCATAATCAAATTTAACTCACTGGATTCTGAGAGTTCAGAAATTCTCAGATCATTCCTATTAAGAACTGTTTTCTCATACCATCCATTGGAACTAGAGTATAATTATACTTTTGTTGTGCCTCTAACTTGCAGAGATTTATCTTGGTTTAATATAGTTCAGACTTTTCTAGAAGAAAAAGTAAGTTGAAGTACCTCTATTAACTGCTAATGACAACAGATATATTATGCCCTAGTATCAAGAAAAGGAGTCAACTTTGAGGTGGCTAGGTTATCATGCACAATGTATGATTACAATTTTCTCATCCTAAATTAGTTTAAGTCCTGTGCATTCTATTAAGTAAAACTGGCCCCAAGGGTTGGGTAGAGGGGAGGGCCAATTCAATGTTTGTATAGCAAAAAAAATCACTTGAGAACTAATATCTATTCGTGTGTGTGTGTGTGTATTCATTGCATAAATATGTATAATATATGTATACATGTGTATAAAATATATATAAATATGTATAAAATATATATTCTGAGAGTTCAGAAATTCTCGGATCATTCCTATTAAGAACTGTTTTCTTAACAGGAAACAGTTAGCCTGGTCTGTCAGCCAGGCTGAAGTGCAGTTGCACAATCTCAACTCACTGCAACCTCCGCCTCCCAGGCTCAAGCAGTTCTCCCACCTCAGCCTCCCAAGTAGCTGGGACTACAGGTGGGCGCCACCAAACCTAGCTAAATATTTTGTAGTTTTAGTAGAGACAGGGTTTCACCATGTTGCCCAGGTTGGTCTCGATCTCCTGGCCTCAAGTGACCCACCCACCTCAGCCTCCCAAAGTGCTGAGATTACAGGCATAAGCCACCATGCCTGGCCAACATCCATGTATATTCATAAACCTATCCACATACCTCACAGTCATTCTTCATTTCATACATTCTAGAAATGATTCAATCTAGATTTAAATACAGGATTGCTGCAGACACGTGATAAATATAATGAGTCCTCTCTTTCCCTATAAAAGGACAAGTAGCTAAATGTAGAGGGGTGAGAGGAGTTTGCAGAAACCAATACTTATAAATACTCTCTCATCACCTTTCATTTTTTTCTAGCCTTTTTTGACTTTTCCACATAGAAATAGTATAAAAATATTTGACATTTTCTACATATCACCAGGCATCCTTCAGAAAAGATGAATGGAAAGTTTTAAAAACAAAACCTATCAAGAAAATGAGAAAAAAAAAGCCACAGACTGGGAGAAAATATTTGCAAAAGACAAATGTGATTTGGAAATATTATCTAAAATATACAAAGAACTACGAAAACACAACAAGAAAACAAACAGCCAGATTAAAAAATGGGCCAAAAACTTTAACAGACCCCTCACCAAAGAAGACAAACAGATGGAAAATAAGTATACGAAAAGTTGCTCAATATCACATGTCAGGGAAATGAAAAACTGGTATTAAAATACCAGTAAGATACCATTACACACCTATTAAAATTGCCAAAATCTGGAATTCCGACAAGGCCAAATGCTGGCAAGGATGTGGAATAAGAAAGAACTTTATTTCATTGCTGGTGGGAATATAAAATGGTGCAGCAACTTTGGGAGACAATTTAGTTGTTTCCTACAAAACCAAACACATACTTAATATACTATCATACTTCTGGGTATTTCCCCCAAAGAAGTTTAAAATTTATGTTCACACAGATACCTGCAGAGATACTTATAGCAGTTTAATTTATAATTGCCAAAACTTGGAAGCAACCAAGATGTCTTTCAGTAGGTGAATGGACAAACTGTGGTATGTCCAGGCAAAGGAATGTTAGTCAGTCCCCAAAAAACTAAGCTTTCCAGCCATGAAAAAAAACATGGGAAAACTTAAATGTATATTACTAAGTGAAAGAAAGCAACCTGAAAAGGCTACATACTATGTGGTTCCAGCTATGTGACATTCTGGAAAAGACAAAAAGAGAAAACTATGCTGAAAATAAAAAGATCAGTGACTGCCAGGGATTGGGCCAGATAATTGTTGAATATGTGATGCACAGAGGAATTTTTAGGCAATGAAAATACTCTGTATGATACTATAATGGTGGATATATGCAATCATACATTTGTCCAAACCCATGGAATGTTCAACATCAAGAGTAAACCATGATGAAAACTATTGGACTTTAGGTAATTATGCTGTGTTAAGGTAGGTTCATCCACTGGAACAAATGTGCCACTGTGGTGGGAGATATTCATGGTGGGGGGAGGGCTACACACGCATGGGGGCAAGGTGTATATGGGAAATCACTGTATCTTCCTCTTAATTTTGCTGTGACACTAAAATTGCTCTAAAAAATAAAGTCTTTTAAAAATATCTCTTTAAACAAAACAAACAAAAAATAAAGTCTTTTAAAAATATCTCCTTCAATAAAACAAACAAAATCTCTTTAAACAAAACAAAACAAAATCTCTTTAAATAAAAATATATCTTTAAATAAAACAAAACCAACAAAATCTAGATGCCCTAAGCCCATCATCTGGGCATTAATGCTTATATATGTTTGAATTTGATAATGTAATTTTAGGGGGTGGGGGAAGTGAGAACTTGAGAAAGACTCACATAGTAAAGATCTTGTATTCATACATCCTAGTGCCCACCTTCTAACTCCCTACCAAGGTCAAAAGAGTGCAATGTTGGAGAATCAGCAAAGAAAGGCCACAAAAACAGAAAATTAATGACTAACCAATACCTTTTTTAAAAAATCGGTATTAATAAACATTGCATTCTTCAAATATGACCCCCTTCCCTTCATACCATTATTGGATTTGTGTTTAGGAGAAAAAGAAGATTAAAAGTCTGAATTATTGGGTCAGGCACGGTGGCTCACGCCTGTAATCCCAGCACTTTGGGAGGCCAAGGCACGTGGATCACCTGAGGTCAGGAGTTCAAGACCAGCCTTGTCAAGACAGTGAAACCCCGTCTCTACTGAATATACAAAAATTAGCTGGACATGGTGGCAGGCACCTGTAATTGCAGCTACTCGGGAGGCTAAAGCAGGAGAATCGCTTGAACCCGGAAGGCAGAGGTTGAAGTGAGTCGAGATTGCACCATTGCGCTCCAGCCTAGGCAACGAGAGCAAACTTTCGTCTCAAAAAAAAAAAAAAAAAAAAAAGTGTGAATTACTACAAATTGAAAAATGGAGCAAATATCTGGATTTTTCTTCTATTTGGCATCAAATTTCTGGAAATGAAAACACATCTGGAAAACTTTATTTCCTGTTAATCTACCTGGCTGGAAACAGTAACATTAGATTTTAAGTGTAATTTTTAAACAAATCCTATTACCGTAGTACAGATTCTATATTTAGATGTCAGCACACCAAAAAGCATAATATTCCATGATGATGTTAACTAATGTGTGCAGACACATAATTCTTTGGACGTATTATATACCAGATGATGGGAACTGAAGTGAGCATATAGGGTCTACTGGACACGGTTAGATGGATATTATGGGCAGAATATTATGGGCAAAAAGTCAAATGGTAATATCTTACGTCTGTATAAGGTTCTGTAGCAAAATGAGTTTAACTGACATATTCTCAAAATTAAACAAGCTTTTAATTATGGGATTTCTCAGAACTGTTAATAAGTAAAAGGCTGCGTTTACTTCTAAGACATGAATGACCTGGATACAGTACATAGACAACGTTTTCCAAATTTTCTTGATGAGAAAATGTATTATCACCTCTTATATGAAGGAGCTCAAAAGACTAGTATTCTTTGAAAAATATGTTGGGAAATAATGATTTTTAAAATGCTTTCTATAGTATTTAATTTAGTCCCCAAGACACTCCTATGAAGGAAACAGAACAAGTCAGCATGATTTCTAATGCATAGTTAAGAAAACTAAAGTTGAAAGAGAT
This sequence comes from Ateles fusciceps, assembly GCA_036589455.1. Taxonomy (NCBI): domain Eukaryota; kingdom Metazoa; phylum Chordata; class Mammalia; order Primates; family Atelidae; genus Ateles; species Ateles fusciceps. The sequence goes on from JAZHEH010002565.1 coordinate 6,673,171, forward strand.
TTACTAAAAAATGGAAAATTTTTACTTGAAACATGGACTTTTGACACTAACTTTTCACTATGACTTAAATTCTAATGGAGGAATATTTGGAAAATTTTCTAAATTAATTTTCCTTTTCTTATAATAGTTGTTTTATTTTTTCCTCTATTTTAGACATATATACATAATCTACACACTTTATTTTTGGAACATGCAAAAGACAATAAGACTTCCTTAAGAGCTCTAAAACATGTCTTGCCTATAGAAATAATTTCATAAAAATTCTTCACGTAATAAAATGCAAGGAAAAAAATGTTTGAAGAAATATATTTGATAAAACAGAAATATAAACCAACATCTCAATGTACACTAAAGGAGAAAGTATCTACATTTTGCACATTTTTCTCTAGAGAAATAATTGATTTCTTCATGATTTAAAAAGAAGTCTCCAGTTTCCAAAAAATGTCATTTTCCTACCCACCCTTAGCAATATTATTCTCTGCTTTTCTACCATAATTATCTCTTCTCTACTTACTCCTGATTGTCCAGAAGATATATATTTAATCTTGCTTCATCACAAGTTACCATGTTTTTTAGACACAAAAGAATGATGGTAAGAAATGCTTTATTCTTTTACTGGCACACCCTGCAAATCTGTATCCCCTGGTTCCTTTAGTTGTGGCTACATATTTCATTCAACAAATATTTACTGAGTGCCTTCCAGGGGCCAGACATTATGCTAAGGCATGTTCAGCCCCACCCCACTAAAAAAATTTTCTTGCCTTTAAACGTTCTTCTCTGTAATATGTAATCCCCAAACGCTGATCTGATCATAACAATTTCTTTTTGAAAGCTTCTCAATAATTTATCATTGCCCAGACATAATAAAATCCAACTGACTTGGTAACATATCAAAGGTTCTCCATGAACTCAAACTAAGCCCATTTCCTGGTCTTATTGCAGGCTTTGTCCCACTAGAGCAGTCTCCAAACTAAGGAAGGCATACTTTTGGAGAGCAAAAACATGTTTTAAGAGATATGAGCACAGAGATGGTTTTATGAAAATCTATTTTGTTTACATTTGTATTCCTACTATGTGGAACACGCTGGGCATTCAACAACTATAGTTTGAATGAACACACGTGTGAATGAATCCTAACAGTCCACACATACTCTTCTAATACAGATTTGTCTAAGAATATCCTGTGGTCTGAAAATTTTCCATCCCCAAGTTTGCTTTCATGATGATTTTTCCCCTACTTTCTAAAAGGAAGGGATGCATGCCATATATTCCAAATATCACTAGGGTGCTTTGCCATGGGAGAAAAATACTTTCTTCCACGGGGAGAATAATAATGGGAAAATTTGAAATACTGTGTTGGTATGAAGTGAATGACCCTAATGAATTGGAAATCAATTCTTTTGCAACTTAGTTTCTAATTCATGCTCTCAACAATAAAGAAGGATTTAATGGATTTATAAACAGAGGGAGGATTAAAATAAATCTCTGAAGAGAAATATAAATGACTGAGGTTATTTTTTTTGCTTAAAACTCAGCTCCTACCTTTTTAAAAAAGGAGTAAAATTATTTCTGAACCCTGTCTCATTTGTGCAATAAGTAATATTCACTCACCAATTTATAAACTAAATTTAAAAGTCAATTTCATTAATTAATATATTTCCAGTAACATTTCAATTTTTATGTTATATAAGCATAAAGATTTACAGAATATTTATCTTACTGAATAATATCTATATAGTTATATAAGTAATAACAATAGTTATAATAATAAATTAATCCAGGAGAATATTTTAAACATTTAAAATGTTGCTATCAAGAAATTTAAAAATCTACACTTTTTTTTTTTTTGAGACAGAGCCTTGCTCTGTCGCCCAGGCTGGAGTGCAGTGGCGTGATCTCGGCTCACTGCAGCCTCTGCCTCCAAGGTTCTCATGTGTCAGCCTCTTGAGTAGCTGGGACTACATACATGCGCCACCATGCCCAGCTAATTTTTTTGTGTTTTTAGTAGAGGTGGGTTTTAGCCATGTTGCCCAGCCTGGTCTGGAACTCCTGAGCTCAGGCAATCCACCCATCTCAGTTTGCCAAAGTGCTAGGATTATAGGCCCAAGCCACTGCACCTGGCTAATATACACATATTTTTATTGCAAAGAATTATGAAAGTAGAGCAAGAAAAGGCTTTAAAGTATAAAAACACAATTCAGTGGGGAAAATGGAATAGGTTCAAGGAAAACAAGGCATGTTGCAAAATGTACTGTTGTTAAAGAAAAGCCTATTCATGTTTTTAAAAAAATAGATGATAAAGGGTATCAAATGTCTGTAATATTTAAACTCTTGACCTCAGGTGATCTGCCCACCTCAGCCTCCCAAAGTGCTGAGGTTACAGGCATGAGCCACCACTCCTGGCTGTATTTTATTTCTCTACCTCTCGAGTCAGTAGCTGATACTGTGTTGACAGACTTGGGAAAAGCCAATTAAAATGCCTAGACACAGAAACTTAGAACCCAACATCTAGTCAGTTTTCTGCAATTGCAGTAAAATATAGAAAGATGTAACCATGTTAACCATGTAATCTCTTCTCCTGTCTTGTAAAGAAGAATTAACATCTCCTGTATACTTGCTAACTCTGGGAGATTCCTTCCCTGCAAAAGTATGTTCCTTCAGGAGACCACAGTGAGGTGGAGATTGGAAGTGCAACGGCCAGGTTAGGGAAGATGTCATTTACTAGAGTTTCAGATGTCATCTGCAGCTCAATATTGCCAGTTGTTTGTAACTCATTAGCAAACACTAAGCCATTAATCCATTAATTGGTATGTTCACATCTATGTTTCTTTTCTTCCCCATGTAAGCAGAGAACATAGCAAGTCCTCTGTATTACATTAGTTGTCTAAAGGCACAGAAACATCATCTTTAGAAATTCTGAGTCCCAGAAAAGTCTATGTTATTTTTCTATGTACAGCAGCTGTATACATGAGCTCCTTTAGGGGTGAAATCATATCTTTTCAACTTTTTATCTTATGAAACTCAATAAATGGCAGTTAAAGGAAACTATAAATGAAGAAATGCAATGTTTTATTTTGCTAAAAGAACTGTCCATTAAAATTGGGAATTAGAAATTATGATGTGCTTGCATGAGAAGTAAAAAATCATGGCAGTTGTTTGTAACTTATCAGCAAACACTAAGCCATTAATCCATTAATTGGTATGTTCACATCTATGATTCTTTTCTTCCCCATGTAAACCGAGAACATAGTGAGTCCATATCAAATGCCATTGATAAATAGGCATTTATCAATAATCACAACTGAGTACACTAGATAGCCATGATGACTGCATTTAGCAAACAACTGCTCTATTACCCTTTGGTCTGCAAAAATATTTTTAATGGTTACAAAAATTATGTCTTTATCACATAATACATTTTATTATCAAATTCTGGTTTGAAAAAGGGACTGTTATTAATGAGAGAAGTTAAGTGACATGCTCGATGTCAAATGAAAGGCTTACAGTGAGAGACAAAGAGGATGTTAATAAAATCAAGATGATCTGCTTCTCAGACGTATCTTACTCCCGTAACTGATATGCTGACAGTTACAAACCCAATTCATATAATTATCACAGCATAAAGAAGACATGTTTATAAAGGCAAGGTCATTTGTAATGTAAAATAAAGTGGTCTCAGCATGTCCACTATGAGCAAATGCTGAAACATTACCCATTTAATGAATATTAATTATATATTAAAACCTAGAATTAAATACATAAAAAAGAACAACTGCTGTCTAGACTCAGCAGAGATACTATTCAGGCAGTAGTTCTGATACTTGATCTGCCATTTCAATTATTTAAAAGCGTTCCAAATATTTATGCCACAAGTTTTTAGAGAAAATTTCTTTGTTTTGCAGAAGTAAAGGATGAGGGATTTTTACATCCCCCCCCCAAAATGAGAACCAAAGAAGTACCTGTAGAATTGCAACCTCATTACGAAGCTGGCTCTCTTGTTTTGTTGGAAATCTTAATTTGTCAATGATTTTAATAGCTACATCTCTTCCTGTTTTACGATGTTTTCCTTTAAAATGAAAAAGGGAAACGTAAGTGTGTTATTAAATACCATCTATATTAAAGAACACTAAAATTTGCAAGGACATTTAAAGAAATGATAAACATATTTCACTGAATAAATTAACATTTCTAAAGAGCACTGACTTATATATATATATATAAAGATTTCATTATTCTAAATCAAATACATGCTTTAAAATTAACCATAATTTAGAATGTGAAAGAATTGGGGCATTGAAAGCTATATGTATCAACAGCCTGGTATTTTTTCCATAAAAATATATGTTTTAGAAACAGAATATTGAGCTATTTAATATAGAAAATATTTATATCATTAGAAAATTAACTCCCCTTTAGAAAGTATATATATATATATATATATATATATATTTTGAGACAGGGTCTCATTGTGTCTCCCAGGCTGGAGTGCAGTGGCGTGATCTCGGCTCACTGCAACTTCTGCCTTCTGGGTTTAAGTGATTCTCCTGCCTCAGCCTCCTGAGTAGCTGGGATTACAAGTATCTCCATCATGCCCGGCTAAATTTTGTACTTTTGTAGAGATGGGGTTTCACCATGTTGGCCAGGCTGGTCTTGAACTCCTGACTTTAGGTGATTCACCTGCCTTGGCCTCCCAAGTGCCAGGATTATAGGCGTGAGCCACCCACCTGGCCTAGAAGGTATAATTTTAAAGTCCTCATAAGATAATGCAAGTTATAGGGCAAAGAATTAAAGTCTTGGCTCTGTCATTTATTAGCTGTGTTTTCTTGAGCCAATCACTCACTCTTTCTGAATTCTAGGTTCCTCATCTACAATGAGAAGATTGGATGAAAGGAGGCATGTAAAGTATACAAAGTACCCTGGTAGCTACACACACTCAAAAACTGTTAGTTATTATGATCATCGTCATCATCACCACCACATAACAGGCCCTTTATGTACATTACACCTCATTTATCTACTACGACAAACTTTTCCGGAATTCTATGGGGCACCCCCAAGTTCTTAACTTCTACACTACTATATTGTGGTAGGTACAAAATATAGCAGTGTTAATTGAATCTGAAAATAAGAAATGAAAATGAATCAGAAAATAGAAATGGAAAATGGATCTAATTACTCAAACTTTTTGGCTACATACAAACTAACTTGAAATTCCAGTCTTCTACCACTTGTAAATCTAGCGTTCACTCACCCTATATCCCACTCTCACGATTTCTTCTCTTTCCAGGTTGCTTCCCTTTACTATCAAATCACCTTGTGTTCACAGTCTGTACTTCCTTAACATCATCTTTTACTCTTTGATTCACTGCAGTCAGTCTCTATTTCAACTCAGCCATTTTCCTGCAAGTACTCTTGTCAAGGCCATGACTTTTTTCATCTCTACTGCTTTGTCACTGCAGTACTTGGCCTCTCTTCTGAGACTCTTCTCATCTACTTTACCCATCTGTGTCTAGTCTTAATGTTTCAGTCTTACATGTGGAGGCCTCCTCCTATTCCTGGTCTTCAGTGTTGAATGTTCCAAATTATCTGGCATCTGCTGGTCTCTCTACTCTCATTTGTCACCCCCTGTCTCACCCCTACATGATATACAGTTACGTATATTTATGATGATCTATCTACCATAATTTTTTGCACACAACTATTATACTGTAGAGCAATAATCGAACATTTGGTCCCCTCTATTATACAGTTATGCATTAACAAACAGTACAATGGTTAGTAGGTCATGTAGGTTTCTCATCAAAAAAATCACTGGAGCATTTTATAAGGCTCAATGTTATTTGTAAAACAGAGTAGAACTTAATTAGTTTTTAAATTAAACATTACAGTATCATATGGTGATAAATAAAATTGAATGGGACACTGTGATTATTTCAGAGCACCCAACCTCACCACAAGAAATAATTTGCTACTGATAATATTAAGAACTGAAAGTTGTGAAGTCATTTTACAGGGCAGGTAAAGCATTAATATTAAATGTTTTTTAAAGACTTGAAAAATATCCTTTAACTGGCTGTAATCCAAAACAGCAGAATTTAGAATAATAAACTTACCAAAGAGCTTGATAATAAAAAAAAAGGTAAAAACTTGATATTTTACCTCAAAAATTTAAAAAACAAATCTTAATGAAACAAATATATTGTTAAAGACACTAGAAAGTTAAATTTAGTTTTATCTACTAACATGAATGAACTTCTATAAAGGTCTGATCAAGTATGCCAAAAGAAAATGATAATTTGTTTACAAATCACAACTTCCTTGTTTTCGTAACATTTTGTCTGATAAACCAAACTACTTCATACGATGTGTAGAGTTTACCTACGTTAAAGCAAAAGAGGATTTTCAGGAGTACAAAACTTTCTCTTTCAAGACAGAAATATGCCAACTTTCCAGATAGTAACTATCTCAATTTTTTTAAAAGGCAGAACAAGAAAGATACACACACACACATATATCATATACACACATAGGTCTTCTCTTTTATGTTTTTCCTGGAAATATTGCTTTTCTAAATAAAACTAGTGAAAATTTTAAGTTCACAAAAATACGTAGAGAGATAACCTACCTCCATAAACAATTCCAAATTGTCCAGAACCCAGTACTTCATCAGGAAAAATCTGATATACTGTGCTGATGTCCTAGAGGTACAAGTTCAGTGAAAAACAAACATGAAGCAGAACAAAACATTAGTCCTAAAAAATTACATAATTGTATTAATATATCACAAATATTAAGTATTTTAAAAATAAATTATAGATGCTAGATGAAATTTGAAATGACTGCAATATTCAAAGCACACTCTTTAATTTATGTAATAACGTAATGTTTTGAAAACTGTTCTGATCCTAAGTGGCAAAGGTTTTCTAACATGCTAGCATATACATTTCATTAGAAAGAAATATGACTAAAAACCATACAATGTGATTTACTGTAAGTATTAAAAAAGATATTTGCCTGTTGAGATGGCTATTTGGAAATTTCATTAAATAATCACGGTTCCCAGTCACATGATCTGCGTGAATCCTGCTTCCAACCATTTCTCCCTGTATGGCTAGACTGGAAAGGTTGCTCCCTTATTAGTCACCCACATGCAGATGAACCTGAAGTGACGGAAGAGGAGGCTGAATCACTGTGAGTGAGCTGGAGATGCTGCAGAAGGATGGCAACCCATATGAAATTCTCATGTGTGAAGTAGCTAAACTTGTCCAATTTTATCACTTCAGGAGGTAACAAATTCCAAAAGTCTAATTCTTTCTCTTTGAAATAATAACTGCTGAATAAAGCATCTTTTTAATCTGTGTTTTATAGTCTGTGATTTCATCAGACAATTAAATCACAAGGTAATACTTTTTTCCTTTATATATTCCCATTACATCCCATCAGATTTTCCACCTGTCTTCTATTCTTATACTTTGACTTTATTTTTTTTAAGTCTTTTAACATCAAATCCTACCCTCTCTGTATCCTATAAACCCTTATCCTTTTCCTTTGTCCTTCCCTCTAGAAAATAACTACAAGTTGTCTCCATCCTGTGATTCCTTCAAAGTACCTTCAGGATGAGTTTGTGGCTGTCTAGGGACAAAACAAGTAATATTAACACTATTCTATTATTCTGAGTTAAAGCTATTTCATCTGATAAGAGAAGTGTTCTTTAGGCTTTCTGATTAACTCAATGGCTCATCCAGAAATTTCAGTAGACAACAGTGGCTGAATAGGGTTGAACAACTCCACAGCTATCAGGCATTTCCCAAGAGGCATATAGAGTAACTTGTATTTCCTAAAATGTCTCTGGCTAAGCAAGGGAGACAGGAACCTTCAGAAAAGAAATTACTTTAGGAATCTATCTCATGATTGACAGCACAATAATTTATCTAACCTTCACTATGACATTCGCCTAGTTCTCTCTAATTCATGTTTGGCTGTGTGTTTACTTTATGCCACTTTACTGTAGGCTTCAAAGACATAGTAAGGATAGAACAGAGTTTCATGAAGATAATTTTTTTAAACAAATCTTTAGAAAGTGTAAGCTGTAAACTGCATTCTTTTGGCCATAGGTACAGCAGGCAAATAGAGAAAAAGGTCTGGGTCATAGGAGGAGGTAGGAAAGGACTTATTACTTTTTGGTTACTTACAACAGGAATAAAACATAACAAAGCAAACATAAGAAAGACTGTAAAATATTTCATAACATGTCTGATCTACAATTTTCAAAAACTGAGCTGCAAGGATGGAGTTATGTGGCACAGGTGACTAGGGTGCTAAAATGAGAACCCATAAGATTTGATTTATGCAACTTTCTTAAAGTCTCCTTGATGTGTACAAGTGACTATAAGAGCATTTGCAACTACTTGTCATATTCTAGCACTTCTAGGTAGCAATAAGGAATGAGAACAATGGCATTTTTAAGCTACTCATGCAAATTGAGAAATGTATCTTATTTTGCTTGTGTATTTATTTTACTGTGTAATATCAACCATTACAATTCCAGTACCAAGCAAATATGTGAGAATTAGTCATCAAATTATACTTGCATAACTGAAATAAACAGATATTTGGTTCTACATTACAGAATCGATTATAGAAAAATTACTAAACAAATCTATATAATTTAACATTTCTAAAATCTTAGAGAAAAAATCCAAATTCTATATCACTTTCCAAAAATTACCAAAAAATTAAAATGAATTAAAAAATCTATTTTATGATGCTTTTATTTTCCAGTAATCACATTAACAAGTTTTATATTAGTAGGTACATACTTACCACATTTTCTTGAATCTGGCAATTTGATACCGAAATACTCACAGCGATATCTCCTGGAAATGCATGTTAAACAACATGCACACAAAAGTCAGTAAGAGACGTAATAGCAAAACAAGTAAATACATGCTTACAACTCATCCTGCAAAAGTGGTTTTAAATAAATCCTAGCAATTAGGTTTTTCTAAGAAAATGTCATTAGAATATTTATTTCCTTTGAAAATTACATATTCACCATACTTGGTTTTGAAAAATAACATTTTGTCAGTTTAGAGTTTGGAGTCAGAAGGACTTGGATTCAAATACTGGCTTTGCCACCTCACAGCTTTGGTACAAACTTAGACAACTTAATCTCGCTGCAGAGATACTGATTTCCTCAGTTGTAAAACAGACAAATCATTAAAGTCTACCTATTGGAACTGAAGTAGGCATTAAAATAGAGATCTCGTGTAAAGCACTTAGCACCAAAATAGGCAAATATATTCTATTAATATGTATTTCGATTGTAGAGATAAATTTAAAAATTGTGACAGATCAACAGATAACATTGTAATGTAAAAAAACAGAAGTTAATTCATAGGTTTCATTATGAGTAACCATTATGAAATTTAAAAATCAATTTTTTATACAAATATTCCTCTAAAATTTCTTCTTTATAATTAATCCTCAATACTGGATCTAGGTTGCATTTTAGCAAATGTATCACATTCTCCTAATGAATAGAGATTTCTTCCTGGGATAAAATGATCAAGAATTACCAATTACCATGTACTCTGCAAATCAAATACCCTACACAGAATACTAGGTGAGATGTTTTTAGGGAAACTTATTAATGCAGATTTGCAAATAACAAGACTTGCATTTCATGTCTAGCTAAAGCTGACTAGATTACCTCTTCTCTCTTATTTTTTTGAGGGCAGGGTGTCTGTCACCCAGGCTGGAGTACAGTGGCTTGATCTCGGCTCACTGCAACCTATGCTTCCCAGGCTCAAGCAATTCTCCTGCCTTAGCCCCCAGAGTAGCTGGGATTATAGGCACCTGCCAACATGCCTGTCTAATTTTTGTATTTTTTGCAGAGACTGGGTTTCACCATGTTGCCCAGGCTGGACTTGAACTCCTGGGTTCAAGTCATCCGCCTACCTCAGCCTCCTAAAGTGCTGGGGATAGAGGCGTGAGCCACTGAGGCTGGACAGATTACTTCTTTTACAATCAATAGCTTTAGAGGTCTGTAATTGCCTAATATATAGTGTTTACCCGAATTTGTTAAATTTTAATATAAAATAGCTACAATAAAATAGGATAATTTAACAAACTAAACATCTTAGTCTGTGCAGCAGCTTTTGTTTAGAGACTCTACATTCTCTAATAAACGAAGTCATCCCCCAGGGGAGTCTTTCTTCATTCTGTTCTTAGGAAGGGCAGGGTACATGTTTACTAAGCAAGTGGTAAGCAGATGATGAGCTTTGGGCTACTTAGAAAGCTGACAGACTCACTGTGCAAGTTGGTTCCTGTACCCACGGACGAGCCCTTGGGAATGACGGGCATGAGGGCATGCTGGATGGCTATCTCCCACATCCTGGCCACATCTGCACCAATACCACTGGTGAGGACACTGTTATTTGGTGGTGGACTGGAAGGACTGACCACATTTTCTCCCACATAATATACTACATTTGCTGTAGTGATTTCAAAACAATGAGGATTGGCTCCATTAGGAATTAAAGCTGAAGTTTTTGCTGGTTCCAGAGATAAAATTTCAGATAAAGGAATTTCCTGTGAAAGAAAGAAAGTGCTAAATGTAGTTTATCAAAAGTATGTAAACCTTCAAAGAAAATTCATGCCAGGAACATGAATAGCCATCATTTGTATAAAATATAGTTTTAAACTATAAAACACAGAATATTGCTAAGCAAAATTAAAAAATACATTTACTATGGGAAACCTTATCATTTTCTTTTTCTAGAAAATGTGACTTTTTTTGCTATGTTCATGTAGCAAAAGTAAGTATGGTTAGAAATAATGATTTTGAATCTTCACCAAAATCCAACATTAGAAAACAAATGATAATTTTTATAGCAGTGAGGTAGAATCACAACACTTTTGAAATGTTTAGGTAGACAAAGGCTATTTTTAAACTGTAACCTATTCTTTAAGGCACTGAAATGAATCATATAATTTGATTCAATACATGTTAATGTAATAACATAGCTAAGTGAATAATTTAAGTGAGGACAACTAGAGAGATTGGTTTTAAAATAGTTGTTTTTTTTTTTTTTTTTTTTTGAGATGGAATCTTGTTCTGTCACCCAGGCTGAAGTGCAGTGGCCTGATCTTGGCTCACTGCAACCTCTGCCTCCTGGGTTCAAGCAATTCTCCTGCTTCAGCCTCCCAACTAGCTGGGATTACAGGTGCCTACTACCACACCCAGCTAATTTTTGTATTTTTAGCAGAGACAGAGTTTCACCATGTTGGGCAGGCTGGTCTCGAACTCCTGACTTTGTAATCTACCTGCCTCGGCCTCCCAAAGTGCTGGGATTACAAGTGTGAGCCACCATGCCTGGACATTTTTTTTTTTTTTTTTTTTGAGACAGAGTCTTGTTCTGTTGCCCAGGCTGGAGTGTAGTGGTGCAATCTCGGCTCACTGCAAACTCTGCCTCCTGGGTTCAGGTGATTCTCCTGCCTCAGCCTCCTGAGTAGCTGAGATTACAGGTGCATGCCATCATGCCCAGTTAATTTTTGTAGTTTTGTAGAGATGAGGTTTCACCATGTTGGCCAGGGTGGTCTCTAACTCCTGACCTCAAGCGATCTGCCTGCCTTGGCCTCCCAAAGTGCTGGGATTACCAAAAGTGGCTGTGAGCCACTGCACCAGCCAATACTTATCATTTTTAAGGCAACTGCTGTTAAAAAAATTAATCACTACCTTGTCTTCCAGGAAATGTGGAGTGACTAAAAAACAGTAACTTTTAAAATGAAATTTTTAATTTTAAAATTAGTGAGGTTTCCATTTTCTGTGACAGCTGTGTAACATGGACATGGAGAAGCAAATCAACTATTCCAAAGCCTACATTCATTTTGAAGGAACAAGTATCTACTGTCTTCTCTATGAAGTTTTTTTGGAGTTGTGTTTTACTAGGTGATATACTATGCCACATCTGTATTACTTAATGGAGAGGGACAGAATAAAAATTGCTGCCATTTTTTTTCTCTAGAGGAAAGTGCTTGTTTTCAATATTGACAAGCATGGAGAAATCATACAATGTTTCTTAACCCCTAGCTAGATGCAGTGGATATCAGGAGTTTACTTTGAGCTGATCTGCTGTGACCATTAATTTTCTAGTTAAATCACACATTTCTGCCAAAATATTCAATCTTCACCTCTTTCCCTCTCCCCGTCATCTCATGGTAGCAGAAGCACTCCCCCGAAATGTAAAATTCACAGCTGAATCAAGAGGTCACAACCTGAATCTCGAGAAATTTGTAGACTACAGAGAAGGAAAAAAATAGTTCCTGGAGGAAGCACAAAAATAGTCATGTTTGTTGAATGTATTTCATATTTCTTATCCTCTACATTCCCATGAGAAAGCAGTAAGAAGTATAAAACTACAAAGAAAGAGCCCCCCCCTTACCTTGTAGTACCTGCTTCCTGTGTCATTTTGAAAGAGGGTAATACATTTGCTATCCAACCTCCAATAGTGCCGTTTCCGCTGAAACAGATGTTAGATTCAAGATCTTAAAAAAAAAAACAACTTAAAAAATATCCACAATTGATGAAATAAATAGATTTCTCCAATGGAGACATAACATTTGAGGGTGGAAAGTGCATGGGCTTTGGAAAAGGCAGACCCACGCTCAATTTCAGGCTCTAGAAGTTGACTATTTATCACATGTCTGATAAGTATCTGCATTTATGTTAGAGGGTCATGAGTAATAAAGAAGATGAAGTATTAGCACCCAGTAAAAGCCTGGAACTCAGAAAGTACACAGTAATAGAAAACACCATTTTTAAGCTTCCTTGACTGCTTAAAGGGCAATGGTGGATGTATAGTCCATAATAAAATAAGGTTTACTAGGAGATACAATGTTTATTATGCACGGTCATTATTTTAGGACGTTTAAGAAATGCCATGCTAATGTTTCCAGGTATTCTCTCTTCCATTGGCAATAGGGAAATTCTGGATGTTAGAGTAGAAGAAAAGAATATTTTGTTGGATAGTAATTTTGACTCCATGACATCAACTGAAAGTCAGGGGGAATGCATCAGACAACCAACTCTACCTTCTCTCTCAGCTCCCCCACAGATCTGACCGCTACGATTTGGTGATCAGGTCCTTCTTCATTGTAGGTATATCTTTCAGGATTTTAGGGGGTGTGTGTATTTTTACCTTATAATAGACTGAAAAGCTCTATTATTATTCTCTTCCACAACAGATTTTAGAGCAGTGAAATATATTAAATATATTATACCATGTCTAAAAAGAACTAGGCGGTAGTCAGTTGAGCCCTATAATATGTAAGTCTTCTCTCTCTAACAGAGATGGTCAAAATTATAGTTAGATCAATTAGGTTACAGATGTCTATTCATCTATAGTGATCCTATAGGTAAGAGATGAGAAGGCAATATAGTAACAGAAATCAGCCAATGTCAATTTAACTTTGAAATGTGAATCAAGTTGTTCTCTCTTACATACATACACAACACAATCCATCAACTATTAGGAAAATCTGGAGATGTGAACACTCAGGGTGCAGGCTTACAATGTTCCTGAATGGGCCAGTTCTTCAGTGAAAACTTAATTAAGGGTTTAGGACCCTTCTTCCATGACCACATCAGACTCTGCCCCAGGGCTAAGTAAATTTAGAAAACTTTTATCATAACTATCTTATGATAGTTATCACTCTTTTATTCTCTGCCTAATACACAGTGTTCCTTTTTAAAATTCTAAATCACAGTCGAGCATCCTGAAAGCACATACTGTGGCTTCCACAAATGCTATAAAATGACAGGTAGACATCTCAGGTAATCAAGGTCAATGAATTTGTTTGCCTGAAATTGCTTTCCACATTTTCTCCTAACTACATTGCTTGCTCAACTACATCTGACACCCAGGGACTGTAATGCCCCCTACCTAATCCTGTGCCATGCCTGTGCTGAGGTTTACTCTGAGTAATGCAGGTATCTCACAGTCCTCACAGGGCATTGGCAACTCCTCTAATTAAAGCTAGCAAGGCAAGAGAACATTGTTCCCTCTCTAATTAAAGCTAGCAAGGCAAGAGAACATTGTTCCCTCCTCTAATTAAAGCTAGCAAGGCAAGAGAACATTGTTCCCTGAGGATCTTACCAACGTGTCCTTGCTGGTGTAGTGGACCATCCATCCTTCTTTCATGACTGTGCTGCTTTTCCTCTTCGTGTGTTTGACAGACTGCACTACCCTCATGAGTGGGATATTGTTGCTTGTTGATGGACTTGAGAAGTCAAAATAGTGTAAGAGAAAAATATTTTCAGGTACATTTTATGTATTTTCATGCATAAAATCTTATGTCAGCTAATCCAAAGTGAAACTTTACAAAAATTCACACCTCATTTTCAGTACAATGTATTGTCAGGCACTATGGTTCTGAAAGTGGGTTACTCTGAAGAGTGATAGGCACTTTATTTGTACACCTTAAAAAATTCCAAGGCTGGGTAATAAGCACCTCATTTTTCTGAGGTCACACTATTTAGAATCACACATAAAAGCTTATTTGCTTATTTATTTCATATTATATTATCAATCATTTAGAGATTACATTATTCAATATGAATTTTATTTTCTCTGTATAATGTCATAAAAATTGGAATCTGCTAATCTCTGTTTCTTCCTTTTCGTCCCTCCCTCCTCACCTCCCTCCCCACAACATGAATGAATATGATATATATATATATATATATATATATGTGTATTTATATGTAAGTCCCCTGCTCCGCCACCACGCAAACTCTTTGGTACTAAAGAAATGTATGTCTTCAAAAGACAAGTCATAAGACAATTATTTCCCACTACTTTAAAAATGTTTATTATGCCATTAAATGGAAAACAAACCAATCATTTTATTGCTCTACTCTCATGAACAATTTCTGTTTGTTGATAAACATGGCATTTGTAAAATGGACACAACAGTTTCAATATGCTTTTTAATATAAATCAGAGACTGGGAAATATCTTCTGTAAAGGGCCAAGTAATAAATATTTTAGTTTTTGCAAAATATCTAACTTTACCAATATAGTGCAAAAGCAGCCAGAGACAATATGAATGGGCTTAACTATGTTCCAGTAAAACTTTACTACAAATTGGGCAGCAGTCCAATTTGTCTTGGTGGCCATATTGTGCCGACTCCTGATATAAAAAGTGGGGATCATCCAGTAACTAAAAGCATAGATAATTAGATAACAGAAATAAAATTGCACTTCTGAAATAATATCAAGAACAGTGAAATATATACAAACTATGATATTTGTAACAGGGGCCAGCTAATAAAATAAATGGTGTCTGCTAAGTTGGATCCTTGATCTTTGTTGTTTCTACATAATGAGCTACTAATTAAGTATTAACTTAGTAATAAACTTGTGGATGGCAAACATGAGTATCTCTCACATGCAAAAGAAAATGGGTCAATGAATGAGGTGATGCTAGGAAAGGATGGAAACCACAATTCTCCCAGGGAACCCATACCTCCTAACTTCAAAGGCTCTCATCTACAGCACACAGGTTATTCATAAGAAATTAAACATGCACTTCACATTTCTACTATAATTGATAAAAATATCAAAGAAGTTAAAAGAGAAAATACCACTTGTTGTCCCCCTGTTGGCTGAGGCTGGGAGTGCTGCTCTCACCTGATGGTTCTGTTGGCGTCCTCGTGGTCTGGGTCTGGGTCCTGCAACTCCCCCACTGTCGTTCTGGCACTCTGCCATAGACATCTCTGCATCTTGGACCATTGCTTCTTCCATGTCATCCATGAGCCCACTGTTCCTTTCGCTATCATTGTCATCACTCCCTTCTTCCATGACCACATCAGACTCTGCCCCAGGGCTAAGCAAATCTAGAAAATTATTTTTACCCATAAAAATAAGCCTGGAATCTTGGAGCCAGGGCTTAAGAGACAGTCAGGTGATCCTAAAACAAGTCATTTGGAATCCCCAAAATGGCAGTTCTGTGAAGAGTTTCTTTTCTTGTTTTTTTTTTTTTTTTAACTTTTAAGTTCAGGGGTACATGTGCAGGTTTATTACATAGGTAAATTGAGTCATGGGGGTTTGTTGCACAGATTATTTCATCACCCAGGTATTAAGCCTGGTACCCATTAGTTATTTTTCCTGATCCTCCCTCCTCCCCACCCTCCAACCTCAAAGGGTCCCAATGTGTGTTGTTTCCCACTATGTGTCCATGTGTTCTCATAATTTAGCTCTTACTTATAAGTGAGAACATCTGGTATTTGGTTTTCTGTTCCTGCATTTGCTAAAGATAATGGCCTCCAGATCCATCCATGATTTTCAATTTCCTCTTTTATTTCAGTTTATAAGTGTCTGAATTTAGGAGAGATTGAATATGTAATGTCATAGGTAGGTGCTTGTTTTCTGTGTTCCTAAGCCTGAAAACATGAAAAGTCATGAAAAGCCTTGGAAGGAAGCCCAGGCTAGGATAGAAGCAAAATGCTAGAAGGCAAAGTGATACCAGGCCCAACTGACTGGGAAGCTGATCATATTTTAGAAACACAGTTCTGGTGGGGAAAAAAAAGTATATAAGAGGATGACAGACACTTTCACACGAAAAAAGATTCAAGCCACTGATTCTTACTATTGAAGTAAATTTTTAAATCACGAATTCCAATATATAAAGTTGGTCACATAGCTACAGCTTTTAAATACTAATACATTGGATATTTGAAGTAATATTGAACACTGTCATTATATAGTTGATGGTAATGCTAAAAATTATAATTACTAACTAATGCAAAGTACCCATTTTAAAATTAAAATATAGATTGATGAGAAACCCTAGCCTGCCAAGCTTGGAAAATTCACATTTTACCAGATTTTTCTGAATGTATGAGAAAATACAATTTCAAAGTAATCAACAACATCAAAAACTGTTCCGTTTCCCCTTAGTTATAGTTATCAAGTACACACTGACGTTCCCTGAGCCTGAACAAAGTCAACACCACATGCCACAGAAAGTGGGAAGATCGCCAAGCTTCCAATTTTGGCAGCTAATTCATGAATCTCCAAGCCAGAAACAAGTGCGAGAATGTTTTCCTGGAGAGTTCTTTCTTCTTCTTCTTTTAAGTACAGCATATATTTCTTCTAGAGAAGAACGTTCTAGAGCAAAAATATTCATTCTTCAGCTTTTTAGCAACAAAAATACTCAACTTGTTTCTGTGGTCTTTTATAGCCATTTTTCTTTCCAGAGGAATTGGGAAACTGGTATCAGACTAAAGGTATACAGAAGACCACTATCCACAGAGAAAACTAACCTGAGATTCTAAGTCAAATATTTTGGTAGTGCTTGAAATAAAAAGGGCAGAGGAAAAGAGATTGAGAGCTATAACTTGTAGGCATCCCAACAACATCCACATTTCTGGACAAACTAGGTTAAGAGTGTAAGATAAGAAAGCTGGGAAATAAATTATGGCTACCCAAGTTTTCAATACTAGCTGTTCACCGTGTAAAGATCATGAAAGGCTCTTTGATGGTTATCAAAACTCCATGGATGCTTTTCTATAGTAAAGAAGAACAAACACGGGCCATAATTTACTTTGGACTGTATCTGAAATATCTGAATCAAAACCAAAACCAAAACCAAAACCCCTGACTAAAATCATCACCCCCACACACTCTAATAGAGAAGAAGCACAGACATGACAGCTGATCTTTTACCTACCTCCATTAATGGTCACTTCACCAAGGCAGTTGTTTGGTACTTTTGGTGCACAACGTTTATGGCAGTTGAATCTGCAATCTAATCCCAATGATTTCAAACGAAACAAAATGAGAATTTGTCAGAAAGAGAAGTAGTAACCAGAAAATAGTTATGTCAGATGAATGAAGACAATCAAAGTTCGACTGGTGACAAAATCATTCTTACCTTTGCACTGCAAGCCCTGCCTGAAAAGCCCCTTCAGAAGCTTCTTGCAGTACTGGCACACTGTGGGCCGGGTGTAGGAGTGGATGACGAATGTGTGCGGCACTTTAACTTTAGACATCAAAATCTTGTCAAGTTGAATTGGTCGTCCAATGTATGATTGAGAATTTGACCTCTTCTCTCGACCAATATACGACTCCGATGGTGACTTCTGCTACATTTTGAAAAACAGTAAAAGAAGTCAGATGTAAGAGGTTATTTGATTTATATATCTATACATTTTAAGATCTGGGTTTACTCTTGTACTTAGTACTTTGATGCTTAATAATATGAAATAAATAATACCATACTTCTGTTAATTAATACAATTTACTTCCTTTCCCCATTTCTATTTGAGTTACCTTGCTTATATAACAACAACAGCAAAAAAAAAGAATTGGAGATCAGAATACTTAAACATGATTTCTAGGTCTTTCAAATATGTTTTTGCTTTAAAAAGGTCATTTTAACACAGAAATATAAAGTTGGAGACAAATAAATACTGTAACATATTATATCGCTGACATTTTCTACAGTATTACATGCACAGTTAGTAAATACAAGCATTGAAGAAAGACAAAAAATAAAAAGTAAATGCCTCCTGTTTGCCCTACATGATACTTCACTGAAAAAATGAAGTACAGCACTTTTGGAGGCTGAGACGGGCAGATCATTTGAGGTCAGGAGTTCAAAACCAGCCTGGCTAACATGAGGAAACACCGTCTCTACTAAAAATACAAAAATTAACTGGGTGTGGTGGTGCACGCCTGTAATCCCAGCTACTCAGGAGGCTGACGCAGGAGAATTGCTTGAACCTGGGAGATGGAGATTGCGGTGAGCCAAGATTGCACCACTGTATTCCAGCCTGGGCGACGAGAGTGAAACTCTGTCTCAAAAACAAACAAACAAACAAACAAAAAATGCTTACACTTTCTTTGGATTCCCTAAAGAAAAAAAATAAATATAATTTAAAATTTTTCCTCAACCATATGAACAATGAAAGATTTTTATTACTGAAAACAGAACTAATATACTACACAAGGCATACAAAAATGGATGTTTGGATATAATTGTATCTCTGTGCACTTTTGTCCATCATTTGGAATTAATCAGCCCAGCATATAGATTCTTAAAATCAACTAAAATTAACTGTGTTTTCAATGTTTTTGGATAATTTCATGATAACTATTATATCCTGGGATATATTTGAGAATCATCAGAATTATGTATTTTAGAATCATCAGAATAAGATCAACCAAATTACTTTTGAATTGTTGTTATAATTATATATCTTATTTACATATCTCAGTTACTAAGCTCCTCCTCTATAGCAATAACTGTGTTAGGTGCCTTAAAACATAGGCCTTATTATCTACAGTTGAAGCATCTAAGCTCATAAAGTTTAAATACATACCTTGGGTCAAATGCTAGTAAACAGTGGAACCAAAATGTGAACCTACATTTGTTTGCCTCCAGAGCCCTTGTTTTATTATCATACTCAGTTAATTTCTAATTTGAAATGATTACTGATAAGGCAAGCAATAAATCATATTTACATACAATTTCCATCCCTTTCAATCTCTATCTGCATCAAAAGGTTAAATGTGATTACCAAAAGTGAAAAGTATGATTTGCAGATTTACTAGCTACAGTAAAAACAAACTTAAAATGAATTTTTACACAGGAATATTAGGCCTACAATTATATTCACAATTACAATTCCATAAAGAAAATCTGTAAAGCATAATTATTCTGGAAAGGTTCAACTCTTGCAGAGAAATCTAAGGAGACTATAAAAGTAGCCAAAGGCTTGCCAAACCAGAATCATGACAATATTGAAAATATGCCTTCAATGGAATTAAATAATAATTAAATCAACAGGGTAAGGTCCCTGTTCCAGTGTCCTTTAGTAACTGTAGCCAATGGGCCAGTTTTAAGCATAGACGAAAATGAAAATGGTATTTTTCCATAGTTGGAAAGTTATAACACTCAGAATAAAAGATAACCTAATGTCACACTTTCTTAGCAGACTTAAAATGTTCTCAGATTTTGAAAATCCTATGAAAAGCTGGCCAAATCACTGTAAGTCACTTTCCTTAATGTAAGATACCTAATTCTAGGCTGTGCTAACAGAGCCAGTTTGACATTTACCATACCATGGTGCAAATTAATTAGAAAAGCAAGAGGGAATCTAGTAAACTGAATGTTTTCTTTTCAACCAACATAAACACTGCCATAAACTACAAGAACTAGAATTAATTTTGAGAGGTCATTTCATTTATTACCTTCAAGGCAAGATTACATACAAAATTTAAAAATCTTCCATGTTTAGGCAAAAGAAATTGGCTGCCACTCTGTAGCCCAGAGACTATGCTATACACAAATTCAGGCAATAATGAGATTTACACAGCCAGCCACATATGTCCTTGGCACAGAATATGTAAGTTATGGTGTAAACTATGTAATTGGTAGTGTCAGAAATTAAGACTTTTTTATTTTTATTTATTTTATAATATATATATATTTTTTATTGCATTTTAGGTTTTGGGGTACATGTGAAGAACACCATAAAAACCTTAGAAGAAAGTCTAGGCAAAACCATTCAGGACATAGGTGTAGGAAAGAATTTAAGATTTTAATAGCATTAATAAAGAGCACCCTCATGCCATTCATGCCATTTTAAATTTTAAAATCAGATAGCAGTCCAACCAGATTTATCATTACCTTTTTTATAGTCTCAAATATAAGTAATCATTTTCAATATGGCCCATATTTCTAAATGAAAAAGTACAGCTTTACAATCTTGAGACAGGGTGCAGGCATGGTAACTTATTAAACAGTAAGTTTAATAAGGAGATTGCTTGAGTTGTTTAATTTTACTAGATAACAAACACCTTGGGAAAGGAAGAGTGGAGAAGCTGTCTGAAGTTCCGTTTTCAGTATTTAATTCTATGTTTCTGAGCGTCTACATGCACACATTTGCGTGTGCTTTCCCTATCATGAGGCAAATCTAAAAAGCGAAAACAAAAAAGTAAGACTGGGTCATTATCTGATGATTTCCTGAGCACTTATAGGTCTTTATCCTTCCTTCAATCAAAATGTAAAACTAGTACTTTGTTGATATATAATGGATTATGTATAATATATATATAATATAATATATATATATATTATAACATATATATATAAAACAAATGGCTCTGAAAAAAGGCCATTACTCTGTAATATATATCATTTACCTAAATGTTTAAGACCCACCATTTCTGTAATCCTGCCATAATTCCTTTAAACAAATTTTTAATGATGTTATCACAAACTAAGACCTAAAGGTTTTCAGAATCAGTGACACATTTTGTCATTAATAATTAGTAATCTGTCATTTTAAGCAAAAATATAAAATTTCAATTATTATGTGAAGTTTTATGTGAAGTCATGTACACCATAAAACATAATTACGGTGTGTTTTTGTTTGATATATCAAGCTACGGAGCAGGCCAAAATTCAGAAATTAAGAGTTTTCAAGGATATTATAATTTTTTAAAAAAAATCTCACTGATCTTTGGACTTTAAGATACTTTCCACAGGAAACTAGATAATAATTCAAATCATAATGCAGACAGAAATAATTGGAAATGTTTGCATGAAATACATTATTATACAAAGTAAAGAGATGTCATTATACATCGTTTATATGTTGTAGAAACTTTATTATACATAAATAAAACTCAAATTCTTCATTAACTTCATTTTCTTGGCTTACTTGTATATTTAACTACAATGTGCACAGTACTTTAGAGTTTAAATAATAACACCGCTCTTTAAAGTTAACTATAATAAAGAGAAAATTCTTCCTTACCCATTGACACTATTGAAGATTTTTAAAAATTATTATTATTATACTTTAAGTTCTGGGGTACATGTGCAGATCGTGCAGAATTGTTACATAGGTATACACATGCTATGTTGGTTTGCTACATCCATCCCCCCCATCATCCACATTAGGTATTTCTCTTAATGTTATCCTTCCCCAATCCTCCCACCCCCCTGCTCTCCCTCCCCTAGCCCTTCCACCCCACCTACAGGCCTCAGTGTGTGATGCTCCCCCCTCCTTGTGTCCATATGTTCTCACTATTCAACACCCACTTATGAGTGAGAACATGTGGTGTTTGGTTTTCTGTTTTTGTGTCAGTCTGCTGAGAATGATGGTTTCCAGCTTCATCCATGTTCCTGCAAAGGACATGAATTCATCCTTTTTATGGCTGCATAGTATTCCATGGGGAATATGTGCCACATTTTCTTTATCCAGTCTATTATCGATGGGCATTTGGGTTGGTTTCCAAGTCTTTGCTATTGTAAACAGTGCTGCAATGAACATACATGTACATGTGTCTTTATAATAGAATGATTTATAATCCTTTGGGTATATGCCCAGTAATGAGATTGCTGGGTCAAATGGTATTTCTAGTTCTAAATCCTTGAGGAATCACCACACTGTCTTCCACAATGGTTGAACTAATTTACGCTCCCATCAACAGTGTAAAAGTGTTCCTATTTCTCCACATCCTCTCCAGCATCTGTTGTCTCCAGGTTTTTTAATGATCACATTCTAACTGGCATGAGATGGTATTTCAATGTGGTTTTGATTTGCATTTCTCTAATGACCAGTGATGATGAGTTTTTTTTCACGTTTGTTAGCTGCATAAATGTCTTATTTTGAGAAGGGTCTGTTCATATCCTTTGCCTACTTTCTGATGAGGTTGTTTTCTTCTTGTACATTTGTTTAAGTTGTTTGTAGATTCTGGATATTGGTCCTTTGTCAGATGGGTAGATTGCAAAAATTTTCCCATTATGTTGGGTGCCCATTCACTCTAATGATAGTTTCCTTTGTTGTGCAAAAACTATTAAGTTTAATTAGATCCCATTTGTCTATTTTGGCTTTTGCTGCCATTGCTTTTGGTGGTTTAGTCATGAAGTCCTTGCCTATGCCTATGTCCTGAATGGTATTGCCTAGGTTTTCTTCTAGGGTTTTTATGGTGTTAGGTTTTTGTTTAAATCTTTTATCCATCTCGAGTTAATTTTTGTATATGGTGTAAGGAAGGGGTCCAGTTTCAGTTTTCTGCATATGGCTAGCCAGTTTTTCCAACACCAATTATTAAATAGGGAATCCTTTCTCCATTGCTTGTTTTTGTCAGGTTTGTCAAAGACCAGATGGTTGTAGATGTGTGGCATTACTTCCCAGGCCTCTGTTCTCTTCCATTGGTCTATATCTCTGTTTTGGTACTAGTACCATGCTGTTTTGATTACTTTGGCCTTATAGTATAGTTTGAAGTCAGGCAGTGTGATGCCTCCAGCTTTTTATTATTATTATTATTTTTTGGCTTAGGATTGTCTTGGCTATTTCGGCTCTTTTTTGGTTCCACATGAAGTTTAAGGTGGTTTTTTTCCAGTTATGGGTAGAAGGTCAACAGTAGCTTGATGGGGGATAGCATTGAATCTGTAAATTACTTTGGACAGTGTGGCCATTTTCACAATATTGATTCTTCCTAACCACAAACATGGAATATTTCTCCATCTGTTTGTGTCCTCTACTATTTCCTTGAGCAATGGTTTATAGTTCTCCTTGAAGAGGTCCATCACATCCCTTGTTAATTGTATTCCTAGGCATTTTTGAATGGGAGTTCACTCATGATTTGTCTCTCTTTAAGTCTGTTATTGATGTATAGGAATGCTTGTGATTTTTGCAAACTGATTTTGTATCCTGAGACTCTGCTGAAGTTACTTATCAGCTTTTGACATGATAGGGTCTTCTAAATATACAATTATGTTGTCTTCAAGTAGAGACAATTTGGCTTCCTCTTTTCCTAACTGAATATCTTTTATTTCTTTTTTCTTACCTGATTGCCCTGGCCAGAACTTCCAATACTATGTTGAATAGGAGTGGTGAGAGAGGGCACCCTTGTCTTGTGCCAGATTTCAAAGGGAATGCTTCCAGTTTTTGCCCATTCAGTATGATACTGGCTGTGGGTTTATCGTAAATAGCTTTTATTATTTTGAGATAGATTCCATCGATACCTAGTTTATTGAGAGTTTGTAGAATAAAGGGCTGCTGAATTTTGTTGAAGGCCTTCTCTGCATCTATTGAGGTTATCATGTGGTTTTTGACTTTGTTCTGTTTATGTGATGAATTACATTTATAGATTTGTGTATGTTAAACCAGCCTTGCAACCCAGGAATGAAAGCGGACTTGATCATGGTGGATAAGATTTTGATGTGCTGTTGGATTCAGTTTGTCAGTATTTTATTAAGGATTTTCGCATCAATGTTCATCATGGATATTGTCCTGAAATTTTCTTTGTTAGTTGTGTCTCTGCCAGGTTTTGGTATCAGGATGATGTTGGTCTCATAAAAGGAGTTAGGGAGGATTCCCTCTTTTTGTATTGTTTGGAATAGTTTCAGAAGGAATGGTACCAGCTCCTCTTTATGCGTCTGGTAGAATTTGGCTGTGAACCATCTGGTCCTGGACTTTTTTTGGTTGGTAGGTTAATTGCTGCCTCAACTTCAGACCTTGTTATTGGTTTATTCAGGGATACAACTTCTTTCTGATTTAGTCTTGGGACAGTGTAAGTGTCCAGGAATGTATCCATTTCTGCTAGATTTACCGGATTATGTGCATATAGTGGTTTGTAGTAATCTCTGATGGTAGTTTGTATTTCTGTGGATTTGGTGGTGATATCACCTTTATCATTTTTTATTGCATCTATTCTTCTCTCTTTTCTTTTTTATTATTCTAGCTAGCAGCCTATCTATTTTGTTGACCAAAACCAGCTCCTGGATTTATTGATTTTTTTTTGAAGGGCTTTTTTGTGTCTCTATCTCCTTCAGTTCTGCTCTGATCTTAGTTATTTCTTGTCTTCTGCTAGTTTTTGAATTTGTTTGATCTTGCTCCTATAGTTCTTTTAATTGTGACATTAGGGTGTCGATTTTAGATCTTTCCTCACTTCTCATGTGGGCATTCAGTGCTATAAATTTCCCCCGAGACACTGCTTTAAATGTGTCCCAGAGACTCTGGTACATTGTATCTTCATTCTCATTGATTTTGAAGAACATCTTTATTTCTGCCTTCATTTCATTATTTATCCTGTAGTCATTCAGGCACAGGTTATTTAGTTTCCCTGTAGTTGTGCAGTTTTGAGAGTTTCTTTATCCTGAGTTCTAATTTCATTGCACTGTGGTCTGAGAGACTGCTTGTTGATTTCCACTCTTTTGCATTTGCAGAGGAGTGACTTACTTCAAATTATGTGGTCAATTTTAGAGTAATTGCGATGTGGTGCTGAGAAGAATGTATATTTTGTAGATGTGGGGTGGAGTGTGCTGTAGATGTCTATTAGTTCTGCTTGGTTCAGGTCTGAGTTCAAGTCCTAGATACCCTTGTTAATTTTCTGTCTCATTGATCTGTCTAATATTGACTGTGGAGTGTTCAAGTCTCCCACTATTATTGTGTGGCAGTCTAAGTCTCTTTGTAGGTCATAAAGAATTGCTTAATGTATCTGGGTGCTCCTGTACTGGATGCATATGTATTTAGGACAATTAACTCTTCTTGTTGCATTGATCCCTTTACCATTATGTAATGCCCTTCTTTGTCTCTTTGATCATTGTTGGTTTAAAGTCTGTTTGATCAGAGACTAGGATTGCAACCCCTGCCTTTTTTTTTTTTTTTTTTTTTTTTTTTTTTTTTTGCTTTCCATTTGCTTGGTAAATCTTCCTCCATCCCTTTACTCTGAGCCTATGTGTGTCTTTGCATGTGAGATGGATCTCCTGACTACAGCACACCCATGGGTCTTGACTCTTTATCCAATTTGCCAGTCTGTGTCTTCTGATTGGTGCATTCAGTCCATTTATATTTAAGGTTAATACTGTTATGTGTGAATTTGATCCTGCCATTTTGATGCTAGCTGGTTGTTTTGCCTGTTAGTTGATGCAGTTTCTTCATTGTGTCAATGGTCTTTACAATTCGGTATATTTTTGCAGTGGCTGGTACTGGCTGTTCCTTTCCATGTTTAGTGCTTCCTTTATGAGCTCTTGAAAGGCAGGACTGGTGGTGATGAAATCTCTCAGTAACTACTTGTCCATAAAGAATTTTATTTCTCCTTCACTTATGAAGCTTAGTTTCGCTGGATATGAAATTCTGGGTTGAAAATTCTTTTCTTTAAGGATATTGAATATTGGCCTCCACTCTCTTCTGGCTTGTAGGGTTTCTGCTAAGTGATCCGCTGTGAGTTTGATGGGCTTCTCTTTGTAGGTAACCTGACCTTTCTCTCTGGCTGCCCTTAGCATTTTCTCCTTCATTTTGACCCTGGTGAATCTGAATATTATGTGCCTGGGGGTTGCTCTTCTTGAGGAATATCTTTGAGGTGTTCTCTGTATTTCCTGAATTTGAATGTTGTCCTGCCTTGCTAGATTGGGAAAGCTCTCCTCGATAATATCCTCAAGAGTGTTTTCCAACTTGGTCTCATTCTCCCGGTCACATTCAGGTACACCAATCAAACATAGACTTAGTCTTTTCGCATAATACCATATTTCTAGGAGGCTTTGTTCTTTTCTTTTCACTCTTTTTTCTCTAAACTTATCTTTTCATTTTAAATCATTGAGTTATTATTCAATCTCTGATATCCTTGATCTTTAATCTCTGATATCCTTTCTTCTGCTGGATTGATTTGGCTATCGAAGCTTGTGATGCTTTGCGAACTTCTTGTGCTGTGTTTTTCAGCTCCATCAAGTTGTTTATGCTCTTCTCTAAGCTGGTTATTCTAGACAGCATTTCATCTAACCTTTTATTCAAGGTTCTTAGTTTCTTTGCATTGGGTTAGACTATGCTCCTTTAGCTTGGAGAAGTGTGTTATTACTCACCTTCTGAAGCCTGTTTCTGTCAGTTCATCAAACTCATTATCTAGTTTTGTTCGCTTGTTGGTGAGGAGTTGTGATCCCTTGGAGGAGAAGAGGTGTTCTGGCTTTTGGTGATTTCAGGTTTTTGTGCTGGTTTCTTACCATCTTCGTGGATTTATCTACCTTTGGTCTTTGAAGTTGGTGACTTTTGGATGTGGTCTCTTAGCAGAGGTCCTTTCTGTTGATGTTGAAGTTATTTCTTTCCATTTTTTTAGTTTTCCTTATAATAGTCAGGCCCCTCTGCTGCAGGACTGCTGGAGGTCCACTCCCAGACCCTGCATGCCTGGGGGCCTGCAGAACAGCAAAGATTGCTGCCTGTTCCTTCCTCTGGTAGCTTCATCCCAGAATGGTACCTGCCAGATGCCAACCAGAGCTCTCCTGTATCAGGTATCTCTTAGGATAAACGGGGGATCAGGGAGCCACTTGAGGAGGCAGTCTGTCCTTTATCAGAGCTCAAGTGCTGTGCTGGGAGCTCCATTGCTCCCTTCAGAGCTGGTGGGCAGGGACATTTAAGTCTACTGAAGTGGAACTCACAACTGCCCCTTTTCCCAGGTGCTCTGTCCCAGGAAAGTGGGGCTTTATTTATAAGTCCCTGATGGGCTATTGCCATTTTTCAGAGATGTTCTGCCCAACAAGAAGGGAGTCTAGTCACAGTCTGCCTGCAGAGGCCTTGCTGAGGTGCAGTGGGCTCCACCCTGCTACTGTGTAAACTTTCCAGGGACTTTGTTTACACAGGCAAGGTTAGAACCTCCTCAGTAATGGCAGATACCCAGGTTTTACTGGGTTTATTAGGTTAACCAAATGGTGTTTAAATTAATTTCCACCGTTAGTTTCTATTCCAATTTGGCCCCACATATTTGGTGAACCTGAAAAATCTGTAGAATGATTTTTTTTTTTAATGGAGAGGGAAAGTTGAAATGCTTTGGAAAATTGTTTTATTCTGCTTCATTAATAAGTTCAGAGCAAAAAATGGCTCAAAACTTGAAGAACACATTTAAAATTTCCTTTTCTATAACTATGGGAAACATATATAGGAGAATGCATTTTTAAAAATTTTATATTTTTATATTAGCCATAGGTTCTTTGAATTGGAGGAGTATGGATCAAATTACAGGTGTGGAGCTTTTGTGAGAATTGACATCACTGTAAAATATGGTATTGAGAGTGGTGCATATAAATGATTTGATCTGGCAAATTATAGATAATGACAAACATAAAGGTATTTTTTTTCCTGTTAGAAGCGTAAGAGGTTCCACATCATGCATGAGAGATAATACGAGAACACAATGATGAAAGCTGTATTTTAAACCCAAGAATAAAGGTTAAATAGAATAAAAATTATAGAGATCAAATTTTTTGTTTGTGGTTTCACAATGCATCTTTAATATATTATACCAAGTGTTTCATTTGAAATTACTGTCAAAGTTAGAACTCTATGTACTGAACACCTACTCAGAGAGACAATGCATCATGCTCTTCTAGAGACTGAATTTGTTTTTTAACCTGGTGTGCTAAATTAATGACTCAGCAACTTTGGAACCTTCCCAGGAAATGATTGCTTAGATTACATTGTGGAAACTCCAACTGCCAGCACGTCTTTAAACATTTAACAGAACTGAAATAATTTCCCAACAAGGTATATTCCACTTTGCAGTTCAAAATGAACTCTCTTCATTAGTTAAGCTAGAAAACACAGAAGAAAAGTTGTCTTTACTTGTGGTTTATAGTCACTTGTGTAAAAAAATCAAACATAAATTTCTCTGAGATAAAAGTTGCTTGACAATAAAAAATGGTTCAAATGAAAATGTGTGCATTTTAAAATTGTTTCTGTGTATTAACTAAAATTCATTTCACAGCCTCTCACTGTGTCTGAATTTTGGAAAACAAATTACCTTTACGTTAAAGAGAAGCAGAAAAGTAGAGAATACTTTAGCATACACGTGGACATCTCTTTATGGATTTGTTTGAATCATTTGATAATAAGCTCCTGTGGAAGAACAATGTCCAGGACAGGTAAGCAGTTTCATCTGAGCAAAATGTGTGCTTTCAAACAGTAAATGCATAGGATTAGTATTTGAGACATTTCAATAGATATATTTAACATACAGACTGCAATAAAATATTTTTACAATTTAAAGTTACATAAATTGTAACATTGATATACTTGCTTTACAGGATTTCAGTTTTAAGAGAGGACACTGGCTAAGGAATGTTTTCCACTGCAAAAGCTCTGTATTTGTCTGCCTGCTCCTCACCCCCTACTTCAGTATGAAAATCTGTGCAGAATTCTTCCACTACCAAACTCAAACACTTAATAGGCTGTTCAAATTAATGGGTGGCCCTCAGCATCAAGGATGCAATGGGGAATGGTTGAGACTATAGCAATTTGGAGAGAACAGTGTCACTGTAAAAGGGATGGCCACAGCTCAATTACTTCTAGTAGATGCCACATGAATATGTAAACCCATTGTTGATGGATCTTTTAGTTTTCAAAAGAAGCAGGGGAATCTAGGTGTGTTATAAAATAACTTGATCTAGATGTTAGCAACTGAAAAAAACATTTAACAACTTTGTGCCAGTCAATGTATCTGGGGGACTAAATCTAGTTCAGAGGGAGACCTTTGAGGTTATAAAACGTGTTTTCTACCATTATGTAGTTCAATGGGGACCTTTATATATGCCAAACTGTTTTCATAGAACTTTACATGGATTTCATTTATGTATACTTCATGCATAAATAAACTATACATTTTATACAACTATCTATACAACTATTTTCATAGCTCTTTACATGGATTTCATTTATTTATACCTCCATGTTACACCTAAAGAAGCTGAATTACTAAGAGGTTAAATCATTTGTCCAAGATCATACAACTTGTAAATAGCAGAACTATGAATTCAGGTAGTCTTGTTCCAGATAACAATTCCTTTCTGCTTAGTTTCTTCCAAGCTCTCACATTCCTTGATTTTATGCTAATATAGAAAACAGCAAGTATTTTCAACCTCTCATTTAGTCAATAAGGAAGACATAACAGGCAATGAGACAACAAGAATAATCAATAGTAGTGTGTTTTATGTGCCAAAATGCAATGCAGAGTATCATGAACCCCTTAACCTTGACCTACAGAAGATATTTTTTAACCAGCTTGTCTGTGCTTAGATGATAAGACCTGAGTCATGCATGTTTTCCAGAACACAGTAACTAGTGAAATAAATGGCTGCTATTGCATAAACATTATTGAGTTGGCTGCCTACTCTCCTGTTCAGTTGTTATGCTTAAAAGATACTAGCACAACTGTGCAAAAATAGATGTAAGCAAACGTTAATCTTTTCTAGAATTTTCAAGATCTAGCATTTTGGACTATCATTCAAAGAACATTACAGAGTAACACCTTAAGACAGTTCTCTTCTATTGCCATCAAGATTGATCTATCTAATTTAGCAAGTTTCGGGGCAAATTTTATCTAAAATCCCAATTCAGATGCTTCAGGAAATAGAAAAATGAGGAAATAACATTCTCTGTGCCCAATGAGTTTACTAGCCAGTAGAGTCTAAGACACAGCATGATTGTTATTATTGTTGACCTTGATATTTACTCTTTCCCTTTCTTCATAGATGGTTTCCTCCTTATTCTTCAGATTTCGGTTACTATGCCCCCTTCTCTGAGAGGCCTCCACAGCACCTAACTTATTGCTGAACCCCACTCCATACTCTGTTACTCTCTCACATCAACCTGTCTCCTCCAAAGTCATTACTGCAGCATGCAACTGCATTATTTACCTATTTGTTTATTGGAATTTTATTGCCTCCCCCTCAACAGAATATAGGTTCCAAGAGGGTAGCATCTCCATTATTTTGTTCATCATTGTTTCACCAACTTCTAGAATACTGTGTCACACAGAGTAAGTGCTTACATATATGAAAGTTTGAAGGAAAGATAAACCATATTCATGGTGGAGGTGAGGGATCATTCAAAAGAGAGTCCTGAAGAAAAGACATTTGCATGGACCCCAAGGTGTCTTCCCATGCCATGGCTATGTTGAGTATTATTAGTAATTAAAATTTTGTTCGGGTGTGGGGTGGGGAGAAAGGAAGGATGGTTAATGGGGTACAAAAAGAATAGCAGAGTGAATAAGACCAAGTATTTGCTAGCATAACAGGGTTACTATAGTTAAAAATAATGTAACTGTGCATTTAAAAATAACTAGAAGAGTGTAATTGGATTCTTTGAAACCCAAAGGATAAATCCTTGAAGTGAACAGATACCCCATTTACCCTGATATGATTGTTATGCATTGCATGCCTGTATGAAAATATCTCATGTAACCCAAATATATATATACCTACTCTGTACCCACAAAAATTAGATAAATAAATGAATAAAATTAGATGGATAAATGACTGAATAAAAAATTTTTTCAGGACAATTCAGTCCTCTCAATCTGCAAACTGCCCAGAGATTTCTTTTTTATACTTTAAAACCGTCTGTCTCACTTAGGGATGATGACCTAACCTGCTGTTAGGAAAACATTGCTGTGAATGCTCCATCTGAGGCTGAGTTTGTTTTTCTGAAGCAAGAAACAAACAAACAAAAAAGAAACAAACCAAAAAAAAAAAAAAAAACCCACACAGTTGTCTCCTGCAACAACACCTACATAAATATATAACCTCACCCGGGAGTAGGGATTTTCCAGTGCAGAGTTATTTGACAACAGAAAAATATGAAAACCCTTGACAAATGGAGTTCACATAGGAACGCACGTGTTTCCAGGCTCTATAATTCAGGCAGTAGAGAGTAGGGTGTTTGCTGAGCTTCAGGTTGTTTTGGGCTGTTCTGATTCTCTATCCCTTGAACTACCTGTCAAATGTCCTAAATATATAGCATAAATAAAAGCTAATCAACACCTTTTCACAACAGTGAAAGGGTGGCTACAGGGCAGGCAGAAAAATGTGTGCCCACTGCTTAGTGGTGACAGATGCTATGTTATACAGTGGAGAATACATTTCTTAATGTTTGCAGCAATTTGTGAAAGCTTTCAAAGTAATAACATATATAATCTCTTATTAAAAATACAAGGTTATCTAGATTTGCTGAGTGCTAATGTAATCGTGGAAGTTACATTAACTTTTATATTGCCTCACTCTTTTTGAGTAAACTGAAATGAAGGATAAAGGAACCTTCATTTAAGAAGGTTCAAAAATTGTTGCAAATTACATGTACTGTTCTTTCAAAATGTCAGTTTCCAACATCCTACAAATCTGTGGGTTCTCGGAGGAAAGGGGAGATATAAATAGGATTCCCTCTTTTTACTGAAGGCAATGCAAATTTATCACTATGCTCTCTAAATTTATGAAATAGAAAGGGGCGTTTCCACTGAGGAAGAAAATAACTGCATGTCAACAACTTCCACTTTGGGGCTTTAAGTGTCAGAAAGTGAAATGGAGGGTAAACAGATTACGTGTGAAAACCAAGAATAGTAATTTCAGAGGTAAGTATTCCCATAGTATTTGACCTTGCTGGAATAGACAGGGACCTGGCCTAGGTTTATGAGCTCACTGGAAAGCTGAATGAAAGACTCTGGAGACTGTGGCATTGATTACTACTGCATTGGAGACCAAGCAGCTGGGAAAGCACGCCATAAACACAGTCCTAGGCCACAAAGGCGAGAGCCTCTCCCTTCAAAAATGGCCCATAAGGATACCTTTATAGTACATTATAGAATCCTAGCCCGTAACACTTAGTGTCAGACACTTAGCATTTCTGTGTGTACATGCTCATGTGCTTCTGCAACAATGCGGTAAGACCAAAGACTAGATTTTAATGCAACTTAAGTACAAAAGAGAAAGAGACAAACGACAAGAGACTTTTTCTCTATCTACCCCACACCCCCAAAAGAGCTCTGGGTTTTAAAAATACAGAAAAGCACCCACTCAATGAAATTATATTACTCGTGATATTTTCAGTGGATGACTACAGAAAAATAGATAACACTAAAAACTGGGCTATTTAGAGAAAGAGGCATATTTGTTCATAACTCCCGGGCATTGTCTCATCTTACGTTTCACTGTATTTATTATCTAAATGGCAACATCATCACTCTTTTTGAGAAGGGAAGAAGAAATTCATCTGATTAGATTAAATCAAGTATTAAAACTACATCTAAGGGGTTGAGTAAAATAATGTAAGTATTTGTGAAAACACACAAATATTTTAGAAGCTGAATTTTTTTCTAGTTTCTAGAAGTCTAATTTATAGTACCAATTCCAATCTTTCACTCTCCTCTCTCCTTCTCATTGTTTCTTCTACACAAATCTTTCTTCTTTTTTCCTGGGTAGGTTCATTCGTGAGGACATACAAACTCTTGAAGTGAATATGGGTAACCTTTTTTTCATATTTTTTAATGATTTTATTTATTTATTTATTTTGAGACGAAGTTTCGCTCTGTTGCCCAGGCTGGAGTGCAATGGCTACGATCTCTGCTCACTACAATCTTCACCTCCCAGGTTCAAGTGATTCTCCTACCTCAGACTTCTGAGTAGTTGGGATTACAGGCACGCACAACCATGCCCAGCTAATTTTTGTGTTTTTAGTAGAGATTGGCGGGGTGGTTCACCATGTTGGCCAGGCTGGTCTTGAACACCTCACCCCAGATGATACTCCTGCCATGGCATCCCAAAGTGTTGGGATTACAGGCCTGAGCCACTGCTCCCAGCCCTTTTTTTTTTTTTTCATATTCCTCAGGTAGGAGTTCAGAAGTTATGAGCAGTCAGGAATTAAGGGAGAAGAGACTTAAATCTGGCCCAGTCTGGAACATTAGATGAACGCAGATCCCCACAAAGTAAATGCCTGTAATTGGTAACAGTGAAAGGCTCTGTTTCGTGTCTTGTCAGGAGTGTTATGGAGATCACAGCACCTTGCCTGAGAGTTGCACAGGACCTTCAGAGCCTTTACAAAAAAATCTAACTGTTCTTAAGACCTATATAATATTAGTAAGTGTGGGGCAACTTGTATACAATGCCATTTTCTCCCAGGAGGGTTCATGAAGAACTCTCTAGTAGTATTCACATCTATAATCACACATCTGCAAGGTTTTGTTCAGAGCATGAATTAATTTATGGATATGATAAGCCAGACATGAGGAATGAAATCAGGTCACAGTTACTCAAAGCAGGCGTCACAATCTTACTAATTTTACTGAAGGGCACTTTCCCCAGAAACTGCCTACTGCACATGGCCTCAGGAAGCAGGTAAGTTCTGGTTAAAAAATTTTTGGACATCTTTCCTCACTGAAAGTACACACTGCACAGGTGTGAATATGAAAAACCAGTTTATACAATAATCAAAGAAAAACTTGCAATATCTGGCAAATGTACTGCATGGGTGTCATGGTGCATATTTAAATGGAAAAATGACTTTTTAATTCAGAGAAATCACCAGGATTCCCAGAATTCCAAAACACAAGAGTAAGTCTCTAATTCTAAATAGACTTTTGGTACATAGAAAAATATCCTGGAAAATATGGATCTGGGTAGTAAATATCATCATAGTTTAGAAACAGCTTTTCGTCCATTATTTGCTTATTTGAAAAGAAACTACTTTGACTATTATAAAATGTATCAGGATCATATCTAATTATAGATAGATAATGCAATGCTGGTATTCTCTTGCTTTCATTTTTTTAAATAAATGAAAATAGTAACTAAATGAATCATTTTTGAGGGGAGATTTTCTAGGAAAGCATGCAGCCTAGAACTCATGTTAGTACAATCCATGTCTTAATTACATGTGAGTCGGTAAACTTTTATGAAAATAATAGCAGTGTATGGCAAATTGTTATTTAGAAAATATGCATCCTCACATAAAAAGTTACACTTAATTTTGTCCAAATTTCATAAAATTAAAGAGTATAAATGGAAAAACACAGAGAAAGCTTTTAGAATTAGCAATTTTTTCCTAATAATTTCTGTAAGGCAGTCTGAATGTTAAGAATAACCAAAAAGATTAGGCACGAAGCATTTAAATACATGAAAAATAAATTTTCTGTAGAGCCTCTTAACATCAAAGCAAAATTAGTAGATACTTCCTTAAAGACATTTAAAAACATTTAAGATGACTCTAATAAAGTTATTTAATTTTTTAAAAAAATTCCATAATGTAAAAAATGCTGTGTGATCAATTATACCCTGTGGTCACAAAGGTAATCCAATATGTTAAATTCTGCTTCATTTTATACCTTGACTTCAGCTCTTTACCTCAAGAAAAGGTCATTCTCCTCAATCACTTGACAAAAATATTATCTTTAATCCGGCCATGTTGATTTATTTTCAACATGTCTCTATATGGTTAAGTCTCTATATGGTAAAAGAATGAATGAAAATATGTCTTTTCCATGTTAAAAAATCAATATGGGAAAAGACATAAAAAACACACACGAAATGAAAATACACTTCTATCATAGGTGAATAGAGGATGACAGTCATAATACATCAAGACTCTAAGCAACCAATAAGCAAGCAACTCAATGGAAAAATAGGCAATTCACCATAACTGAAACACAAATGGACAATTATATGAAAACTCTTTATTCTCTCCAATAAAGAAATATATAGTTAGGCACAGATTTTTAAAATATATTTTAAATTAGCAAGAGGGAAAGTCTTTTAAAATACTGACAACATCTGTTGCTGAGAAGAGTATAAGGAAATGCAAACTATCATACACTTTTGTCCGTAGAGTTAAAAATTTAAACTTTTACACCTTTTTGAAGAACCATTTTTTTAGAAAACCAGTATAACCCATTTGGATTCTAAGAATGTTATCTACTAACACATTCAATAAATATTTACTTTTAATTTTATTATTTTTTGAGACAGAGTCTCACTCTATCGCCCAGGCTGGAGTTCAAGTGGCATGATCTCGGCTCACTGCAACCTCTGCCTCCTGGCTTCAAGCAATTCTCATGCCTCAGCCTCCTGAGTAGCCAGGATTACAGGTGCATGCTGCCATGCCTGGCTAATTTTTGTAATTTTTTTTTTTTTAGTAGAGGCAGGATTTTGCCATTTTGGCCAAGCTGGTCTCAAACTCCTGGCCTCAAGTGATCTGCCCGCCTCGGTCTCCTAAAGTGCTAGGATTACAGACGTGAGCCACCGAGTCTGGCCAAATAAATGTTTATAGAGAATCTACCAATACTTTTGCAAATACTCCGAAAATACATAGAGATGCTTGTTTTTTGCATTATTTCAAATTTAAAATGGAAACAGGAGGAGAGATTGATTACATAAATCAATATATTTCATTGTAACATAATAGCAGGAATCTTAAACAAGGGCATTTATTATATTTACTCATTGGTATATGGTTTACCTATGCAAGCTCCATGAGGGCAGATAATTTATCTATTTCTGTATACTTGTGCACCTCAGGATTACAGACCTGAAAGTGTAAACTGACCAGGACATGCTGAACATGAAGCAATCACCAGGTTTCCAGAACCATTCTGCTACTTGCACAACTGTCACTGAAACATTTCTCTGAAGAAATTTTGGTCAAATTTTATGCATCAGTTTCTTCCAAGACATTTATAAAGAGAAAAGTCTGTTATCTTTTTGACAAACTAGACGTAAACAAAGTTCAAGAAAAATAGCTCATGTCGAAAACACATCTTATTTCCATCAGGAGCTAGCCTGTGAAGGCCTGGTTGCTTTTAATTTGTACAACTTGCACAGAAAATCAGACTGCTCTTCAGTCCTCCTTTATGCAATCTGTTCCCAACTGCAATGTGGGAGAAGGAAGTGAAAAATGTTTCCCGTCCTTCTTTGGCTTCATGCCCAAAGGATTATTTGAAGGGAAAGATACTAATTCACATTTAAAATTATGTCTAGAAGGCATTTTAAATTACAAACCAAATTTACAAGACTATAAAAATTACACTCACCTAGCTTTTACACTGGACTTATTCTAAGTAGGACACTTTTTGAATAAGAATGATCTTCCAAAAATAGGAATTTACTATTACTGAAGATGATTTCTTCATCTTATAGCTTACGAATCAGAAATCTTGACTCATCAATCTTAATTAACCCAGAAAATGTTCTGGTTGTGTTTTCAATAGCTTCCTTTGTTAGAGTTACCTTAACAAGACCATCTTAGAATGGATACTAATAATAATATTTGAAATTTATATTCTCATGAGGCAAAATAACAGTATATCAACTCTCAATTGACCAAGGTACAGAAATAAAAGACACTAAATATTCACAAGTCAACTGACCCAAACAAACTATCCCAAGAAGAGCACTGTTGTATGCTCTGCTTTAATAATTGACCTAAATACCTCTCTTCCACGTTCATATCATTAATTGCTTCAGATAGAAAAGGCCAATTTTGAAGGGAGGCTTAATTAAAACATTTTTTGAAGGAAATTTGTGTCTTTTTTATATATAATTTCTGTCTGGATTGAGAGACTGACGTTTCCATTTGTATACCATTTTTAGAAAATAATTAATAGATGGTGATAACACATTAAGAATGAAAGACCCTTTCTTAAAAAGGTAAGTTCAGGAACTGTAAACAAGCAGTTACAGCCATCTTTAGGCAGTCCTTGGTTTGCTCCTTACCCTGTCAACTGAAACCCGTGCATACTGGGATGGTGTCCTCACTTGGCACGCTTCTGTGGTACTCGGGATCAGGATATGGTTCCAATATACATGAGATTCGTTTAACATAGTATCGCATAAGTGAGGGTTGATGCATTCTTCTTTATTCTCAATCTGTCTGCTCAGTTTCATTAAAACAACACCAGTGTTATGAAATCCAGCAATCACAGGTCAAAATTTGACCTAACAAACCTAATTCTATTACTCTAACAACTTCATTGCTCTTTGGCTTATTGGGACTATGAAAAGCTAAACATAACAGGACAAAAGCAAGGAAAATTTGTGGGCTTTCTGTGAGCCAATGGGTTGAATTTTGAGCAAAACTCTGACCTGATTATTCTCACAAAGTCAATACAGACAATTGTCTGATGTCAGCCTAATATGCTGGTTTCAAAAAGATAGTGAAGCAAATTTCTACTGCTAGATAGTATTAGTACCTACCTCAAAGCCAGGACTCACAGGAGACTGAAACATGAAGTTGTAAGAGCAAAAAGCAGGCAAAGGTGCAGAATCAAAGGAGAAAAAGACAGGAAAACAATGTTATTGGATGAAAGTAAAGCACATTACTCAATAATGTTTCATATAGGAATGTTTTCAAAAAAAAGCAAAATGTTATACTAATTAGTCTTTATAGCTACAGAGACATCTGAGTTGGAAACTATGTTTAAAATCTAAATGAAACTATAGACACTAAGTAAAAATTGCAAAAACAGTTCACAGTTGTGAGTTGGTAGATGTTTAAAAAAAGACAACTCTGCTTGTTATGGTCTCAGTGATGAATGATGGTTCTTTCACCTTGTTGAAAATAAATTATAGTCAAAATGAAGCATTTTTGACCTTTAAGTGAAAGATCAGATTTTCTTCACAATAATTCATATTCTCAATGAGAAAAGAAAGAAAAAGGTCATCGAAGTAATCAAATGTTACAAATCTGTTATCTGCCTGCAAGCAAGAATAAGCTGATGAATAATCAGTATCAGTCAGTGGTTTCAAAACCTAGAAAGTCCAATAGTGGGTTAGAGTTTTAAAGGAGAAAAATATGCCTACAGTGCATATTTGCTCATTTTAGAATCTTTGTTGCATATCATTATTTTCTATCTGATTCTATTCAAGGTTGAAATATAATTCAAAAGCAGAAAGGTCACTCTGAATTATTTTCTAAAGGACAAGAGGTAGTATCAACAAAAAATATGACAGACCTTAATTAAGTAGATAACACTTATCTGGTAATTTATATTGAATATGTTCTTTCTCATCTCCGTTCTCTCAAGTTTTTTGCGGCAGCTCTATCTGATGACTAGAAACCAAATCAAAACTACAGTGTAGTTCACTCTTATTCTTAACAAAAATGCATGACTGTCTTTTGAAATGTGATTTTTTTTTGCAGTGTTGAATAAAAGACCCCACATTGAGAAAGATCCTAGTATCTGTTTTTTGAATCCTCAGTCTTCATTTGCAATCTACAGCTAATCCATTCTGTCAGAAACTTTGGAAAGTCATATGCATTTAGAATGAGGTTCTGCAAAGACTGTTTGGTTATCCAGTAATATCTGCTACCTTTCTGGATTGACATGAAGCATGTGCAGAGCTTAAGGGCAACAACCACTCATTTGAACAGAACCAAACATGAGTTTCAGGGAAAAATTATAATCCTGTTTGCAGCTACTCTTGGCACATTTGCATGCAGAAATGGCAAAAGTTGGCTCTTTGGGAGAGGAAATCAATTTCTCAGTTTCCAAAGTAAGATATTATCCTTGCCATCTGTATATCTGATATCTAAAGTGTATGTTTTTCCTCCAGTTAGTAGCCCTGAATATCTTTTTCTGGGACATCATCACAATTCAACTTCAGCTGAGTGCTGTTCAGTTCATGGTATTTGAAGACGGTCTATGCAACATGCATTCATTTACTCATTCCTCTAAGTTATTGTTTCCCAAAGTGTACGTATTTCCCACAAGATATTAACGGGTTTTATGAGAAACGGGTTCCATGTTGGAGTGGATTTAAGAACATTAATTTCACCATTGTCAGACTTCTTAGACCCTTAATTATGCTTAATAACTACTAGGATGTCCAATATTTGAATGAATCAAGAAGCGTTTCCTAATCTTATTTGACCAAGATTTTTTTTCCAGAATATTTTATGGGGCCATTATTTTGAAGAAAACTTTGAGAAACACAGAGACAGCTCTATCTTTTCATCTTGCTATCAAGTTAGAATCACCAGAAATGTCTATAAATCACCAAGGAAAGGAGAGTGACCTGTTTCATTGGTAGTTTTAAATTATATCACAGTTTTGTTTTTGTTTGGTTTTATCCCTTAAAGGAAGATCAGATAATTACAGTTTTGTGTCTGTGATGAAACTACTGTAGGTGACAATATTTATTACATAAATGAATACTAGGACGTATCCTAGGATGATGTGGCACATTACTTTTAATTTAGCACCCAAAGAATTTATTTCCAATTATTGAATAATGTAAATTTTGTAGCCCCATTTTCTTTTAATTGACTGATAGGAATCTCCTAAGTTAATCTATTAATTATTATGTGTAACATTTCATTCTCTTCTCACATGACCTGTCTTGAAGAATATCAATGACTTTATAACTTGCTATTTGGAGATTCATTGCTATCATTTTAAAACATTTTTACTGAAGTACAATTCATATGGAATAAAGTATACAACATTCTAGGTGTACAGCTTGATGAAGTTTTGTATGTGCATAAATACATGTAACCTCTATCCAGATCAAGATATATAATATTGTCAGCATTCTAGAAAGCTCACTTCTGCTCCTTCTCAGTTGACATCCCACCTTAGTTTTATTTTGAAGTATCTTGCCATAAATTGATTTTGCTTGATTTGAACTTCATATACTGGATTCATAAGTATGTACCCTGTATCTGACTTATTTCTTTAAATATCATTTTGTTAGATTTAATAATGTCGGTGAGTTCATTAATTCCATGTCTGTATGATTCATACATTCCATTGTATGACTTCACCACTATTGCTTTCTAATTTTTAGCCATTATGCATAAAGATGTCAAAAACATCTTATAACATATCTTTCTGTGCATGACTCTCTACATTTCTATTGAATATATACCTAGAAGTAGAACTGATGAGTCACATGATACCCATGTGTTCAGCTTTAGAAGACAACTGCCAACAAGTTTTCCAAAGTTGTTTGGGCCAATATATAATCCCAGTAGTGGTATATGCAAGTTTAGTTGCTCAGTATCTTCCCCAGTACTTGTTATTGACAGGCGTTCTTTCAATGTCAGACATTCTGATGTACACATAGCTCATTATAGAATTAACTTTACACTCCTTGATAACTAATGATGTTAAGCACATTTTCATGTTTTTTGTCTGTCTTGTAATCTGCTGGTTAAGTATATTGCTATATTTTAAACGAGGTCATCTATCTTCTAACTTTTTTGTAAATGTTCTTTATGCACTCTGGATATGAGTTTTTACATACTATATTGAAAATGTCTTCTCCCACTCACTTTTCTATTCTCTTAATAACATATTTTGATTAAAATAATTTCTTATTTTTAATGAAGCCCAATTTATCAATCTTTTTCCTTTGTCATCAGTGATTTAAATCCTGTTTTATAAAGCTTTTTCTACCCAGAGTTCTTATAGATATACTTTCTATGTTACTGCCCAGAAGTTTCCAATCTACTTACAATTGATTTTGTGTATGGGATAAGACAGGGTCAAGATTCTTCTTTGTCGTATAGATATCCAACTGGTCATAGAAATGTTTGTTGGAAAGACCATTCCTTTCTCACAGCAGTTTTTCCTTTGTCATATATCAGTTGGTCTGTGTTTGCACATAGTTTCTGGACTCTATTTTATTGGCTAATTTTTCTGTCCTTGTGTAATATCACATTGCCTTAATACTTTATACTAAACTCTGTATAACGCTACCTTGTTTTTACTGGGCCTTTATAATGTTATATGTTTGGCAATTCTCCAGTTTGTTCTACATCTGAGGTTTTTAACCTCAGCACTGTTGACATTTTGGGCTGAATACTTCTTCATCGTGGGAGGCTGCCCTGTGTATTGACCTCTCTGTGACTGGTCATTCAAATCTAATTCACTTGGTTGCTCTTGGGTGCCTTCAAATAGTGTTTGTTCTGTAATGTCATATTTTATTCAGCTTTTGTCATTGTCCCTCATGGGGGAGTTGATCTGATTAAAGCTTTCCTTTATACCTAGGAACAGACGTTCTAGAACAGATTAGTATTATTTTTAATTTATTGTACTTTAGACTCTGGGGTAAATGTGCAGATCATGCAAGATTGTTGCATAGGTACACTAATGGCAAGGTGGTTTGTTGCCACCATCCCCCCATCACCTACCTGACGTTTCTCCCCACGTTATCTTTCCCCCACCCTCCCTCTCACTATCCCTCCCAAAGCCCCCCGCAATGGACCCCAGTGTGTGATGCTCCCCTCTTTATGTCCAAGTGTTCTCATTGTTCAATACCCACCTTATAACAGATTATTATATTATAATAACATTTTGCCTAAGACTAAGTGTAAGCCTTGCCTGGTGTGGGTTCAATTGGCTTTAACTTTTTCCGAATACCACAAGAACACATGTAAATAAAATTAAAAAATGAGTAAAGCATACAGAAATAATAGAATCATTTAATATTGATGTCTTCTACAATTGCCCAAAAGTCCACACAATTGATATAATTTGATAAATATATATAATGATACAGTGTATTAATGTGTTCCACTTAAGGATCTGCTTAAGGAGTTCCATTTAAGGAGTTTTCTTGTTTCCTTCTAATACTGATGATTTATAAAAAGAAATCCATGCCCACAGAACTGTTATACAATGACTACATTTTAGATTTTTTGAAAGATAAACTTTTATGGATAGTATAATGGATAGTTTACTGCCAAAGTTGATGACAGATAAAATTTTTCATATGATCTATGCTATAATAATATTTTTTCTATCTTAATATTTGAGAAATCTGAGATTGAATTTCTGTGCCCAAATGGATAAACAAACAGAATTACTGATGTCTTAATCTGTATCTGAAAAGGAATTTTATAGTCAAAATAGGCCATCATTTATGGAAAATATAACTTTCTTATATTTGAGAAAAAGTATACTTACAATAGCAGACTTGCAAAATGGATGATCTAGTGGCTTAATGAGCAATGCCATCTTTACAAGGGTCAGACCATTATTATTTTTTTTTTTTGTAGAATCCAAAGGTTTTACTATTATTGCCATAATATCACTTCTTAATGATAATCCATTATAAAATTTAAAGTATAGTTACTGGTGTTACTGGGTTGCTACTTCATACAAGAACAAAAGCATCCTGCTTGACCCAGGCACACAGGGAGTATCATGCCTATGTCCCTTTTCAACCTAATAACACCAATAACTATACTTCAAAATTTATAATGGGTTGAAAAGGGACATAGGCATGATACTCCCTGTGTGCCTGGGTCGAGGAGGATGCTTTTGTTCCCGAATGAAGTAGCAAAGACATGAAAGGGAACAAAGGCAACAGTAAAATGTGTGTCCTCTTCAAAGTGGGCCAATGTTTCCTACTTTCTTAGGAATCAGATAAAAACAGAGACAAGCAGGCACCCCATAAGGACACAGAGGACTTTGCTGTGTTTAAAACATGATTCTGAGAACCAGTGTGTCAAACTATGTCACAAACATTACTTTCCCAAAGGCATTTCTCATTTAAAGTCTACCTGAAGGTATTTTACACAAGGTTATGAAAGCTTTGACTCCCATCCCAGTAGCTTTAACAACTATCTTGTGGTGCCAATATTTTCTTACATAATGCATTTCTGATTTGATCATAATTTTACAAGCTTTCCTCACACACACAGTTAAAATCTAATTTTAAAAATATGTATTTATAAAATAGATTTTAAGTATTTTACAAAAAAATTTAAATTCACCATTTAATTTCAACAATTTATATAATGTATCAAGTAATTCAAACAATTAAGTAGTTATTTAATTTGGTTACATAAAACAATAAAATAAGTTGGTTTAAAAACACAAAAATCTGTGTTAAAT
Source organism: Ateles fusciceps (assembly GCA_036589455.1). Taxonomy (NCBI): domain Eukaryota; kingdom Metazoa; phylum Chordata; class Mammalia; order Primates; family Atelidae; genus Ateles; species Ateles fusciceps. Next base: position 6,716,838 of record JAZHEH010002565.1, read on the forward strand.
TATACTTACATAAGCTTAATTATATTTATATAGAAACCATATATTTATATACATATATGCATAATTTAAAATTTTGTTTCTTAAACTTATTTTTAAATGTATTTCTTATAAACATCATGACTGTCAGAAACTATGCTTAAAAGCAAGAGTAACTGCTGTAACTTGTAAAATCACTAATTGTGAAAATTCAAACTCAAAGAACTTCTGACCTGAGAAGATGACACAGGATTATTTTAAAAAATAGACTTTGACTTAAGTACCTTTCAGTAAGAATATCATAATTTCAATTAATATAACTTTATGGAATAATATATGATCACACATACACATTCTGAATAGGTACAAAGTTATAATACGTTCTTCTAGTTATTGGTAAAATTTAGTACCTACCTTCTCCAACTAGGTTCTCTTAATGATGTATTAAAAACACAAGAAACTCCTAAAAAGAGCCCTATAAAACAGAGTATGAAATTTTCCTACTTATTAAAATGAACATCCATTTGACTTATACTCCTGGTTTACACTGAAAAAAAAAATTTATGATATAAAGATCATGACCACAATAAAATATTTTCCAAACAATGAGGTAATTTATATAACGTCTTATACTTCTTATAGATGTCTTCAGAATTTATTCCCCCTCTCCACTCCAAGAGGGATCTATTCAACCTAAATGTTTTAGTATTTTAAAAATTATTTTCTAATTGATTTTTATAATAATAGGATTATAAAGAATCATTGTAATATCCATTGGGAGGTAGAGGAGGTAAATATGGGAAATTTAAATCCTCAAACTGTTAGCCTATTTCAGAATGTTTTATTTTAAATAATTCATATGACAATTTTTATTTTGTTTTGAATGTTTGGAAAATCCAAATTTAACTTTCTTAAAGAAGAATATTAACCATATCCATAAGATATACACACACACACACACACATTCTAGAGCTAATGGAAATAAAGTATCAAGTGCTATTTTTCTCACTGTATTTATCAATCAGTTTTTGACAATAAACCTGCACGTATACCACTAATGCCACGCAATGAAGACTTTCATCGTTTCCTAAGAGCAACTTCAAGTTTCCTCCCAAAATAAATATTCAGCCATGCCACAGATTCCTCTAATAATCTTCAGAGAACATTTTGTATCTCTCTGGTTTCTAAATTTTGACAAGCGATGTTTTGCAACATTAACACATTAGTTCGTGCTGCTCTGGCCCTGTGACCACGATAAAACCTCACATATTTTATAATATCACTAAGCTCAGAGATAAAAGCAAACTCAGAACTTTAGGATATTTGATGAGGTATTGACCAGTATACAGCACAAACCCTGAAGAAACACTGTCATTAACACCCTGGCTGCATTCTCCCTCCTAGTGCCCTGTCTTGGATTGACATTGCTATCACATCATCCCACAGATTTCTCATGGAAATGGGTAAATGGGTAAACAGGAGGCCGTACCAGAAGGGGCTCATCAGGGGCACTGGTAGAGAGTTCAGCAGATGACGTGCGGGTGGTGCTGAGCCCAGTGAGGGAAACATTTGAGAGCCTTCTCCGCCTCACACCACTGCAATTGTTGGGTATTTTAAATGCACATCTCTTATGGTAATTCAGACCACATCCTGGTAAGGGAAAACAAAAAATTATTTTTGTTGTATCATAAATTAAAAAGCAATGCCAATATTAGTGTAAAGCAGAGATTTTTAAAAATAGTATAGCTTCCATTTTCCTTGAGGGTACGTGGAAATTCCAATTTTCTTTTGAACATTCTCTGATTATTTTTCCAATTTGTTAATGGGTTTTGAATTCTGATCTTATTTCACAAGCTCAGCAACTATGCTAGTTATCATTTTAAAAAATGTTCTGTTAGATAACAGACTTAGGCTTTAAGGGATATAGAAATCCCTCAAAATAGATTATCTCAAAATAGATTATCTGAGCCATTTTTAGCTGCCAGAAGTTCAAATGTGAGTGGACACATAAGGGAATATTAATCACAGCTCATCACAACTTTTAGACAACAGTGATTTGAATCTGGGCCTGATAACTTGCTTATCCACATGGCGTTGAGCAAATTCCTTTGCCTCAGTTTTCTTGTCTCTAAAACAGAGGTAATAACTACCTTGTAGAATTACTAAGAAGATATATAAAGTACCTCACATGCTGGTTTCCACATGGTAGGTGATAAATAATTGGAAACAGATTTCTCACTTAGGCAAGTATCAGTTTCCTTTCAATATTTTTACTATTCATATTCCCCACATAGCCAGAGTCCATTACTTAGAATCTCTCCATGTGTCACACAGCAGTCCGGACAGACGCATTTTCATAAAACTATATTTTAGGCAGACTTTCTTCTAGATCATAGCTTCTCTTCCCATAGACAAAAATTCAAAAATTGCAGTAGCTTATTTATAAGTTATATAATAAATACTGAGTTATATTGGTCAATGTTAAAGCTCTATCCCTGCCCTCCCAATCCAATGAGAATAGAGTACAATTGAGTAAGTTTTGAAGATTATATCATGGTGTCCCTAGCATCTTGAATTGTGCAGTTCAAAGTGTTTTTTTTCCACAGTATGATAAAACTGTGTTATTAGTGCAGAAATGCAGGTACAAGTTCCAGTTCACCACTCAACAGCTGAGTGACCTTGGATGGTTTGATTAATTTCCTGAATCTCTGTTCATTTGAACAAATATGTATTCAATGTCTACTATTACAATTTCTGGCTTACTTACTAGGCAAATTTTATTTTTAGTCTGCTGCTAAAATATTGAGTACCATATAGGGGAGAAACATATCCACATGATAAAGGAGAAAAGATGTGAGAATAAGGGTTCCCAGGTCAGACTGACTTTGTTCAGGACAGGAAATGTAAAGAAATGAACAGAGAGAATCCATGTACCCCATAAATGCCTGGAAGACACTTCTGAGGGAGATACTACTATACTACTGTAGAGGGCAGATAGCTCCAGCATGCATTGTTTTTAATTTTTTTAATTTTAATAGCTTTAGGGGTACAAGTGGTTTTTGGTACACAAATGAATTATATAGTAGTAAAGTCTGAGGTTTTAGTGTAGCTGTCCCCCCCAAATAGTGTACGTTCATGGTAGTGAATAGGTAGTTTTTCACCCCTTAGCTTCCTCTGAATCTTTTGCTTCTGATTCTCCAATGTCTATTACACCACTCTGTGTGCTCCTGTGTACCCACAGCTTAGCTTCCACTTATAAATGAGAATATGTAATATTTGTTTTTTTGTTCCTGAGTTACTTCAGTTAGGATAATGGCTTCCAGTGCCATCCAAGTTGCTGCAAAAGACATTATTTTGTTCTTTTTCATGGCTGAGTAGTATTTTCATTATATATATATATATATATATATATATATATATATGTATACAATGCATATTGTGAATTATATTCATAGTTGCAATGATATGGAATCAGCCTAAGTGCACATCAACCAATGAGTGGATAAAGCGAATGTAGTATGTATACACACATGCACACACACACCAGTGTGTATACATGTATGTATATGTGTGTATGTATAAGTGTATATATGCATAGAAGCATATACATACATATATGCATAGATCTATGTACATATACACACATATATACACATGTGTGTATATATACATAGATCTATATATGTACATAAACATACAAAAAACATTTTCTCAACCAATGAGTGGATAAAGAAAATGTGTATATATGTATATATGTACCACATTTTCTTTATCCACTCATTGGTTGATGGGCACTTAGGTTTTACATATCTTTGCAATTGTGAATTCTGCTGCAATAAACATAGAACAGCACACGTTTAACTTGCATGGGAAGAAAACTTACCTTCACATTTAAGACCTTGACGCACCAGCCCCCACAGCATTTCTCCACAGTGATCACAGAAAGCTGGAGCTCTGTATGAATGAACAAAGAGAGCGTGGGGACGAATCTGAAAGTCTTCAAAGGTGGCAGAAGCTGTAAAAACAGTGATGTTGAAAAGTAAGTTGAATGGGTACTCTGATCTGTAAACAAAAAAAGTATACAAGATAACAAATATGCCAGTATGGATATAACTCTCAACAAAGTTAGGGAAGATAAGATGCAACACAGCTTGAACTTTCAGCCATTAGACATTATTCTCAGCCATAGTTTTACAGTTGGTGGCAAACAACCCTCTGTCTTCTCCCGTTCCTGCTTGGCAAAATTTCAGACCACTTTAAAAACAGCCAAAAAACTAGCAGAAAGCATGAATGAAAGGATAAGTAAACCTGATTTAAAAATACCTGATGATACTTCAAAATACTTTCCTTTTTCTCTTACTTAAATGAACCAGAAAGGTATTGAAAAATATTAATGAAAAGAAAACTTGATGAATTCAGACAGATCTGAAAAATAGTATAATTGAGTATGACCATGAAGAGGTGCATTACGGGGCCCATTTGAAAGACAGATAAGAAATATGAGTGCTTTCTAATAGAGAGATAGAGCTGTTTGAACTCTTGGGCAATGGTGTAATAACTAAGCATTTAAATCATGACTGAGCAACAACCAAGCAGCCACTTCACCAACATGCCAGAGAGAGGGATTTAATACATACCTTGGTGAGTTGCAGTCCATTCTGATAATTATACCTTAGTCAACCATATTCATGCTGTAGGGTACTTTTTGGTGTTGCTTACTGTTGCTTATTCTATATGGTCCTCATGCAGAATATTAAAATCCATTTTTATTATACTTTTTCATATATTTGTATTATATTATAAAAGTGATTTGTGCCTTTTTTGTTGTTGCTCAAATCAAGTAATAGAAAGGTACAGACAATTGAAATGGAAAGATTAGCTTTTTTCTCGAAGTTCTAATGGAAAGTGGTGGATCTTTCCAGACCTATTTGTACACAGTAAGCCGAGTTGAGGTTGCACAGTATAGCACAGAGAGTGCTGCCCTGGTCATCAGAAGACCTGGAGGAGGCTTGGCCTTCATTGCAGTGACATCTCAATAAGCACAAGCTTCAGTTTCTCATACCTAGAAAGAGACTGTCTGATGACGACTTCTCCAGTCCCTTAAAATTTAAACTTCCATTAATGTCAGAACAGAACCATATGAACTTAATTTTGTAAGATTTTGTTCTAAGAGAATTTGGGGAAAACTGAGGCCTTAAATATGTTCCTTCTATTCTGCCTTCCTTTCCTGTCCTCAATTCAAGTAAGTTTAGAAAATTGCATATCACATTTCCTGCTTCAAGATTCACAATATAATGGTCAAATGCTTACTCTAAGTAGATCAGAAAAATAGTATTGTTTGGGTACCAATCATCTACTTTGGTGATTTGGTCAAAATATGTCCAATTGGGCGAATGCTAAATTCTCTTTAAAATTGGTCTCTCATACTCATGTACAAAATTAATTTTTTAAATAACAAAGAAAATAATTGAAGAGAAAACTTTATGTCAATCCTTAACTTCTAGCTTCTCCCCTCAGCCCCCAAATCACCCTTCCAGACCAAACAACTATGACAATACTATGACAACTATTAGTTGAATAATTACTGTAGTTTTCAAAATAAGCAACATTAGAATTTGACAGTACAAATACCAAGTTGGATCCAGACATTTCCGGAATTAATTAGAAAGAATATAAATAATTAAACTAAAGATTTTCAGTGACACTCTCCCAATTTTTGCCAGGTAAATTTGTTTTGTTTTGTTTTTTTTTTCATTTTTGAAGGGGATTAACATTCATAAGCAGTTAGCACCCTTGACTTATGTTTAAATGCCATATTTCTAAAGTTCAATTTTAATATTCTCTTGTTAATTTCAGAATAATTAAATACATTTTTAAAATAAACCTACCAAGTGTGGTGAGGTTTTACATCCATTTGAAATCAAAGCACAACATCCATTCATTATGAATTTACCTGTTCTGCACCCTGGGGGAAATCAGCATTAGTTGAGTGTATGCATGTCATCTCGCCTAATCACAAAATTGCACTTCAGAGATAATCACTTAGCACAGGAAAACAAAGTGAATGCTGTAATTCCATTTCATTTAAGTTTAGGAATCAAAATGGACAGATAAGAATAGGAATATTAAAGCATCTAGAGATTCCAAGAGAGGAACAATATGCTATCTGTCAGTCTGTCATAATCAATCAGCCAACCTAAATTAAAACCATATGACAGGGCAACAAACTCAACAAAATAGGCCCTTATACTGGTATTTGTGTCTCTTTGATTTGCTCATTCACAGCCTATTGTTATACTCCAGCGTGCAAGAGAAGAGAAAATGACATGCTTTTCTTAGTCACGGAGCATTTGAAACAGGTAATTGAGCCAAAAACCCTAAGATAATCAGTTCTTTTATGGTTCATTATAAATTGTTGCACAAATGGAGTAAACTGTTTGGTTAGCAGTAAAGAAGAAACAAGGCTTCTGAAGCAAAATAATCTCTGGAGGTCAAAATTATTTGCATAATAAAATAAAGTAATGTCAGATCTTCCAAGAGTTTCAGTACTTTTTTTAAAATGGGTAATTTTGGCAATGGGAGAAGTATTAACTCTTCCTGGCTATGGCAAGCTGAGACTGATATAATGAAAGGAAATGCTTAACCTATGGCAAGCATCACCTCATTTTATTTTTGACAAGCAATCTATAAGGTAGTTATTATTGCTACCCCCATTTTGCAGATGAGAAAACTGATACTCAGAAATTAAGGAGCTACACTAGGTAACTCAGGCAGTCCTGACACCAGAACCATACAAACTCTCTCAGCCGCTATTACTCAACTTATATTTCTTTGACTATTTAAACACTATGGACTATATGCTGCACCTTTATTTTATGTATCAAAAATATTTTTAAAACAGTGTAAATACACATAACACATAACCCCTTGTAACATGCATCATTATAACAAATGTTGGGAAAATGAGAAGCCATGAAATATAGTATAGAAAAAATTAATCCAGTTCTCAAGATAAAAAATTTTTTTAGTGTGTTTTTTGTGTAAACTCCATGCTTAGAAATCCTCCTTTCCAAACAAATTGAGGAAGAGTAATTGGTGTCTCAATTTTTGCAAAAGTCAATGGTAGTGATGCATAGCTAAAAGACAACTGGAGCTTTGTCCACATGATAACCATGTCACACACTGAATTGATTAGTTTGTCCCAAAGCAAAACATTTTGAAGTTTCTGAAAGTTGTGAAGCTTTCTTACATGAAAACTTGTTCTTTCTTTCGTGTCTAGAATATTGAAAATAGTTTCTGGATATCACTCCTACACAAATTCACATGCTCATCATTTTTAAGGTATTCTGTAGATTAAAAAAAAAAAAAAAAAAAAAAGCAATATTGGCCAGGTGTAGTGGCTCATGCCTGTAATCCCAACACTGTGGGAGGCCAAGGCGTGCAGATCGCCTGAGGTCAGGAGTTCGAGATCAGCCTGGCGAATATGGTGAAACCTCGTCTCTACTAAAAATACAAAAATTAGCAGGGCATGGTGGCATGCACCTGTAATCCCAGCTACTTGGGAGGGTGAGCAGAAGAATTGCTTGAAATTGGGAGGTGGACGCTGCAATGAACCCAGATCACACCACTGCACTTCAGCCGGGGCAACAGAATGACAGTCTCTCAAAAAACAAAAACCAAAACCAAAAACCAGTATCTTCTTTAAACTTCCTATCATTAACCGTAAACACACATCATTGGTGGAATGATCACTATTCACAATCAGTTTATTTCATTTGTGAGTATCTCAAATTTTTAGAAAGTTCTTGTTATTGAGGCCCCAGTACACTTCTGTAACTTTTACTCAGTGGTCACAGTGCTAAAAGTAAGCCTTTAAAAATAAGGCATTTTTATGCATTTAATTGAGCTCAAGTAAGTAAAGCAGTCCTAATAATTTCAAGCTAGCATAGTTCATGTGTTATTAATACATCTAGAACCTACTAGGTAATACAGTATATGTTGAAAATAGAAAAATGACTAAGGAACATTATCTGTGATTGAGAGTTCAAAGTCAAAATGAAGATGATAGACTCACATATATTTATAATACCAAACGCAGGGATGGAACACAAAACAAAGGGTGGCTAAGTCTGCCTAGGTCTGTCAGGGAAAGCTACATTCAACGGAGAAATTGTACAGAATCCTGAAGGTTGAAGAATATTTTGAAAAGCAGAGAACACGATAAAAGAGTGAACATTTTCATATAGTCTGATTTTTATTATAAATAATTTATAGAATTGTCTATATATTTCTTTACAATTATTGTGGGTTCTTGACACTTCATCATCTTTGGTGTACTGTCAGGGTAATCAGCAAGAATGACTATAAATTGTCCATGAGGCAGGGAACTGAGAGATGACAACAGATCAGTTCCACACCGTTGTGGCCCAGGTGTGTGAGAGTGCTTGTAAAATTAAGCTTGCATATGTCCATGCTCTCCCCCAACCACCCTATACACATATACCTACGCCCTGAGGCTGGTCATTTTTTCCTGCGTCTCTATTGGTCCCAGTCCCTCCAAGTCAGTTTTACATCAGATTCTCCCTTCATGCAACCATTGTTCAAATTAATCTCACATTTCACATTTTTGTTATACCTGGAAACATCTAGAGTTGCAAGGACCCATAGCTCTCCAACAAGAACATTCAATAAATTCTTGTAGAGGGACTTGCAATAACATCTTTCAGATGGGTGAAGATATGAAGGGAATCTACCTACGTTTTTGGCTTAACATCTGACCAGAAAATTGTTATTGAGGTGCAATGATGGGAATTTGGGAGGCTGTGAATATATTATCTCAGAGATCATAATAGCCAAGAGAAAAAAACATAAAATGTATTTAGATATCTTTACCAGGCAGTTCAGAAGTTTATGGAAGGTATTTCATAAGTTTGTGGTCAGAGATTCAAAAAAACATGGCTACAAGAGAAATAAAAATGTTCTCACAAGTTAGATTGAAAACACAATAGCAAGTTGCCCCAGTTAGGAAGAAAAGGGAGTGGTAACCAGTTGAACAATGTGACTGCCCAGGGAACTGTCTGATAAGTTCACGTTCAGAAAAGGAAAGTCTCAACAGCAGAAGGAGCAGCACAGAGTCAGGCTGAATGCAAATAAGTGGCTCCAGCCAGAGAACCAATAATTGCTTAATGAAATTATTCTAAAACCCTTTTGTAAGAAGAATAGAACATATTCTAATAAGAATAGAAAATTTAACAGAATAATAATAAATAAATTTAGCCCTAATTCATATCAAAATGTTCTATAAAATGTTGATATTTTAAAATATGGGTGGCTGTGAAAGACAAAAGAGAGAGATCAGCAGACCAGAATTAGTGACCCAGAAGTCTACCCTATGTATATATTTAAAGTATTGTAAGTGATAACAGAAATCAATGTCAAGGGTGGAGATATCATTTAAAAATAATTAACAATTAGTAACAATTAGCAACGTAGGGGAAGACACAATTTGAAACAATATTTCCTCTCTTATACTAAAATAATTACCTGCTGAGCAAAAAGTTAAAACAAAATACAAAATCATAGAAAAACTAGAAGGGTATAGAGTGAATGCTTACTAAATCTCTGGTGACAAGATGACTTAGAAACAGGAGCTCATAAATCCACAGTAATGGAAGAAAACAAATGAGAAAGACTTAGCATGATCATGTAGGCACTACTGGTTGACTTGCCAAGGAGTCATATAACAGTCTCTCTAATTTAGCATGGTTACAGTAGATTTATTTATAATAATTATAAATTCTAGGTCACAGAAATCTAATTATGTTTAATAACTCCAGGTGTATAGAACATAATTACTAACATTCAAGGAGACATCTGTAGGCAGGTTTAGATACCAGACAATCAGGTAACAAGGCCCATGTCCTATTATGAAAATTAAGAAAATTAACATGTATTCCTTCTTTCTCAGCAAAAAAGAAATTCTTTTTTTTCAATTATTTGTAAGCCAGAAGGAAGCAGTGGGACACGTGGAGTGTTTGATGGCAGAGCTAAAGCATTGCTCATGAAATAGTTGAGGATCCACTCATGAACCCACAGAGCTACAGATAACACGTGAAGGATCCTGTATCAGTTTCTTTTCCAGGCAACTGAGCTCTATGGCTGCTGTAAAACATTTACTTTAGAAGCCTCCTGCTAGGAAGATGTTGCTTGAAGAAAATAGCTACAAATTATACACAATTATTATCTGTGCATTAAAAATAAATACATTTATTTTTAAAAGCTTTATAAAAAATAAATGCATTTTTATAAAATGGAGCCTTATGTAGCTAAAGGATGAGACAGCTATAAAAAATTGGGATTATTTTACGCCATCTACCTCCATACCGAGTTGGCCACAGATACTCTCCTCAACATACTTTTTCTCCAGTCATTTCTAAGAATGCTTCTCTGTCTTTCACGTCAACCCCTCCTTCTGTTTTGCCTACATAATTCTCAGGTAGCCAGCTTCCGCCCGATCCACACCTCAGCTCAGTGTCACCTACTCTGGGATATGCCCACCCCCACCTGCAGTAGACTGCCCTCTTCTCTTTTCCATAGTATCCTGGACACTTCTGTCATAAAATGTATCACTGAATACTGGCACTCCTTGTTTACCTGTTCACATCTAACATTTCAGATTGTAAGACCGCAACTTCCCTAACTGTACACACACATATGAAAGTGATTAATTCTCATAGTTAAATAAAGCAATGCCTTTAAAACTAATGTTGCTTGCCTGCAGTTCTAAGGCTCTACATTTTATTAAGTCCTACTAAACTGTAAATACAATATTTGCAAGTTCAAAAGCAAAGTCTATCAGAATAATATCTTGGATCACATTTTAAAAAGTGTCCAGCATTGCTTTCCGGAGATGTCTTTGCTAGTACCTTTTTACTCTAAAGGCAATATGGTGTCAGTAGTGATAAAAAGCATGGACAGAATGCCAGGGAAGACCTGGGTTCTGACCCTGGTCACAGCAAATGCATGACCTGGGTGAAGTTATTTCACCTTTCTGAACCTCAGCATCCCCTTCTCTAAAATGGACTTCATGTAATGCATCTCACTGGATTATAAGGAGGACACAAAGTGATTACCATAGTCCTCTGCATACCGTTGGGAGCTGTTACAAAAAGTTATTAGTACAAGGATGAATATATGGGCTTTGTGGTCAGAAAGACCTGGTTTGGAATCCCAGTTATTATTAATAATTATTATTGTCACAACCATCATTATTAATGGAGGGGGAATACTGTTTGTAAGTCTGTTGCCAATTTAGGGCCCTTAAAAACTAAGGGCTATAAAAACCAGTATTATTTGTTCCTTCTACTACCTTATAAAGCCTATGCTTCCACTCCAGAGGAAATTGCTTTTCTATCTACCGGTTTGGTTAATGCTAATTAAATGGAGCTAGGTCCACAGGGCTGTGTCTAGTTCCTTTCCCAAAATGAATCAATTAACAGTTGGGAATTACAGTGGGGAAGAAGGGGTCACCATATCCTGATGTGACTGAATGACAAATGCCACAGCTGGAAAGAGATTAGAGAACATCTCAGTTCAAGAAAGAATATAAATGGTTGCCCCATGTGTCCAACATAGAGGAAAAAGAAAATTAAGTAAAACTGTCATGGAGTCAAATTCTAGCTAATGATTGCAAGCTCTGCAGGCACCCTGAATAGAGAGAAAGGTCAAGTCTGTTTCTTAGAAAGCTCCATCGTGTACAGGAGGCTTTACACCTTTAAAAGGATAATTATCTAATTTACATGAGGAACACCAGCATAAAAATTACCTTTAAACTTCTTACAAAAGCCTGGTAGACAAAGACTAGCTACAATACTATTCAGAAATATTCTGATAAGCAGCAGGGTTTCTCAGGATGAATAGCATCACTGTTGTCAAATATAGTAGATTTGTATGTAGAGACACGGGGCCGAGGTTCTATGTGCTTTACTTCAAGTTGCTTTAAGTTTCACTGCACTTTTCATACAAACAGACGCCATTTTTGATTCATGAACAACAAAATCCAGAAAAGCTGTGAAATCTTCAGGGTATACCCACTCCAGAAGAAGCAACAGTTCAACAATTGCTGAATCCAATTAACTGCTGGTTGACCAGGCACCTTCTGTGTGCAGGAATTGTCCAGGCTGTGGCTCAGGGGCACTGAGAGGAGGGAACTTGGTACTGAAACACTCCCCCTATTCTTCATGAAGAACAAAGCTAACTTTGTTCTTTGTTCCACTCTGATTCGTTAGAATAAAAGAAGAGCTTATTAATGAAAAATCTAATTTTGTACTTTTTCATCAGGTTTGAGATATAACTTATATAAAGTACAATTTATTCCTTTTTGTGTACATTCTTGACAAACACATACATACAACTGTGTAACCAAGACCAACACTGAGATACAGAACAATTCCCAAATTTTCTGTGCCCCCTTGTAGACAATCACTTCCCCCATCTCCCTTCTCCTGACAACCACTGGTTTATTTTCTGTCCCTTACCTAATATATCATATACACGTAACCTTTTGAGTCTAGCATCTTTCGGTATAATGCATTTGAAAGTCATCTACATTGTTGTAGGCATGCATAGTTCATTACTTTTTGGCTGAGTTGTATTTAGTTTTGTTAAGATGCCACTGTTTGCTCATCCATTCACCAGCTGAATCCTTTCAAAGGCATCAGTGTTACTCATTCACCAGGGAATTAGGGTAGAAGGTCAGCTAAGATTTGTGGAAAGTGGAGATCAAGTCAAGAGCAGTAGGCTCCAATGAGGTGAAGGTCAAAGGAATATTTATTTGGGATTGTACAGGTCATTCATAACAAAGGAGCATGATTATTGAAACAATTTTCTTTTTTACAACACTGGATAGCACATAACTTCCAAGTCAGATAATATGGCTCCATTGCTGCTTTCACTTACCACTTACAAGTTGCAGGACTTCTCTGTACCTCACTTGCCTTATCTTTGAAATGAGTATAATTATTAACTCAAGAAACAGTTGTCATAATTATTTGAATGAGGAAACATTTAAAGTAGGGTAGAGTACTTGGTACTATAATCTGGCAATATACCAAATATGATAAAATATGATAAACATATTTTCAAATATGCATCATAATTTAGATGTATAGTAATCATATTATTGCACCATTTACAAAAATTAACTCAAACTAGATCATAGTTTAAATATAAAACTGAAACTATAAAACTTCAGGAAGAAAAATCTGAGAAAAATGTTTATTACCTTGATTTAAGCAAAGACTTCTTGGATACATCAAAAGTATAACTTTTTTTTTTTTTTTTGAGACAGAGTCTCACTTTGTCGTCCAACCTGGAATGCAGTGAAATGGCTCGATCTTGGCTGACTGCAACCTCCACCTCCCAGGTTAAAGTGATTCTTATGTCTCAGCCTCCCTAGTAACTGGAACTATAGGCATGCACTACCACGCCCAGCTAATTTTTGTATTTTTAGTAGAGACAGGGTTTCATCATATTGGCCAGGCTGGTCTCAAACTCCTTACCTTGTGATCCGCCTGCCTCAGTTTCCCAAAGTGCTGGGATTACAGGTGTGAGCTACGACACTCAGCCAGTTTATCCCATTTTTAAAAAGTAATAGGCTTCAAAATTAAAACCTTTTAAACAGGAAAATGAAAAGTGAAAATTAAAAAATAATAAAAATAAAAACTTAATGTTTAGAAAGACCTGTTGAGGAAATGAAAAAAAGTCAGGCACATGGACTTGCACCTGTAATCGCTGCTAAAGGGGAGGCTGAGGTGGGAGGATCATTTGAGACCAGGAGTTCCAGACCAGCCTGGATAATATAGCAAGACCCCTGTCTCTAAAAAACAAAACAAAAATCAACAAAAGAAAATAAAGAACATAAGAGAAAGCTACAATCTGAGAAAATATTTGCAAAAAACATTCATGTTAAAGGACTTGTATCCAAAACATACAAAGAACACAATAATATTGAGTAAGTAAACAAATAAAAATGTGCTAAAGATCTGAAAAGAAAGTTGACTAAAAAAAACTATATGGATGGCAAATAATCACATGGAACCTAGTTCATTACAGTACATTGTGACTCTATGAGCTTTGATTAACTAGTTTGAAATTGTAATCACCATTTATGGCATTCTTTAAATCACAACATTATTCTGTGTTCTAAATACTTAAATTACAAAGTAATGTGTTTTAAAACATAACTTACTTATATTCAGGGCTGTCTACCTTTGCTTTAGGATCTTACATTACATTCCATCTTTGTAACTGCAATCACAAAGGTTGGTTCCACTTAGGGGAATATTTGGAAGGTCAAGTCATCATTACCAATTTTTGGAAAACATTACAAGTATTAACAGATTAAAATTTTTAATTGAAAATTAACTATATGGGGACAGACTTTCATTTGGGGCAATGATTCCATTTTTAAAGTTTGTTTATTTTTATTTTTTATAGAGATGATCTCCCTGTATCACCCAGGAAGTGGTATGATCAGAGCTCACTACAGCCTGAAAGTGAGCCCAGGAGTTTCAGGCTGTAGTGAGCTATGATCATGCCACTGCCTCGATGATACAGGGAGATCCTGTCTCAGCCTCCCATGCAGCTGAGACTACAGACACATGCCACCACACCCAGATAATTTTTTTTTAATTTCCATTCTTGTAGAGACAGGGTCTTTCTTTGTTGCCCAGGCTGGTCTCAATCTCCAGGATTAAAGAGATCCTCCTACCTTTCCCACCTAAAGTGCTGAGATTGCAGGTGTGAGCCATCATGCCTGGCCTAAATTTATGTTTGACAAATAATAATTGTACATATTTATAGGGTAGAGCATGATGTATATATATGTATGTAATGTACAGTAATTAAATTAGGGTAATTAATATAGCCATCAGCCTCAAACATTTATAATTTCCTAGAGGTGGAAATATTCAAAATCCTCTCTTCTAGCTATTTTGAAATATATATTATTGTTATCTATCATCAACTCATTTTGTGATGAAACACATTCGTTAGTTACCAAAATGCTCTGTATGTGTACTATAAAATAAATTATTATTTCAGACTTTGTTCATTTACTCATTTAATACACATTTTATTCTCACATAGTACTATTTTAGTCATACCTGATTTGGCCATTTATTTTAATTCCATTCCATCTTCTTCCCCAACCCCCACTGGTTTTTTGAGACAAGGATTCACTTTGCCATCCAGACTAGAGTGCAGTGGCACCGACCTGGCTGCAGCCTCAGTCTCCCTGGGCTCAGGTGATTGTCCCATCTCAGACTCCTAAGTAGCTGCCACTACAGGTACATGCCACTATGTCTGCCGAATTTTTAAATTGTTTTGGTATTTTTTGTAGAGATGGGGTTTTGACACATTGCCCAAGCTGGTCTCAAACTCCTGAGATCAAGCAATCCATATGCCTTGGCATCCCGAAGTGTTGAGATTACAGGTGTAAGCTACCACGTCCAGCCCCCTCTTCTGTGTTAAAGAAAACAAATTGTCCCTAATCACAATGTCACTAACATTACAAGAAATAATGGGCTAATTTTATTATCATATAAATTCTGAACCAATTACCTAATGCTTTCAGGAGAATAATACATATAGTACAGGATAAAATGTTTAAAAGAAGACAGATATAAATTTTCATTTAAATTTGCTGTTTCCTGTTATGGTTTGTTCAGATAAGTGATTCTAACACACTTTTACTGTGTTCATAGTGGGATATACCAGCAGAGGGGTGAGGGGAATGAAGTGTTTTTCAAATTATAGATATACTCCTTGACATTTTGATAGTAGCCCCTTTCCTAGTCTAGAGAAATAGTCTCCACATGATAAAAGTGGAAAAGTACAAGTGTGCTGAAAAGTATAAGTGGAGGCAGAAAAGATCCTGATGTTCACCACACTGCAATGGGTTAGGATTGCTAATTCTGGAGTAAGAGTTCCTGGAGTAAGAGCTTGCTGGAGATTGAAACCCACCTTCACTACTTATCAGCTGTCTGAGCCTGGCCACATTTCTCAACTCTGTAGGTCTTAGTTACCTCATCTGTAAAATGAAGACAATAAATTTAATTCCCTCAGGGTTGCTGAAGTAAGCATTTAGACTAGTGCCTGGCATATAACAACTCTGTTATAATAAACGTTTGCTATTTTTTAGGAAATTTTGTTTCTCTATCCTCACTTTAGTTATTGTTGACACACTATATTTGCAGCATGCTGGTTCTGTCTAGCACATTCTGTCCACAACATTGTATAGTTCCTTTGTTTTAATGTTACATGAAAATATTGCAGGACTGAAACTGTGCGACTTAATTCTTTGTTTAGCTTCCATAGAAAGTGATTTTTAAAATGCTGTTTCTAAAGTGAAAGTTTATCCTAGGTAACATTCTAATGAACATTTGCAAATCATTAGTGAAAAAAAACTATTCTCAAGTACTAGATCTTAATCTCCTGTTTTTGGTTTTGATGTGTGTTTTATTTTATTTTGTTTTTATATTGTAGAATAGCCAACAATGCCTGACATTTTAGATACTCATTAGGTATTTGTTGAATGAATGCATTATCTTTATCTCAAAGGAATATTTACTCATTCAACAAGTATTTATTGCTGCTGGAATAAATAACAATGAATTTAGCATTTAGTATATATGCTAGGTAAAGTACTAATCAAACATTAGTAATAATAACAATCATTATTATTATTTGGTATGACTTTTCATTTATTCAATTTTTTTTTTTGAGATGAGGTCTTCCTTTGTCACCCAATGCAGTAGCACAATCTCGACTCACTGCAACCTCTGTCATATCAGCTCAAGCAATTATCATGCCTCAGCTTCCCAGGTAGCTAAGATCATGGGCATATGCCACCTTATCCCACAATTTTTCTATTTTTGGTAGGGACAGAGTTTCACTATGTTGTCCAGGCTGGTCTCAAACTCCTGGGCTCAAGCTATCCACCCACCTCGGCCTCCCACAGTGCTGAGATTACAAGTGAGACAACACCATGCCTGATCATTTAGTCAATTTTTTAAAAATGTCCTTAATGTTTTCCTATATTTGTCTTAGAGTTGGACTAGGTTTATGTATCTATTCCAAAGAAATAAAAAAATGACAGTAGCATAAACAAGTTAGAATGTGTTACATTCTCACATATAGAGGTAGGCAACTCCAGGCTTCTATGGCTGGTCCATCAATCTAGGCTCCTTCCAGCTGACCATTCTGATATTCCTTCCCACTGGTTTTTCCTCTAGCTCCAAAATGGTCATTAATTCTAGGCAGCAGGATGTGATAAAATAGGGGTTGATGTCAGTAATGGAAGAGGGAAGAATGGATATTGGGAGGCAAATAGTCTCTTCACAGTGAGGTATATTTTATGTTTTTCATTGCTGTGAACATCAAAGGGGCTAATTCGTGAGTTCCATTTTTGACCTGTACAGTACAAGGTACAACTGTGAAAACTGAGATATTCAAGTAGGGGTGGATGAGAAGTAGGCAAATAAATACATAGGATACACAGTGAAGTTTAGATTTAGAGTAGGACATAGACTGTAGAGTTAATTTGGGAGTCATCAGTGTCACAATAGTAAACAAAGCCATGTGAATTTATGAGACCCTCTAAAGCTCCCATTTCCAATATGGTAGCCACTAGTTATATGTTGTTATTCCAACTTAAATTAATTAAAATTTAATAAAATTAAAAATTCAGTTCCTCAGTCACACTAGCTACATTCAAGTTCTCCATAGCTACATGTGACTAGTGGTTACTATATTGCAGAGTGCAGAACATTTCCATGATTGCAGAAAGTTGAATTGGACCCCACTGCTATAAAGAGAGAAGTTAACAATGACAACAAAAAATGTGGACCATATAGCTGGTATCTGTGACATATTAATTTTTCTCCATTTATTTCCTAAGCTCAAGCTTAATTTTTATTCTTTTATTATTGTACTTACTGAAATTGGCTAACAATTATCGTGCACTTACTTTTAGTCAGATTTTGTGTTAAATACATTAATTTTATATAAACCCCCAAATTCGGAAAATGAGTGCTATTATGTTCCCCTTTTTATAGATGATGAAATTAAGGCTTTCAGTATGGATAAATTGGGTTACAAATTAAAATAGGGAATATCTGGAGAGTAATTTAGATTAATCAGAATCCAGGCCTACATATGGATTTTCTAAGTAATCATATCAACTGCAAATAAGTATCACTTTGTCTTTCTCCAGTATTTCTACTTCATTCCATTTTATGATGTTAACTGCATTTGCAAATAACTTCCTAAAGAATGTTGAATACTAGTATAAGTAAAGGCAGTCTTTTTTTTTTGGGGGGGGGAGGCAGTTGTGGGGGTGACAGGGTCTCTCTCTGTTGCCCAGGCTGGAGTGCAGTGGGGCGATCTTGACTCACTGCAACCTCTGCCTCCAGGTTAAGTGATTCTCTTGCCTCAGCCTCCTGAGTAGCTGGGATTACAGACATGTGCCACAATGCCCGGCTAACTTAGTAAAGATGGGATTTCACCATATTAGCCAGGCTAGTTGCAAACTCCTGACCTCAGGTGATCCACCCACCTCACGCTACCAAAGTGCTGGGATTACAGGCGTGTGCCACCACACCTGTCCTAGTTTTTTTCTTCACTTTGATTGGACTGTGCCTTACATTGTCTAGTTAAATATGATGCTGTTGAGTTAGTTATTCCTTATTATTTTAAATGGGAACATTTTTATTTCTAACCAATTTTTTTTTACTAGAAATTGATGTTGAATTTATAAATAATTATAAAAGCCATGATAGATTATAAAAACTGATTCATTAATAACGTGAAGTCACCTTATTTCTAGAATAGCTTGCTTGGATATTTTATATTATTCTTTTGTAAGCTTATTGATTCTATTTTTTCTAAACATTTTATTTAGAATTTTTGCATAGAGGAGACAAAAATAAAACATTATTAATTGCATGTGGACTCTGAATTCAAATATTCTCGGGGTTTATGTACAATTTTAGCAGCAAATTCCTTAATGTCTCTACATCTTGGTAAAAGGTTCCTTGTCATGCCTAGTGAATACTAAATGCTCATAAACATTAGGCATTCCATAAGTGAACAAGACCTACACTATTCTTTCCTTTTCTTACACAGTTTTTTTCTCATACAGGTTCTGGTGGTAAAATTTTGCAGTGTTTGAATAATTTACTGGACAAGATTTTTTTTTAATTATTTGTGTTCTGGAACAGTTTCTGCATGTGTTTGACAGAAATTTCACTTAAGATTTCCTGAAACAACGCTCTTTGGGTGGGAGGTGCAAGTGGGGACTTGGTACATCTTAAACAAATTTCCAATTTTAAAGTGTTTCAAAAGTTTCAAGTTCAAATTTCAAAAAGTGCATGTGTGCATATATCATGGTAAAGAGGACATTCCAATAAATTCCCACAATCTAAATCATAAAGTAGGTAAATGTTTCTATTAAAATATATTTCAACACTTAACTAAATTTAATTGTATCTTTGATAAAAAAAGAATGCATTTTAACATAAATATGTAGGTCTAAATTAATAAACTGTGAATATTTGAGTCACAATGTAATTAGCACAAATTTAACATGATAATCCTAATTTTCAATCAAAAATATTATTTAAAATAAGTAGCATTAAAATAAATATTAAAAACAGGCCAGATGCAATGTAATCCCAGCACTTTGGGAGGCTGAGGCAGGTGGATTGCCTGAGCTCAGGAGTTCGAGACCACCCAGGGCAACATGATGAAACCCTGTCTCTACAAAAATAAAAAAAAAAATTAACTGGGTGTGATAGTGCACACCTCTAGTCCCAGCTACTTGGGAGGCTGAGGCAGGAGAATTGCTTGAGTCCCAGAGGCGAAGGTTGCAGTGAGCCAAGATCGCACCACTGTACTCCAGCTTGTGCTACAGAGTGAGACCCCATCTCAAATTTCAAAACAAAACAAAACTAAAACACAGGACAATTTGTATACTAACTTCCAGGTTTAGGTAAGGAAAAAGTTTCTATTAAAAGCTGCCTGTTAATCAGAAGGCCACAGGGCAATCACTTTCTTGGACTCTTTTTAGTAATTGTCCTAGACGAAAGTGATAAAGAAAAAAAAAGTATACAACTCTGAAACCAAACCATGTGTTGCATTTATTTTGTAAAAAGCTGATAAAAATGAACCTAAAAATGGAAATTTAAGATGGAAAAAAAATTGTCTGATAATAAGCAGAGAATAGATTAAACATGTACTATGTGGCAACTTTAGCCTATCTTCCTAAACTGTGCTATAAACGTAACATTAGTATAAACTATTCTGAGGAAAAATGTTCCAAAAGGTGATTTTGCCTGCAGGATTATTACATTTGGTAGAGCTTTGAAGTCATTTTCAAAAGCCATTGTTCTCAGCACTCAAAGATTGTATCTGACCTTCAATTTTTTGGGCTCCTTCCACATTTACAATGACATTCTCTAGATTATTTCAACACTCAGCATGATTAAACTAAACAAATACAGCATTCTCCAGCATATTTAAAACAAAGTGGCACTCATATTTTGCTTAGTAGATTCATAGTCAACCTTCTAGGATTATATATTTTAGCTAAAGAGCTGTGATAAATCGACTAATAAACAAAATAGGTCAAGTAAACTATAACACAGTATGTAAGTGAACATGGATTTGGAGACTGGCAACATCAGGAAGAGATGCAAGCAAAGAAAACGGAGGGTACAGAGAAAGATTAGCTGTAAAAGATGAAGGGAGGTACAAATCTTCTTTTTTTTTTTTTTTTTTTGATCTGGAGTCTTGCTCTGTCATCCAGGCTGGAGGGCAGTGGTGCAACCTCACCTCACTGCAGCCTTCGTCTCCCAGGGTCCAGCGATTCTTCTGACTCAACCTCCTGAGTAGCTGGAATTACAGGGGTGCGCCACCATGCCTGACTAATTTTTGTATGGAAATTACAAATCTTGGCTTGAACAAGAAATAGAATTTCTTATGCAGAAACACAGTGGAATAACTCTTAGAAGAAGAAACAAGTGTAGGAAGTGAGGGGTACTGATGGAATCATCATCATTGTAAAGGAAGGTTAATAACGCTAAGCAATGGTAAAGACTGTGGCTCAGTAGTTTGGAATTCACTGATGGACAACTTTGCTATTTCAAATGTAGATTCTAGAATGCAATAACACAGACGGGAGGCTTTAAAAATATACTATCATTTCTTTTAGATAAAAATATCACTCATGTAAAAGAGCACATATAACATGTGCAATTTAAAAAATAATAACCTCCATTGTGTTCTCTATACAACTAAAGAAATGGACATATCATTATCTTTGAAGCTGCCTTGTGATCCCCCTCCCCAACTAGGTGGATTAAACAAAGGAGTCTCTGTGTTTAGTGAGTACTGTTTAGGAGGATACAATGGGAGGTGCAGAAAGAATAGAGACACCTTAGAGACCAATAAGAATCCTGGACGCCTTGAACTAAGAAAGCAACAAGAGGAATATATAAGAAAGAAAAAACCTACAATGCACTGTTACAAAGTACAGAAAGGCAAATATGACTCCATTTGTTGTTTATCTTGCCTCTTTATTTTTGGAGTTAGTTTTAGTTTAGCTGATTTTTGCATGAAAGAAACAAAATACTGGTAATACAAATACAAATAAGAGCAGAACATCTGAAGGAAAAGTCCATGTTTCAGACCCATAGTTGAGGGAATAAGACATTTAAGTGTGAAAACTCCATTAGCGGAAGTAAATTTAAAATGTAGCCAAGGTCAAGAATAAGGGTTCAAGAAAGAATTTCTAAAAAATGCCAGTTGATGAAAGTGAGACAAATGAGCCTTTTGAGAAGAAGTAGAGAAGTAGAGCAGAGCGTTCAGATTTGAGGCTGGAGGGCTAAGAAAGAAGTAGATGGAGGAATCGATTATAAGATGTGAAAACACAGGGAAGAGGAGAACCAGGAGCACTCAGTCGTCACAGTAAAAAAGAGGAAAGCCTTTGGAAAGGGAAGAATTGTGTGGCCTGAGAAAACATTCTATATTTTTTAACATCTGGTTAGTAACAGACTCTTGTAAAAGGGAGTGGAAACAGCAGAATCCAGCCTACTGCAAATGAGAAAGACAAAGGTGAGAGAGAATAAGACATGGTCCAAGAACTTCTTCCCTTATTTAAAACTGTTAGAAAGGCATGTGTTGCTTTAAGCCAATAAGTTTCTCGTCATTTGTAAAAGCAGCAATACAGAGAAGCACTGTTTCATTTATTTCACCTTGGCTGTGTCGAATTCTGTACTGGTATTCTGGGACAAATTTCCTGTTGCAAATAAAACAAAGTTTTCTTGTGTCTTTAAGTGGGCTTCCTGGCCCTTTCTGTCACTTCATGAAAATGAGAATATGCGGTGAGTTAAAAAGCTCAAGAGGGAAAAGAAAAAAAAATGGGAGAAGTTAGATTACTGGAAAATTTATTTTGCTTCTGAGTAATCACAATTTTATTACATTTATGTGTTTCCATAACAGAGATGAATAATATTGTCACATGGGGTGAAGGGAAGAATGAATAAGCTGTTTGTGTCACTGTTATAAAGAATGTCTGCATGCGATCAACCCTCCCTCTCTCATGTTACCAGTCAATGCTTGTTTAAAATGGCCTTATGACCACCATTATTCTCCAATGCATCCTGAGAAATATAGGCCAAGCAGAGGCATTTATTATGTTGAAATTATTAGGAGGGCACTTAGAAATATTAAGTAATTATACACTTAAGTATCTTTAAATAAAATAATAAACAATAACATCACTGAGAAATGCTTCTTTTTTTCATAGTTACATTGTCCTGTGTAAAAACCAAACTTACTCTCATAGATCATAACTTTAATTCTGCTCTTTTGATTCTAATATGCAATTTATGTTCCAGAATTCACATACTTAATGGTAAAATGCTTTTAAAAGGATTAATACAAGCAAATACTGACAGTATGCTGAGAAAATGAACAGTTAAGCTTTCAAAATCGCTGACTATAGATGGCAATTCTCAATTACACTACCAATGACATTTTCCCTAGCAAAAAACTACACTGCATCTAAAGATAATGAACAAATAGAAAGTGAGAACTAGAAAAATGGCCATGGATGATTACACATAATTTAATATCCACTGAATCATAAAGTGTATGTGTCCTTATGTGCTAGTATTCATTTAAAAAGAATTTAGGTATCCAATTTGACTCCTGGTTTTTGTTATACTAGGTCATTCAAAAATGTAAATGCCACATCCGGGAATATCAACATGGTTTGGTGACTATGATACACTTATTTGCTTAGCATCAGTTAAAGTGGGTATACTGAACTACGCACTTTGGTAGGAGAGAAGATACAAATTAGAAGAATTTCCTTTAACTTCTATCTCAAAAGCTTTATTTGAGGCCTCTCTACCACGAAAAGTATCAATCAGGTTCAGAGTCTCATTAACGTAATTTTGTTCTTTTGTAACTTTCAAATATTCTGAAAAATTAGCTTATATCCTTCATGTAATTGTACTGGACTAACCTTTCCCAAATCCCATTTTCACCAATATCCCTTCCTTGCTTTAGTAAATGGCTTTATGTTTCCTACTGCATTATTCATTCAAAAAACGTTTTTTGAACAGCAGTTACAGGAAAGACACAGTTTTAAGAAGCAGAAGGGAAGCAAGAGAAATAAAATACCGTTCAAGTATTTATGGCACTTAGGACCTAATAGAAGATTTAAAAAATGTATAAACACAATTATAGGTAGAATGGGACAAGTTCTGTAAGAATAAAGGGGCAACTTCCTGCAGAACTTGGCATCTCAGCTGAATCTTGAAGGGTAAATGTGATGCTTAAAATGCAAAGCTAGAGAGAAGGCAGGCATTCTATACAGAAAGACATGCCCAGAGTCAAAAAGCCAAGGGCAGTTGAAGGAGTATCAGTTATTCAGTTTGGCTGGACAGTAGAATGTCCAAAGGATACGTGTGGAAGTGTGCCAGAGCAAAGCTGGAAGGTGAGCCAGGTCTTGCGTAGAGAGGCCTGGGTGCCTGCTTACATAAACTATTCAGCAGATAGTGAATGGGAAAGCACTGGAGGCTTCTGAGTAGAGATGGTATGAGATCATAGCCAGTTTACTGGAAGCCAGTTTACTGATGTGCAGGACAGACTGTAGAGAGGAAGAAGATGGACTATAGAGGAGTGAGGTCACTAGTTAGAAAGAGTTATAGACTTTCCATATGGGGTTGTAGCAATAGAAACAGAAAAGAGAAAAATAAATGCAAGCTATAGACTTGACAACTAATGTGACGAGAATTGAAAAAAGCAGTCAACAGTTACACTGAGCCCTTACAACTCATCAGGAATCAACTGGTACCACTAATGATGACAGATCAGTAGCAGGAGGTGTGAGTAGAGCAGAAGGAGTGATGGGTTCTGTTCTAGATATATTCAGCTCAAGTGCCAGTGGGATATCCAAGTGGAAAAGTCCAGCAGATGGCTGGAAATGTAATTCGGGACAGAGGTTAGGGGAAACAGTAAAATTGCTCTTAAAGACATGTGTGTGAAAAAAATCACCAATAGAAAGAAGGAAGAAGCCAAGTGAAGTTCATCTGAGCCAAGTGAAGAGCCATAGACAAAGAGGAGGCAAGAATTCAAGAGATGATAAGAGAGAAGCAACATCCAAATAGAAGGATTTAAAAACACTATCAAATTTGGAAAAGATGACTACTGAGTAGAATATGAACTGAAAAATAATACAAAATAACATTAATTATGCATGTTGCATGGCACGGTTACATAGTGCAAATGCAGGTACTATGTTAAACACTTTGTATGTTAGGTCTTACTTAATTCTGACCTCAGACTACAGCCACGTTGATTTTTGTGTCATCATCAATCAACAAATAAGAAATCTAAGGCTTCTGATATTTAAATATTCTGTCCTAGGACATAATATTATAAGTATGGACAAATCAGAAATGAGCCTAGTGGTATCTAAGCCCAATGGCCATTTTCGCACAATTAACAAACCCCTTATACCCAAATGTCCTAATGCCATGAGATGACCTTAGCTGAAATGGCCTTCACACTCCTCAAAAACAGCCCTGAGAGTGTAGTTCAAGAACCATAATTTCCAGAAAGTGTCCCAAGACTCTCCCACTATTTTTTCTTTAGAGTATTTTTTTTTTTTTTTTCTGAGATGGAGTCTCACTCTGTCGCCCAGGCTGGAGTGAAGTGGTGCCATCTCGATTCACTGCAACCTCTGCCTCCCGGGTTCAAGAAATTCTCCTGCCTCAGCCTCCCAGGTAGCTGGGATTACAGGTGTGTGCCACCACACCCAGATAATTTTTTTTGTAATTTTTTTTTTTTTTTTTTTTTAGTAGAGACAGGGTTTCATCATTTTGGCCAGGCAGAATGTTTACAGCACTTGGTCTTTGAGACATAGATGACCATTTAGTTATATGCCATGTCCTATATTATGCATCAGTATTTTAAGTCTATTGTTCTTTTCTTAACTAAATAGATAGCTCCTTCAGACAGAGTTTTATTACCTTTTATATTTCTTCTGTATCCTACATAGCAAACTGTCGTCAGTGAGGGAAACAGCATACCCAGTGAGGAATATTTGTTATGAATCAACCCATGTCTTCAGATTCTAAATGAAATCAAAATTGGACTGAGGGTTAATCAGGCAGAAATGTCCCCAGCTATATGTGTTTACCAAGATGATTTAAGACAACAGAAGGATATTCTCAGTCTGCTAACATTTGCAGGCCTGAATGGACAATGATTAGGAAGGAAAGACAGTGTTCATTGGGTAGGGCTAAGGCAGGCTGTTCCTTGCTAAAAGTTCTGAAAATACACTTGGCTTCTCCTGCAGTTATTATACCCCTGAGATTGTTAGCAAATTAAGGCATGCAATTTTTCCAGTGGACTAACAGTTGAAGTTTATTTTAGATGGTTTTCTTGCCTGTCATGCTTTGATTTCTGAATTCCAAAAGAACCTTTTCCCCCCTTCATAGAGTGTATTCTACAAAAAGTGTATCTCAAAGAAAACTTTATTATTATTATTGTTGTTTAAAGGATGGAGTCCTTCTTTGGTGTAATGTTTAGACAAACTCCAAAGTGTAATCCCCTCAGATTCCCTGGCTTATATCTACTTGGCAGCATTTCGCAGGCTGCAGGGCCAATGTGGCTTCTTGCCATTTCCCACTCAAAGTGCAAAGAGTCGTCCACTTGGTAGAAGCGTGACTGCGCTTGGGGTTAGGGGCATCTTATTTGTATACAGAACATCTAACTTGATGACTGCTAGGATATATGTCTTTCCCCCGTATTGAGTACTTGTTTTCAGCCTGATTAAATATGCTCCACTATATTATTCCAAACGTATTTGAGAAAGTGAATGCCAAACTAAATGCATTTAAAAGCGTGTTCCTTTCATTATCTGCAGGGACACTTCATTCTCATAGAAGAGATAGGATAGCACATTGAAACATCTGAAAATCTTTATGTTGGTGAAAAAAACAGAGACCATAGCAAGGGAAGCTGATATTCCAAACTCTTTTAGGGTAAGAGGAGCATTTTATTCAGTTTTGGCTTTACCTTATTTGAGATTCTTTGAACTCAACAAAAATGTGGACGGTTAAAATTCCAAATCCTGAGATATACATTCTAACATATTTTCCAGGAAAGGTGATATATTTTTGGAGGCAAATAGCATTCTTTGTGGATCTTTGGTTTAATATTTTAGAAAGATGAGCAATTGTAACTCAAAAAATGAGCAAAAAATGTATCTTTATCTTCATCTCTGTGTGTGTGAATAGTCTTTTCTATGCAATACTGGACCAGCTAACTATAACTCAAGTTCAGATGTTTATGCTTAGGAAAAAAAAAATTTCTATTTTGGACTGTATAAGCTCTCATCAGCATTTAGTTTTAGAAATAGAAACTTTTTAAACTCAGAATTTCTAACAGTAAGACAGATTCTCATTTTGATGATGATAGCTGATTTGGGGAAAATGTTTATTTCCATTTTAAAGTCTTCAAAAATGCACATATAATATCTTTCCATAGTAACAGTATTATAAGGGGGGAAGACACGAGGCAGTTTTGGATTTGGTTTGCACAATTCTTATAAAAGGCTTCCTACTTTCTTTAATAGTTTTGCGAAAATCCTTTAATAGGATACAGGGGCCCTGTCCCACTGACAGCTTGAAACCTCTCTTTGCCTTCCTCTTTTTAATTTGAATCCTTTTGGGTTCTTCCTTGTATGAATGGAGAGTTTGCTCCACAGTTTGGCTGGTGATACATTTGATGTGCCCTACTCTGACTGGATTGACTCATGAGCACCGGGATCCTCAAACAAGGCCTGAAGTGGAAGCATCTAGGGGAATGACCACAGGCAGTGTGGTCAGTTGGGAGTGAGGGGCTTAAGCTCTATATTCTGGCATGTTATCCAGTTACTCTTGTTAGTCAACTGACAACTGTGCTTCTTCAGCCATCATCTCCACAACTCAGGATGCTCCCAGTACCCAATCCTGATGGCTGCATTATTTTCCCATTGTTGGTATTAAGATCCATGTCTAAGTAATCCCTTTTATATCTCTTACCCCATCTTGATATTGTCCACTTTCCTTTTGGAGGTTCAGCCTCAGAAACAAGGGGCTGGGGCCTTGCTATTGTCTGATAGATGTTCTACTCCAAAGAATGCCAGTTCTTGGATTCCAGGTTGAGGACTTTGAGAGTATGCCATGTGACTCTACTAGCCCCCTACTAGGTGTAAGACCTTGGATGATTAGTAGACTGCCCTATACTTCAGTTTCTCCATCTGTAAAGTGGGAATGAAAATCACATTACTTACTTAATGAAACTTGTTGAGGATTACTTGTAACATGATTAAGATAGTCCTTGGCACACAATTAAGTACTCTAAAAGGAAATATATTCTTATTGCCGTTCTTGCTACTTGAGGTCAGGGCTGATGCTGATCACGACACAGAACTTACCACTACCTGACTGTTAACAACATACCATGATATTGCTCTCAGAGCTTTCTTCCACCTCATTTCTAAAGCTCAGTCTGTTTTACTTCATTCTCCATATCCTGCCCAGGTTCGGGGTCTTGCCAGCCTAAGTCCTCCTACAGCAGAGGTCATGCTCAGGTCAGCGACCTCAACTCTGTTTTTCTCAAGGTCCGGTGTCTGGTACTGTCTGCAACATATTTCTTTTCATACTACAAACTTAAAAAAAAGATCAGAACAGAGAACTTTCATAGTCTAAGAAAACACACTCTAATCTCTTACGATGATGTCTGAGGAAAAGCAAAGTGCTTGCAATGATTCTACCAGCAGTACTAAAGTCCAGTTGAAACCAGGAATCTTCAGATTTTTGATGGGAAGAGAAATTAATGGAGAGAATAGAAAAGGGTTAAATAATTAAAGACAGACTTATTTCTTTACAGTAGCTTTATAAGCTAGGTATACCAGAGACTCAAAAAGTTTTGTTAACTTCTTCAAGGTCAACAGCCTGAAGCCTAAGCTTATCTAAGACTCCAGCACAAGTTGTTGCAGACAGTCAAGCCCTTGACAGTGGAAGCAAGAGCCTGAATGTGGGTTGTTCTTACTTGCGGTCGAGAAGTTGTCTTTAGTTACTACAACCACTCTGACACAACACTTAGAAGTCCAAAGATACATAAATACCAGCATTCTCTTTGTTAAATGTGTATTTACGTGCCTTTGTCTTCTGATCATCTTCCCTGTTTCACAGTAACTGCTTAAGAGTCTAATGTTAAAACCAACCATACCTGGAACAACAATTTACCCACATCTAGTGCTCAATTATCTGTCACTGGATTGAGTAGATGAACACATAAGCATGCTCTCATAAGCATGTCAATTTCTCTATCCATTTGCTGTCTTTCAGACCAATTCATATCCACAATCTGATTTCATCTACCTAATACTTGTATTAGTTTCCTATTGCTGCTGTACCACAAACTTAGTGGCTTAAAATAACACACATTTATTATCAAACAGTCCAGAAAGTCAGAAGTCCAAAATGGGTCTCAGTGAGCTAAAATAAAACTGTCAGCAAGCAGGCTGCATTTCTTCTGGAGTTTCTTGGAATAAATACATTTTTTTGCCTTTCCACTTTTGCATTTCTTGGCTCAAGGTGCATTCCTTCACCTTGGAAGCCAAAAATGTTAGGCCAATCCCTTTTCACCCTATTGTCTCTGGTTCTCTCCCTTCTACCTCCTGCCTCCACATTTAAGAACCCTGTGGTTACTTTGGCCCACTAGGATAACCTCCCTATCTTAACATCAGCTGACAGCAACTTAATTATATCTGCAACCTTAATTCTCTTTTTTCATATATTCTAACATCTTTACAGGTTCCAGGAAATAGGACATGGACAACCATGGGTACCACCATTCAGCCCATTGCATAACTTTATGAGGTAGGTGGGGGCAGGAGTTTCTCCTGGTATGGATTAGGAAAATGAAATGAGAACAAATAAATCCTTTACCCATGACATAGTTACAGGCAGTGGCAAAGTCAGAACCACAAGCTAGTTACAGTAATGTTCATGTACTAACTTAGAATTCCTACCATAATCCCTTTTATTCCTTAAACTTTAAGAAGAGAGGTCTAAAATTAATTCAAGATGGATTAAAGACTTAAATTTAAAACCCAAAACTGTAAAATTTCCA
This sequence comes from Ateles fusciceps, assembly GCA_036589455.1. Lineage (NCBI taxonomy): Eukaryota > Metazoa > Chordata > Mammalia > Primates > Atelidae > Ateles > Ateles fusciceps. The sequence goes on from JAZHEH010002565.1 coordinate 6,746,571, forward strand.
GAAGAAAATCTATGCAATACCATTCAGAACATAGGCATAGGCAAAGATTTCATGATAAAAATGCCAAAAGCAATTGCAGCAAAAGCCAAAAATTGACAAATAGGATTGAATTAAACTAAAGAGATTCTGTACAACAACAACAAAAAAACTATCATTAGAGTGAACAGAAAACCTACAGAATAAAGAAAATTTTTGCAATCTACCAATCTGACAAAAATGTAATACCCAGAGTCTACAAGAAACTTAAACGAATTTACAAAAAAAACAAACCATTAAAAAGTGGGCAAATGACATGAAAGACACTTCTCAAAAGAAAACATTCTGACAGCCAATAAACACATGAGAAAAAAAAGCCTAACATTTCTGTTCATTAGAGAAATGCAAATCAAAACCACAATGAGATACCATTTCACACCAGTCAGAGTAGCAATTATTAAAAAGTCAAGAAACAGTAGCTGCTGGTGAGGTTGCAGAGAAAAAGGAACGCTTTTTCACTATTAGTAGAAGTATAAATTAGTTCTACCATTATGGAAGACTATGTGGTGATTCCGCAAAGATCCAGAGGCACAAAATATTTGACCCAGCAATCCCTTTACTGGATTATTTACTGGTATATCCCCAAAAGAATATAAATCATTCTACTGTAAAGACTCATGCATGCATATGTTCATTGCAGCACTATTCACAATAGCAAAGACATGGAATCAACTCAAATGCCCATCAATGATAGACTGGATAAAGAAAACGTGGTACAAATATACCATGGAATACTATGCAGCCATAAAAAGGAACAAGATCATGTCTTTTGCAAGGACATGGATGGAGTTGGAAGCCATTATCCTCAGCAAACTAATCAACGAAAAACAAGCACCACATGTTCTCACTTATATGTGGGGAGCTGAACAATGAGAACATATGGACACAGATCAGGGACTGACACACACTGGCACCTGTTCCTGGGGTGGGGGAGGGGAGAGCATCAGGAAGAATAGCTAATGCATGCTGGGCTTAGTACCTAGGTGACAGGTTGATCTATGTTGCATACCGCCATGGCACATGTTTACCTATGTAACAAACCTGCACATGTATTCTGGAACTTAAAAGTTGAAGAAAAAAAAAAAAACAGAAGAGAGGTCTCCCTCTCTCTTCACTTTCTAGATAAGGTCATATACTCCCATGGTTTAATTACTATATTAATGTTTTTACTCCCCAAGTCCAACCCCATCCCCCAGTATCTGCCACAAACTTTAGATTTGTGTTATCAGCTATCTACCACAGTTCATCTGTTCATTTCACAAGAGACTTCAATGAAATATATTCAACACCAAATTCATCAAGTTCTCTAAACCTTCTCTTCTATGCTTCTTTTTTTAATTTTGTCAAATTGCCCACATCCAAAACATGTTGTGTCAATCTAGCTTCTTTCTACTTTTCTGTCTCTAAATACTCAGTAACCAAAACTCCTACTTCTCAAAACTGTTTACTTTTCTCCAATTCTACCTCTGTGAATAAAACTACCATCATCTTTTACCTAAATCTCTGCTTCAGTGTCTCCCCCTGCTTCACTCTTCTTCCTTTTCCAATCTATTCTCAATGCTACAGCAAAAGTTGAACCAATGTTTGCATGGATAATGGCATGACCCTTTATATAAACCTCCAATCTGTTGATCCGTTTAAGCTTTTCTAACTCTTCTAACCTTAGGACTTCTCTCTCCAGCAGAATTTGAATTCTCCTATTTTGTGACATGTATGTGCACTCTCTTGGTTCTTCTTTTCAGTATCTCAGAATACTCCCATTCCTACACTCTCATCTAAATTCTAGTCATCCTTCAGTTTTCAGCTTAAACTTCATTGGACTTTCTTAACTTTCCTTTTCACCTCTATCTGGGTAAATATATCTCCTTATGTGCTTGTCTTTACTGTGGTAAAGTATGAAAACTGGTGAATCATTTAGTTTTGACTTGAAAAACCGCAGGGCTGTCTTGAGCACCATTTTATCCTCATGCTTAGCACAGGGCATGGCATCAAGTGCATGGTTAATACACCTTTGTAACATGAATAAATGCCATGTTCAATTATATTAAGTTCCAAACTCAAATGCACGGCAAGAAGGAGCCCAATTATTATTAACACAATTCTATTGGAGTCTTTCATACATCTGGTTTTCCCTAGTTTTCTGAGTCCCTAAAATCTACACCCAAACTATCTAGACCACCAGACCAGTTCCCATGGCCAATGAATGGTTCCATATAGCTCACTCATGATTAACTTGTGTTTGCACATTGAAATCACCTGAGGGACTTTTAAAGCATATCCATGCTGGACCTATAGAAATTTATTATGTCTAGCGGGTGGGGAAGTAGGGGGTATTTTAAAAAGTTCCCCAAGTGATTTTAATGAGCAGGCAAAGTTAAAAACACTGATGTGTTGTACTTTTTAAATACTCTGATGAGACTAAGGGTTTTCTGAGAGTATATGACACAAAGTGACCTCAACAACTCAAAGTCTATATTGCCTTGCAGAGGGTGGCTAAAACAATTAACAGGTTGGTGAAAAGTAATTGCAGTTTTTTGCCATTAAAGAAAAAAAAAAATGGCAAAAACTGCAATTACTTTTGCACCAACCTAATACAATAACAGCATCTCCTATTAGGGCTGGTGCTTTGAGGGGGAAGAATCAGTTGGGTGAAAAATTATGATCACTTTTTCAGCACTTAATATTTCTATAAGTAAAACAAAGATTCCTACTATTTGTCACCACTATATCACAAACTTTGAAGTTATATTTAGAATGGTTTAGACTGGAATAATACAAGTTATGGGAGTTTAAAAAAGGTTTTCCCTCTCCATCATCTACTTTAGTGAAGAGGCAGCCTTCCTACAGGGCTTTTGAAGATGTACACATACAATTTTAAGTCAGTCCTCCACCAGAACAAGTAGCATATTAAGTTCTCATGGATGTGTATAAATTCAATATTTTAAATGCAAAACTTAACCCATACTTTGAGTCCAACTGAAATATTCCTATGTGTGAGACATGAATTTATGAGTTAGCCCCCTTATAATAATCTGAGTGGATCATTTTAGAAATGTAAAAAATCTCTTTAAATGGAGTTTAGAAAAAACCTCCTGCTCATTTTTAAAATATAGAGGTCCAGTAGCCCTTAGTCCAAGTACATCTGTTGGATGATTCCATTCCTGCGGTTAAATCTCCCTGTGTACACAATTAAATACAAAATTAAATGCCCCTAGCGCTTTGGATTTTGTTAGTATTTGACCTCAGTTGTATTACTGAAAGTCAGATAACTCTATGACTTAGCACTGGGTTTAATCAAGGAGAATCTTCCAGAATGGCCGTTCTCTTGGTTGCTTTTTTGGAAAGAATTGCTTTTATTTAGAGGTGGGAGGGAAAAGAATTGCAAAATTTGGTGGCCACCAGAAAGAGGAATGAGGAAATCTGAATATTTTCCCTTTGTAATTAAACTTCAGATTAATGTGTATTACTGGAAACATTTAAACCCACTTTAAAAAAAAAAAAAGGATGGCATCACCATCCACATCTTCACTAGTTCAGATTACTCTGAGTACTACTTCACAGACACTTAATTCACTCATCCTACCCCTTTGCCCTTTCAAAAAACAAATGTCATCATGTCCTTATGGGGGTCTAATAAATAACATTTTACAACTTTGGAAATTACTTGAGATACAACTTGGACAAATAACTGCAGTACTTTTCTATGTGTTGGCTAATATTGATTCATTCCATAGTAACTAAACTATAAATCACAACAAATATCCACATCTAAAGAGGTGAAGTATAGGTCATATGCAACAAAGGAATTATCCTATGGTCTTGACATTTCCTAAACTATTGCTCAGTAATACAACACATGATATATTTTAAAATCTGTTATTTGGTTAACCATTTGGGCATTTTTTGATGCAAATGAGAAACATCTATTTTTTACTTAGAAACAATTTCTGGAAAGCATTTAAACTAAACAAGCAGTGCAGTTCTGATACTCTTACTAACTGGTTTAATTCTAAAAATGTTGTAACTCATGTTGTCACAGTTTAATGCTGATATTCAGAAAATAACTCTTCTAAGTCAGAAATTTGGAACTTCCAAGTGCTTTGTGTTCTAAAGGCTATCACGTCTCAATTTTGGTGGCCAAGGATTGTTGAGAACTTTCTTAATCTCATATTCTTTGCTGCCAATTTGGGTCAAATCAGTCCATTTATTTCCCTAGAGGTGTAAAAATGTAAATTTACACATCATAACTAATATAAATCCCATGGAACCCAGAAATCAATGCAAAAAAATAGCATTAAAAACTATGATAAATAAGTTGCTATTGAGATTGTTGGTAAGTTTGAATGACTTTATAAACTGTTATACATAAAAAAGAAGTCTTGATACAATCAATTCTGAATTTCAAGCACAAATTCAAGTCTTCCATAGATATAAGCAATTTATGACATCAGACACACACACCAAAAATCAACAAAAATCTTGATATCATTACAATAAGGACAAGTAAATTTCTATATATATATATATATATTATTTATTTATTATACTTTAAGTTCTGGGTTACCTGTGTAGATCGTGCAGGTTTGTTACATAGGTATACACATGCCATGGTGGTGGTTTGCTACATCCATCGCCCCATCATTTACGTCAGATATTTCTCCTAATGCTATCCCTTCCCAATACTCCCACCTCCTGCTATTCCTCCCCTAGTCCCCCCACTCCCCAGGCCTGGGTGTGTGATGCTCCCCTCCCTGTGTCCATGTGTTTTCATTGTTCAATACCCACTTATGAGTGAGAACGTGCAGGATTTGGTTTTCTGTTCTCGTGTCAGTTTGCTGAGAATGATGGTTTCCAGATTCATCCATGTCCCTGCAAAGGAAATGAACTCATCCTTTTTTATGGCTGCATAGTATTCCATGGTGTATATGTGCCACATTTTTTTAATCCAGTCTGTCACTGATGGGCATTTGGGTTGGTTCCAAGTCTTCGCTATTGTGAACAGTGCAGCAATAAACATATGTCTGCATGTGTCTTTATAATAGACTAATTTATAATCCTTTAGGTATATACCCAGTAATGGGATTGCTGGGTCAAATGGTATTTCTATTTCTAGATCCTTGAGGAATTGCCACACTGTCGAGTAAATTTCAAATCCATATTATCTTGGAAGAAGAGATTACTGAGGATGAAGATTTTATAGGTCATCCAATCCAACATCCCAACATTATTACTGACAGACAATTGCCCAGATGTTTCCTGCAACAGGCAATCCATTTGCTCAGAACAGAACTTACTCCATTTTGGATAGTCTTTTCAGTAAGATTTTCTGTAAGCTGAGCCAAAATACGCCTCCTACTGGTCTTACTTGTTCTTGCTGTAGCTACAGAAGCTGAATCTCATCCTTATTCTTTTTAATAAATCCTTCAAATATTTGAAAATATGCATCAACCTTCACAGGAACCCCCTACCTTCTACAATCTGAATCTCTACCTTTGACAGGAGGAGACTTTAGATGCTCCAATAGCTCTTCCTACTGTTTCTAGGTTTTTGCCAGACAAGCATCCTCTCTAGAAGACTACAATTTATTGAAATGATGTTAAAAATATCGTGCCCAGAACTGAAAATAATACAGGCTCCAACTACGCAGAATACAGTAAAATTGTTATCCCATTTCTTCTATGCTAACCAAAGACCACTTTGATTTTCTAGGTAGACATATCACACTGTTAGTTCATATAAATATGTGTCCACTAAACCCATTATTTATTTGTCACACATTTCAGCTAAAAAGTTAACTTGCCCAATTATAAGATCGAATAGACTTTGCCTAATAGCAGCTTAATATGCCATTGGTGAAATTTCTTGTGGATCATTTCTTTACATTCTGACATTAAAGGATGACAAAGTTGCAATCCTCTAAGCAACAAATATTTACTGATCATCTACTATGTTCCACAAACTGTGAGGCACTGAAGAAAAGGCAGTGAAAAATAACAGATAAAGATGTTTCCTCTAGTGAAGACTGCATTCCACTGGAGGAGACAGATAATAAAACAGATTAATAAATCATGTAGTATATTAAGTAGTGATAAGTATGAGGAGAAAATACGAAGCAAAAACGGGGGAGGGGGGATGGGAAGAATCAGGGACTCTTAGACAGAAAAATGTTGTAAAGGGTGGCCAGAAAAGGACTCACTGAGAAGACAGCATTTGAGTAAGGGGGGAGAAAATGAAGAGTGAACCAGGTAGATGTTTGAGGCAATAGCATTTCAGGTAAAAGGAACAGCATACACAAAGACCCAGAGGTGGAACAGATTTGAGGTATTCAAGGATTAACAGAGACCACTGAGAGAATATAAAGCCTTCTATGTCACAGTCTTAAAAGAACTGCCAACTGATATGGCTGTGAATAAGTGAGGTGGAAAATTACTGTAGCCATTTGAATCAAAGAGTCATATGATCCAGTGTAGAATTTAATCAGATCTTCTAGCTGTTGTATCGGGAGTAATATGCATGATAGCAATGGCAGAGGCAGGTGAGAGTGGATGCTGCCTTGGACCAGGGTGAAAGCAGTAGTAGAGGAAGGGCGAACTGGTATGTTGAATGGAAAGTAGATACAATTTAATAACAAAGCAGAGGTAGAGTAGGAAAAGAGAAAGCAAAGATGACTCCAAAGTTGTAGACTGAGCAACAAAAGCATGGATGTGTCATTTACTGAAATGGGAAGAGCCCGAGAGCTGTAGGTTGGGAGGAAACTATGAGCAGTTCAGTTTTGGATACGCTGCCTTTGCAAAGCCTGTTAGACATTCCAAGTGGAGATGTTGAGTTAGAGGAAGCTGGATATGAGAGTCTGGAGCTAAGGAGAGACATTTTTAAACTGGAAAGAGTTTAAAGTTAATCTTTAGGGAAATATCAGAAAAGATCAAGAGTGCCAGGCAATGCAAACCGGCAAGTGCTATTGCAGATTTTAAAAAGGAGAAAGAGAGAGAAGAGAGAGAAAATGATGGATCAGTAAACATAAAATGGAAAGTTATGATTAGAATATCAGATTTTGAGAGGATTTAGGGGGAAAAATACTAATTAGCTGATCAGTTTGGGCCAGATGAAATCACTTTTTCTCAGGAGTGAGTGAGTCTTACATTAGTCTTCTTTTGTGATTTCTGAAAGGTAAAGCAATAACTCGCAAAAAAAAACACTGAATTTTCAGCGAATCACATGTTAGAGTGACTCGGAATAGTCTAGTAAGTTATTAAAAAAACACCACAAAACAAAGCACGAGGTGAACATCACACATATGGATTGCTGATGAACGGATTCATGTCTATCTCCACGAAATTATCTACTTAATAGAGTCATGAACTTGGCCTATATATGTGCATATGTACAGAGTTTTTATTTTTTATTTTTCAAATCAGTATCTTTGATGAAGAGATAAAATGCTATTTAGTATAAAATATAAAGAATATGCAAAGCTAGAAAAGGACAGTTGTTTATAAGATATGAAAATCAAATTTCTCAAATTTTGAAATAAAATTTGGATTACACAGTAGAGCCCATTCTTATGTTTCACATTTTCTACTAAGTTCATACTTTAAAATGCCTATAAAGACTGTTAATCGTTATGGGCTCCTTTTTCTGATTGAAATTTCTAAAATTAGATCGTGATGGCTGCACAGGTTTGTGAATATATTAAAAACCACCGATTTGTAAATTTTACATGAGTGATTTTTATGGTATATGAATTATATCCCAATAAAATGTTTTTCAAGTATCTCTAAAACCTGGCAGGAAATAAACCAAACTGAATTAAGTAAAGCACTTTATATTATTTCAACACATTCTGTTTGAAACGTTCAGTCATCTCAATTTTTTGTTTTCTGTCACTTCCTAGAGATGCAGTTTCTGCTAAATATTTCTAGATTATGAGAGATATAATTTGCAATTACAAAAATAAGTAGTAACTGATACTCAGTTTCCATGGAAGGAAGACACTGCTGTGGAGGTGACTGTACTGAACAGAGGAGTTCAAGAGCCATCAGAAGAGAGGCCACCTACTTCACATAGTGTCCACCATGGGATGCTGAACTTAAGCACTGTTTTCCTTTGGATTTTCAAGAAAACCCTGGAGTCCAGATTTTTATGTGAAATCTCTACAATTTTTTCATGTCTTCCCTGATTTTCTAGGGGAAAAAAAAAGCTGTTTTGGCTCAAGAAATCACATCTGTGGGTCATATCTGGCCCATGAACTGACAGTTTGTAACCATAGTTCAACACAGTCAATAAAAAATGTACCTGTATTTAAATCCATTCCTACTCTGACCATGTAATTTTAAATCACAGTATCATGAACTAATACATATGGCTGCATCTTTTGAAAGCTATTCTTATAGCATGTTCCAAGGCAGACGAGACAGCCTCTTAGAGAGCAAATGACAGCATTAATACAAGTTCTAATGTTTCTATAGCATAAACAAATATATGTACACAAGATTAAACATTTAATTAAAAGCTAAAATTTCATCTGAATTACCATTTTCTAAAATCAGTGTGGTGTATATCATGTATGCAGATTGCTTTTACAAACATTTTAAATTCCACAAAGCAGTTTCAGGACAGTCACTGCTTAGCAGTATGTTAACCCATTGCAGACATCTATTTTATTAAAATTTATGTAAAAAATAACTTTTTGGGAAAGGCAATAATGTTGTAATATAAAATGTTGTTTCATGAATTGGACTAAAAAAATTTTAGAAGATCACACTTCAGTTCCTTTTTATTTGTTTTTGACATGATTGTGCTTGAATTTCTCCAGCAATTTCAGCAAATGTATTTTTAACTTTAACAAACAGTAAGCTTTAATGTATTCCTGTTTGACATAATGAAATTGTATAACTCCCACGACTTTCTGCTTTTTTGATATTATATAAGAACCCTGTAATTTTATATGCCAGAGAAGACAGAGCACCTGAGAATAAATGCTATTCAAACTTGTAGAGCAGTATCTGAAGATGCACTATGCATTTCTAAGTTAACTTGAGGTCAAAATTCACAAGAAAACAAGAGATGCTCAAATAAACTTTATTGAAATGTGTTTTTCTGATTATATCTTGTCTTTCAAATATTCCCAAACACTGTTATCAGTAGTTATATGGGATCTGTCAATGCATAGAAATTTACAGCACTAACCTGGTGCCTCCCCCACTTCGAAGAGTTGGGTACTTGAAATTAAGTTTTGGAAAAATTGAAAAATGACATTTGAAACATAAACAAATGTTTCTAATCACTATTATCTGGATAATCACATATGATATACAACTTTTTAAATTGCTAAAATTAAGTGAAGTACGGATGGTTCTCCAGGAGTCATTTTTTAATGAAGAGAGCAAGTAACAAGTACAACAGTATTATTCATAAGCTTTTTTTTTTTACAGTTTTGAAATTTCATAAAGCAAGCTTTATTAAGCACTACCATCAAGCTTGACAAGGTAGGCAAGAGATATTAAAAATAACTTCATAAGGAAAAATTCTAGATGGTAGATACAGATTGGCCTTCTAATTTAATTTCTGCTTTCCAGGTTGTCACATAAGTTTAAAAAGTACAGACAAATCTAACTTTTCCAATTGCTTTTTAGCTCTCTAATAATGAAACTCTTTATTACTCCTGAAATTGGGAGAGGGCTGGCCTTCCTCTTTAGAAGAACATCATCCTACACCTTCACCTGTTTGCATTTAAAGCCATTTGATAATGCATGCACCTCCCTGACACAGCTCCATGCAATGTCTGACAGAGCTGCTTGCTGGTTTGTGAGTCTTGACAATGGACTTAATCATGATCTGTTTTTCCTAAAATTAAGGACAAAATCAATAGCAGCCAGGATTCTATTTAAAAATAAATCACAACGTTCAGTCTGCACTGACCTCATGAAGTAAAAGAAAATGTGTTTGGGATAAAGTAAGGGATGCCTTTTGCTGTTAGAAGCTAGAGTGCAAAAATAGATTCAAGTGGTTAAGTAGAGCCTTTGACAAAGTGCAAGCCATTGAATACAATTTGCTTACATTTTTATACTTAATGTCGTGAATATTGCCATGTCAATAACTACAGATTTACTTCAGTCTTCCTTCTAGCTATTATATAGTATTTAATGGCAATGACATATCAAAATTTGGTTATTGATGAGCACTTATCATAGTGGATTTGTAATTTGTTGCTAATACCCTTGTAAGAAGTATTTCTGCATGTGAGAGTATTTCTAAAGAGTGAAAATATAATTGCTTGGTCAATGAATTTTTGTTTTAAAATTTTTGAAAAGCACTATCAAGCTGCCTAATAAAAAGAGCTTTACCAATTTATCTTCCAACCAACAGTTTATGAGGCTGCAAATTTCCCTGCACCTTCGTCAGTACTGTATCCAATACTGGGCTTTTATTTTTTGACTATCTGCTAAGTGAGATTAATTTGCATTTTGCAGATTACACATGAGGTTGACCATTTTTTCAATTGTTTATTGGTCTTCCATTTGTCTTCACATATTTTTAGTTCTTTTGTGAAATGTCTGTCCAGAGCTTTGTAAATTTTTTCTTTTCATTAATTTGTTTTTATTTCTGAAGGAGGCTCCACATGTACCTTAACTCTTAATCCTTTGACTTTTATGGCAAAATTCTCTCCAATTCTTATGCTAGTGCTTTATATTTAAGATATTTTTAATTGTTCAGGAGTTTAAATATTTCAGTAGATCTGAATCTGGCAATAATTTCCCTTATGATTTTAGAGTTTTGACATTTGTTTCTTAGCTTTTAACTGCTTAGAATTTATTTTCTAAGTGGATATCCAATTGTTCCAACCTCTCCTATTGTATAATGCATTCTTTGTTCTACTGATTCAAAATGACACTACCTTTTTATACACAAATACATCTCTTTATGGACTGTATGTTTTTCTACTGATCTATCTTTATGGCAAAACCACATTGTTTTAATTATGCAGCAGTGTAGTACATTTTGATATCTGGAAGGGTAAGTGCTCCTTTATCATTCTTTTAGAACGTATTCTTTTTGATATTTTAAAATTTTACTTAAGAAATTTAAAAACTGAAAGAAAGAATAGTATGAACTCCCATTTCCCATACTAGGTTGAAAAATTATCGAGATTTTCCTACACTTGCTTAGCTTATCCCTTCTAATTCTTTTTTCCCTTGCTGAAGTATTTTAAAGCAAATTCCAGACATTTTGTCATTTTACCCCTATAAATTTTAGGGTACATTTCTTGAAAAAAAACACATTTGCATACATAACTAAAAATGCAATAATATTAATTGAAACTAACAACTTCACTTATCAATATCATCTAATTCCTACTCCATAAACAAATGTCCCCAATAGCATAAAACTTGTTTTTATAATTGATTTGTCTAAACAAGATCTGAACAAATTCAATACATCACATTTGGTTGTTATGTCTCTTAAATCTCTTTTGGTCTAGAGCAGTCCCAGTCCACCTCCTTTTTCTTTATTTTTTAAATGCCACTGACACATAGAAGCAACCTAATCACTTCTGCTCCTTTTCTTTTCATTTAACTTGTTCCTATTTTTCCTGTATTTCATGTAAAGAAAGTTAGCTCTGGGAGACTAAATTCAGGTTCATAAAGAACGCTTTATGTTTGTGTGACAGTTAATTTTATGTGTCATGACTAAACCATGCTATCCAGATATCTGGTCAAACACCATTCTAGATATTTCTGTGAAGGTATTTTTTGATGAGATTACAGTAGACTTTGAGTAAAGCAGTTTACCCTCCATAATATGGGAGGGCGTCATCCAGTCAGTTGAAAGCATTAACAGAAAAAAGACTGACCACCCCTGAAGAAGAGGGAATTCTCTCAGTAGACTCCCTTGGGACTCCAGCTGCAAGACCAACTCTTCCCTCGGTCTCTGCTGGACTATTTTACAGATTTTGGACTTGTCAGCCTCCACAATCACATGTGCCAATTCCTTTTGCTCTCTCTCTCCTACCCTTCCCTTCGTCTCAAGGAATGTACACGTGTACGTGCACACACACACACACCCTACTGTGTGTGAGAACTCTGAGAACCTTGACTAATAGAGTTCAGAACTGTGTTCTTCATTTTGCATAACATCTTGAGGCCCACAATACCTGCTTTAGTACTGACTGATAAGTACATTCAGGTGGTTATACCCAATCTTTTCATTTTGAACTTCCTCACCAAAATTTTATCTAAAACTGAGGCTTTCGAAGTATGATCCTCAGACTAGCAGCATCAGCGTCACCTGGAAATTTATTAGAAATGCATATTCTCACTTATAAATGGGTGTTGAACAATGAGAACACATGGACACAGTGAGGGGAACATCACACACCAGGGCCTGCTGGGGGTTGGGAGAGCTAGGGGAGGGGTAGAAGGGAGTGGGGGGGGATTGGGGAGGGATAACATTAGGAGAAATACCTAATGTAGATGACGAGAGGATAAATGCAGCAAACCACCATGGCATGTATATACCTATACAACAATCCTGTACAATCTGCACATGTACCCTAGAACGTAAAGTATAATAAACAAATAAATAAATAAATGTATGTATGTATGTATGCTCTTGGACACACCCCAAACATACTGAATCAGAAACTACAGGAGTGAGGCCTAACAATCTGTTTCACAAGTCCTCCAGGAGATTCTGATGCACAGTACATTTGAGAAGCAATGCTATAATGATCTTATTCATTGATGAACATTGTCTGAATCAATCATTTTATTAAAGGATGCAAAATTGTGACTTTCTCTTTCTCCCATTCATTCCACATTACTGGCTGAAATTTCTAGAACAGACTTCATTTACATTTTCAAAGGTATTGATAAAAAGTTATGCATAGTATTATCTTTAATATTTGTCATTTCCTTATTCTATTGTTCTCTTAAATGTTCTTTAGTGAAATGATTAATTCATTATTTCTAAATATTTTTATATACTAACAACTGCATTAGGGTATCAGTTTTCTTCCTAAGACCACTTTAGCAATATCCTAAAAGTGCATAATCCTTAATGCTGTCATCATTCATTTCAAATTAGCTATAATTTCATGATTTGCTTGTTCTTTTCAACCTGAAGTTTTAGAACAATATTTTTAAATTTCCAAGTTAACAAATTTTGTTTGTCCTTTGTATTTTTATTTTATTTTACTGCACTAAGGTTGAGGAACATAGCCTGGAAGATTTCTACTTAGAGGAATTTATTAAGATTTTCTTTGTCATGTGATCAAATCTGTGATTTTTTCCCCATAGGTTTTTGAACATTCTTTGTCTATGCCTTCCCCTCAGTTACCTCATCAATATTTACCAATCTACCACTCAAGAAGCTTTCCTATCTAAATCCCAGTGTCTCCTATCACCTTCCATGCAAAAACTGTGGTAACATCTCTATGCCTACCAGACTTTGGAATAACGTTAATGTCTCCTTTTTACTTTCTCCCCTTTCAGTCTTCAAGAAATCCACTTCAACTCTACTAAGCCCTATGCTGCACCAGGCAAGACAATTAAATTCATGGGCTGCTGTTTGGTAGGCAGACTGTGCCTGGTGCTACCTGTGAATCGCCATACTCCACTGGTTTTCGGGACGGCTTCTACGCTCTTAACTCAAATGACTGTAGTATTCTATGTTATGTGTTATGTCAGAAAATGAGACATTAATCATAACTTTATTATTCTTGGGGAAAGAAATAAATTTAGAAGGGTTTTTAAGATTACTATCTCATCAAAAATTGGACAAGAAGCATATACTGGAGAGTAGAAAAGGAAGACACAGATATAAAGGAAAATGATAAGATGTATGTTTATATCTTTTTTCCACCTCATGTTAGAGTTTATGTACTCAAATAAATATATGTGAATGAATACATCTTTGGGGTGATAAATGATCAGTCATGCAAACATAAACAAGAGAGTGGGAATAAACATCTCTAGGGGATGCTTCAGAGCAAAGGTCCAGGCTCAAGGGCTACCCTCTAAATCTTTTCTATGAATCAAGATTTGAGTATCTGTGGCCATGGCTTTTCACATGGCCACTCCCAAACCCCAAAACACATACAGAATTGTCTGTATTCTGAAATAAAAACATCAGAGTGGGCAAGCTAGTGCTTTCACTGGGTGCTGGATTCTGAGTATCAAAATATTTAGGAAAACACAGATCTTCTATTTGAATATTCTTATGACAGGTGATACTGAATATTTCCACAACAAATTTACACAACAGAATATGGGGTAAAACCATTCAACAAAGGGTTTTTGGGGTATGAGGAGCTCAGGCTGAGGAGAGGTATCTACTAAAGAAGTAGTCATGTTCCTTGCTATATTTAACAGAGACCCAGGAGAAAGGCCTGTTTGTAAAAGACCCATACAAAGAAATAAAACACATAATTATGGCATAACCTTAGAGAGGACTCACCATCAGAAATATATAAAATAAGGGCTATTCAACTCCTATGGAATGGTCTCTCATCTTTGTACTACTAGCCACCCATCTTTTATACCTGACTATCTGGATACTAGCATTTGGTATCTAGTCCAATTAATCTCTTTATTATTCTTGCCAAAGTAAAACTCTAATTTACAATACATTACCGTCCTACTCTGAATGACAAGAAATTTCTTTGCTGTTTGGAGAACAACATTCTAAGGAATCCTTCAAAAAGCCTTCAAAGAGGGCAGAGAATCAGACCAAAGTACATCTGATTCCAAAGCCCTTACCACTGCACAATTATTTCACAACCCCCTACTTTTCAATGTTGTTTTAATATGAATCTCAAGAGCATTCACGTGGGAGCCTGTGTATTCCCTCAACAGTAACTGGCTTTCTTTGTTTTGTTTGAGACCCCAAACTTCCATTCTCTATGTTTAATGACTTCATATTTATGTACATTTACTCAGGTATTTTAAATAAGTTGTTTTTTCTCTCTTTTTTTTTTTTGTGTGTGTGTGTGTGTGTAGAGGGCATAATGAAAAAGTTTAAATAAATTGAAAAAGTAGATACATGTATCTAGAAGGATTTGATATATCTCTATCAAATCCCATACTCACAAATACACAGACTCAACCACAATTTGGTCCATGTGATATGTGTCCTATCAAGGTTAAAGATGTACTATTATACTATCAAAAATACCACTGCATAGAATGTCACTGTAGATTGCTCTGCCTAACAAGGATGGAAAATCTCTACTTCAAAGAAGTAAAGCATAACTGTACTTCAGAACTGCAAGGCACTATAGCCATATCCTTTGAATTACTCATGTTGATATGTTATCCTCTAAAGAGGATGATCTGAATAACCACCAACCTTATGTAGGTCCCAAGATATAAACTTTTATTCAGCTTCTTGACATTCTAATCCTTATATTCCATAGAATTTCAGCAACTGAAAATTATGAATGACCTTCATGTTATTTTAATATATTAGGTTGGTGCAAGAGATCTGTGGTTTTTGCTAATTTGCTTTCATTTCAGAGATTAATTGAAAGTAATGGCAAAAACCACAATTATTTTTGTACCAACCTAAGCCCCTCTTTACCAAACCTTATCCTCTAGATGAAGAGAAAAGCCAGATTCTATTTTTTTGTTGTCTTTACTGAGATATAGTTTACATCCTATACAATTAACCCATTTAAAATATATAGCTCAGTGGTTTTAAAAATATTCATAAGGTTGCTGAACCATTGCTGCTAATTCCAAAACAATTCATCACTGCAAAATGAAACCCCATCACTATTAGTAGTCACAACATATTCTTCCCTCTCTCAAGCCCATGAAAACTACTAATTTACTTTCTTTTTCTATGGTTGTACCGATTCTGGACATTAATACAAATGTCATACAACATATAAACTGTGACTGGCTTTTTAATTTTGTCATAATGTTTTCCAAGTTCATCCAAGACGAAACAAGTATCAGTACTCCATTTTGATAGCTAAATAATATTCTACTGAATGGGTATATCACCTTTTCTTTAATCACTCCTTAGTTAGTATACATCTTTTTTTTTCTACTTTTGGCTATAATAATGCTACTATGAATATTTGTGTACAAGCTTTTGTATGAACATATGTTTTCAATTCTTTGGGATATAAACCTAGAAGCAGAATTGCTGTGAACTTCTTGAGGAACTGCCAAACTGTTTTCCAAATCAGCTGCACCATTTTACATTCCCTTCAACAATTTATGAGGGTTCTGATTTTTCCACATCCTTGCCAAAACTTGTTATTATCTGTCTACTTGGTAATAGCCATCGTACTGGATGTGAAATAGTATCTCACTATAGTTTTAATTTGTATTTCCCTAATGACAAATGATGCTGAGCACCTTTTCATGTGTTTGTTGGTTATATGTGTATCTTCTTCGGAGAAAGGTCTACTCAAATTCTTTGCCCATTTTATAAAATTGGTTTCCTCATTTCTTTTTTAAGCTTTTGAATTTCAATGGAAATTCAATCCATATGTTCATTATTCTTGTTCACTGCTGAGTGTTTTCCAGGAAATCTTGTTAGATGCTGTTAAAGTTACAAGTTTTGAAAACCCACACAAACATCCATTAAAAGAATGTTGTCTTTGGAGTGACAAGTAATAATGATAATGTTCTAAACTGATTATCATCCGTAGCAAATTTAAATTCAAATCTGACATAAGTGCCCATGACAACAGTGTGAAAGTTTAATATATTCAACAATAATTATTTAGCAACACTTATTGCCAGATGTTACACAAGGAACAGGGATGATGATAAGAAGAAAAAATGTTAAAACATGTAAGTGGCTTATAGTTATCTCATATAATCTTTACCAAAAAATCCTATGATATTATTACTGCACTTACAAATTAGATAATCATGGTTCCTTCTTTCACAGAGTATCATCTACTTTAAAACCAGCAAAAGTGTAATTATAAACAAAGTGAGATAAATGTTAATGAAAGGAACACCTGGTAGAAAAGCTGCCTCACCCAAATGTGGTATTTCAGGTGAGATTCTCAAGGAAGGATATATGTGCTGAGTCATGAAAGATGAATTGCAACTAGCCAGGCAAATCAATTGAGGATCAAAATGTATACAGATAGTACAGGTTGAAGGATTAGCAGGTGTAAAAGGGAACTGGAAGCAAGGTAAGGCATTTCTCCTAATGTATTAGAGGAAACGGGAGAAGTTCCATACACCCATATACTAGAGTCAGGTAGAGTAGGGAGTAGAATAGAAAGCCATATTGCAGAAAAAATAAGTAGAACTCAAATCAAAAACAATTTCATAAATAATGTTGGAGGAGCTATCCTCATGCTATTGAAGGGTTTTATATAGAGAAATGTTGTTATCCAATTTAGGCTTTAGAAGTTACTAGGATTGCACAATGGAAAAAAATGGATGAGAGGGAGCACAACTGGGGGCAAAGAAACCAACAAAGAAACTATTACAGTGAGAAAGGTGGGAGAATATGGTACTTGAACTGGCAGATAGTAAGAGATGTAGTTATTTAAAGATGGTAATATCGATAGAAGTCGGTGATATATTAGATTCCTTCAAATATCCATTTAATTTATATTTATTGTGCTTAGGAAGTGTCAGACTCTGCTGTAGGCACTGACAATATAGCATTAAAGTAGAAAGATAATGTACCCACCTTTGTGGAACTTACATTCTAGAGGGGAAGAAATATAAATAATAGCTAAATACATTATTTAGGGTATACATCTATAAGTCCAATATCTCCCACCTCTCCTATCAGTTTCTTCCCTGATGAACCAAAAACTGCTAACCATTTCCACCTCCAAACTAGGGCAGAACCTCCGATTCAGGCACTTTTTGTGTTTCTGGAGCTCAACTCCCTGTTTGTATATGAAGCTCACTACTGGATTACTCCGTGATATTAGTAATTTTTCACTGACTCCTGACTCTAGCCTGTGTCTGTTGGCTTTATGAATGTTGATGTTCCATCCTGGACTCACTGTTTATTTATCATCATAAGATGGCCCCTGGGATACATTTTTCAGGCTAATAGATTACTGACCCTGCCAAGACCTCTCAAAAATATCTGGCTCCTGATATATCAATCTTCCTTAACTGCCCATCTGTTCTAACAGCAGCTCCTTGACCATCAAAGGTAATTTTGTCAACCTTACATTTGGAGGCTCACTTTTTATCTAATACACAAATGCTGCTTAATAAATGCTGTTATTAAGCAACATTTGTGTTTTAGATAAAAGGTGAGCCCCAAGTCCTGAAATGAGGCAATAGGGAGTTGAAGGAATGAAGAAAGCAAGTTCCCAAATGAGGCAACAGGGAGTTGAAGGAACTAAGAAGGCACAGCCTAGAAATGACAAGACTTTAGGGCATTGAATATTTAATGGATGATGTTAAAAAGTGGCATTAGGATAATTTTATATATCTTCAAAGGGAAACAATAACGAAACAGAGAATTGAAACTGTTATTAGAATTTGAACCTACAAGGCTTCATTTTAGTGATTGAATAACTATTGTTTTGAGTGCATGAGCATCTGAATTTTTTGAAAAATTAATTTCAAAATGTATTGGTGGTCATGATGTTAAATAAAAGGTTTGTCTAGACATTTTGTTCTTACTAATCAGTCTGTGAGGTAAAGGGATCAAGCATCCTCATAAGTTAGAATATTTATTTTGGAAAAAAAAAAACAAAACAAACTTTAGACTGGACAATGGCTCATGCCTGTAATCCCAGCATTTTGAGAGGCTGAGGCTGAGGCTGGTGGCTCCTTTGAGCTCAGGAGTTCAAGACCAGTTTGGGCAACATGGCAAAATCTCATCTCTACAAAACATACAAAAATCAGCTGGGCATGGTGGCTCACATGTCTGTAGTCCCAGCTACAGAAGTGGGGGAGGGGTGCTGAGGTGGGCGGATCACTTGAGATCGAGAGGTTGAGGCTGCAGTGAGCAATGTTCACACTGCTGCACTTCAGCCTGGGTAACAGAGCAAGACCCTGTCTCAAAAACAAAACTTTAGGCCTTTAAATAAAATTAAAGCTACAACCACTCTGAAGACAGCAAAATTTTTTATATTTATTGCAAGATATATTTTGGTACACTTCATTATCTTTTACTATAGCATTAATATGCCAAATTTCTTCAATGTGCACTGCACACTTGGGAATTGTTATTAAGCAAATTCCCTTTGCCGATGGCAAATGCAGTTCTAAAAAGAAGAGCTTCCTATATCTATTGATTAGCACTTGTTTCAGACGCAGATTAGTTATGGAATAAAGTTGTTCCTTAATGTCAGTTTACTCAGTAAACAGTTTGTTACTAGTAAAGAATTTTAAAAGACATACAATGTATTTCCCAAAGTAAAAGGGAAAATTAGGAAAACATAAAATAATTATTTTACAGTTTTTGCTGCACTAAGACCCATACCTACTTAATCATCCCAGAGTTCCAATTTATAAGTTTTTAAATCCCACCATATAAAAAATAAATGCAAGGAGATGATTAACACAAATTTCAAGACAGCGAGAAGGGACAGAGCCAGGGAAGGAGCACACAAAGGTTTTTCAGGATTATAGCATTGCTCTCATTCTTCAGTGGGACAGTTGATGTATTAGGAATCTTCAGAAAAACAGAATCAATGAGAGAAATAGATACAGATGTAGATACATAAAAATATTTATTATAAGAAATTGGCTCAAACAATTATAGAGGCTGAGAAACCCCAAGATCTGCAGTTGGTAAGCTGGAGACCCAGGAGAGATAATGGGTATCCAGTTCCAGTCCAGTCCAACTCTGACTTTTAAGGCAGGAGAAGGCTGATATTCTAGCCTGGAAACAGGCAGAGAGGGCAAAATTTCCCATAGCATTCTGTTTATTCTGTTCAGGCCTTTGATTTAATGGATGATGCCCACACACATTAGGGAGGGCAATCTCCTTTATTCCACCTATCAATTTAAATGTTGAATCTCACCCAGAAACACTCCCACAGACACACCCGGAATAACCTTTAACCAAACATCTGAGAACTCCATGGCCCACTCAAGTTGACACAAAATTAGCAATCCCAGTTGGTTATACTAATATTCACTAGTGTTCACAATTACTTCTTTGCACTGTGTTTGTGTGTGTTTATTTTCTTTATATGTTTAAGAAGGAAAGCTGAATTAAAAAATAGAACTATGGCAAGTAGCACTAGAATTAATGTTATCAAATGCAGTAAAAAATAATAGACCCAAAATTAAGTTTTGAATAAATAAGTGGAGCAGAAACAAATCCTTTTGATGGAAGAATTCCATTTAACATATGCATACACCCCACTTTTCTGAGGATGGAGCTTTTCTTTCCTGTATTGAGGGTATGACAGATTTAGTGACAAAATTGGGCAAAGGAAGAAAATAAAAACTGTACAGTGGAGAAACCTGGCAAACGTGACTTTAACCAAGTGATAAACATTAACATTATCAGTGATGTCATGTGGATATCATGTATCCCTATGTGACATGATGAGAAAGCTACTTCACTTCTATGGTATTCTTCCCCAAAATCTGTAACCCCAGTTTAATCATGAAAACATCAGATAAACACAGATGGGTGACCACTCTACAGGATACCTCTCTTGTATTACTCAAGATGGTCAAGACCATGAAAAACAAGGAAAGTCTGAGAAACTGTCACAGACCAGACTCACAACAGACCAGAGGAGACTGGAAAAATATAACAACAAAATGCAACGTGGTACTCCAGAAACTGGGTACTGGAACAGAAATAGGACATTAATGAAAAAGACTGGTAAGTTCAAATCATATACCAATGTTAATTTCTTAGTTTTGACAAATGCACCATGACAATGTAAGATGATAACACTTGGGGAAAATAAATCTGGGTAAGGCAAACTCTGTGTATATTTCACTACTTTTCTGTAAATCTAAAATTATGCAAAAATAAAGGTTTGTTAAAAAAAAATATTAGGTTTTGACTACTGAAACCCTTGCTAGAGTCATACCGTCTTTGAAGGACAATCTGATTTCAAAGCTAGAAAGATGCATTTGTGCTTGTCTCCCTCATTCTGCATGTTAAGTACTCCAGGAGACCAAGAATAGATATCAGCCATTAGAGATGGCAAACCAAGACCTCTGCTCAGCACTAAATGTTTTTAAAGCAAAGAACCAGCAAGAGTAGAGATTTATACATGAGACAAGCCCAAGATTGCTGCTGACCTTGAAGGACAAAATAGATGAATCTCTTTGGCTCAATACATAAACATTATGCATTTGCTCTAGGTGGAAAAGGTGGTATACTGAGGCTATATAATTAAATATTTTCATTAAAATCACATAATAATTGTTGTAACATGCTAGAAAGTTCAATGTATTCTAAAGAGTAAAAGAGGCCAGGGCTATGCTAATTAGTGTAAAGGAAGAGAATAATATTTTAACTCTAGAAACCTAAGAATACATGGACTTAAAGCTACAGTGCACTATTTGGTAGTTAAGACAGCAACTGACAGTCACACAGCTATAAACTACATCCAACACAATATACAATGCAAATACAGAAGTAAATAAGACAGTGTAATAATGTTTCTTTCCCTTCATTAGTGGTTAGAAACCACTACATGCAATATGAAACAAGATTCACAGAATTTTAACTTTCAAATTTTCCAAATATGTTAACTCCTTAAAACCAAATTTAATTTTAAAAAATTGAGATTCAATTATAAAATCTTAAATTGCCAAGAAAAGCATATCAATTATGAATAAGTCTTTTCAGAAAGACTGCCTTATATCTGGTACTAACCTGTCTTACGGATCTTTAAAGAACCACAGTTTACAGTCCTTGTTCTTTAGTACTGTTAATCTTGATGGAGTTGTAAGGTATATTAATTCCTATCAAGTAAATCTATTTTAGTAAGTTTGTGTCACGCTTGATGATTACTTTTTATGCCCTGATTTCAAAGAAAGCGAATACTTTTTCACAGGTCGATTCCCACAAATATAAATTATTTTT
This sequence comes from Ateles fusciceps, assembly GCA_036589455.1. NCBI lineage: Eukaryota > Metazoa > Chordata > Mammalia > Primates > Atelidae > Ateles > Ateles fusciceps. Next base: position 6,768,618 of record JAZHEH010002565.1, read on the forward strand.
TAAGTTTGTGAAATTCACACAATGAAAGATCTTATATGGGATAACCATTAACACATAGCCAAATGAATTCAACTTAGATCTTTTAACTTTTATGAATACTGGAAAGGATTAAGCAAAGCAATTTCAAACTATCCAACTTTTGTTCCAGAACAAGTATGTCTACTCACTGTGAAGAAGGTGTCTCTGGAAAGTAATACCAGATCTTTATTGTTTCCTAATACCTATCATTTCCAAATAATGTGACTGCAGAAAGCAAAGTGAAACAAAGGTAGGTTTTGAATTTCATTTTTCAGCATCACAAGATTACTATGTGGGAGAAAATTCTGTTTTTTCTCTTCATTGTTTTTTCCCCTAAATAGGGGACTCACTGCTTGCCTCATTTGAGAATTCTCCACACAGCTCTATATGATAAATTATCTCGGGATTAACAAGTTATAATAATCAGAACCTCAAGAAACTTCCAAGGAAAATAAAAACAGAATAAGATGAGACTCAGGGTTAGACAGAAATTTTTCATTTTCTAGAAACTGAAAGACTGAAATTGCTTTATAACATGAAAAATAATTCAGAGCTGATTCAAATCCCAATTCTTGTATTAAAATATATATACTAAAGGAGCTATTTGGTATATTTATGTGTCAAGTTTAAACCTGAAGTCAGCACTGGTAGCAGACTAGAGATGTCTTGAATGTTAAAAAAAAGTGAAGGTACAAATACATTCTGGTGTAGCATTGCTCTTTTCAAATACATTTTTCTATTTTATTCCTTCATACTGGCATAATGAATAGTGCTACTGCTGTTTAAGATTTAAAACAGCTGCATTTCTAATTTTGGCAGATTATGAGGGATTTTTATATGGGTTGCATGTTAAAAGCAAATAAATGACATGCCAACCAGCAGAATGAGAGTGCTGGGCAGATGGTGGCATGGCTGAGTTATTGAACTGAAGTGCCATGCGCCACCAATCATGGAACAAAAGGAATATCTGGCAGATTTTCAAGTGAAGCCCAATCTTTTACCTCCAACAAAAATAATTAATGTCCATGAAGTCTTCAGATAGCCATTTAGTAGCCATTCTTCAACTGACTTTGTTAATACAGACAGCCTTCAATGACTTTTTAATGATTGTTGATATTGAGGGCATGAAGTATTCTGCCTTTCCTTCCTTTCCTCCTCTAGGATTTTTTGTCGTGTGTGTGTGTGTGTATGTGTGTCCGTGTGTGTGTGTGTGTCTGTACAGAGAAAGAAACAGAGAACTGAATAGGAAAATAAGGCAAAAAAGTATGTGTTACAATTTTCCCCATTACTAAGAAGATTGGCACTGCATAGGAAGAAGTCAAAAGCATTCCAATATGACCTCTTAGTAAAAAAGAGCATCTATCCACATAAAACTAATCTTGATCAATATTGACCTTCATTGACCAGTTTTGATTAATAAATTTTTAAATCTACATTCAGAATGCTACTATGTACATTTACCCAAAACCTAGAATTTCTTTTGTGAATAAACACCAAGGAATTTACCAAAGAAAAACCTGGTCTTCAAAAGCACGTTTTCATATGAATCAAGGCAGCTTATGAAGTATAAGAATAAAGTTATATGACTGTTTTTTAAATGAATATTCTAGAATTTATACACTTAACTGTTGTCTTTTCTAACTTAGACAACATCCATTGTCAGTTACTGACATTTTATTATATTTTGTATGTTTCTGTAAGCCACCAAAACTTACACCATGTATTTTGAAAAAATATGAGATAAAACAGAGAAACAAAGCCACTCATAAATGGTACAAATAGTCTATATATTTTATCATAATACTATATTGCTCTTACTGATCTATTTCTTTTTTTCCTTTCTACTTTTCCTGTATCCTTTCTTTCTGTGATGATTTTAGAAAATCCTTATGTCCTAGCCAATGTGCTAGACACTTTATTACCAAGATCAATCCTCAGTTTGAAGATCAGGAAACCGTGGTACTCAAACACTAAATAATTTTCCTAATGCCACACAGCTAGGAAACATGGCAGCTATTAAAATTAAACTCAGGCAGGTTACTTTCAGATCTGTTCTTTTAATCAGTAGGGTATTCCATGTAGCAAATAATGAAATAAGATAAAGAAAATTTAAAACCCTGAAGAAATGGGAATTATGCCAAATACAAAAAGTTAGTATAATAAAAGAGATGCAGTATTGACTTGTACCATTATTAAAAGTAGTCTACAAATTAGATTTGAGAGTCCAAAACCAAAGCAAAAACAAACATTAGATGTAGTAAGAGTAATATTACTCACATAATAGAGCTGTTTTGGGTACTAAAGTATGAGGAATTTGTGCTGGAAAGTAATCACAGGGTGACATTGTAAACAATTTCTTCCATGAGACTTCCATAATAAATATGCTACCAAAATTTACAAGTGTGTTATTTATAACATCATTCAATATGTCACATTGAAGGTCATCTTAGTAAAAGTATTTCTGCAGGCTGTGCATATGTGTAAACAATGTCATCTAGGTTTGTAGTCTCTTTGGAGTAAAAATTTGATTTATCTAGTTGCTCTGTCCAATAGAACTTTTTTTGATAGTGAAAATGTTCTATATCAATATGGCACCCATTAGCCACATGTCTCTATATACTTGAAATATAGCTATTATGACTTAGGGATTGCATTTTAATTTTAATTAATTTAAATGTAAATAGTCACATATGATTAAAAGCTACCACACTGAACAGTGCAGATCTAGAGGAATGGTTGCACTGCATAGCTCCCAGTCAATTCTCATTAATGGAATTTCATACTTTTATAACAAATAGACAAAATTAAAACCAAAACATTGTTATTCTCTAGTTTAAGCCTCAAGCAAAAGAAATTTGTGATGTCCAACTCAGCAGAAAACCAAAGGTTTTGTTCAAACATTCTAACTAAAAATAAATCCTATCACCTCTTTATTGAAGTGAGCCAAAATAATACCTACTTGCAAGATACTATAATTGCCTAAAACATTTTTCATATTATTGTCAGATTGTATAACTCATGTATTTCATTATATCCTGTGTGTCAAGTCTTCATTTTTGACATGGATTGAGATTTTTTGAAAATAAATCCCAAATAATCCAGAGTCAAATTTGGTAATAAGCCATGTGTGTTTTAGAGGCCAATTTATGTAAAAAGACAAAAACAACAAGCTAATGCCTTACTATATTTTTTTAGAATGACTCTTTTTAAAAGTCCTGTTGTGCCATCAAGGCCCTAACATGGTAACACTTAATGTAAATTAGACTAGAACATTAAACTTCCTTCCTGAGAAGCAAATATAAGGAATTTTTAGTTTCACAGTAAACAGAATAGAGACAAAAGTCCCCTTTGTGTGGTTTTCATTGCCCTTGTGTTCTTTGCCTGTTTATATGGGTGACAGTAATAATACTGTTTTCAATTAGCACAGTAATAGATGAAAAGAGAAGAGAAGGAGAAACAATAATTTCTGGCTGAAAATCCACTTGCCAGATGTTGAGCAACTAGGCCTTAGGCTAATTCTATGTGAAGAGAGGAGCTCGATATGTCCTTCCATGAAAATCACAGTATGTACTGCTGACAGAGATCTACGGAGATTTAGAATCCAGTTCTGAAGCACATGATTCAACTTTTTCTATAAGCCTTGCCAGCTGACCCATAGGCAGGAACAGTTATTCTACTAAATGGATAAAACTACAGAGCTCCAATATGGGGAGAAGAAGGGGGAAGAGGGAGAAGAAGGAGAGGGCAGCCAGACCTCAGGATATGAGTCCTCTTTCCTTCCAGACTTCAAAATAGAAAGGCCAGGGCCCAAGGCCATCTTCAAGGCCACCTCTTAGGAGCTGTAATGAAGATATGAAACACAGAGGCTCCAGAAAGGAAAAGACAATGAATAAACAGATGAAGTCAAATGAGATGAGTATTGAGGGTACATGGAAAAGGAGCAACTACTGAATATATCTCAGAAAGAAAGCAAGAATATTTAGGAAGAAAAGAGCAATGGTTGGGAAAACTGATTCAAGGAAGAGTGAATTTAGTACAATAGCAAATGGGGTTATTTGGTCATGGTGATAAACACAATCCAGGAGTCACAGAAATTAAGAAAACAATTGGTATTCCATGAATTAAGTCGCATTTTTCATTAGAAATACTGTGAAAGATATTGCAATGTTTTAAAAATAGGACTTTTTAAAATAAACAATTATCTAAAAGATAATTTTTCATGATATTTAGGTGATAACAAGAGTCCAGAAAAAAAAAGAATTAATCAGATGATAATATTAATTTTAGCAATAGATTAGGTCAAGGAGAACTAATGGTAGACATTAAAATTCAATTCCTATACAACAACATTAATTCTTGGATATCATATATAGAACATCAATTTAATCATTTATGTATTTGTTGGTTCGTCCATTTCACTTATTTAAGGATTCACTCTTTCACTCAATAAATAGATATTGATTGCATGTGATATACCAGATACTAAAGATTCAAATATTAAAACAAATCATTCTTATTTCAAGAAATATGTAGTACAGAGGGGCGGAGGTGGGGTGAGAAGACTCAGTACTTTACATTTGGCACCATCTTGTGAAATGCTTTATATTTATTCTCATGAATTCTCCAGCCCAACCATATGTTGGAGATACTGTTAATGCTATTTTACAGGTGATGGATCAAGATTCAGGGAAATGAGGTGACTTGCTGAACATCATATAAGACATAAATGACAACTCTGGGACTGAAACCAAAGTATTGACTGAAAGTCAACTACTTATTAAATTGAAGCTATGTGGAGATATGTTATAAATATGATGCCTATGTCTGAGTTAACATATATGAAGCACTTGGAACAGTGTGTAACACATCATAAGTGCTATATGTCCTTATATTACCATCACTACTGTTATTATTATTTCTAAAAGAACATGAGGCAAGAAATAAAAACCTAGGCAAAACCATTCAGGACATAGGCACAGGCAAGGACTTCATGACTAAAACACCAAAAGCATTGGCAACAAAAGCCAAAATAGACAAATGTGATCTAATTAAGCTCCAAAGCTTCTGTACAGCAAAAGAAACTATCATTAGAGTGAACTGGCAACCAACAGAATGGGAAAAAGTTTTTGCAATCTACCCATCTGACAAAGGGCTAATATCCAGAACCTACAAAGAACTAAAATAGATTTACAAGAAAAAAACAAACAAACCCATTCAAAAGTGGGCGAAGGATATGAACAGACATTTTTCAAAAGAAGACATACCTGAGGCCAACAAACATATGAAAAAATGCTCATCATCACTGGTCATTTGAGAAATGCAAATCAAAACCACATTGAGATACCATCTCACGCCATTTAGATTGGTCATTAAAAAATCTGGAGACAACAGATGCTAGAGAGGATGTGGAGAAATAGGAACACTTTTACACTGTTAATGGGAGTGTAAATTAGTTCAACCATTGTGGAAGACAGTGTGGTGATTCCTCGAAGACCTAGAAATAGAAATTCCATTTGACCCAGCAATCCCATTACTGGGTATATATCCAAAGGAGTATAAATCGTTCTATTATAAAGACACATGTACACATATGTTCATTGAGGCACTGTTTACAATAGCAAAGACCTGGAACCAACCCAAATGGCCATCGATGATAGACTAGACAAGGAAAATGTGGCACATATACACCATGGAATACTATGCAGCCATAAAAAACAATGAGTTTGTGTCCTTTGTAGGGACATGGATGAATCTGGAAACCATCATTCTCAGCAAACTTTCACAAGAACAGAAAACCAAACACTGCATGTTCTCACTCATAGATGGGTGTTGAACAATGAGAACACATGGATACCGGGAGGGGGAGCATCACACACTGGGGTCTGTTGGGGGACTAGGGGAGTGACAGAGGGGTTAGGGAGGTTAGGGAGGGGATAACATGGGGAGAAATTCCAGATATAGGTGACTGGGGGATGGAGGCATCAAACTATATTGCCATGTATGTACCTGTGCTACAATCCTGCATGATCTGCACATGTACCCCAGTACCTAAAGTACAAAAATATATATATATAAATTAAAAAATAAAATTATACAGTATGAAAAATATAATGCAGCAGAATGCAAAATGTGCATAAAATTTCCATATGAAATAAGTGGCTTCAAAAGACTTTTCACTTCAGGGTTCTTCTTATTCCCCAATTGACCTGGGAAGATTTTTTTCCCCTTTGCCTTGATACTTAGGAGTGCTTGAGAAAAAATAGATGAGAAGCAATGACACAATAGTGCATTGCTTCTCCATCTTCTCCCTGGATAATCCAATTATAAGGAGATAAATAACCAAGAAAACTATCAAAGTGAGAAAGAAGTGCTCCAAGCACAATATCCCTATTGAAGTCACAAGTAGGGAAAAGTGGGAGTCTATGGAAACATTCTAACCTGCTTGCTGTCTGCATTCTCTTCTCTGAGAAAATGGTTTAGTGTGGTACAAAGAAATTAAAATCGGGTTGATATGGTTAGGTTTTGTGTTCCCACCCAAATTGTATCTTCAATTGGAATTTTCTCATGTCAAGGGAGGGAAGTGGTTAAATTATGGAGGTGGTTTCCTTCATGCTGTTCTTGTAATAGTGAGTGAATTCTCAGGAGATCTGATGGTTTTATAGATGGTAGTTCTCCCTGAGCTCTCACAAGCACTTCTCCTACTGCCACGTGAAGAAGGTCCTTGCTTCCCCTTCACCTTCCTCCATGATTGCAGGTTTCCTGAGCCCTCTCCAACCATGTGGAACTGTGAGTCAATTAATCGTTTTTTCTTTATAAATTACCCAGTCTTATGTAGTACCTTTATAACAGTATGAAAATGAACTAATACATAGGTTTACTTGAAAGATAAGAATGGAAAGAGAATATTAACAATCATAAAAAGGAAATGCTAAAGACACATTTAACATAAGCCATACTTGGGAGAAAGAGAAATGACTTATCTTTTCACATTTAAATTTTCCACTGTTCCACTGTTCCAAAACCACCAAAGATAATTGCAACCGAAGTTACATAAGAGTTGGCTCCATTCAGCCTGTGACACTTAGATGTCCAAGTACAAACACAAAGAAATATAAATTGAGCATTAAAGTCCAGGTCTTATAAAACCTTAATTGCTCAAGTAGTAGTAGGGCTGAGAAAGTGTTGCCCATAATTAATTCTCCTTTCTTAAAAGCAAGCAAACAAAAACTATATCTATGTAATATACTTTTGAAAAAATATTCTTGGGGTTTTTATCTTCTGCCTATATTTCAGAGATGATAAAACATTGCCACATTGCTAACCAATGTATTATATCTAAGAGAAATGAATGTAACTGGTACAATGCTATACAAAGTCAGTAATTTGCACTTTCTATAAAAGAAAAAAGAAGCTTAATTAAATGTTGTTACCACATATCTTTTTCTGGTTTATGGTTTAGGTAATGAATATTAGTAAGAGAAAAATCTACTCATAAGGATCTCTTAAATATAGTGACCCTAAGACATTATTTCCATTTTGATCAGAATTGTGGAATTATTACGGGATCCTGGTGAAGTACTGTCACTGTTATATTGTCTTATATTTTGTATTGTAGCTATAGAGAATAACATTCAGGGTTTTCTTAACTTCACTAAAGTTTGAGTATATGAATTAAATATTTACATTTTTATGAGAAAGAGGATGTTAATGGTCTATGATAAAAATCATCTCAATGGTTTCTGAAGCTCATTGCTATTTTTGCTGTTACTAATACCATCAATGGTCCCCTGAAATATAAACTGTCTTACTGTAGAAGGAATTCTTTGAACAAGTCCTCAACTATTTCTGTTTACTTGTTCAAGTTCAAAGGACTAAATGGTATTGAAATGGTATGAATAGTGACTGAACACAGATTCAAGCTCTGGTGTTACTTCCACTCTCTGCAGGATGTAGGCAAGTTACAATTTACATTCTACAGCTTTCCAAATATCTGACTTCTCTACTTTCCAGAGTCATTGTGAAGAAAACAAAATTGCTTATATAAACTGCTTCAAAAACCTGTGATATTATATAAGCAAAGATTTCATACTTCCTAACTCCTACTTTTCTATGGCTCAAAACTTCCCCTCTGTGTAGAGAGACTGGATCACCCTCTCAGACAATTTGTTCCATGGACATGACCCAGAGGAGTATCTCCAGAGTGGTCCACTGAACCAGGACTCACCAGATCCTCAGAGGAGGGAAAAAGTATTCCGTGAGAAAGTGAACTTGGACATGACCTTGGAGAGTTATGCTTCATATTAGCATGCACCAAAGTTCTGAGGACTCTTGCAGTAAATAATTGCTTCAAAGTTGTTTAGCCCAACATTTCCCAAAGTTAACAGATCAGGATTCCCTTTTGTGGTATGTTTAGTAAGCATACACATCACATTTAAAGGCGGCTTAGAGTGTGAGGAGAAGAAGCAATCTTAATAGCTTGCATTTATTGTGAAGTTGCTATGTATAGAAACTGTCTGATGAGCTTTACAAGCAATAATTTATTTTAATTTATGTAAACACCTTACAATATAGGTGCTAGGGTTATCCCCATTTTACAGATGAGGAAACATGGGTGCAGAATGATTACATGTCTTGGCAATGATGTAAGTAGTGAAGAATAGATAAAGGATATGAACTCAGATGTTCTGGCCCTGGAAATTATATCCTATCATCATGCCTAATACTTTACTTCCAGAATGGAAAAAAAAAATAGAATGCATATAATGTTAGCACTGTATAATACTTTCCTCTAGTAAAAGCTTTTTGTTTGATTAAAGAACAAAGAAAAAAAATCCTGAAGCCCAAAGGTTTTGCAACTTGTACAAAATCACAAAGAAAAACAATAGTACTACCTTCCTGAGAAATTAGTTCTTCAGCCCCTCAGGTAAGTACCTGAACCATTTGGCAAACACATTGAACAATGTACGAGGGCAAGACTTGGGGGTGGGGTAAAAGAAATGTCATCACACTCTCACATAGCTGGACCTGAGAGTTCTGTTCATTTTTTCATTCCTCCTTCATCAACTACATCAAAATGGTTATTATATTTGTTTAATTTTACTTCTATGACCTCTCTGCCTCATTTTCAGCTCTTCTGTTATGACCCGAGAATAGGCCCATACCTCTTCTGCCTGGACTATGGCGTGAGCTCTCTAATGAAGCTCCCTTCTCTTTATAGTGAGGACCAAATAACTAACCACATGTACAAAGAGCTTTTTTAAAAGTTATAATACAAGATAATCTACTGTAAAACTATAATGAAAGAAACCCAAGAAAAACATCAATTTTTTTTAACCTTAAATGAAAGAAGGAAAGATTCAACATTTATCTCTCAAACTTTTAAAACTGTGACTTTGAGAAATTCTTGTAGTACTTTTTTAGTCACTATTTAACTACCTACAAGATACACACCCATACGTACATAAACATACACATATACACACTAATAATTATTAGAGATCAAGCCAAAACCAACCAAACAAAAAGAGTTTGAGTCATGTAAATGTAGTCCTGTTATTAATTTGATCTGTTAAGGCTGAATTATCAGGATTTGACAGAGGTCCATCATGCAGAAGGCTTCAAATACATTTCATGACCTTTATTTTACAGTTCAGTACCATGCACTTGAACTTGACTTTGGCTTTGGTAAAAGTAATGTCCATTTTCAGTGTTTTCCTACTTCGTAACAATAGTAAGAATTCCAGTCCTTTGTTTAACAGACAGAGAGTTTGCCAGTAGTGGGGATAGGTGGGGTAAGGACCTTTCATGCAGTTGTAGTTTTTTTCTCAATAACCCAATCCATCTACTCATGAGCAAATCTTTTCCTGGCTTACTGTGTTTAAATGTACTAGCTCACACTAGTCATGTTTTACAAAAAGAAAGGGAGGGAGAAAAAAAAAATCAGCAAATTAGCCAGAAGCAGCTTGGTTAGTTTTCACTCCCAAAGCAGTTTAAAGATGATGACAAGTCTGAGCAGAAAATGATATAAGCAAAGAAAAAAATTTCTTGATGTTGTCTGAATAAACAAAAGTATTTAACCTTGAAATGTTTTCCCTATTTTTTTCCCTCTCATTTTTGCTGCAGTCCTTTGTCAGAAAATGTTCCTGCTGGTAGAATGTTAAACATAAAAAGAACCAGATTAGCTTTATGTCAAATTACAGAGTAAAATTTAATTTGTGATAAGGAAAAAGAAAGTTTGGATAAATAAAATTTAACAGTAAAACTACAGTCTTCAGAAGGAAAATGTCCACAACTTGTTTATTCCTTTACCCTCTGCAGTTTTGGTGAAATTGATGCTTAACTATACCTCTAGAAAATAACATCTGTCCCAGGGCAATCAGCACTCATCCTGTCCTCCTCCAGAACTGGGTCAGGAGTGAATATGTAATCCGAGCTCCCCTGCACCTATGGCCTGAAGTGTCCTAGTTGCTATCATTTGCCTTGCCTCAAATTATAACATGGGACAATCCTGCTCATTTGATAGACCCTAATTTCTCTCATGTGGGCCAAAAGCATGCATAGCAAGAAGACTTGAAGTTCAGTTTACTTTTGAGGATATATCTAGAAATAATATTTTTACAAAAAATCAATATTTTTACAAAATGTTGTATATGTGGTAACATTATTCTCATAGCCAGGAGTCAATAAATGAACTCATACATGTTTATTGAGAACCTCATATCTATGGATAACAAAAAGGATGAGGTGGGCGAAAGACTGTTGAACAATGGTTAGGCCAGGTGAAAGTTGGATCTGCATTTAGTCAGGTAGGCTGGGAACTGTGTGTCCTATGTGGCTCAGGAAAGGAATGGCAAAAATGGGTGGTAAAGTAATTCAGATTAGTAACAGGTATTGCAGGCCCTGCCCGTGTATATAAGGTCATTGAAAATGCATCAAAGTGATGTAAGACATGGATATAATGAGCCACATACTATGTGGAGAAAAAAGAAAGGGAAAAACATAGTCAACAATGGTAGGCAATTAGTGATTAAAATACAGTAAAAAAGACAGGGAACAGGAATGTGTGCTTGGTAGGTGGACAAGCTAGAGCAGGAGAAGAGGAGTGTTACCAAGTAGAGATTTTGAAGCTGGAGACTTGTCTTACTGGTGAAGTCAGGAATGGCACTATGGGTGACTGATAACAAAAATTAATAATAAGGAATCTGAGGAATCATAAACATGCATGTTAACAAAACCAAGGATAATGGGAGCATAAGATGGAAAGTAAGATTAAGAATCTAACACTGATTATTGCCATACATACATGGAAATGAGTCTTCAAAGAAAGTAAATCACTTCACTGCAAAGAAGGTGACATAAATAATTAAAATAGACATCTTGGATTAGAGGGTGGCTGGATCAGGATATAACCAAAACTTGCAATGAAAAATCAGAAGAGGGCCATATCACTCAACTCCTCAACTAAGAGTGGAGGAAAATAAGCAAAGCCTCTTGGAAATGGGGCATCACCTTCAGGAGTGTCAGGATATAAGGAAGACATAAAGACAGGGAAAAAGAAAGGAACATCAGGGCCTAAAAAGGCTAAGGGAAAAGAGTTAAAAAATATGGGGTAAGAAACAGGGTTGTAATACAGAGTAGTAAGATGGTTTTAAAAAAACTATTTTAAACATACACATTTATTGAGCAAATCACAATGCTAAGCAATAGAGTGGGAGAGAAGCTGGAAGAATACTGCTGCTGATGATTATAGGTAAGTTCAGGAGATCTAAACATAATTAAGTGTGTGTGTGTACAACTGATAAACATAACTGAATAATGTAAAGGGTCAATGACTTTGGAAAAGTGGCACTATGTCATACAAAACGAGAATTAAACTGTTACAGAATAGCTCCTTTTAAATATCAGCAAAATAGCTGGTAAGATTAAGGGAGCCCTTCTGGAGTCTGGTGCTGGGACAGCAGGAAAAAAAACAGGCTGCTCTTAAATGCCCTCTCAACAACTGTTAGCCAGGAAAACAGGAGAGATAGAACATAAAGGGTAGATGGCAGGGGAGATGGGGCATACACACGATGAAGTTCTCAATTTGCAAAGATGGGAGAGGAAAAGCAGAACGCTGTTCTCATGTAGCAAGGGAATTCTAGAGGGCTACATCAGGTCAACATGAGGGAAGAGTAGGTCTGGCTCATTAATGCTGGGATAACATGCAAATAAGCAGTCCTCTCCTACATAAATACACCCACACACAGGTTGCATTCAATCTGTCTGCTATTACTCTGAAGTGCTTGATAACAAAAGTAAAATGGAAAGAATAATACATCATATTTAGAAATGCAATATTAAAAATCCTCATGTATTTCTGAACATTGCGACAGGGCAATAGGACTCATAAAACATATTACATTATTTACCAAGCAGCCTGGCTATGAGTTTAATATGAATTATGGCATGATTTCCCTGAATAATTAATTTAGTGTTCAGAAACAGGAAACTTAGAAAACAACATGTCTAGTCCTTGGTTTCAAGAGGTCAGGTGCAGTAAGCAAATGTCAAAAGAGCCAAAGGAAAAGAAAAAGGAAAACCCAGACAAAGCAAGTGACTTCTTCAAAAATAGTAATAAAAAAAATCAAAGCTCTTGCTTTTACAGTTTGTTTAACAATTAGCAACCCTATAGACTAGAAAAATAATTACTTTTATCTAGCATAAGAGTTTTTTTATAGGATCCACCTACACAATAAAATTGTGGCAATCCCAGGACCTCACACAACTGTAGGCAAACAATAAAGACAAAAAGAGAACTAGACTGAATCAAAGCAAAGTGAGTGAAACAAACATAAATTGAATTATAATCAGTGTACCCAAGTATGGGGCTCTAATCAAGTGGAGGAACTTGAAGAAATGAACTTGAGAATCTGTAATGCTACCAGACTTCCTTTAGTCAAAGAGATAGTAAACAAAGAAGGCAGGAGAGGAGAAAAGAGCAAGGTAATCCAAGTTTTCAATAATTACTCTCTTTTTAACAAAAATAAACAGTAAAATTTTGGACATCATTATCATTCCATTGAGCATCATTGTAAGGATCTCCACTTTAACTGCTATTCTCTGGTGCTTTTTTTAAAAAGTAAAAATACATCCTTTTTTTTTTTTTTATCTGTTTGGATAGGCACAGTCCTATTACTAACTTCCAAATCCTAAACAAGAAATACAAATGTGAGCAACGCAATGCAGCCACTTCTCAGGGACTGAGTTAACTAGCGTCACATGGCATGAGCTAACCTGCTCTAACCCCTGGGCTCCGGCTTCCTCCGTGGTCTTGCCTTAACTCATAGCTACTGGACTTTTGACTTTAATAAGACAATAGCTTCTTAGCCCTAGTGTTATTTCTTGGCTTCCACACATTCTGTACATCTGTAGCCCTGACAGCTAATTTAGCTTCACTGTTGGTGAGTTTCTTGTTTGCTTTTACTGCTGTCCAAATGATTCAAGGTGCTGAATGACACCATCTGTACGTTGCTAGGGGCTGGGAAGCGGGCAGTAGGAAACAATAAGTCAGGAGACATGATTGGAACAGTACTGGGTATAGACACAGCCAATTTAAGAGAAACTTTTTGTTTCCCTTTCTCATGTGGACAGAGCTCCAACATCTGCTCTTGGAGCTGAGTTTGATGTATGCTTTTTATGTTTTTTTAAAAACATATGCCCAAGAATTCTTCAAATACAACTTCTGATCTATAGATAAAGCAAAAGTATAAAAGCATACTACCTGACAAGACCACTTCAATAAGATCGCCTTCCTGGATATCACTGGCCGTTTTCACCAGCTGAAGGATGTTTTCAGAGGTAGGGTCATGACGAAAAAGCAGAATCTTATCATACATTCCATAGAAACCACATTCAGGGAACTGCAAATACAAATAGCACAAGAGTTTAAACGTCAAAATCCTTCCAAATATTTTGTTTTAAATATTTCAGGACACAAATAGAAGTCAATTAGAAAAGTTCAAAGTATCTAGATCATTAAATTGTTTAAAAAAATGGTAGAGTTGATATTGGGAAGACTCTAAATCAGAAAGAAAGAAATCACATAGATCATGGGGGCAGTGGTCCAGTGGTTTTCTAACTAGAGAGCAAGAAAACAAGAGAATATAAGATAAGATTAAAAGAAGTTCTGGCAGTGAAGTGGTTAAGGTGGGAAGAGGTGTGCACTTTCACATGATTTAAGGCAACCCAATAACATAAAAATGGGAGTCGCTTTATTCCAATTCTATTACACATAATAATGGCAATTTGTTTGCAAAAAACTGGGTCTGTCTGTTTCGGCATATTCAAAAATAAGAGATAACTCGATAAATCTAAACATACTCTGTATGTGAGCAGTAGCTTTATCTAGGTCCTTTGATCAGGAGATCAGGGGAGGCAACCCAACTCTCCCTTCTGCTGCTGCCCCTACTACATTCCATTTGGTTTTCATGTAATCTGTCAATCCACGATCTCATGAGCAGTGTAAGAAAGGTCCATCTGCACCAGCATGAAGGGTTTTCATTAAAGCAAATAACCTAGGCTAATTTGGTATGTGAAAAGGGCCCTTTTCTTGTAATGACTTTTTCATGTAATTATTGATGATTGCTATTTCTGCCATAAACTGACATTTGTAATGTAGTGGGAAAAGATGCAAACTCAGGGAAAGAGAAAATTATCTTTCTTCATCCTGGAACTGATGAGGGATCTGACACTTATGTCAGTATAGGTGAACTTTAAGAAACTGCTTTTGGGAAGAAATGTCCAGAATCTATTATCTTCTGGAGATAAAAACAATACATTATAAGTCTCTTTCTTTTTCTTAGTCATAAAATCAGGAGCTAAATTCACGTGAAACATTTTGTATGAACTAAAAATAAATATGAGAATATCTTCTTGCTCTTAGGAGTCAATGCTGATGACTAGGCTTAAAACTATTTCTGCATGTCACTTAGTGAAGTTAACTTCCTTAAAAACACACACACACAACAGCTGAAATGATGTCACTGCTTCCACTGCGTTAATTAAAAGAAAAAAAACTTAGTTCACTTTTTCTTGGAAATATCTCCAATAATACTAGTAGAGCAAGAGGAAACAAAGAGAAAATCAAAATAACATTTTCTCCACTTTAAAAAACAATGCATACCTCATGCACTATTTTAAAAATTAACTTTATTGAAGTATTACATGACATAAATTGGATATAAGTGGATAAATCTACAAGTTTTGAAAAATATAAATACCCATACAATGAAAATCACAATGAAGCCATGGGATATTTTCATCAACCCAAAAAGTTTTATTGCAATCTATGCAATCCACAATCTTAATCTCAGGCACAGATCTACTTTCTGTCACCCTCGTTTGTCTTGTCTGCCATAGAATTTCAGGTAAATGAAATCATACAGTATGTTATATGTACTCTTTTCTGGCTGGCTTTTTTTGCTCATTATAAAGTTTTTGAGATTCATTCACACATAATGCTTTTGAGTTCTGTCTTCTTTTATTACTTATTAGTATTTCATTAAATGGATCTAGCATAATTGTTCATCTGTTCACCCACAGATGGACATTGCTATTTTTTTTCCAGTTTGCAGCTATTACAAATAAAAATGCAATGAACATTATGTACAAGTGTTTCAGTGGGTACATGTTCCCATTTCTTATGGGTAAATATCCAGAAGCAGCATCGTTGGGTCCTACAATAAATGCATGTTTGAGTTATATGCCTCTCCTTAATAAATGTAACACCACATTATATTTATAATTGCAGCTTTATCTTAAGCCTGCAATTCAGGTAGTGAGAGCCTTCCAATGTTTTTTCCTTTTGAAGATTGTTTTGGATACAGGATCTCTGAATTTCCATATACATTTTAGAAATGGTTTGTTGATTTCTACAAAAAGTTCTGAATGAGTGGCCAATAGAGTGGCCCATAAAGCCTACTCAATCATGTATTTCTTTATAGACCATGCTTTTGCTAATAAATCTTTGTATAACTGAATATAACACAGATTTTTCTCCTATATTTTATTCTACATATTGCATTGTTTAAATTTTTACATTTGAGACTATGATCTACTTTGAGGTAAGTTTGGAATAGGGCAAAATATATGGATTGAGGTTCATTGTTGTGCAGACTGGTATTTCTTCCTTAAATGTTTGGTAGAATTATCTGCTGAAGCCATGTGAACCCGAATTTTCCCTTGCTGGAGGGCTTAAAACTTCATGTTCAGTATCTGTATAGTATACTTTAGACCTCAATTTCCTCTTAAGTGACTTTTGGCAGTTTGTTTCTTTCCAGAATGCCATCCATTTCATCCAAGTTGTCAAATTTATTGGCATAAAGTTATTCCTGATTCCCTTACTACCCTTTTAATAACTATACAGATTACAGTGATGTCTCTTCATTAATTTATTATATCATTTCTTTTTTGTTTGGTCTGGCAATAAATTTGTCAATTTTATCAATTTTTCTTGTAATGAACCAGCTTTTGTTACATAGATTTTCTCCATTATTTTTCTATACTTAGTTTCATGGGTTTCTTTTCTTATCTTTATTATTTTCTTTAACTTTAATTTGTTCTTTTCTTCCTGGACTCTTATAGTGGAAGCTCATATTACTGATTTGAGACATTTGAGACTTTTCTAATATGACCTTCAATGCAATAAGTACTTCAGCAATATTTCACAAATTTGGATAAAGCTGTATCTTTATTTTTTCAACTCAAAATATTTTCTCTCATACAATATATAAAAATAAACTCAAAATGGATTAAAGACTTAAATACAAGACCTAAAACTGTGAAATTACTAGAAGAAGTGGAGACAACTCTATGTCATTGTTCTGGGCAATGATTTTTTTTACTATGACCCCAAAAGCACAAACAAAAAAAGCAAATATAGACAAATGTTGTAAGAACAAACTAAAAAGCCTCTGCACAGCAAATGAAACGATCAACAGAGTGAAGAGACCACCTGTAGAACAACTCAATAGCAACAAAACAAATAATCCAATTTAAAAAATGCACAAAGGATCTAAATAGACATTTCTCAAAAGAAGACATACTAATAGCCAACAGGTATATGAAAAATTGCTCAATATCACCAATCAGAGAAATGAAAACTAAAAACCACAATGAGATATTATCTTACCTATGTTAAAATGGCTACTATAAAAACAAAACCAGCAGATAACAAGTATTGATGAAAATATGGAGAAAAAAGAACCCTGAACACTATGGGGACTGTAAATAGGTACCGTCACTATAAAAACAGTATAGAGGTTCTTAAAAGAACTAAAAATATAACTACCATATGATCCAGCAATCTGACTTCTGGGTATCCATAGGAAAATCCAGAATTGAAATGAGGAATTCAAAGAGGTAACTGCATTCCCATGTTCACCATAGCATTATTCATGACAGCCATTCAAGATTCCAAGATATGGAATCAACCTGTGTGTCCATCAATGAATAAATATATACAGAAAATGTGGTGTATAGATACAGAATGGAATATTACTCAACCTTAGAAAGAAATACTAACATTTGGGGACAACATGATTTAACCTGGAGAATAATATATTAAGTGAAATAAGCCAAGGACAGAAAAACAACTATCATATATGGAATCTAGAAATGCTGAATGCATAAAAGCACAGAGCAGAATAGTCATTACCAGGGACTAAACGGTGGGTGAGAAATGGTCAGGGTGATGTTGGACAAAGGATTTAAAATTTAATTTAGGAGGAATAAATTCAAGAGATCTATTGTATAATGAGGTGACTATAGATAATAACACTACACTGTATTTTTGAAAGTCACTAAGAGGGTAGAAAAATTTAAGTGTACTCACCACAAAAAAAAGGTAAGTATGTGAGGTATGCATATGTAAACTACCTTGATGTATCCATTCCACAATGTACACATATATCAAAATATGATTCTGTATATGGTAAATATCCACAATTTTTGTCAGCTAAAATCATTAATTAATTTTAAATATAGATAGTCTAATTTCCCTTGTGAATTTCTCTTTAACCCATGGATTATTCAGAAGAATGTTGTGTAATTTCCAAATACTCAGAGATTTTTTTCCAGATATCTTTATGTTCTTAATTCCTAGTTTAATTCTGTTAAGGTCCAAATCCTACTTTGCATAAATTTGACACTTTTGCATTTCCTAAGATGTTTTATGGCCCAAGAGGTCAAACTTGGTGAATATCCTATGTGCATTTTAAAATAATGTGTATTCTGCTGTTGTTGGGTGGCAAGTTCTACAAATGTCAATTAGATTAAATTTACTGATAGCATTTTTCAGATTTTCTATTTGCTTAATTTTCTGTTCTATAAGTATTGATGTCTTCACATACACTTGTGGATTTTTTTTCTCTTTTTCCTTTCAATTCTATTATTTGCTTTAAGCATTCTGAAACTCTGCTGTTAGGTGTATAAACAATGAAACTTGGTACATTTTCTTGAAGAATTTATCCATTTCATATTATGTGGTGTCCCTCTTTATATTTGGTATTATTTCTTGTCCTTCGTGACAATACAACCATTTTAAACTTCTTTAAATGCCATGCTTCCATGGCATTATGTTGTCATTCTTTTAATCTCTGTGTCTTTATAAACATACATATGTCTTCCTCAACTTTTTGTGCAGTCTGACAATCTCTACCTTTTTCTTTCTTTTTTTTTTTTTTTTTTTTTTTTTTTTTTGAGACCGAGTCTTGCTTTCGCCCAGGCTGGAGTACAATAGCACAATCTTGGCTCACAGAAACCTCAACCTCCCAGGATTAAGCGATTTTCCTGCCTCTGCCTCCCTAGTAGCTGAGATTACAGGTATGCACCACCACACCTGGCTAATTTTTGCAATTTTTGTAGAGATGGGGTTTCACCATGGTGGCCATGCTGGTCTCAAACTCCTGACCTTGGGTGATCTGCTGACGCTGGCCTCCCAAAGTGCTGGGATTATAGGTGTGAGCCACTGTGCCTAGCCAACAATCCTTTTATATATATATATATATATTTTTTTTAATTGCATTTTAGGTTTTGGGGTACATGTGAAGAACACACAAGATTGTTGCATAGGTACACACATGGCAGTGTGATTTGCTGCCTTCCTCCCCATCACCTATATCTGGCATTTCTCCCCATGCTATCTCTCCCCCAACTCCCCACCCCCCACTGTCCCTCCCCATTTCCCCCCAACAGACCCCAGTGTGTGATGCTCCTTCCCTGTGTCTGTGTGTTCTCATTGTTCATCACCCACCTATGAGTGAGAACATGCGGTGTTTGATTTTCTATTCTTGGGTCAGTTTGCTGAGAATGATGGTTTCCAGGTTGATCCATGTCCCTACAAAGGACACAAACTCATTGTTTTTGATGGCTGCATAATAGTCCATGGTGTATATGTGCCACATTTTCCCTGTCCAGTCTATCATCGATGGGCATTTGGGTTGGTTCCAGGTCTTTGCTATTGTAAACTGTGCTGTAATGAACATTCATGTGCATGTGTCCTTATAGTAGAACGATTTACAATCCTTTTGATATATACCCAGTAATGGGATTGCTGGGTCAAATGGAATTTCCATTTCTAGGTCCTTGAGGAATCACCACACTGTCTTCCACAATGGTTGAACTAATTTACACTCCCACCAACAGTGTAAAAGTGTTCCTATTTCTCCACATCCTCTCCAGCATCTGTTGTCTCCAGATTTTTTAATGATTGCCATTCTAACTGGCGTGAGATGGTATCTCAATGTAGCTTTGGTTTGCATTTCTCTAATGACCAGTGATGATGAGCATTTTTTCGTATGTTTGTTGGCTTCATGTATGTCTTCTTTTGTAAAGTGTCTGTTCATATCCTTCGCCTACTTTTGAATGGGCTTGTTTGTTTTTTTCTTGTAAATCTGTTTTAGTTCTTTGTAGATTCTGGATATCAGTCCTTTGTCAGATGGGTAGACTGCAAAAAATTTTCCCCATTCTGTTGGTTGCCGATTCACTCTAATGACTGTTTCTTTTGCTGTACAGAAGCTGTGGAGTTTGATTAGGTCCCATTTGTCTATTTTGGCTTTTGTTGCCAATGCTTTTGGTGTTTTGATCATGAAGTCCTTGCCTACGCCTATGTCCTGAGTGGTTTTGCCTAGATTTTCTTCTAAGGTTTTTATGGTGTTAGGTCTTATGTTTAAGTCTTTAATCCATCTGGAGTTACTTTTAGTGTAAAGTGTCAGGAAGGGGTCCAGTTTCTGCTTTCTGCACATGGCTAGCCAGTTTTCCCAACATCATTTAT
This sequence comes from Ateles fusciceps, assembly GCA_036589455.1. Classification (NCBI taxonomy): domain Eukaryota; kingdom Metazoa; phylum Chordata; class Mammalia; order Primates; family Atelidae; genus Ateles; species Ateles fusciceps. The sequence goes on from JAZHEH010002565.1 coordinate 6,788,944, forward strand.
TAAACAGGGACTCCTTTCCCCATTGCTTGTTTTTTACCTTTTAAGTTGTTTCTAACATTTATATTTTAATGTATATGCAATTAAGGCTATTACCTTTCCTTTTTTGTTGTTACATCTGTTTTTTGTTCCCTTTTTTCCTTTTCTATATTATTTGATATTGAGAATTTGTTTGTACTTTACTTCTTTTTATCTTCGCTCCTGGTTTATTACCCAGCTGTACTTCCTTGTATAATGATCTTATCCTATTTCACATACAACACAATGACCTTAAAACTGTATAGTTCCATTTCCCTTCTTTCTTCCTTTATGCTATTTTTCTATGTCTTTTAAATACACAAATGTTAGAAAAACTAAAATAGAATACTTTTTGCTTTAAACAATTATCTTTAAAATAACTTTTAAAATAAAAAAATTTTATTTTACTATTCCTGCCACTCTTTAGGGATTTGTGTAGATCCAAGTTTTCACATGATATCATTTTCTTCCATCTGATGAATTTTCTTTAGTATAGCTTGATGGCAAAAATTTTTCTCAGATTTTCCCTCTGAAAGTTATCCCAGATGTAGGTGACGGGGGGATGGAGGCAGAAAACCATCAAACCACCTTGTTATGTATGTACCTATGCAACAATCCTGCATGTTCTGTACATGTACTCTAGAAACTAAAGTGCAATATATATATATATATATATATGTATTTTTAAGTCCTTATCTTTTTTTTTAGAAAGGTATTTTTGTTGTATATAGTCGTATGCTAATGTTTTTAGTCCTTTAAAATGTAATTTCCTGTCTCCTGCTTTGAATTATTTCTGATGAGAAGTATAGGTTATCTGATCCCCTGGTTTGCAAGGATTTTTTCTTCCCTAATTATTTTAGAGTTTTAATCTTCATCAATGACTTTAAGCTATTTGACAGTGATGTACCTTAAAGTGATTTTTGTTGTTGTTGTTGTTGTTTATCTTGGTTGAGGTTCACTGTGCTTTGATCTATAGATTTATAGACTTCATGACATTTAGAAAGTTTTTACCATCATTTTTGTCTTGTTGGGAGGTTCAGTTTGGATAATTTCTATTACTGTATCTATAGGTTCATTGACATTTTCAATTGCAATGTCGAAACTACCATTTAAGTATACGGTTCTCACGCTGCTATAAAGAAATGCCTGAGGCTGGGTACTTTCTAAAAAAAAGAGGTTTGATTGACTCACAGTTCAGCATGGCTGGTGAGGCCTCAGGAAACTTACAATCATGGCAAAGGCGAAGGGGGAAGCAAGGCACCTTCTTCACAAGGCAGCAGGAGAAGTGAGGAGCAAAGGGGGAAGAATCCTTATAAAATCATCAGATTTCCTAAGAACTCACTTCACTATCATCAGAACAGCATGGGGGGAAACTGCCCATGTGATTCAGTTACCTCCACCTGGTAATCCCCTTGACACATGGGGATTATGGGGGATTACAATTCAAGGTGAAACTTGGTTGGGGACACAAAGCCTAACCATATATACTCAGTAAATCTTGCATATAAACATTGTATTTTTCAGTTCTAAAAGTTGTGTTTGGTTCTTTCATATGTGTTCCCTTTTTCTCCTTAGTATGTTCATGTTTTCATTTAAATCCTTGATTTATTTCTCCATCAAGTCTATCACCTTTATCATTTCTGGTCTGTTTAAATTAACTTGTTTACATTCTGGTTTTGAGTCATACTTTCCTGCCTTTTTTTTTTTTGAGTTGGACGCTTGCTCTGCCGCCCAGGCTAGAGTGCTAGAGTGCAATGGCATGATCTCGGCTCACTGCAGCCTCCATCTCCCAGATTCAAGCAATTCTCCTGCCTCAGCCTCCCAAATAGCTAGATTACAGGCGCCTGCCACCATGCCAGGCTAATTTTTGTATTTTTAGTAGAGATAGAGAAGACTTTTTGCCATATTGGCCAGGCTGGTCTCTTGGCCAAGCTGGTCTCAAACTCTGGACCTTGTGATCCACCCACCTTGGGCTTCCAAAGTGCTGGGATTACAGGCATGAGCCACCACATCTGGCCTCCTGCTTTTTTATATGTGTACTTTGTAAATTAGATGACAGATATTATAAATTAATATGAGGAGTTGGACTTTGTTGTCTTCTCTCGATGGATATTGGTATTTGTCTTGGCAAAACATTAAGTTAATTACGGATCAGTTTTATCCTTTCAAGGCCTATTTTTAAGCTTTGTTAGGACAGCTCTGTAACAATCCCTTGTTCTAGGGATTAGCTTATTCCTAGTACTAACGACTCTGAATATTTCCAAATATTCTCCCAAGTGTTTGCTGAACGTTCTCCTATTTGCTTGCTAGAAACTCAAATATCTCTCAGCCCTATGAGAGCCCCAGGAAGTGATCATTTCACAGCTTACCAACAGCTGCTCTTCTCCTGCCTTACAGAGTTCCACCCTATGCATACACAATTGTATTCAAATACTAAACTAGATCCTTACACAGATTTCTGGAGCTCTTTCTTTGTGTAATTCCAACCTTTCCATTATTACTCCCCCAAAATCCTGTTGGCTTGGTCTCCCTGAGCTCTTATCTCTGTCTTCTCTAAGCAGCCAGACAATTAGGCTCTGCTTGGGTTCTCACTTTTCACACTAACACTCTGGATCCTGCCACTAGGCAGGAAGCTCAGGTGTTTGTAGTACTTACCTTGTTTGTTTACCTTTTCTGAGGGATCACATTACTGCACTGTATGTTGGCCAAAGTCTAAAACTGTATTTTATAAATTCTGTATTGTTTCCCTATTTGTTTAGAGCAAGAGGACATGTCTCAAACCAGTTATTCCCCATGCACTTTCAAAATAGAGAATAGTAATATTGCCTACTCACACTTTGATCATTTAATTCCATGTAAACTGCATTTTGCAAGAAAAGTGAAAGAAAAAGGCAATCTCCATAATTGGTAAGGTTGTACTTTTAGGATTAGCAATAAAATGAAATAAAAATACAAAATGTATGAATTATATAACTCTCAGACTCTAGTTTGAGTTACACTGGGTGGAACTTTAACAGTTAAAAGGTGGTCCCTGATTAGAAAACAAGTACTTATTAAAATGCAGGACTTTAATTAAGACACAGGTCCTTTTTCCATATCCTTTCCCAAACCTTGGGTAGCTAATTCTGATTTAAAAGAGTAGAAAAAAAAATTCAAGGGATTCAGTGTTTGGGCTAGGGTGAGTAAGAAAATAACAACTGGAGAGAAAGATGAAACAGAAAACCATTTCCCTGAAGAATAGCTCAACTTTATAGCGACTTCTAACTCATGTGTTGTCAATTTGCTTGTGTGATTCAAGAGTCAGGTGGGAAAACTGAAGAGGCTCAGGAGACAAGGGTTCTACCAGCTCAGCACCATTCCAGTGCAGTCTGGTCTCATTCACATGCCTCTTGCTTTCTTCAAGGACCTCTCTATATTCCATTTCTGTTTCTGTACTGCTGACATTTGAACCTCACATTCTGTGTTATGCCTTTTTGTAAAATGACAGTTATAATGTAATAAATAATTTGGTGTTCAAGTCAGGCTTAAGTGCCTCATATCCTAATTATTATTATGTTTCTTTCTAAGGGTGGCTGAGAAGACATTAAAAAAATTAGGTAGAATATCTTAAACTATTCCAAACAATCCAAAGAGAGGGAATCCTTCCTAAATCATTTTATGAGACCAACATCATCCTGATACCAAAACCTGGCAGAGACTCAGCAAGAAACGAAAACTTCAGGCCAATATCCATGATGAACATAGATGCAAAAATCTTCAATAAAATACTGGCAAACCGATTGCAACAGCACATCAAAAAGCTTATCCACCATGATCAAGTAGGCTTCATCCCGGGGATGCAAGGCTGGTTCAACATATGCAAATCTATAAACATAATCCACCACATAAACAGAACCAAAGACAAAAACCACATGATTATCTCAATTGATGCAGAGAAGGCCTTTGACAAAATTCAACAACCTTTATGCTAAAAACTCTCAATAAACTAGGTATTGATGGAACGTATCTCAAAACGATAAAAGCTATTTACGACAAACCAACAGCCAATATTATACTGAATGGGCAAAAACTAGAAGCATTCCCTTTGAAATCTGGCACTAGACAAGGATGTCCTCTCTCACCACTCTTATTCAATATAGTACTGGAAGTTCTAGCCAGAGCAATCAGGCAAGAAAAAGAAATAAAGGGTATTCAATTAGGAAAGGAGGAAGTCAAATTGTCTTTATTTGCAGACGATATGATTGTATATCTAGAAGACCCCATCGTCTCAGCCCAAAATCTCCTGAAACTGATAAGCAACTTCAGCAAAGTCTCAGGATATAAAATCAATGTGCAAAAATCACAAGCATTCCTATACACCAATAACAGACTTAAAGACAGCCAAATCAAGAACCAACTGCCATTCACAATTGCTACAAAGAGAATAAAATACCTAGGAATACAACTAACAAGGAACGTAAAGGACCTCTTCAAGGAGAACTACAAACCACTGCTCAATGAAATAAGAGAGGACACAAACAGATGGAGAAATATTCCATGTTCATGGCTAGGAAGAATCAATATTGTCAAAATGGCCATACTGCCCAAAGTAATTTACAGATTCAACGCTATCCCTATCAAGCTACCAATGACCTTCTTTGAAGAACTGGAAAAAACCACCTTAAACTTCATATGGAACCAAAGAGAGCCCGCATAGCCAAGTCAATTCTAAGCAAAAAGAACAAAGCTGGAGGCATCACACTCCCGGACTTCAAATTATACTACAAAGCTACAGTAATCAAAACAGCATGGTACTGGTACCAAAACAGAGATATAGACCAATGGAACAGGACAGAGACCTCCGACGCAACACAACACATCTACAACCACCTGATCTTTGACAAACCTGACAAAAACAAACAATGTGGAAGCGAGTCCCTGTTTAATAAATGGTGTTGGGAAAACTGGCTAGTCATGTGCAGAAAGCAGAAGCTGGACCCCTTCCTGACACCTTACACTAAAATTAACTCCAGATGGATTAAAGACTTAAACATAAGACCTAACACCATAAAAACCCTAGAAGAAAATCTAGGCAAAACCATTCAGGACATAGGTGTAGGCAAGGACTTCATGACCAAAACACCAAAAGCAGTGGCAACAAAAGCCAAAATAGACAAATGGGACCTAATCAAACTCCATAGCTTCTGCACAGCAAAAGAAACAGTCATTAGAGTGAATCGGCAACCAACAGAATGGGAAAAAATTTTTGCAGTCTACCCATCTGACAAAGGGCTGATAACCAGAATCCATAAAGAACTGAAACACATTTACAAGAAAAAAACAAACAAGCCCATTCAAAAGTGGGCGAAGGATATGAACAGACACTTTACAAAAGAAGACATACATGAAGCCAACAAACATATGAAAAAATGCTCATCATCACTGGTCATTAGAGAAATGCAAATCAAAACTACATTGAGATACCATCTCACGCCAGTTAGAATGGCGATCATTAAAAAATCTGAAGACAACAGATGCTGGAGAGGATGTGGAGAAATAGGAACGCTTTTACACTGTTGGTGGGAGTGTAAATTAGTTCAACCATTGTGGAAGATGGTGTGGCGATTCCTCAAGGACCTAGAAATGGAAATTCCATTTGATCCCAGCAATCCCATTACTGGGCATATATCCAAAAGACTATAAATCGTTCTACTATAAGGACACATGCACACGAATGTCCATTGCAGCACAGTTTACAATAGCAAAGACCTGGAACCAACCCAAATGCCCATCGATGATAGACTGGACAGGGAAAATGTGGCACATATACACCATGGAATATTATGCAGCCATCAAAAACGATGAGTTCGTGTCCTTTGTAGGGACATGGATGAACCTGGAAACCATCATTCTCAGCAAACTGACACAGGAACAGAAAATCAAACACCGCATGTTCTCACTCATAGGCGGGTGTTGAACAATGGGAACACATGGACACAGGGAGGGGAGTATCACACTCTGGGGTCTGTCGGGGGAAAAGGGGAGGGAGAGTGGGGGGTGGAGAGTTGGGGAGGGATGGCATGGGGAGAAATGCCAGATATAGGTGATGGGGAGGAAGGCAGCAAATCACACTGCCATGTGTGTCCCTATGCAACAATCTTCCATGTTCTTCACATGTACCCCCAAACCTAAAATGCAATTAAAAAAAAAAAAATTAGGTAGAATAATACCAAAATATGGTGCACATATTAGAGCTATCGTTTGAACAGTATATTTTTCAATGGAGATAGTGTTATAAGTGATCATATAGTTAATCTGTGCAATATCAAAATGACTAAAGTATGAATATTCTCTCTCCTATATCCATCTTACTGTTTCACAGACATGGCTCTTTTCCCTCCAAGCCATTCAGAAACAGGTTGTAGAGGCCTATGAAGTAGGTCACACATATGAACACGGAGGCCTAGCTTCTGAGGACAGTTGTCACGGTAGCAGAAGCTGAAGGTTTACATTTTTTTTAATTGTTCTTTTATTTTTAAATAAAAATATGCATATTGGTCTCTAACTATTAAGAGAAAAATCTTAACATCTGCCTAAACAAACTATATGCAATAAAACTTACCAAAATCATACTTTAAAATGACATCCAGAAAGTGAAAAGTGTACTGAAAACAATGCCTGACAACTGAAAAGAGAACATATTGGGGGAACACATTCATAGAACAGCATGCCTTAATTTGGTCATAATCATCTATTTTTATGTGAAGGTGTGTGAGCTTTGAAATCTGAAAACCCTCATTAAACTAAACAGGCTTTCAGAAGGCTCAGAGGCTTGTAAACTCAGCTGGAGCTTATTACAAGATCAGTTGTGTGTTTCTCAGAGGCTTTGTGGTTGTGAGTGCAAACATCTCAGATAAGTGATTTCAAGCTCTCTCCAAGTTTGAATCTAACAAAACTGGCCACTGTGAAAATATGGCCAACAATCCAGGCACTGGTCCTAAGCTCGTTAATTCCACCCTATGCTGGAAACCTTTATGCTGTTGTGTGTATCATTTGGCATTTCTGACCACAGAGCACAATTTACTGTTACATTTCACTATAAATTCATGGTTGGCCAGACAATGTGCTCCAGAGTAGAATAAATACATGTTTTAATGAGTAGCTGAAATGTGACCTGGCCAACGGGAAACCTAAGGAACAAAGGGTGCTTTTCCATAGTTAGGCCAATCACAAAAGGCAAGCAATACTAGGAACAAATTAATCCATGACTCAGTCAAGTGGAAAAAGAGAAAGAGAGACTATGGCCCAACTAGGAAATGAAAATACTCTGGCAGTTTACTTTTGCTAAAAAGTGAGGATTCAATAAAAGTCCTGAAATTAAATTATTCTGGTCAATAATGGAATATATCAGGCAGTTGGATATTGCAATCTTCTCATTAAATACGATTCTCAAGTCGTTTTCCAGGAACTCTTCCTTTCCACAATAATTAGTGACATGACTATTCACTCTTAATGACCAAAGAAATTTAAAAGGTACTTTCACTTTCTAATAGGGCCGAAACCCTCCTGAAGTGTTGTCCCAGGAGTAGATGGATGATAAGGACACATTGTGTGATCAACTGTTTTAACAAGAGTGCTTAAAAATTGGGTGAAAATGTCTCTTAACTCTCTTGGTGAAGTGGTTCTAGCATTCAGCTGTAAGGGACAGTCCAGAGTTGTTTTGAAAGTGGTAGATCCCGAGGTCTACTGGATCATTTTGAAAGACCCAAGACAGCAATCACAAACTTGTATTATTAACTTCTGTCCAGGAAATAAAACCATCCCCTTTTTAATCACCTTTACAATTTAAAAAAAATCATCCAATACCAGACTATGAAGAGTTAAGTATATCAATGAAAAGACAACAAACACTTATTGAACTGGGTGATTGTCACATACGCAGCACTATAGCTGTAACACCAAAAATGTACGGGATGGTTGAAGCCCACCAATAGCATTAACACTAGAGTTCTACTTAGAAACGACGTTATAAAGTATAAATGAAAGGAGAAAAAGAGAACGTGAATAATCTATTATTATTTGGAGATTTTTATGAAGTTTCTTCAAGTTTGGGTACAGGATTTTATTTAGTGATTTTTACACACTGTGACCACATAGCTCTGTATCTAGTTTCTGAATGTAATCTTTTTTTTTTCTTTCTTTCTTTTCTTTTCTTTTTTTTTTTTTAATTGTATTTTAGGTTTGGGGGTACATGTGAAGAACATGGAAGATTGTTGCATAGGTACACACATGGCAGTGTGGTTTGCTGCCTTCCTCCCCATCACCTATATCTGGCATTTCTCCCCATGCTATCCCTCCCCCAACTCCCCCACCCCCCCACTATCCCTCCCCTTTTTCCCCCGACAGACCCCAGTGAATGTAATCTTAAGAAACAGAAACTGGAAAAATAAAAGACTTCCCTTTTCCTTCCCTTTCTTCCACCTTTCTCCCCTCCCTCCTCCACCTATGCCAATTCCTTACCGCCACCACCACCTCCTGCCAAAGTAGGCAGAAAATGAATGGTGTTCTACCATACAATAACTAAAAGCCACCATCAAAGACAGGGCTTTGCCATCTCTCCTAGTGACAACTTACACTTTAGATTCTTGGTTGAATTACAGAAGTCTCTGTCCAGAAAATCTGATTTGTGAAGATAAATCTGTAATACCTATTACCTATTTTAATAAAATATTCTTTAAAATATTTTAACTTTTTTTAATTTTTTGAACCCATTTTACTTTGTTATTTTTCTGGGCCACAGGCATGCTGTTCAAATGCAGATAACTCTGAGAAAATCTCACACCTTGCCATGCCCCTTCTGTAGTCCTTTGCTTCAAACCAGCAACTGCAATCATGTAAACTTCTGTTCCACAAGCCCAATACTTCTTTTTTTTTTTTTTTTTTTTTTTTGAGACAGGGTCTCACTCTGTTGCCCAGGTTGGAGTACAATGGTGCAATCTCGGCTCACTGCAACCTCCACCTCCCAGGTTGAAGTGATTCTTCTCCCTCAGCCTCTGGAGTAGCTGAGATTACAGGTGTGCTCCACCATGCCTGGCTAATTTTGGTATTTTTAGTAGAGACATGGTTTCACCATGTTAGCAGGCTGATTTCAAACTCCTTGCTTCAAGTGATCCTGCAGCCTTGGCTTCCCAAAGTGCTGGGAGTACAGGCATGAGCCACCACGCTGAGCTCCAATTCTTCTTTTGAAAAGGAATGCCTAACACCAGGTGTCTATCAACATCAGAAATCTTCAAGGTCCAAATTTAGAAACACTAAAGTCACTCTAGTTAGTCTTCCTCTCTTCACTGTACTAACAAAATAACTTCCTTTTCTCATTCAAGACAGGACTTTAATTTACTCCACTCTGTTTTCCTAAAGGCAGAGCTAGAATGTGACCCACAGACTATCTTCTGCTTACATTTCTTTTTTAACCACTCTTCTTTCCATTAAGTTCAAAATCTGATTGTTTAAAAAATTATTTTCATTCATAATTTTAAATTTGGACGTTAACTCTATTTCCATTACAGAAAAAATAAAATAAAATAAAATAAATGGGAAAAGATATGTAAGACAAAAGAAATGTGTTTCATTAAAGAAAGGTCTGCTTGGAATCTTTTGAAATTAAAGTTTTGACTGAATGTGAAATGGCAGATTTTGGCTACCAGATTCTAAAGTTTGTTGTACTACAAGATATAGAAATACGCTTATAACTTGAACTCACTTAACCTTTTGGGAATAAAGCCAGACTATAAATCCTTCTTCCTTGGGCATACAAATATGTTGATGTTTTGTATCAAGTATTCCTAAAGAAGTCTAATAAATTATAGGTTTCTCTTTAAGGCAACAGATACCAGAAGTGACTCAGTGAGATACTTAATAATTGGCAAAAAACTTCTTTTATTTTAATTTGAATAACATGTCATCTATTAAAAAGATAAAAGCAATCAGAAATGACTTAATAAATCATTAACTCTAATGCAGCAACTTCTGTGTATAGACTTCCTGGAGGTAGTTTAAATCACAATTTTGTTGTATATAACTTTTAAGTTTTAAAATAAATGTTCATATCAAGCAATTACAGGAGGTAATAATTAATGAGAGCCTCACTACTGTTGTGTAAAAACATATTATCATGCATTATACCCTGACAGATTACTAGTTAGTGATAGTTATTAGAAGTCTTAGTAGACACTTTGAAATTATTCACACAACAATAATTAGGCGTGTGGATGTGCAGCTTGGAAATGAAAAAAATGTACTTCACACTTCACAATCTTTGTCTCACTCTGAATAAAACTGTCACTATAGCATAATGAAGATTTTTTAAATTTCATAAAGGCTAAATGTTTGTTAACAAATTAAAAATAATGGATGGATGTACTGAACAAAATGAAGGCTATGACAGCAATTAAAAAAGTTTAACCAAAAGTTAATAATCATTAACTTTAGAGAAGAAAAGTCATTTTAGAGATGAGTAAGTTGATGTCCAGAACATATAAAGGAATGTATTCAAGGTGGCAGTGCTAGGTAGTGCCAGAATAATAACTAAGAGCTAGTCTCTTGAATCTTACTCCTTGATCTTTCCTCTCAGTTCTGCTTCTCTTAGAAAGGAAGTACAGAAAGAATGGCCAAATGTCGAGCAAAGTGATTCAGAACTGAAATCACTGAGCATTTTTCTTTGCCAGAAAGCCCTGGACATAGGCTTTTGGATTTTGAATAAAACCAAAGTAAATGATTTAATGAGCTTTGTAGCAGCTGTTCCTGGCTATCTTCAGTTCTACTATTCGACCCAGCAATCCCATTACTGGGTATATGCCCAGAGAACTATAAATCATTCAACTCTAAAGACATATGCACATGAATGTTCACTGCAGCACTATTCACAATAGCAAAGACAAGGAAGCAACCTAAATGCCCATCTATGACAGATTGGATTTTAAAAACATGTGGTACATATACACCACAGAATATGATGCAGTCATAAAAAAGAACGAGTTCATGTCTTTTGCAGGACCAAGGACGGCGCTGCATGCCATTATTCTTAACAAACTAACAGAAACAGAAAATCAAATACCACATCTTCTCACTTATAAACAGGAGCTAAATAATGAGAACTTATAGACACAAAGCAAGGAACAACAGACACTGGGGCCTAATTGAGGGTGGAGGGTAGGAGGAGGTAGAGGAACAGAAAAAAAGTTCTTAGTACCTGGGTACAATTGTCTATACAAAAAACCCTCACAACACGAGTTTGCATATATAACAAATCTGCACATGTACCCTGGAACCTAAAATAAAAATTAAAAAATAAAGAAAGCTCACTGTGACTATTACCATAATGTTTATAAACTTGCCTTTCAATCATATTTCTATATTTTACACGTTTATGTATACATATATGACATGTTATACGTATATACTTGCAAATATACTTGTTTGTATGTTTATGACTTCACTGACTGTCTTCCAGGACCACTGCAGAGACTGAATGAATAAACATATGCAAAGTAATTACAATCAGGCCAGACCCATAGTAAATGCTTCATAAATGTTTCTTGTTATTGTAAGTAGCTATGACCTTGAGAAGTTCTTCTAGGCCACTCTGTTCTGGTTAAAAAACTTCGGATAAGGAAAGACACAGCCACATACATCAGGCACACCCAGTGGTCTGGTATTTTTGCTTGGCTTCTATAGCTTCAATACCACTCACATGATTTCTAATTGGCTCTACCTGAGTCCCTAAAACTAAAAAGGCTAAAAACTAAGGTTTTTTTTAACTTCCATTTTGTTAATTGTACTAATATATATATTCATTATATCTATATATCTTGTTTTTCATCAAAATTAACCTATATTCAGTGACAAATTAATTTTTAAAAAAAACCCTTTCTTTTATTAATATTATGACATTTTTGCATTAATCCATGTATTGTGCTAGAATTAAACAAGGGCCATAGATTTGGATGCTGGCATTGATTCAGTAGAATTCCATTGTTCTGACTGTGCTGCAAATGATCCCTTGGTCCCAAGGATAAAAATCTCATTTCCCGAAGCCAAATCTCCAAGGAGCTGGTGTATTTCTTCCTTCTTTGTACTGATAAGAGGGCAGAGCATCTGATTTAAAGGATCAAAATGAAAACAATTTCTCTCATCATTTGATGTTCTTTGAGACAGGGAAGAATTTTTTCTCCTCTGGTAAGATCTATACAGCTTCTGGGAAAAAAATGCTATAGTATGTAGGAGAGGAAGAAAGAGCTAAAGACAATAAAACCACCTGCCACCCCAACATAAGTGACATTTATTATTTTGGTCTTTCCATTGACTCCCAATGGCCAGATGTCCTCAGCTGAACTAACGGCCAATAGCAGATTTTGGACCTGCCTACAGAGACCGTTCTATGCTTGTATTAAAAGGATATCTGCAAAGGTTCCATGAATATCTGTGATGTTTGGGAACTAGATTCAGGTTAGCAGGTCATAGAGAAATGTATCATACTTTCAGCAAATCTGACTAATGGTCTGTTGCTGTCTCTTTAAAGGCAAATATAATTTACAAAGACTAAATCTAAAAAGCAGTGAAAAAGATCAAGTTACACTTTACGCCACAAAAGGCTGAAATAAAGAATGAGATATTGAGAAAAAAAATCTATAGATGTTCATGTTCTTCGCTTCGGGATACAGTAAAAAACGAATATCAAGGTAAAATATTATGCCGTGACTATGCATAAAATAGTGAATTCCTTTCATTTTTCATGCATATAATCAATAAATATATATCTATGCTAATATAAAATAACTTGAATTTTGTTAGAGAAACAATGGCAGCTTACCTATGAGAACTATATTATGACCTTGTGACATAAGTTATTCCAATACAAGTCTGTATCTTCATTTTATTTGGTAACTGGGAACACAGTAATAAACAATACAGACAAAGAGCCCTTACCCTCATGAAGGTCTGAGATGTGCTTTGTTTTCCCTGCCTAAAATTCTTGAGTTTCATAAGATTGCCACAATCAATCCCCAAAAAGCTAATATCTTGACTTTCTTCAACTTACTCCCTTTATATTTCTGTAATCCAATTTCCTTATAATCACAAAAGTGTAAAGGAGTGAAACTGAGAAATGTTTTAAGCAAGATATTTTGAGTGAAGTTTCTTTGCCTTTAAAAAAGGGCAGAACGAATTGTCTCTGTTTGCAGATGACATGATTGTATATTTAGAAAATCCCATCATCTCAGGCCAAAATCTCCTTAAGCTGACAAGCAACTTCAGCAAAGTCTCAGGATACAAAATCAATGTGCAAAAATCACAAGCATTCCTACACATCAATAAAAGAGAGCCAAATCATGAGTGAACTCCCATTCACAATTGCTACAAAGAGAATAAAATACCAAGGAATACAACTTACAAGGGATGTGTTCTTCTTCTCAAGGAGAACTACAAACCACTGCTCAAGGAAATAAGAGAGAACACAAACAAATGGAAAAACATCTCAAGCTCATGGAAGAATCAATATCATGAAAATGACCATACTGCCCAAATCAATTTACAGATTCAATACTATCTCCATCAAGCTACCACTGCGTTTCTTCACAGAATTAGAAAAACTATTTTAAATTTCATATGAAATCAAAAAAGAGCACAGTAACGGAAAATCAAACACTGCATGTTCTCATTCATAAGTGGGAGTTGAACAATGAGAACACATGGACACGGGCAGGGGAACATCATACACTGTGGCCTGTCGGGACATGGGGACTAGGGGAGGGATAGCATTAGGAGAAATACCTAACGTGGATGATGGGTTGATGGGTGCAGCAAACTACCATGGCACGTGTGTACCTATGTAACAAACCTGCACATTCTGCACATGTACCCCAGAACTTAAAGTATAATAATAAAAAATCTATAAATAAATAAATAAATACAAACATAAAATCTCCACACAAGCTCTTTGGAGGCAGGGATCTCATCTTGTATCACTTTAGTACCCTGTCAGCACTATGTCCAAAATCAGCAATAAATGAATGTTTTAGGAAAAAATTTAAAAAATAATAAAATAAAATAGGGCAGGACAAACTCCTCTTGAGAGAAATCTAGTTTACAATTGAGATACCTGCGAAATCTAGGCTTGTGAATAGGCCAGCAACTGAAGTTCTCAAAAATCTTTATTGTATTCTAGAAAAAACTGGGAGTGTAGAAGAGGCTGGCTGCATGAGTGTATCATTTCATCTAGATTTAGTCACGGTACGAATTTCCATGCCTTTTCACTGGAAGGGAAAGAAAGGATGTATATAAAAATTAAAATTGAAACATTTGAATTAAACATGGTATTTTATATATATGGAGAGAGAAAGAGAGAGAAAGCTAGTTTGAACACAGAGAACCAAGAAGAACAAAAAAAAATTTGATGTCTCACTCTAAATTCATAGAACATAAAATTCATTAGTGGAGACAAGAACATGTTAGGAAATAGAACATCTTGTCTCACAAAACTTCAAACACAACAATCAAAATTCAGATTGCAGACAAAACATTCAAGATATATTGCACTTCAAATTCCACCCCATTTATAGAAATACTCCTCACAAGAAGGATCTGAGTTCCCTGCATGCACGCTCCCTTGAATAGACTCCAGGCAGGCTGTCTGCCCAACCTCTACTCTCAAACCTCTGAGCTTTAAACTGCCAATCAGTGCCCTTCACATTGCCAGCTTCATGGGTAATTCTCATTTCCTCACAGACATTTTAGCAGCATGTGACCCGGTGGATTACTCCCTCTTTCAAACAACACACTTTCTTCTCTTGATTCCAGAATAGTGTATTCTTTTGTCTTTCCTCTCACCGGACTGGCTATCACTTTCAGTCACTTACACTGAACCCTCTTCTTTCCAGTCTGTACATAGGTGCTGGAGTGTTTAGGACTCACTCTTCAGAAAGTTTATTTTCTCTATTTGTCATCACTCTCCTAGAGGATCTCATCCAGTCTCTAGACTTTAAATATCATTTATACTCGGGTGACACAAATTTCTAACTCTACCATTGAGCCTCCCCTTAAAACACAGACTCATCTGTCTAATTGATACACCATGTCTGCTGATATATGTCTATAAGGTATCACATATTAATATGTTCAGAACAGAGGTATTAATTATCAGCCCCCACTGCCCCTCTTTGCTGCTCCCATCTCAAGAAATGTAACTAACATCCAGTTGTTCGGTTAGAAACACTGGATTTAGTTTTGAATTTTCTTTTTCTCTCTCACATATCTAATCTGTCAACAGATCTTGTTGCCTGTATATTAAAAGTATAATATACTCCAAATCCAAAGTTTGTCACCATCTCTACTGCTGTCTCCCTAGTCCAAGCCATGATCTCTCCAAAATCCTAATAACTGCACAAGCCATCTGCCCCTACTCTTGCCCCCAGCAATCTACTCTACACAGAGGAATAATTAGAATCATTCTTTTTTTTTTCTTTCTTTCTTTTTTTTTTTTTTTTTTGAGATGGGAGTTTTGCTCTTTGCCCAGGCTCGGGTACAATGGTGTGATCTCAGCTCATGGTAGCCTCTACCTCCTGGGTTCAAGTGATTCTCCTGCTTCAACCTCCCAAGTAGTTGGGATTACAGGTGCCCACCACCACACCCAATTTTTTGTATTTTTAGTAGAGAGGAGGTTTCACCATGTTGCCAGGCTGGTCTAGAACTCCTAGCCTCAGGTTATCCACCCGTCTTGGCCTCCCAAAGTGCTGGGATTACAGGCGTGAGCCCGCACCTGGTCATGTAGTTATTCTTTTAAACATGCATCAGATCAAAGCCATCCAACGGCTTCCCTTCATACATAGAATCATCCCAAAGTCAATCAGAGCTCATAGGCTGTCATCCAAGCTATTACATCTCCACCTTCATCTTCTTCTACCTCTCTTCCTCTACTCTGGCCTTATTACTGTTTTTCAAATAAACGATTCCACTTCAGGGCCTTTGTGCCTGTGGCTCCTCCACCACCCCAGGATTGTGACATGTTTTCCCTCTGTATTCACATGAATAATTCCTCATTTTGCTCAAGCGTCACCTCCTTAGAGAGGCTTTCCCTGACCATCCACAAAGAAAATAACAGTTCTTCTTACTCATTTCTGTTGTCCTGCTTCCTTTAATCAGATAAGTCATCACTACCTATACTTCTATGACATATCTATATTTTACAGAAAAGTATTCTGTCTCTTAACTCAAATATGGGTCCATTAGAGTGGGGACTTCTTCCATCCTAGTCACTGTTGTATCCCAAGAGGCTAGAACAGCGTCAGGTACATAGTACATGCTCAATATATATTGTTGAATCAATAAATGAATGGATAAGTAACAACATGAGCTGTTTTATCTCACAGAGTATTAAAGGAATTGGTTAATTATTATTGCTGTTATCTCTGAGACAGGGTCTTGCTATATTACCCAGTCTGGAGTGCAATGATCCAATCATAGTTCACTGCAATCTTGAACTCCTGGGCTCAAGCAATCCTCCTGCCTCAGCCTCCTGAGTAGCTAGGACTACAGGCACATGCCACCATGCCCAACTAATTATTGTTATTATTATTTTGTAGAGACAGCGGGTCTCACTATGTTGCCCGGGCTGATGTCAAACAGCTGGTCTCAAGTGATCCTCCTGCCTCGGCCTCCCAAAGCACTGGGATTACAGGTGTGAGCCACCTGCACCAAGCCCATTTTTTAAAACATTACCAACCCAAGCAACACTGAAAACAGACTCATATTTATCAATAAAGGTTTTAGGCTCCCTCTATCTGGAGACATTTTAAGAAAATGATATCTAACTATCTATAGGTTTGAAGAGACTATCTCTTTTCCTATTCCAATTTCACAATTAAAACATTTCAATGACCTGTATTTACTGGGACGGTCTGTTCTTCTTCAACTCTTAAAATAAAAGCAGTTTTTATTTTTAGAAATCAGGATTTCCTTTTCCTGCAGAGGTTACAGCTCAGACACATGTGAGCACTCAAATGTTTACGATGACTTTGGCAGACTACTCACACTAAAGCAGTATACTTCCCCAATGTGGAACCTCCAGGTCTCTGAGGGCCTCATTCTCATTTTTGGTGCCACTGTGAGAATTTCCTTCCTTGTCTTATCAGAGTATCTTGACCTTATCACCTCTAGAAAACTTTAGTTAGTCAGGGAAAATTGAATGTGCTTATTTCTAAAATCAGTAGACAACCCCACCATCTTGGCATGGTTCGCCTTGCTAGTTTATCTACTACCACCCATCACTCTCCCCTCAGTCACTCTTCTCCAGAACCTTCAACCACCAAGCACCTGGCTTCATGGCCTTTGTTCTTACTGTTATCTTGGCTTAGAACATTCTTCCACATAAAAGTCCACTGGTACATACTATCATCTGATTCAGGTTTCTGTCCAAATATTCTTCTATTATTTATCTCATTGTGTATGTATATCATCTCTCTACTCATTAACATGTGAGCTCATTTGAGGAGCGTGCTTTGGTTCATTGCTGTATCCCTAGTACCTACGACCAGGCAAAGCTCAGAGCAGGCAGTGAATAAACAGTCGTCAAATGAATGCTCAATAAGTATCTGGCATATTTTTATCATCCTTTCCCAATCCTGTTCATTATTCACTGAATGAATTTTTACTTAATTCAGAACCTACTAAAAGCAGCCTGTTTTGATACTGATATTAGAATATAATTTCCTTTCTCAGTTATAAAATGATTCACTTTATTGATTTGGAAAACATGACTGGAATGCAAACAAATATTACAGCTAACAAATATTAATATATTTTATTAATTTGTAAATCGACATATTTTAAGCACCTGTAATTATGTTTCACTACTTCTCTGGAATAATTTCCAAATTTTATTCTACAAGATTCTATTGTCAGTATACTGTACGTAATTTCAATGTAAGTAGCTTTAAAAAGTTACATTAAAAAGATTACAAATACTTAGAATGTTCCTAACACAAAGAAATGATATATACTTGAGGTAATGTATACCCCAATTACCCAAATGGGATAATTACACATTATATGCCTGTATCAAAACATCACATGTACCACATAAATATATATATGCCTTCCATGTACCCATAAAAATTAAAAATGAAAATTTTAAAAATGAGGTACCCATACACAGTGCTAGGATGGCTCTAACAATAATAAAAACAAAAGGAAAAAGTAACAAGTGTTAGGATGTAAACAAATTGGAACACCTGGACATTACTGGCAGAAGAGTAAAATAGTTCAATCATCATGAAAGACAATTTGTTGGCTCCTCAAAAAGTTAAACATATAATTACCATATGACCCAGCAATTCCACTCCTAGTTATATACTCAAAAGAACTAAAAACAGGCACTCAAACAAATGCTTGTACACATATGTTCGCAACAGCACTGTTCACAATAGGCAAAAGGTAGAAATAGCCCAAATGTCCATCAGCAAATAAATGGATAAGCAAATTGTGGCATACATATACAATGTAATGTTATTCAGCCATAATCAGTAATGAAGTACTGATCTATACACTACAATGTGGAGGAGCTTCAAAAACACTATGCCAAGTAAAATAAGCAAGATAGAAATGCCAAAAAAATTGTAATTTTTCCTTTTTTTTTTTTTTGAGAGACCAGTCTTGCTCTGCCATCCAGGCTAGACTACAGTGCCACAGGTTAGCTGACTGGAACCTTCGCCTCCTGGGCTCAAACAGTTCTCATATCTCAGCCTCCCGAGTAGCTGGGATTACAGGAGCCTGCCACCACACCCAGCTAACTTTTGTATTTTTAGTAGAGATGGGATTTCACCAGGTTGGTCAGGCTGGTCTCAAACTTCTGACCTCAAGTGATCTTCCCACCTTGGCCTCCCAAAGTGCTGGGATTACAGATGTGAGCCACTGTGACTGGCCAAAACTTTACAATTTTTCTTAAATATATATCCAAATGCACTCGATATACTTCACGTAACATTATCTGTGAGCACTGTGCAATCTCACTAAAGAATTATTTGCAATAAATTCCCAATAGAAAATAGTCTGATTCTAGTAATAATTAGAGTTACAGCTCTAATTTATTGCATGTATGTAATGTGCTATGATTTTGGATTTCAAAGTATTTAGGGAAAAATAAATTTAATCTCTACAACCAACCAAAATGCCTGCTAAATGAATTAAATACAAATAGTTAAATAAATAAATTAGAGAGAAATATGAATGTATTTACCTGATTGGTGAAAGTCTTCTCAAATTACATAAGCTAAGAAGCCTTCTGGTTCAAGATGGCAGATGAAGCATACACATTAACCTTTCATTTCCATGACTGAAATAACAGTAAATTACAAAGGGAATAAATCTGTATCACCACTGAACGTGGGAGAGGAGACAGCTATCAACGGACCAAAACTTTTGATAAATATTAAGAAGATGGAGATCTGATGGAAAAGATCTCACATAGGCCCTCACCTCTTCTGTGCATATGTTGACTAGAAGCCCCTGTCTACCATTTCCTTTAGTGTAAGCTTCCAGGAAACATGGATTTTGTCTACTCCATTCACTGCTGTATCCTTACCACCCAGGACATGCCAAGCACCTAATAAGTATTCAGTAAACATTTGACTATTGAATAAATATAGCCATCAATAAAAAATTAAAGAAACAAATTAAGATGATCATCTTAACGTACTATGCCATCTTTAAAATCCAGTGCCTATTGCATATTGTTTTCAATTAAAACATTCTGAATGAATAAGCACTGTGAACAGTGCTACAATAAGCATACATGTGCATATGCCTTTATAGTAGAATGATTTATAATCCTTTGGGTATATACCCAGTAATGGGATTGCTGGGTCAAATGGTATTTCTGGTTCTAGATCCTTGAGAAATTGCCACAATGTCTTCCACAATGGTTGAACTAATTTACACTCCCACCAACAGTGTAAAAACATTCCTATTTCTCCACATCCTCTCCAGCATCTGTTGTTTCCTGACTTTTTAATGATTGCCATTCTAACTGGCATGAGATGGTATCTCATTGTGGTTTTGATTTGCATTTCCCTAATGACCAGTGATGATGAGCTTTTTTTTAATGTGTTTTTTGGCTGCATAAATGTCATATTTTGCGAAGTGTCTGTTCACAACCTTTGCCCACTTTTTGATGGGGTTGTTTTTTTCTTGTAAATTTGTTTAAGCTCTTTGTAGACTCTGGATGTTAGCCCTTTGTCAGATGGATAGATTGCAAAAATTTTCTCCCATTCCGTAGGTTGCCTGTTCACTCTGATGATAGTTACTTTTGCTGTGCAGAAGCTCTTTAATTTAATTAGCTCCCATTTGTCAATTTTGGCTTTTGTTGCCACTGCTTTTGGTGTTTTAGTCATGAAATTTTGCCCATGCCTATGTCCTGAATGGCACTGCCTAGGTTTTCTTCTAGGGATTTTATGGTTTTAGGTTTTACATTTAAGTCTTAAATATAATCCATAATATAAATAGAACCAATGACAAAAACCACAGGATTATCTCAATACATGCAGAAAAAGCCTTCCATAAAACTCAATAGATGCAAGAAAAGGCCTTCATGCTAAAACCTCTCAATAAACTAGGTATTGATGGAACGTATCTCAAAATAATAAGAGCTATTTATTTGGTGGGTGTGTCAGCAAGTACCATACTGAATGGGCAAAAGCCGGAAGTATTCCCTTTGAAATCTGGCACAAGACAAGGATGCCCTCTCTCACCACTCCTATTCAACACAGTATTGGAAGTTCTGGCCAGGGAAATCAGGCAAAAGAAAGAAATAAAGGATATTTATTCAAATAGAAAGAGAGGTAGTCAAATTGTCTCTATTTGCAGATGACATGATTGTATATTTAGAAGACCCCATCATCTCAGCCCATAATCTCCTTAAGATGATAAGCAACTTCAGCAAAGTCTCAGGATACAAAAATCAATGTGGAAAAATCACAAGCATTCCTATACATCAATAACTCACAAACAGAGAGCCAAATCATGAGTGAGTTCCTATTCACAATTGCTACAAAGAGAATAAAATACTTAGGAATACATCTTACAAGGGGTGTGAAGGACGTCTTCAAGGAGAACTACAAACCACTGCTCAACGAAATAAGAGAGGACAATAACAAATGGGAAAAACATTCCATGCTCATGGATAGGAAGAATCAATATCATGAAAATGGCCATACTGCCCAAAGTAATTTATAGATTCAATGCTATCCCCAGCAAGTTCATTGACTTTCTTCACATAATTAGAAAAAAACCACTTTAAATTTCTTATGGAGCCAAAAAAAGAACACGTATAGCCAAGACAATCCTAAGTAAAAAGAACAAAGCTAGAGGTATCATGCTACCTGACTTCAAACTATACTACAAGGATACAGTAACCAAAACAGCATCGTACTGGTAACAAAACAGATATACAGACCAATGGAACAGAACAGAGGCTTCAGAAATAATGTCACATATCTATAACCATCTGATCTTTCACAAATCTGACAAAAACAAACAATGGGGGAAAGGATTCCCTATTTAATAAATGGTGGTGGGAAAACTGGCTAGCTATATGCAGAAAACTGAAACTAGACTCCCTCCTTACATCTTATGCTGGCTTCATTTTTAAGAACCCATGAGGACATCACCAACTAAATCTGATTAGTTCACAGGCCAAAACATAATGTCAATTGACACAGTGATTAAATTTCACCTTTCTATTTGTATGAAATCATCAAAGAGTAACCTAAGGTACTTAAAAAAAGTAAAAAGAATGTTTAGAAACAAACTTTTCTGATTTCCTGTTTTTTTCATAACCTTTACTTTCTATTGCTAAAATATGTGCATGAAAATAAGATCAAGAAACCCAGTAGTCTTGGCATTCCTACCACTTTCCTCCCAAAGTCATATTAGGAACAAAGAGTGGGAGGTGTGCAGGATAGTTCTGCAGGCTGATGAAAATCTCTTGGTAGAAAGAAATGGGGGCAGAGGCTATGTGACTGGAACAGGAAAAACATTGAAAGGGAAATAACAAGACAACAGAATTTTTAAAATATAGACAGAAAGGGGAAAAGTACAAATGGAAAAGCAACTCAATATGCTTTAAACAAATTGAGAGAACCCAGAATGTGAATGATGGTGTAGAAGAGGCAAATAAGATTTAAAAATAGACAAAGAGAAAGAAACAATCACAATAAAACAAACTTTACAGAGCTGGAAAGAAACTTCTGCTTGTAAAAATGATGGCAATGCCAAAGTTTACTATGTCATAATGAGTGTCCACTCTCTGCAATGCTTGCCAAACCTTCGCCTTAAACTTAAGTAGCTGCTCATTTTCTCCACATTGTTGGTACCCTAGTCCTTGGGTAGCTCTATGTGTGATAGTAATTCTAGATAAGAAGTCAACATCGTGTACCTTAGGCTGGTTTTATACACAGTATTCCTACATACTCTCCCTATTTGGGTTTATTTTTTGACTTCTTGACTATAACTGAAACAATACATGTTTGCCATTACTATCCACACAGAACCCATTTCCCTTTCTTTTGGAAATGGTGTCTATGTCTACTCTCTTGCCTTTATTTTTCTCCCTTATTTCTATAGCTCGTATCCTTTATCCTTCCCAGCCCAGAGCAAGCCATCACAATGTTTCATGTGTATCTTTTGTTTGTATGAGTATGCATTTATTTTCATTTACATAAATATCAGTATGCAACATATCACTGTGTTTCTTTTTAGCTTTTGAAATGTATCCATATTGTCATGGGTACATAAACTCATAACTACTACCTGCTGCATCATACACCTTGATGTCTAGTATATTCTACTTACCTACTTTTCCAATGATGTATACCTAGATCTCTACTAACTTGCTGCCCAAACAATGCTGCAATGGATAGCCTGATGCATGCCTCCTCATGTACCTGTGTGAGAAATTTTTTGAGAACATATGTATGCAAAAGTTACAGTATTTATCTGTCTTAATTTAATGAAATAGTGCTAGAGTGTTCTGTAGGATGATGGCAACAATCTATACTTTTACCAGCAGTGCCTAAGGCTGCCTAAATACAAAACTTTTGAGGTTGTGGGCATTAAAAGTTTCTTCTATAAATTATCTTTTCATATTCATTGCCTATTTTTATATATCACAAATAACTTCACCCATCTAATCATATGTTTATTAAAGCTGTCCTTTGATGAGCAGAAATCCTATATCATCAAATTTATCAATTATTTATAATTTTGCTTTCAAAATTTTGTTTAAGATGGGCTTTTTCCAATTGCATTACAAAGGTGGTCTCCTAAATGATTTTTGATTCAATTTACAATTTTAGCTTTCACATTTAAGTCTTTCATCTACTAGGAATACATCTTTGTATACTGTGTTAACTAGGCATCAGTTTTATGTTTTCCATATAGTAAACCAATTTTTCCAATCATCTATTAATCAATCTATCTGTTCTACATTGATTGTGGTACAACTCTTCACCATATATAAAATATTCCTGTTTATATCAGCTTATTTCTCAGTCCTTTATTCAATATCTTCCATCTGTTTCTCTGTTCTTATACCAGTAAAACACTATTTTAAAAAATTACTATGAATAAGTGCTAATACTCAATGGCCAAATACCTCTGCCTTTCTTTTCTTGAGTTTGATTCAGCTATTTTTGGAATTTAATTCTTTCATAAAATTTTGGAATAAATTTAGTATTTTTTATCCAACTGATATTGAGATCAAGGTTAATTTAGGGAGACTGATATTTTGATGATACTAAATTATATAATCCCAAAGGCATGGGCAGTTTCTTCTTATATATATTATCTATTATATTTTTATTAGGGTTTTAATATTTTCCATAGACATCTTATATAAACTCAATTATGTTAATTCCTAGATATTTTATGCTTTGTAGTGGTATTTTTTCCATTAAAATTTTTAGTTGATTATTCCTGGTATAGAAAAATATTATTGATTTATGAAAGTTGACCTTGGATCCAAGACCTTGCTTAACTCTTCATAGCTTGTAACCACTGATCTATAAATTCTGTGTCTGTTTTTTAAGACAGGTGGTCATTTCATCTGCAAATAATGAGAGCCTTATCTCTCCCATTCTAATCTTTCCACTTTTTTTTCTTTTTTAAAAGTGATTTCCTTTATCGATTCCCTTTTTCTTGCTACATAACTTTAAAAATAGGTACTAAATTTCTCCATAAAATATAATTATTTTTCTAGATTTCTTGTACCTTACATTTCCTAAATTAATTATGTAGCTTTCTGTTCCTTTTTTCCTAAGATATATTTTTCATTAACAGTTACCAAACCTGTGAGTCACATGCCAAGTCAACAAAGCCAAGAGACAAACCCTGGTGACACAGAGTGCTAGAAAAAAACAAATTTATCCCTTGTTGATATGGTTTTGTGTATTGAGACAGTCCCTCAAGAGACACTTTTCAGCTGGTTTCTGTCACTTTTAATCATAGGATTTCAAAAACTTTGCTCCTAACTCCTTGGCCTATATAATGGATCCCTCCTGCCTCGTGGGTCACTGCCCTCTTGCCCTCCAAAAGACTGCCCTTTTTCTGACCAGAGGGAAGTTTTTAACTCCATAGCCATTGCCTTGATATCAGGAGAACTCATTTTCTACTTACTCTCACATGTACTTAGAATATTTACATCTACTTAGAGTAGAGTACATCTACTTCCTCTCACATTGTAAGCAGTAGCTTTGATCTCATTTTCAGACTTTCACTTTCTTTGGAACCTGTGAACAACCAACTTTCTCTTCAGCTCTCCGCCCAATCAGCCCAGGCCACACAGTCATTGATTTGCAGGTAACATAGATATTTACCTATTATCACACACATTCATCACTTAATTTCCATAGCTATTCCACAATTGTGACACTCCTCTTTCATAAACCTAATGAGAAAGAAATAGGAAAAAAATCATGTTTATATATAGTCATATCTATATCTATATCTATAAGGTTATACATATGCATTTTTCCTCTAGTAAGTTCTGGCACTCTCAATAGCCCCATTGAGTTTCCAGAACATATGATATCATTTCAAAGACATATGACAGAGAAACAATGTTTAGATTTCCAAAAGTGACACAAACTGAATTTTAACTGTAACAAACTGTTGTACCAAGCTATGTTTAAAAACTTTACATTTAGAAACAATGACACATGCTGCCAAAGTCTGTTTGAAGTGTTCTTCTCTGTGCTATGCATAAAGACTTTCTATGTTCTTAAATCGAAATTTACTCAGTAATGAAGGTGTACTCAAAAATTTGAGGGATTTTGTGTGTCCATGTGTGTGTGTGTGTCTAGAATTTTCAAATATGCATGCATAGTAACAGTTCATCTCTACAATTTAACTTTTAAGGATAAATGCTATGTGTAAAAAAACACTAATAGTATGGCTAGCTCTTTGGAACTTTAAAATAAAAAGAAGACAAAAACCCCCATCAGAAACTGCTGAATGTTTGTCCTTGATCCCTCTTGATGGTAGCAGAACCAGTGTGGACACTGAGTACTCATGTGTTTTCAGAAACCATGACAGTAGTCTGTCCTGTGCTCCACAGGAGACCAGAGTCTTTATCATGCAATCAGAAAGTTTGAGGTCCTACAGACAGAGCTGTGTGAGCCTGCACAGCTGCCAAGCCATGGTGGTAGCCCCAGATTGGGTGATACAGGGTTCCAAAAATTACTTGAAAGGCTCAGGACTCCTCATATAAAATTGTTCTTTGAGTTAGCTATTCACAAACTTTATGAAAAGGGCAGAGTTGCTGGGACCTCTTTCTATGTCTCTTTTACTCTAATATCCTCTGGTAGAACAGATTATTTGTCTTTGAAGTAATTTATAAACTGCATTTTTAACTTTGGATTTGTCTGTGTAACTAAAAGAGGAAATATCATTTAATTGTAACCCAAAGTTTTCAATGACATAAATAATTGTAATATGGGTTAAATCAATCGATCATGTGTAAATTGTTCTTATTAAGTATCAGCAGTGTTTACACATCTTGTTGCTAGTGATGGAGCAACTTTATACCCCTAAGGAAAAAGTAACTGAAGTCTGTTAGCTGTTTTCACCATTCTTAGAGTCTAACACAGTTACTGTCCATGTAGACAAACATCATACTAAACCCTAAGGATTCTGGGATGAAAGATAGTTCCTGCTTTTGAGAAGTTTCAAGTCTAATGAAAGAGCTAAAGAACCATGCAGCTAAATACAAGGGAAGTACAGATGCAGGGTACCTATCCTCACCTGAAGGTTACATGGAGAAACTATCATCTCACCTGAAGTTAGAAGCATGATGTGTAGCTGAGCAAAGAGAGAAGAGGCATGTGCAAAAACATAGCAATCCAGGAGACTAGCTGATGGTTGAATATGCCTAGGATAAATCATATTTCAGGAAAATGGCAGGAGAGGTGGTTGGGAATAGTTCTGAGTGCCACAACAAAGACTTTGCATCTTATTGTGGACGTAAAATTTAACTGATTTTATTGTGGATACAAAAATTGACTGGTTTTTAAAAATAAAATCAATTAATTTTTGCGTCCACAAGAAAACCAATTTTTAAAAACCAAATTTTTAAAAATAGAAACAGAGCCTGATCATAAATGAGGTCTTTCAAAGACTGGCTTAAAGGGAGTGGGAGTGGAGACGGGTGGAAGTGGCAGTAATTCAAATAGGAAGTTTTGGGGACCTCGCTGAAGTCAGAGCCAGTAGGGATAAAGGGAAGGGCAGCAGATTTGATATGGAGGGTGTAGTGTGTACCAGGAAATGGCAGAGACAGGACAGCTTTCAGATCTGGGGCTTCACCCACCAAATAGTTGATGCTGACATTCTCTAAAGCTGGGACTACAGGAGGAAGAGAAGATGACACAGGGGAAAAGATGAGGAACTATTCTAAGGACCTATGAAATGCAGGATGCAAGATTTGTTTCCTGGGTGTGTCTCCTTCTGATTGCACTGCATGGAAGCCAGTAATTTTCTGCCAAAATTATAGTTTCCTAACAGGGTAAACAGAAGTCTCTCCCTACCAAGAAGGGGAAATTAAAGCATGGAAGAGAGAAAGGAAAAAAAAAAAAGCTACTTCAATGAGTTTGTGTGCATTGTGGAAGAAAAAGAGGGAAGTGGTAACCACAGAAGGTGGAGAGAGAGCAATGAACAGCAGCAAGACTGAGCCAAACCTTAGCAACTATACAGACTTGACTGAGAGGTGGCTACAGTTAAAGTTTTCAAAAGCGGTTTGATCCAGGAAACCCCAAAAGTAAAACTTCCAGCAACGGCTGGCAGTTCAGCAGGAGGTCAGAGAACTCAGACACCTCTTGTTAATAAACGCCTGTTCTCTCCCTCTGAGCCAAGTTAGAAAAGATAGAGCAGGGCATATTTCACTCCTCTTTCACAGATGTAGTCAGTTGGCAAATATAAAATAGAGAAGGTTAACTGAAATATCAGGACATATTTACATTTATTTGTAAAAAGTCAATTTTTCAATAGAGCACAAGAGAAAAACTCCACAAAGGTATTGTATTTAGTCTACATTTTTCAACCATTATTTTAAAATTGGGAGATTTCACATAATTGCTGATTCCACTTCAAAAATTACAAGACCTGGCCACATAAAGCCCACCTTCCTCCATGACATCTAACGCCAGGATTAGAGAAGTCCCTGTCTCCAGATTAAGAACATGCAAATTTTGGAGCCTCAGGCTATCACACTTTAAGAATTTTCTTGTCACATCAGTTATTTTCCATACTACAAATACATTTATTTGGTATAACCACATGCACTTCTACTAGAGAGTTTCTATACTTATGAACTCCCAGTTTATCATGTTTCATATATAAGAAGAAAGCAGTGCTCCAAAGCAATAGTGTCTCAACATTTTGGAAATAATGTCCATTACTCGCAGTGATCATTTTGGTCTTAACCATCATCACAGCATTCTCTAGTCTAAGGAGAATGTTGTAACTATGCTGGGTTCTGTGGTGTTGTACAGTCACAATTAACACATGATATTGAGATTAGGTGCATAGGCAGTGAGTGTGGATTAGGTGCATAGGCAGTGAGTGCTAGTTAAAAGAAGTATATTATTAGGATGCAAAAACAAAAAAAGAAGAGAAAAAATGAACAGAGTAATTGGGAATATTTCATGTGCACATGGATTTTACCTGAAAGAGCATATGAATCACCTGGTATGTGGAAAGCACAGCATCCATGCAATAAATTCTAATTAATTTAAAAACAGGAATCTTTCTATTAGTGTGAAAGTAAGCTCACTCATTAAACTGGTCATATTGATAAATGTGTTAAGTATCTTCATACTTTAGATAACTTTAAACACTGTCATAACATTAATACAAAAATGTAAATGTTCCAGAAGACACCACAGCCTGAGTAGTAACTATATCGCTATCCCTCACATTCTAGCAGTAGTTTAAAAGTTGCGCAATTTACTGATCCTTGGATTAAGTTTGGGAGTCATTTTAGCACAATGGGAAAGCTTCTATCAAAATGTATAACACAGTACTTTCATGTAAGAAATAATGAGAGCTCACCAAGCAAATAGAACATTTGAAAGTCACAGCACAGTGGCAGAAATTGGCATTGTGTGCTGTAAGTCATCAGCCTCATCTAAGTGGAAGCCTTAAAGTGAAAATGCATCAAGTGAAAACCCTTAAAGAGAGAAAGAGAACATTCAGATGGAACATTCTGTCCATATATTTTCCTTATGACTAAGGGAGACTGCATATCAGTCATGGGAAAAATATTTTCTATTTATAAAAGTAATGTCAACTTCTTCATATTCAGAGATTTACAGGCAAAGTTAAAATAGTCTGGCCAGCCATACTGTTGACTATAAACACATGCAAAGACTTTAGAAATACAGACCTCCCTAAAGTTATTAAATAAGAGGCCATTGTGTCCAGTTAGTGGGCAAGAATCATTGTTTACTATTTTTATATAATGGCAGTTTTCAATAGCTCTTTTATTTTTCCTTTAAATACACAGCATTCCATTCAGCCAACCCTAAATTCCCTCTTTCCTCATATTGGAGAAATTGTTCTGCATTCTAATTTGCATAGTCACTTAGTTATGCCAATAAGAGATCACACACATTTCAATCCTGCTTGTACCACTGATTCATTAAAACAGCTTCTGGATTTCGAATTCAAAGTCAGATGACACATAAGTCTCACTATCCAGAATTTTCTTACCTTTTATTTTCTTTTATTTTTTTTGAGATGATATCTTGCTCCTTTGCCCAGGCTGGAGTGCAGTGGCACGATCTCTGCTCACTGCAACCTCCATCACCCGGGTACAAGCAATCCTCCTGCCTCAGCCTCCCGAGTAGCTGAGACTACAGTTGTGTGCCACCACACTGGCTACTTTTCTATTTTCAGTAGAGATGGGATTTCACCATGTTAGCCAGGCTGGTCTCGAACTTCTGACTTCATGATCTGCCCTCTTTGTTCTCCCAAAGTCCTAGGATTACAGGCATGAGCCACCATGCCCGGCCTTTTCTCACCTTCTTAAACATACCAGTTAAAATGCATATTGATGAATTATTTCTAGATTATTACCTAGTAGCTCCATTCTATCAGGCCTTACAACACAAATCAGTCCACTTTGTTCTTCAGTTTTTCTAAACTATTTTAAACAAAACATTTGCCTTGATAATAGCAACCCTCTTGTTTATGTTTGGGTAGCTTATGTTTATATAGTTATATAATAAAAGTTTATCCTAATGGAATTGATCATCCTAGGCATACCTTTGTCAGCCAGATTCTTTACTTTTTAGCCATTATCTTTACTTTTTTTCTTCTTTTAGAGATAGTTTCTTGCTCTGTCACTCAAGCTGAAGTCCACTGGTGTGATCACAGCTCTCTGCAGCCTCAAACTCTTGCTGAAGTCATCTTCCCATTTTACCCATTTTAAGTGCATACCACTGCACTCAGCTAACTTTTCACTTTTAATTACCATTTTATCCCCTTATTTTAAGCAACCAGGATTAAAATCTTTCTAATATAGAAACATGCTTCCTTGCCTCCTTAAGTATATTTTGCTAAAGATAGTTTAAATTTTGAAAATCAGCTTGAACTGATCACATGAACATTAATAATTACTGGAAGCCACACAATATAGCACTGTAGGAACAAGCATGTTAAAGTCCTGAGCTCAATACCCAAATTCATTATGTAACTTAGATTTGTCTGAGTCTTGGATTACTTATCTACAAAATGAAAATAAGAGACCATTTCTTATTTCATTGTTGAGATTGTTAGACAACCAATAGGACTCAAACAGGGTGTGTGTCATTCATCTGGAAGGCTGAAGTGTTTTCAGTATCTGCTGAGATAGATGAGACTTCCACCTCTACTCTAGACAGATCCAAATCAGTGCACATTTAAAGTTCTCCTGCCTGATGTTATTACTATTGTCTATTTTCCTGTGCTATAAGCTGATTATTATCACTGACATATTTATGTTACTCAATGGTCTAATAAGTAAAAAAGAGAGCACAGTATAAAATTTTCAGAAAAGAATCCTCCCTGTTTAAAGCAGAAAAAGTTCTTCCTCTTTCCTTTTTAACAGGAGAAGTGGGTTGCTCTAACAGTGATGTTCTTTTTTGTTTTTTGTTTGTTTTTTAGAGACACATGGTCTAGCTCTGTTACTTCAGGCTGGAGTGCAGTGGCACAATCGTAGCTCACTGTCACCTCAAACTCTTGGCCTCAAGCAATCTTCCCATCTCAGCTCCCAAGTAGCTGGTATTAGGGGGCTATGCCACCAAACCTGGCTATTTTTTATTTTTTGTAGAGATGGGGTCTCACTATGTTCCCCAGGTTGGTCTTGAACTTTTGGGCTCAATCCTCCTGCCTTGGCCTCCCAAAGCACAAGGATTACAGGTGGGAGCCACTACACCTGGCCCTTAACAGTGAGATTCTTGAATGAAGATGGGGGGAAGAAGAGGTGCTACAAACTAATTTAAGCCAATTTGGCCAATCACAACTGTCCAATTCTTCGGATAAACACACTGATTTTATAGTATAATCAGGAAACTATGTGTGTAATGAAATCAAGCTCTAGACTGAACTCAACAACAACTTCAAACATACATTAGAAAGTAGGCATAAATACTGTCATAGTACCTATTACTGTAGACTCTTGAACTTCCCTCTCTTTGTCTTCATAGGCACTCCAGCCATCACTCTGCATGAAAGAGTCACCATTCTAGAAGGACCAGCTAATTTTCTAGTCAAATCAAAAGACAGGCTGCTCCTCTGAGTGAACTCCTTGAAATTCTCAACTTAGTGGCTCTACTCTGAAGGTATTACCTATTCTACTTGCAAGATTCGTATATGTCTCTCATGCAAAGGATGAAGGCACCTGTATAATTACTGACAACATTCATCTCAACATTGAAGAATTATTTCTGACATCTATTTCACTAATAAATGAATTTTGTGGTCATAATTATGTGACAATATTTGAAATGTCTTAGTGACCACTTCTAGATTGCAGATTCCCACTAAGGCCCTTCCTATATAAGTCACCATGCCTTTGGTGGAAAATAAAGTTGTGCACACACATATATTACTATCTATACTAAGGTATTTTGTTTTATTTTGTTTTTTGAAATACAGTCTCACTCTGTATTGCCCAAGCTGGAGTGTAGTGGCACAGTCTCAGCTCACTGCAGCCTCCACCTCCTGGGTTCCTGCAATTCTAGTGCCTCAGCCTCCTAAGTAGCTGGGACTACAGCCACATGTCACCATGCCCAGCTAATTTTTGTATTTTTAGCAGGATGGGGTTTCACCATGTTATCCAGACTGATCTTGAACTCCTGGCCTAAAGCAATCCACCAATCTTGGCCTCCCAAAGTGCTGGGATTACAGGCATGAGACACTGCACCTAGCCTATACCTTACTATTCCAACTCCTGTGCTTGTTATTTACTTTTATTCCAATTCTTGCTTTTATTCCAACTCCTGCGCTTGCTATTTACTTTTTATTTTATTTTAAAAAGTAAATAACAAGCGCAGGAGTTGGAAACCAGCCTGGGCAACATAGCAAGACCCTGTCTCAAAAAAAAAAATGTTAAAAATTATCCAGGCACACCTGCAGTCCCAGCTACTTGGAAGGCTGAGGTGGGAGAATTGGTTGAGCCCAAGAGGCTGCAGTGAGACATGACTGGGCCCCTGCACTCCAGCCTGGGTGACAGAGTGAGACCCTGTCTCATAAAACAAAACAAGAAAGAAGGGAGGGAGGGAGGGAGGAAGAGAGGGAGGGAAGGAGGGATAGAGGGAAGGGAGGGAAGGGAGGGAGGGGGAGGAGGGAGGGAAGGAAGGGAAGGAGGGAGGGAAAATACAGAAAAAACAGATTATCCCTTCTGGAAAATTATCTTTAATTTCTTAGAACATGTTCAGTTCTTTGAATCTATAAATATGACCACTGATGCTTCCAAGATCCCTACATATATAAATCTGGCCTCAAAACTGAACTACTTCTTTGTCTATGAGTTCATTCACTATTTCCAAATCTCTTAAGGCATAACATTCCTGTTAGCTCCAGAGGTTTGTTTTACCTATGGAGTTTAAAGTTCTTTCTCCCTGATTTAAAAAAAAAAAAAAAAAAAGGAAGAAAATAAGCTGAGTATTCCGCTTTCTCTTTGTCATCTAGAAACACTACAAGATAGACCTTGAACATAAGCCTACCTTTCCATGGCCATCTTATTCTGAAACTGAGTTCAAATTACTTTTTTGGCAAGTGTTGTATATGTCAAATTATGCTTTAAAACTTTATAAAGCCAGTTTTAAAAGATTCCCCCTTCTCTTGTATAACTATCCTTGGGTTACATGCTTCTCAGAACTAGCATGATGTGCATTATCCAACATGTGGGAGCCCAAGTCAAGTCACTTGTAATCCTTGAACTCTACATTTCCTTCTTCCCCACCTCACCACCATCCTCATATTCTGAAACAGAGCTAACTGTTAGCCAATAAGAAGGAAACTTAAAACATTACAGTAACTTCTACAAATGCCAGGAAATGACAGAAGCATCAACAGATAAGAGTCCTGAAAAAAGTGAAAAAGACAGACATACAGGTCATGGGAGAGTCATGTATCACCAACAGGAGAAAACCAAAGCACTGTAGGCTTATCCTTCGCAGAACACACTCAGAGAGTAACTCCTCCACATGTAACTCTTTTCTCTCCTCATTTTTTTTTTTTAAATAAAAGAGTCCATGCCAGTCAGGATGCAGCGGCTCACATCTGTAATCCTAGCACTTTAGGAGGCTGAGAAGGGAGGATTGTTCAAAGCCAGGAATTTAAGACCAACCTGGGCAACAAAGTGAGACCCCATCTCTACAAAAAATTTAAAAATTAACCAGGTTTGATAGCATACGCATGTAGTCCAGAGAGACTCAGGCAGGAGGATCACTTGACCCCAGAAACTTGAGGCTGCATGAGCTATGATTGTACCACTGCACTCCAGCCTAGGCAGAAAGCAGGACCCAGTCTCTTAAAAAAGGGAGAGAGAGAGAGAGAGAGACATGGTGAGACAGTCCATACATGTTAATATTTTTTTCCATGTGGAAAAAAACAGCAGTTAACTATTTTAACACCCAACCCACTGTATATTTAGGACACAAACTATATACCATGTACACATGCATATACGCAAAATATTGAAAAACAGTGGTATGAATATTATAAACTTATTTATATATTATAAACTTATTTATATATGAACATAAACAGAATTGAGACAATATATTATTAAATACTGTATATGTATACTATAAAACATGCAATAAATTATGAATTATAAATCATATCCATTATACCTACTATGATCTAAATGTCTATGTACTCCCATAAATCATATGTTGAAACCTAATCCTCAATCTCCAATAGTATTAGGAGATGATTAGGTCATGAGGGTTGGGCCTTCATGAATGGGATTAGTGCCCTTATAAAAGAAGCCTGAAGGAACTTGTTTGCCTCTTCTGCCATTGTGAGGACGTGACTAGAAGGTGCCATCTATGAAGCAGAGAGCAGACCTTCACCACACACCAAATCTGTCAACACCCTGGATTTTGGTCTCCCCAGTCTCTAGAACTGTGAAATAATAAATCTCGGTTGTTTATAAATTACCCAGCTAAGATATTTTGTTATAGGCAAATGACGAGACAAACACAGATAGATATTGGTACCAAGAAGTGGTGTTGCTATCACAAATACCTAAAAGTGTGGAAGCAGTGCTGGAAATGGGTAATAAGTAAAGGCTGGGAGAGTCTTGAAGAGAATGCTAGGAAAAGCCTACACTGCTATAAAAGAACTATAAAAAGTAATTCTGTTGAGGGCTCAGAAGAAGAGAGCTGCAGAGAAAAACCTCAATCTTCTTAGAGATTACCTAAGAGGTTGTATCAAAATGCGAGGCAGAAATACACATGGTAAAGGCCATTCTGATGAGATCTGAAGGAAGTGAAGACATGGTATTGGAAACAGAATCAAAGACCATCCAAATTATAAAGGGGCAAAAAATTTGGTTGAATTGTGTCCATGTTCTGGTGTTTTTGTGAAAAGTAGAATTTATGAGAAGTGAAACAAGATATCTGGTGAAAGAAATATCTAAGCAGGCCAGGCATTGTGGCTCACACCTGTAATCCTAGCACTTTGCAAGACCAAGGTGGGAGAATCACCTCAGGAGTTTGAGACCAGCCTGCACAACACAATGAGACCTTGTCTCTACAAAATATAAACAACAACAACAAAAAAAATTAGCCAGGTGTGGTGGCATGCATCTGTAGTCCCAGCTACTTGAGAGGCTGTGGTGGGAAGATAGATTGAGCCCAGGAACCAAGGCTGCAGTGAGCTGTGATCATGCCACTGCACTACAGCCTGAGTGACAGAGTGAGACACTGAGAAAGAAAGAAAGAAAGAAAGAAAGAAGAAAAGAAAAAATATCTAAGCAAAGTGTTGGGGATACAACACAGATCCTCTCTAAATAGTAACATGTGAGAAGATAGAAACTACTGAAAGACAAAATTTATAAACAAAAAGGAAGCAGAACTTAAAGATTTGGAAAATTCTCAGCCTGGCCACATTTTAAAGAATGAAAGGCGAATTCAGGAGAGAATACTAAGGGTGTGGCTAAGCAACCCTTTGATAAACTGTTACGGGTCTGTGGAAGCCAGGTGCTGTTCACCAAGATGATGGACGAATGGCCCCAGCTGCAGTTTGGAGATCACTAGGCTACCCCTCTCATCACAGGCCCAAGGTAACAAGACCTGGAGAACAGACTATATCAAACAAGGGCTCTTGGGCACATGTGGGACCCTGGCAGTTGCCGCCTAGCACTGCCTTAAGTCTCTGACTCCCACAAACTGGCATAACGCTCCTCAGCCACCCCCACGTTGGCTGTTCCTCCAGTTAGCACAGGTGCTAAACCTTGGTGGTGTCTGTGTGGTGCCACCTCTACCCATGCACAGAGTGCACAAGCAGCAGGGGCATGGCTACATCCATCTAGATTTCAATGGAGAGCACTGAGGCCCAGGTAGAAATTCCCTACTTGGGCCAATGCCATGGGAGTGGCATTGGAGCCATGGGAGTGCAGTCACCCAAAACAACTCAGAACTGTAGACCCCACCTGCATTCAACTCCAGCTTGAGAGAGTCATGAGCATGCCACTCCAACCCATAAGGGCTGTGCCCAGCAAAGTCATGGGGGCTGGAATGCCTATAAACGGGAGAGCCTAAGCCTCAACCCAGTGCACTGCAAAGACAGGACATGGAATCTAAGAAGATTATTCTCAAGTCTTAATATTTAATGTTTGCCCTGTTTTGTTTTGGACTTATTGTGACTTATACTCTTTTCTTCTTTCCTATTTCTCCCTTTTGAAAGAGGAATATCTATGCTGTGCCTGTTCCTCCATTGTATTTTCAAAATGCGTGACTTGTTTGATTTCACAGGCTCATAAGTGGAGGGAAATATGCCTCATGGTGAATCATGCAATAACTCTCAGCCACATCTGATTTAGATATTTGTATGAGACTGGACTTTTGACTTGTGAGTTAATGCTTAAACAAGGTAAGGCTTTGGAGGATATTGGGATAGAATGAATGTATTTTGCATGTGAGAAGAACATTAATTTAGGAGATGAGAGGTGGAATGCTATGGTCTTAATCTTTGTGTCCCTCTAAAATTCATATGTTGAAACCTAATCCCCAATGCAACAGTATTAAGAAGGGGGCCTTTAATATATGGTTAGTACTCCTATAAATGAGGCCTCAAGAACTTCTGTCATCCCTCCCACCAGGTGAGGATGCAGCTAGCAGACATCTGTGACCCAAAAGCAAGCACTCACCGGATTCCGAATCTGCTGATGCTTTCATCTTGGACTTGTGAGCAATCAATTTCTGTTGTTTATCAATCACCGGGTCAAAGGTATTTTATTATAGCCACCCAAATGGAATAAGGCAATACTATACATACCTTATATTTCATATTTCTTTATGTCTATGAGTATACATTTTTCTTTCGTTATCATCTGAAATGTTCTCAATACCTACTTAATGCCAATCACATCTTTACTGACATATTACAACTGCTTCTAGGTTACAAAGCTCTGCCTAACATAAAATGTTTCATGACAGTACACATTAGATCAACAAATAGACAGCATTATATTTCCCTGCCTCCAAAGACTATAGAATTAAATTGCTCAGGAATCTTAGCTTCTTTCACTTCTCCTACAAAAATGATGCCCATTTCTCTCCATTACCTCCTATATGTCTAACCTCATAATTTCAGCTCTCATACATTCCTTAGGAAGCATAACTAATAATAAGACTCATCTTCATAAGATTTTATTCCACAGAAATCTGAGTGAATACATATTTTAACTTTATAGTGTCTAGGTGTTTTGGGTCATTTTTTGTTTTAATTATTTTAATTTTATTGGCACTCAGTAACTTTAGATTTCTTAGTTCTCAAAATTTCCTTTAAAACCTTAAAATTTTTGCACCGTTGAAAATATCTTAAAGATAAGGGTCAGTAACAAACCGAGATTTTTTTTTGATAAATCCTTCTCCAGCCATCATTTTAGATGACTCTTTAATACATAACTAGTTTTTTAAAACAGTAAAAACGGCCAGGCACAGTGGCTCATGCCTGTGATCCCCCAGCACTTTGGGAGGCCGAGGTGAGTGGATCACTTGAGGTCAGGAGTTCGAGACCAGCCTGGCCAACATGTCAAAACCCCGTCTCTACTAAGAATACAAAATTAGCCAGGTGTGGTGGCACATGACTGTAGTCACAGCTACTCAGGAGGCTGAGGCAAGAGAATCGCTTGAACTTAGGGGCGGAGGTTGCACTGAGCCAAGATTACGCCACTGCCCTCCAGCCTGTGTGACAGAGCGAGACTCTGTCTCCAAACAAAAACAAAACAAAACAAAAAAGAGCAAAACAACTCAAAAGCATTATACTATGTAGGTATTCACGTATGTCTCTACATGATCCATAAATTACTCCCAGATTTATTTTTCTGATGAGCTGTCTGTGCTCATCAGATCTGCTTGTTGATTTCTTTTGAAA
The DNA here is from genome assembly GCA_036589455.1 of Ateles fusciceps. Taxonomy (NCBI): domain Eukaryota; kingdom Metazoa; phylum Chordata; class Mammalia; order Primates; family Atelidae; genus Ateles; species Ateles fusciceps. Next base: position 6,826,624 of record JAZHEH010002565.1, read on the forward strand.
ATATAATCTCATATAATCTAATCTAATTTGATATAATATTTCTACAGCAAAGAACACAGCAATTTAATCCAAGTTTTCTTTAGTTATAACCATTGTTTGTAAATGGATTTTCCTATTTTGAGAGAATTAAATCATAAAAGACTACAAGCTGCACATGAGACAATGAAATGTACCCAGATAACCTGGAAATAGTTCCAAAGTGACTACTTCTGGACCATTTGTTAATAAAAATAAGCTATTATGACCAGTAGTGAGTGTGACACTGTGGCTTCTGCCCTCCAGGACCTCATTCTCCAAGTTAGCTACAAACTAATACACATTCATAAAAAGCAGTAGAGTAATAAAAGGTTAAGTCTTATTTGCCATAAACATTGGATCAAAGAAAGAAAGTATCAGTTGAGCTAGAGTATATGGGAAATGCCTCCCAGAAAAGGTGATATATAAACGGACACTTGAAAATACTGGGGGGTGTGGATAGCTCACGAGAGAATCAACTGCAAAACCAAACACCTTATCTGTTTGCACTGAAAGTATGAATGAACAGGACAATGACAAAAGAAAGGAAGCCAGTGTGGCATGTGCTAGAGAGAACGAGATGCACCTGACCAGGAAGGATGGGCACTACAGAAGAGTGAAATGGGACAAGATTATATTTAAGAAATAGTTTTATGACTTTTTCTTACTTTCTTTATTATTAAAACATACCTCCTGAAAATGTGTACATCAGTTGATTTGCAGTAGTAGTAGCAAAGTAAGAGGAAGAGAACAGGATAAGGAGAAAGAAGAGGAAAAGAAAGAGGAGAGGAAATTGGTGCTACCGTTACGTGAACGTTTTACCATAACAGTAATTACACTTACTGAGGGTTCACTATGACCAGCACCCTCCTAAGCATTTCACATGCATGAGTTAGGTACCATTAATATCCCCATTTTGCAAGTCAAAATACTAAGGCATAGTAAATCAATTTGCTGGAATACAGAGTTATTAAGCGGTGAAACCGGGATTTGAGACACAAGCAGGTGACATTATTCTGCATTTTCTCATGTCATTGAATTAAATTCTCACAGCAACTATAATTGTATAAGTCATTGTCTTCATTTAAAGAGGAGGGAAACTGTGCTTTGGGGAAATGAAGTACCCTATTCATGGTCACACAATCTAATATAAAGAGTATGACTGCTCATATTCACCTGATTCCAAAGCTTCAAAACATTTAGGAGATATTAAGAAAATGTTATTTGGATTCTTCCACAGGAAGGCAACATGATAATAGTGGTGCTTTAGGAAGATGTCTGTGAAAAATAAATCAGGGGAGAGGTTGGAAAACCACACTATTCACCAAGAAGTGGTAGTTATAATGCCTAGAGATGAGCAACCAGGTATAGCAGAGGTCATTTTGAAGCATAAAATGACAAAATTTGGTAATAGTTTGGATAAAAGAGTTTGTATCATTAAGAGTTCTTAGTTGGATGCAGCAGAAACAAATTCTGGCTGATTTATGGAAAAAAAATAAATTTACTGAAAGAGATATGAATAGCTTATAGAATCTTGAGAAGACTGGAAAACAATCTTGGAAGTTCAGAAGCTATGAAAAACATCTCAAATTATAAGACAGGGGTTCCATCACTGCCAGTGACATACCAGCGTACATCCTCAATATTTCCAGACAAGACTCTGGCTGGCCATGCCATCAGTTCAGCTACCACTGCTTTTACTGGAAGCTGGATGAAACTATCACAGCTGGAACCACCGAATGCCAGAATAGTCAGGGAGGCACCTGCTTCACAAGATAAAAGTTTATCTAGCCTGAGTCAAGTTACAAAGAAGACAGGAAAGGCATTTTCAGTTTTGATAATGGCTGAGTTCTCTCCTTCAAAAGGCAAGGGAGTCTTTAAAATAAAGGAGAACCCAAAAGAATGAGAAATGTCTACCACCAAGTTAAAGTAGAAACATTTTGAAAGTTCATTTTGCACAGTCAGAGATTTTACCTCACATGAACATTTCCGTAACATAACCATAGAACACATCTTTACTAAAGCAACTTGACAGGAGAAAAAAGAGCAGTCAACATATTCTCCCTAAAGAATATTTAAAAGAAGACAATTGTATCATTTGTGAATTATTTCAAAAATGCATTGAGATATACAATGCAATATGATACCACTTCTAAAAAGTAGCAGTTTTTAAATTCTTCCTTTGTGATTAAATGATCTTTTCTCTGGTATTGTCAAAAAATATCTATATTATATGTATACCCAGAGGTATGTCTACAATATATTCTTTATGCCCTAATATTCCTTGAATGCTAAAACCATTTGTTTTTCTAAAACAGTGTATCATAATGCTCAGCTCAGTTGAAGACTGAAATCCTACTTGTTTTGAGAAGGTTCTGAATAAAGGAAAAGAGACGTTATCAGTAGTACTCTAATGTACCAGTAAACATTTTTGAACATTATCAATAGTTCTCTGTGTCTTAGTCAAGTGGTCTGCTTTCAAAAGCATTTGCATTAGTTAAGTTCTGGTCTGACTCACAAATGCATTGAGGGCAATTTGCTTTATCTTGAAGACTACATTAATTTGATGATTTTCCCTGAGTTTTGAGCATTTCTAGCAACAAAAACCAAAAGATCCTAAACAAAATAATGACTGTATTTTTATATTAGATAGGATAAATTATAACTACAAGTCTAAACTTCGAACAATTATTTCACTTTTTATTTTACTGCTAAAACCCCAATCAAAAGTGAACAAGGGATGTATGTTACATATGTTACCCATTACACAAACACTCAACTTCCCTCATAATATGTATAGCTGTCCCTCCAAACCTGCTATTGCAAACTGATATTGCCAATAGAAACCTCTTTTCTACTAGTTAGCCTTCCTGGTGGTCTTCTAGATGACAACCTCTTTGGTCAAATTTATTCCTACGTATTTTTTAAATTTATTTTTGTAGCTATTGTAAATGGGGTTGCTTTCCTGATTTCCTTTTCAGCTACTTTGTTACTGGTATGTAAATATGCAATTGATTTTTGTATGTCCATTTTGTATCCTGCAACTTTAAGGAACTTATTTATTGGTTCTAGGAGCTTTTGATAGAGTCCTAAGGTTTGTCAATATATAAGATCATGTCATCTGCAAAGAGGGACAATCTGACTTCCTCCTTTCCAATTTGGATATTCTTTATTTCTTTTTCTTGCCTGATTGTTCTAAATAAGACTTCCTCATCTTGTTCCAGTTCCTAAAGGAAAGGCTTTCAGTTTCTTCCCATTTAGTATCATGTTAGTCATATATGTTTGTCATATTTGTTCTTTATTATGTTGCTATTATGTTCTTATGTTGAGATTTGTACTATCTATACCTAATTTGTTCAGAGTTTTTATCATGAAGGGATGTGGATTTTATCAAATGTTTTTTTCTGGATCTATTGAGAAGACTGCATCATTTTTCTCCATTCTGTTGATGTGATGTATCACATTTATTGATTTATGTATGTTGAACCATCCTGGCATCCCTGGAACAAATCCCACTTTGTCACGGAAGATTATGTTATTGATGTGCTGTTGGATTAATTTTGATAATATTTTGTTGAGGTTTTTTGCACATATATATATATGTTCATCAGGAATATGGCTTATAGTTTTCTTTTTTTGTTGTTTCCTTGTCTGGTTTTGGTGTCAAGGAAACGCTGGCCTTTTAAACTGGGTTAGGAAGAATTCTCTTCTCTTCAAATTTTTTTGCATAGTTTGAGATTTGGTGTTAGTTCTTTATAAGTTTGGTAGACTTCAGCAGTAAAGACGTCAGGCATCGGGCTTTTCTTTGGTTGGAGACTTTTTGTTACTGATTCAGTTTCATTACTCGTTAATGATCTATTCAGGTTTCCTATTTCTTCCTGGTTCAATCTTGATAGGCTGTGTGTGTCCAGGAATTCACCTGTTTCCTACAGGTTTTCCAATTTATTAGTATGTAGTGGTTCATAATAGTCTCCAATGATCCTTTGCATTTCTGTGGTATCAGCTGTAATGTTTCCTTTTTTGTTTCTGATTTTATTTATTTGGGTCTTCTCTCTTGTTCTCATGGTTAGTTTAACAAGTGACTTACTGATTTTTATCTTTTAAAAAAATTCATTATTTTTTTTAGTTTCTATTTTGTTTAGTTATACTCTGATATTTATTTCTTTCCATCAATTAATTTTGGATTTGGTTTGTTCTTGCTCATCTAGTTCCTTCAGCTGCATCATTAGGTTGTTTATTTGAAACTTTTTACTTTCACGATTTAGGTATTTATTGCTATAAATCTCCCTCTTGGCATTGCTTTGGCTATATTCCGTATGTTTGGTAATTTCTTCAATTTTCATTCGTTCGAGATGTTTTTAAACTTCCTTCTTAATTTCTTCATTGACTCAGTTGTGATATAGGAGTATGCTATTTAATTCCCATGTATGTGTATAGTTTCCAAAGTGTCTCTTGGTATTGATTTCTAGTTGTGTTCCACTGTGGTCTGAGAAGATACTTGATATAATTTGTTTAGCTTTGTGTGTGTGTATGTGGCCTAATATATGGTCTCTCCTAGAGAATGTTCCATGTGCTGATGAGAAGAATGTATATTCTTCAGCTACTGGATGAAATATTATGTAAATAACTGTTAGATCCATTTGGTTTATATATAGTACAGATTAAGTCCAATGTTACTTTGCTGATTTTCACTCTAGATGATCTTTCCAGTGCTAACAGTGTGTGCTGAAGTTCTTAGCTAGTATTGTATTACAGTCTGTTTAGCTCTAATAATATTTGCTCTAGATATCTGGATACTCCAGTACTGAGTGCATTTATATTTACAACTGTTATACCCTCGTGCAGAATGGATCCTCTTATCATTATATAATGGGTTTCTTTATCTGTTTTATATATATTTATATACATATTTTAACTTGAAAGCTATTTGGCATATTTAGTATAGCTACTCTTGCACACTTTTTATTTCTGTTTGTGTGAAATATTTTTTTTCCATGCCTTCACTTTCATTTTATGTGTGTCTACAGTTTCCCACAGGTGAAGCAAGTTTCTTGCAGGCAGCTCTATTCATCCACTCTGTATCTTTTAATTAGGCAATTTAAACTGTTTACATGAAGGTTGCTATTGATAGATGGCAACTGTCATTTTGTTAACTGTTTTCTGATTGTTTTATATTTGCTTCATTTCTTTCTTCCTCTTTCATTGTTTACTTTTACAAACTGGTGGGCTTTTTGTTGTAATAACATTTGGCTCCTTTCTCTTTCTCTTTTTGGTATCTGCAATACCAGTGAGTTTTATACTCTCATATATTTTCACGTGGTAGATATCATCATTTGGCTTCCAGATATAGGACTACCTTAGAATTTCTTGTACAGCTGGTCTAGTGGTGATGATTCCCTCAGTTTTTGCTTGTCTGAAAAATAATTTGTTTCCCCTATATTTTTGAAGGATAACTTTGATGGGTATCATGTTCTTGGCTGTCATTCTTTGTTTCTTTTAATATTTTGAATGTAGTATTTCATTCTCTTTAACTTACAAGCTTTCTGCTGAGAAATCCAGTATTACACTGATGGGGATTCCCTTATAGATGACTTGACACTTTTCTCTTGCTGTTTTTAGAATTTTCTCTTGTCTGTGACCTTTGACAGACTGACTACAATGTACCTTGGAAAAGACCTTTTTGAATTTGAATCAGTTTGGAGATTTTTTTACCTTCCTTATCTGAATATCTCTCTTGGAAGACTTGGAAATTTTTAGCTACTATTTTGTTAAATAGGTTTTCTATGCATTTGGCCATATCTTCTCCTTCTGGATCTAAAATTTGAGTATTTGGTTGGTTTATAGAGCCCAGTATGTTATGTAGGCTTTCTTTATTTTATTATTCCTTTTCCTTTTCTTAAATCTTATTATTTGAAAGATCTGTCTTCCAATTCAGAAATTTATTTTCTCTTTAATCTAGTCTGTTCTTGAAGCTCTCAACTATATTTTTTTATTCTACTCTTTGATTGCTTCAAATTCCAGAATTTCTGTTTGGTTCTTTCTTATGATATCTAGCTTTTGCTGAATTCCTTATTCAGATCATGACTTGCTTTCTTGATCTCTTTGTATTTTTATCAGTGTACTCCTGTATCTGAGGGGTTTTTAAATTTCTGTATTTATTTTTGAGACAAGATTTCCCTCTATCACTCAGGTTGGAGTGCAGTGGCGTGACTGCGGCTTACTGCAGCCTCAACCTCCTGAGGTCAAGTAATCATTAAACATCAGCCTCCCAAGTAGCTGGGACTACAGGTATGCACTACTAGGCCTAGCCAATTTTTAAATTTTTTGTAGAGACAGGATCTCGTATGTTGCCCAGGCTGGTCTCTAACACCTGGGATCAAGTGATGCTCTTGCCTCGGCCTCCCAAAGTGCTCAGACTATAGACGTGAGCCACCATGCCTAGCAGTTTCTTTTTTTTTTTTTTTCTTTACACTCCATTGTATATACTAGCATGTCTCACTGAGTTTCTTTAATATCATTCCTTGGAATTATGTTTTAGGCATTTCATAGATTTCCTTTTGGGGGATCTGTTATGGGATACTTATTGTGTACCTTTGGAGGTGTCATATTTCCTTGCTTTTTCATGTTTCTGTGCCTTTATCTTGATATCTGCATATCTAGAGTAACATTCACTTCTTCCAATTTTATGGGTTGGCTTTTTGAGGGAAAGACTTTTTCCTGCAGACGTATTGATAGTGCTGGTTGGATTGAGTGCTTAGGCTTTAATTCTGGGTGGCTGTGTTAGTATAGTGTGTTTTATAATTTCTTTGACCCTATTAGCATCAGTGTTGCCTGTGAGTTCCTCAATTGCCTAGGCTGTCGTGAGACATTGCTGGTAGTGGGCTTGGCAGGCTGGCCCCAGGCACCTAGGTGGTGCATATGAGTGAATGCCAATGGCAGCAGGCTGGGCAGGCCAGTCTCTGAGTGCCCAGGAGGCACATGAGCTCCAGTGCACATGAGCCCATCTGTACCCCCTACACAGAATGCACGTGTATCAATGGCAGCAAGAAGGGTGGGCATATTGTCAGACCCCTGGATACCAAATGCATCCAGTAGTGCCAGTGAGCAATGTAAGTCAATTCCAGGCACCCAAATGACACATGGGTGCTAGCCATGGCAGGTGGGGATGGACCTGTCTTCAGGCTCCCTGATAGTGCATGCAGACACAAGTGATACCAAGCTGAGTGGATCAATCCCCAGGCTCTTGGTAACACATTTTCACTGTGTACTTCATAATAAACATGCAAACTAGTTAGAAGCATTGCCAAGTAAGTTGTCTTTAAAGATATATACATAGTTAATGATGAATACTTCTTGAGTGAGCAACTTACGAAAAAATTTGTATACTATGGATACAGTTTATTACTTAGTTTCATCGTTCCGGCTAAAAAGAAGATTCATAATTTCTTCAACAACATACTGACCATGTGCCATAAATACTGCTAGTTATTTACTTTTGCTTTTTGAATAAAGAAAGAGTTGATCCTACTTACTGATACAAGGATTAATCAGTTGATTGAGTTTAATAATCCCTGGAATTAGCCAGCCTCAGAGGATTTTTAAATTTGGTTTAACCTATCTACAACATCATGATTTCCTAATCTCTACGCTAGTTTTTAATATTGCTCATATTTCATTATAGTTTTCTTCAATTTTTAAACTTAGAATAATCTCTAAGCTATATATCCTTCTAAAGAACTTGGAATCACTGTTTCACAAAGCCTTTATTGTCCATGCCCATACCATAAAACTATTAAGATTATGATATTTTATTCATTCACTCACAGAACAATCAGTATTAAGCTTTAACTATACACAAAGTCCTGTGAACAACAAAAAAATTGTCTTGCATTTTGAAGAGTAGATATGAATCTACTAATTATATAATTCATTACATGATTATGATAGTTATAAGTGTTACAGAGGTGTACAGGATACTATGAGGCCATGTAAAATAAAGTTCTGACTTAATTTGGGGGGAGAGGGAGAATAGGGTTCAGAAACTGCTTCTCTGAGAGTTCTTGTGAAAATTAAATACTTTAAAAGCACTCAGCCTGGGCCCACCATATATGGCAGCCTCTCAGTGAATTGATGATGATGGCAATTACAATGACAATGATTATACAGTTAAAACTATTTCAGCACTAGACCTTTTATAATCCTCCAGACCAGGCATGTTTATAATATATTATGAATAGAATTAGATGTGCCAGGAGCAACCATATGTTGTCTATTTTTGGGGAATAACAACAAAAGGCATTAGAGTTTGTAATTGTTTCATGGTCTTCTACTTTATCACAAGAATCTGCTCATTAGAGGCTTAGCAATGTGTGCCTCAGCTTAGCAATGTGTCCCTCTTTCTGGATCTCCTACTCCACGTACATGATTTGAAATCCAAATGGGAGTTGCCATGCTACTTGCTGGGGAACAGAAGGGCTAGGGATGAGTATAGGCAGCTTTAGGTGAAATTAGGTGTCTCCTTTCTCCAGATTACATGAAGCTATTGAGAAACCTGGCATCATTCACCTGCATAATTCTACCCTCTCCCATCTTTCCACATTCCTCAGACATAGCTCCTCTTCAGTCTAGGTGACCTCAGTGAGCCCTAGCCTCACCAGTCACTTAGAGAATCCATGGTCTGCTACTGTATTCATTCACATGTGTGGAAAACCAGATGACCAAAACAGGGTAGGGGTAATTTCAATGAATACATACACAAAATAAATATGAACCAGTGTATAAACCAATCTTTAAATATACATAGCCACTGTCCCATCTAAAGAGAAAACTATTGTTTGACCATTTTTTCCTTGTAGGGAAAGTGAAACTGTCTCTGATTTTCCCCCTACTTCATCATTTTATCATTTTGACATAATATGCATTATAACTCCCAAGCAACATGATAGATGCTTCCATATGTGTTACCATGTTTAATTATTTAAACTACGTAACCAAGGTAAAGCTGACATAAAGTACACATATTTAAAGTAGACAATTTGATAAACTTTGTCATATGAAGATACCATTGTAATTACCAAATAATGAGCAAATCCTTCATCCTAAGAAAACATATGCCATCATCTCTCATATTCCTCTGTACTTCCTCCCTTAGCTCCTTCCTACCCAACCCCCTACACACAATTCCAGACAACCATTGATCTGCGTTTCATCACCATAGATTAAACTGCACTTTCTGGAATTTTCTAAAAATGAATATTATGTACTTTTTTGTGTGTAATATCTTTCAGTCAGCATAATTATTTTCAGATTCACCCAGGTTGTAGCACATATCAGTATTGCATTCCTTGTTATTGCCAAATAATATCCTATTGTATGAATATGCCACAATTTGTGCATCCATCTATTGATGGACATGTCAGTTATTTTCAGTTTTAGGTTATTCCAAATAAAGCTATCATAGACACCTGTACATAATTCATGGTATAGATAGTTATACCATACCAAGATATGGTAAATTTCTCTTAAGTAAATACATACTCAGGATTGGAATAGCTGGAATATATGACAGGTATTTAATATTTTTTAAATATTTTTTTAAAACCGTGAAATTGTTTTCCAAATTGATTGTGGTATTGTATGTTCTCACAAGCAGTATATGAAACTTCCAGTTCCTTCAGATATTCACCAACACTGGGTACAGTAAATCATTTTAATATTAGCTACTTAAAAGGTGATTTCTCACTCTACAAAAATGACATATAATTCCATGTCATAGATGAACACGACTGAAGCTCTGCCAACATTTTCCCTCCAATGTGATAAATTATTAAAAGTTCCTTCAAATTACACAAAATCGTGGGTTAATATAAAAATATAAAACTTATAAAAGTCAAAATTATTAGTTAATAAATAATTGAACTTCCTTTCTATAGCTTTATGTCACAGTAAGATTTCCACACAAGTGAGTTTTAATACCAAGCACAGACTAGAACATGAAATTGTATTAAAATGAAATCTGTAAGGTCAGAAAGTCCAAATTTTAATACTATCGTCCTGTAGAAGTAGGGAAGATGACATACTGCTTTAGCGTTATTATCAAACATTAGTAACACTGTGAACATTTCACATTTCAATTTGTCTCAAATGTTATTACAAATATTTATAGAGAATAAATGTATTCACTATTTAAAGTTTTGAAGGCCAATGCTTGGCACAATTTGTGCTTGTGAAATTTCACCCAGGAAGCTAAAATGCGGTGACCATTATAAGTAAGTAAACAAAAGAGGGAAGGAAATAATTTTGTATCTCAGTGGCAGCAGCCATCAGGAAAATTTCTAAAATATCCTAACTGCCAAGATATGGCATTGTTGAAAACCTCAGGCAAAAAGACAAAGTTTATTATCTATATGGAAACTTGCAACTCATAAATACCTGGGCATAGCAATACTTGTGAAGAAAGCAATAACATGATGGAAACTAGACAGGAAAAATAATTCAAATTGACTTAACAAGGTTTTAGTAAAATAACCAGTGTTAAAGTGCTGCCAATTTGAGGCCATTGCTTTAAAAAGCCAAACATTTCCCCCAGTGTTCGCTGGATCAAAGTGATACGATCACAGAATAAAATGCATTCAAAAACATACATGGAAATGTAATGGCAAAATAGAGATAGCTACAAATCAGATTCTTTGTAGAAAAAAACTTCACACTCTATCATGAAAAAAATGACAATCTGCAGATTATTAGTGCTGCCAAAATTGGAGAAAGTTCTTGTAGTTAAAATAAAAGCAAAATATGCACAAATATATAAGCGTAACAGAAGACTATTTTTTGCTTGTAGGAGCACTATAATTTTATTTAAATGGTAGGTGTTTCTACAGAATAGAGAATGCAATCACACTTAAAAAGACATCTAATTCTATACCTCATATATAGTAGTCATCTTTAAGCTGTTGACAAAAAAAAGACAATGTCCACAGGAAAAAAATAAAAGGAGCAAATTATTTTAAAGTCATCCAAACTGTAATAACCAAAGACACACTTCATCTGTTCCCTGTTTTTCCTTCAGATAAATTTGAGACACATTATTCTTAAAGAAAACAAAGGCTACTAACAAGAATTGATTTGTTCTAAGATACGGTGAGCCTAAATCCCACATTCTGTAAAGAATATCACAGCGATCTTTTCCATGTGTGTTCTGTGGGAAGAGGTAAAAACATTTGGCTTGCACAATTCGGTTTCTTACACTGAAATGGGAGCAATGTTCAAAATAATCATGTGCATGAACAGTGTGTATTTTTTATTCAAATAAAAAGAGATGAGCAGAAGTTTGTGTGTGTGTTTTTTTCTTAAAGCTTTTATAAAATGAAGCTGGTCTCTAAAACTCTTCTATATAACTCTATTGAATAAACAGTGGATCTTAAAGGCTTCACAGATGTTATTTACCCACAGAAAAGGAAATATACAATTTGTTAATTAGAATTTTCTCTTAAACATACACTATTATTTTATTCCATGCATAGGTGTATCTTTGCACTGATGGTAAAATTAAAGAGAGCAAATGGAAGCAAGCTAGGGTAGTACCTTTCCTGAACATAGCAATTCATGAGCTGTGTTCTGAATTTACTAAGATCCAATGTTTTCTCTAACACAAGCAGATCTTTACTGTGGCCATTTTAAATCAAGCGTATTAGCCATGTGCAAATTTCTGCTGTGCATAGTGATTAAGTTTGTTTCATTGCCATAAAATGCAGATGTATTATTAGATATTTTAAGTTCAAAGCTCACCTATAATTTTGGTTAAAATGCTGATTCTATAAAAGGAGGCTCAGAATTTTTCAAAGTTAGTTTAAACTATTTTTGAGTTTTTATTTTATTCATACAAAACAAGGGCCATGACTTATAATGTACATTAGAGTATTTAGCAGAGAATACCTTATAATATAAAATTATTATATTCTTTTTAAAGTATAAAATATGCAACAATTATTATAAATATACATGTAAATTTGTGAAGCAAAGACAACTAGAAATATAAACTACTCCTGTCCCTAAATAACATCTATAAATTATCAGAGTTTCTTTCCGGGGGTTGGCAATTCCTTTCATTTCTCTTCTATATACACACTCTTAGAAATTTACAATAATTGTGTAAATAAAATGTTGTACAGAGATTTACTTATTTATTTATAACAAAGATTTTCATCAGGCTATACTTTAACTTCCTAACGGATATAAACAATTTACAAAGCATACTGAGTTACTATCTGACTTCTTGATGGAATACATATTTGAAAGGCAAAGAGCTCACACATACAGGCTCTCTCTCTCTCTTTCCCCTCTGCCCCTTCTCATCCTTCCCTTCCCTCTCCTCCTTTCACCCTCCCCTGTATCCCTATGTATATGTATCAGTCTGTCTGGTGACTCTCTTTACTGCTGTATTTTATTTTGGAATTGTTTTCTTGAGGAAGTCTCAAAAACAGAAGCCAAAAGATAGAATCAAAGGGATGATCATAGTCGTAATCCTCCCAACATTGATAAACTCTTCTAATTTATAATACCAGCAGCAATTTATGAGTTCACAAACAACACTACAGACTCACCAAAAATCATATTTATGTTTTTTAGTGATGTAACAATTTAGTAGATGGATAGCAGTACACACCCTGGTTTTAATTTACTTTTCTGTAATATTACTAAGTTGACCATTTTTCCTTTCAACTTTACTATTTGTGTTTTCATTTCTTTGAATATCTGTCCTTTGAATATTACTCATAAACATTTTCATTGTCTAAATGACATCAGTATCAATTTTTTAGTCACTAAATGTATCAACAGTTCATCAAACTATTAAATTTATTGAGATTCTAAACATAGAGAAATCCAGATAATGTCACATCTAAATCCCGTTGCTTTTGTATCCTTTTATATAACTGAAATATATATTTATTTATATATACCTATTTAATTACATTCATTTACACACATACAAATAATATACATACATAATATAATTATATATATCTATTTAATTAAATTCAATTTATATATTAAATGTCATCTTGTCATTAAATCTAAAGAGCTATAGGGAAAGTTTATCTTCCTCTGTATTCCTACCTCAAATTTGCAAGAATGTGTTTAAAAAATTCATGTTCCCATTATATGCTCACCTAATTTTCACATAATAAACACTATTAAACATTTATGAAAGCTTTAATTAAACATTGTCTTTTCTTCAACATGAGTAGTATTATTGTAACTTAGAGGATGAGTAAGCATTTTGGTGACCTTAAGGTTGAAATGAATCGGCCTGAAACTGCTTTCAAATACAGTTCTTTTCTACTGTGAAATTATAGCAAAATTGACCAACACGGAATAATGATAAATACAACAATGTGCAATGTAGTCTATGCATTTTATTTTAGTTATAATTCAACTTTCAACATGTTTAAGAAGTTCACTTGACTGCCTGTTGGTAGACAGGCAAAAAGGACAAAGTTTACAAAGAAAGGTAAGCAAAACAAACATAATTTACTAAGATCACTTTAAATGTATCAACTGGTCATATTAGTATACGTCTTTCTTTTTTAGTTATAAATGCTATATTCTTCCTTAATCTATTATATATAAATAACAGTGATGTACATATTTGTAACACTTCTAAACAAGCCAATGATTTCTCTCACTAAATGACATCTCCCATTGGATTACATGGTACATTGTGTTGGCATGAATTAATTTGTTAGGTAAATAACTTAAATATGAAATAGCAATCAACAAGTATGCATACAAACTATTTAAATATGCATGATGCACTTTCCTGAATTGAATGATTCTAGTTTGTCTATCTTAGTTTGTCTATCTTCAGTTAAACTCCCTAAGTCTGGAATATGGAAATTAGTATGAATTTTTAATCATAATATCAAAATTTTTAAATTATCACGTTATTGACTCCTTTTTGTTTCTGGTGGAAGATGCAAAACTTGTCTATTAAGATTTTTGAATGTAGAGCTATAAATTCCTATAGTTCCTGAAATAGGAAAATTGATTGTTTTGAAAAAAATTTCTGGGTTATTAACATTAAGTTAGTAGTCATTAGTCTATAAATGATATTTAATGTCATGAGACTGAATGAGATCCCCAACAATAACTGCAAATACATAAGCGGACTAAGTGCTCATCCTTCAGAGATTCCAAAATTAAAAGGTCTAAAAAATGTGGAGGAACAAGTGAGTCACACGTCTCTAATGCTCTGGATAGGTCAAGTAAGACGAAGATCCAATACTGACCCACAGATATAGTAACTTAAAGGCCACTGTTGAACCTAACCAGAGTTCTGGAATGGTGAGGACAAGAGTCTGATTCAAGTATGTTTAGGAGATAATTAAAGGAGAATTAGAGACAACAAGTGTAGACATGTTGAGTTACACTGCAAAGGAAAAGGAAGAATGGCACAGAAGCCAGAAGGCCAAGGGAGGTCAACAGGTGAGAGGTTTTTTGTTGTTATTTGTTTTTTAAAGTAAATGAAAATTTGTAACAATTAATTCTTTACAAAGTTCCCAGATGCCATATAACCTTAATCCAATTTATAGCTCTAATGAGGAAGGCCGTTAAGAAATGATGACTAACAATACTGTTGCTTAGAAAACTTTGGACCCTTCATTAGACCAGACCTATAATCAATGAGAACTTATAAGTACTCTAACTACATATCAAAAGTAACAGCCAAGTGTTCTTTTCCCTTTCTAAATGATAACTGGGTAAAGGGAAATAGCCCGAGGGACTACTTCAAGAACAAGTGAAAATGCAAAGCCATATCAGATGATCTTTTAGGAGGATATCAGTATGCCTTGCAAACAAAGTGTGTGTAAATAGGATTCAAATCTCTTTGGTAATGACTGATCAAATGTAATAAGTTTAAATCAATAAAATAGAGCAATGGGAATTGTCTTATTATCTGGTTCAACTTGATGTTTAAAATGTGCTATTAGAAATTGTTTAAGTGTCTGTCTGAAGTATCAGAAACGTACTGTTAGAGCATATGAAACATGTAAATATCCCCTGATCCTGCTCTAACCAGACCCTTACACCAAACCATCACTGCGTGACAAGGTTTTCCAGAACACCATAAAACTTTTATAAGAAGGGGGCTGATCTTAATAGGTAATTAATTCAAACTACCCAAGGCAGCCACAATCAGTTGGTACAGACCCTTTGTCCTCTTGAGCCCTCAAAGCACTTGCACTGCTGCAGACACACACACCACCACAGGAGCTGCTATTGACCTTAGCTTTCCTGTCCCTCCACCCCAACTCACCCAGGTACCATGATTTACAAGTGATGCCCATAAAGTAGAACAGATTGCAACTGCACTACCATTTATTTATATTGCATTTCTTTTTCAAGATGAACATGATTTTGAGGTAATCAGTAGTTAATACCAACATCCTGGTGACAGACAGATGTGAAACCTCCCACTATAACTTAAGCTAGACCCAACAAATATATACTAGTAATTCAATCAGGTACAACTGTAACTACAGAATCAATGCCATATAAATCTCACTACATGTTGAAACTTAAGGCATTCCAGAAACCATCTTGAAGATGTATGTATATTTAAATACAAATGATTGGCCTCAGAATATTTCCAAGTTGTGAAGATGTCAACAGAAATTTTAACAATTAAAATGGACAAATATCAGCTTTCCTCTTTGGGAAAATTTTATGTTTTTGCAGACATGTCTGAAATGAAAATTTGCCCCTAAATTTTTTTCTTTGAGAATTGCACTTTTCTGACAGCAATATGCAGTTCCACGCAGTTCCACCCACTTCCCACTGCTTTTCAGACTCATGTGGCAGAAGCGCCACCAAAATACACATACATATTCATAAGCTGTCTGAAGCATTAATTCCACACATGGCAATGTATACTTGCATCTGTGGTTGGAGCTTCTAATTTGCAAAAGCAAATATAATGTGTCTAAAAATCTTGATGAGTGAGCCTTTCAAATTCAAGCCCAGAACATTAAGGATCCATGTATACATAATTTCAAGCAGCAATAGGCTAAAGTCTTCTGACTACCTAATATAATTCTCTCCAAGTCAGTATCACTGTATGAATATGATTATTGCCCATGTTAATTTCTCTAATTTACTTCTTACATCTATTTCAGGTTATAAATATTCATAATCATAGTCCTCTGGTAGTATCCCCCACCACCACTAGTCTCAACTAAATTGTACTTGCTATAATATAAATCTATTTTCTCCCATTCTAATTTATGAAATGGCTGAGAAAAATGGCTTGCAATATCTTTTCAAAATAAAAAAAAAAACAACTCAATCTTTTTTCTTTCAGTGTACAATGAGCTATTGGTAGAAACCCTGATTTACAAAAAAATTCAATTAATCTTCTGTATCACTGATTGTTTTTCTTTTCTTTTAAATAATAATATCAGTAGTTGAGCTCTTCTATCTCCTCTGCCCTTGAGATCTAATTTTGCTGCAGGATTGTAAAAGAGCATATCTCATTTTTACTCCTCTTTCTTGGGTGGGAGTACCTCCACAATTTGGCAGCTGCTTAAGTCAAGAAAAGCCATGCTTTACTAATTCAGAATTCTTAAGCAAAGAAATCTGTACGTATTAAGTGTTGGACAAATAAAGATTTAAAGGATTGGTATCAACTTAAAAGTACTAAAATAGTATGCAAGAATCAAAGCTGTGGACTTGTTAATTTCTTGGCAAATTTCAACATGACAAAAGTCATTAAAAGGTGAAAACCTCAGTTAAATAAGTAATTGTTTTAACATGGTTAAACAAGTGGTATTTTAATGAACTGAGTGTAAATCTTGGTGAAAGAAAACAAATTGCTTCCTCCTAATATTTTGGAGAAGATACAAAATTACTTTGCTTGAATTTTATTTTTTTGTTAATTTGTGCTGATTTTATTCATCACTCCAGTGGTTCAAAACTGACACCTGAAATTGCTCAGGGATTCCTGAAGAAAGCATACTGTTATTGTTAAAGTTTTGTTAATTATGGCACATATTTTCTTCCAAAAGCCTGCAATAGCAAGGATTAAAAATGTTTATTAAATAATCTTGCAAATGAACATAAGATCTTTAGAAGCCAAACACTTTTCTTTGGCAGTGCTGCGCTCTCTTACAGAGTGTCTTTGGGGGAGCTATTTAACTACAAATAGGTTTCTCTTCCAGGAAGACCCAAACTACTTACATAGATCGGATCCTCATTATTTGCCAATTCCTTATTTGCAAATTCACCTACTTGCTAAAATGTATTTATGACACCAAAATAAATACTGCAGTGCTTTTGGGGTCATTTGCAGACATGCACAGAGTGGGAAAAAAAAATGAGTTGCCCAGTGTGCACATTCCCAGCTTACACTGCCTTCTTGTTTCAGTTCTCATACTCTTAACAGTGTTCTTTTCATGGTCTATTTAATGCCACATTTTTTGCATTTTGTGCTTCTTCTCGCTGATCGTGCTGCTCAAAAGGAGCCCCAAGCATAGTGCTGAAGTGCCGTCTAGTGTTCCTAAGTGCAAGAAAACTGTTATGTGTCTCACAGAAAAAAATACATGTGTTAAATAAACTCAGTTCAGGCATGAGTTATACCACTATTGACCATGAATAGACTAAATAAGTGTCTTTAAACAGAAACACATGTAAACAAGATTATGTATAGATCGTTCAGAAAAATGTGACAAGAGGCTCACAGAAACTAACCCACCCTGTATTTCTCCCAGGAGCAATGGTTCAGTATTTGCTAAGATGATGATGCACAACAGAACTTCCACAAATAATAAGTATCAACTGTATATTTCCAATCAACTTGGCTGTGATATCCCATTCCAAGGAGAGGCAGCACTGGTTGCATAGAGGTGCACTTGCATTTGTTTAACACTCTTTCCCTCCACGTGTCCATTTGTACTTCATTAAAACCTGTGTTCTAGACCCTGAGGTTTTATTGGTAGGTTAACTCTGATTTGTAACAGACAAAAAACTTTTATGCATTTACCACAATAACTTTGGGCCTAAAAATGAAATTTTCTACTGAAATCCAAATTCCTAAAATCACTACTCTTTCCTTTTCAGTGTCTTCATATTTGGTAAGTCCACATGCAGGAAAATATTTGACTTGCTCTACTTTATGAAATCTAAAAGTAAAATTGTGAACACCACAGACTCTACACATAGGCATGCTAATGTCAAATCACAGGGAAAAAAATGTGGGTTTTTTTGTTATTTGATTTTTTTAAAATGAATGACTTCAACAATTTTATAAATCTTTCCCTGGACAGCTATAACGTGACCACCTTTAGGCTGTCACGGCCTTCTATTTTTTTCAATCACCTTGAAAAACAGTACAGTCTCTCATCCCTTTCCTTCTATCTCCACATTTGGTCCCTACATGATAAGACCCCTAGCACCAATCCTCCCTATTTAAAATAAAATTGCTATATGGTATATACATTTTAAACTTTAAAACACTTTTGAGAGTTTAAAATAATACAGTAAAAATGTTAGTGAATATTTTGTCTGTTTAACTGTCAGAACGAACCTGTATCAGCCCATCAGTAATGGTTCTCCAGAGAAGGGACGTGTGGACGTGTGTGTGTGTGTGTGTGTGTGTGTGTGTGTGTGTGTGCGCGCGCGCGCACACACACACGGCAAAGGTCTCATTGTAGAAACTGGAGAATCCGAAATCAAAGGGCAGGCAAGCAAGCTAGAAACTCAGGCAGGAGTTGGTGCTGCAGTCTTGAGGCAAACCTTCTTTTTTGTTTTTGCTCTTGAGGTCTTCAACTGATGGATGAGGCCTCCCCATATTATCAAGGCTAATGACTCTACTTTAAAGCTTACTGGACGTGGATGTTAAGCATACCTACAAAATACCTTCACAGAGACACACAGATAAGTGTTTAATCAACAACTGGCCTCCACAGCCAAGCTGAGTTGGCACGTGTAGCTAGCCATCACAGTACCTTAAACTGTAAAGTGGACTCCAATGAACATCAGTAAGCAGTAGGGAAAAAGAACCACTTGAGGCAACCGTCTTGTTCTTAAATCCTAGTTGTTTCACCAACAGTGTGGTTTTAAGAAAGTCATCTTTTCCCTCTGAACCTCAGTATATTATTAAAAAAACAAAACAAAACAACAAGTGGGGAGTATTAACACTTACCTTTTGATGGTCTTACATAAATTACATGAAGAGCTTAAGGCAATCAATGAGTGGTAGTAACTATGCTATTGGGGTATATGTCTTTTATACCTGCAATCTCAGCATTAATACATTCCTGACAAATAGTACATGTTTCATAAATGTCTGTGGAAGGAAAGAAGGAAGAAAGGAGTGAAGGAAGAAAGAAAGGAAGGGAGAGAGGGTGAGAAAGAGGGGATGGAGAGAATGAATAAATAAATGAAGAAATGAATATAAAGCTACATTTTTCAAAAAAAGTGACTCTACTTGAGACTACAGAAAAAAACAAACAAGAATAAATAATAGTCCCAACTATTAGGAATTTAGACCTGACTAGTAAATAAGTCCAGTTTGCCAATAACCATAATATAAATAGATTAAGAGAAGAATACAGAAGAGAATACACCTAATGCATAAGGCAGTTTAATAGTTCTTATTTAAGTTCAGATAAAAGGCACATCCTGAGACTACAAAGAATCAAAAACAAACACATGACATATGAGAACAGCCAACCAAAGATTCTGGCACCATAGTAGATGGATTAGATAGACCTAAATGTGCTTTCCAGACCTGGATTGCTTTACAAGTTAATTGATAAAGATAGGAAGTTGCTAAACTTAAAACAAGGTAACAAAGTGACATCTTTAGAATGATACTATCAGAATGGAAGATGTAAAGGAGAACTGTAATTCAGTCAGTTGGAGCAACAGATAAAAGACTGGAACCTGAGGAATCCACCAGTGTTCACATCAAATTATCCAAGGAAAAGAATCTTATCAGGTGACTCAATAAGATTTTCCCATAGCCTGTATGGAATATCCTTCAAGACCAACCAATTCCTTACGTTTAAATTCTGAGCCTATTGAGCAACTTTCCAAGTTTCTGAATCTGCTTTGCAGACACCTTGCTGTGGAAAGGCAAGAAATCCAAGAAAACACATCACTCACTGTAAGTTAGTACACAGGCACTTCAGTCCATAAAAATATTTTGTGAGGCTTACTAGTCTGGATTTGTGTTCCAGGAACTACAGCAACTCTAGTTTTATTTAAAAAATGAAATTTCTGGAGCTTAAAACTTGAGAACCAGAAACTGCATTTCAATGAACCAGTCATGAGACAGGCCAGGTCTAAGGCAATGCATGACTATCCTCTATATACCCCTCCCAAATGGTAGTCTTTGGGTCATACCTGAGTGTTGAGGGCTGAAAGGACCCACAGGCTT
Source organism: Ateles fusciceps (assembly GCA_036589455.1). Classification (NCBI taxonomy): domain Eukaryota; kingdom Metazoa; phylum Chordata; class Mammalia; order Primates; family Atelidae; genus Ateles; species Ateles fusciceps. The sequence goes on from JAZHEH010002565.1 coordinate 6,847,076, forward strand.
AAGGAAAAGATGAAGGATAAGAAGTATTTCAGTGGGCAGAAATTATGGGTAGACCATTCCAGACACAGGGAAAAACATAGCTAAGGTCCAAATATTGCAAAATACAATGTACATATGGACTAGAATAAACAATCCCATTTTGATGGTTCACAAGGTTCATACATAGGAAGGCCTTGCAAAAATATCATAAGGCAAACTATGGCAATTTGGGGGAGTTTTAATTGACCAGACTGGGAAATGATTTTTTTGTTTACTGACAATGAGAAGTCACAAAGGTTTATTTATTTTTTTTAGCCAGTTAATATCAAAACTGTAACTCTACATTAGCATAATCAACTTGTTAAAAAACACAGTTCGTAACTTTGAAGGAGTGAATGACCCATGAATTGCAACAGTTTAAGTAGGAGGTAATAATAATTCAAGCTGGAAACACAGTTGTTCTAATAAAAATAGAGGATAAGAACTTGAGACTCTTAAGAAAAGGATAATCATTGGGATTCACTGAGCATCTCATTGGATGTGAAAGGTGAGGGATGTGGGAAGGCTGACCCATACTCTAAGGCTAGTAATTAGGAGCAAAATAATAATCTTTTGTTTTTCAATTACTTCTATGCTGTTCTATAACTTTTGAACATCATTTTACTTACATTAATGATTATACTGTTAATATCACTACTTAACATCTGCAACTGGGTTCATTTAAGGCCAAATTCAAAATGCGTAAGCCCAATCTCTTTATCGTTCTTGCTATCCTGTAACCACAGTATGCAGTGAGCTGAAGATTTTCCAAATGTTTCAACCATCCATAAAAACAAATGCATGCAGCCGGCCATGGTGGCTCATGCCTATAATCCTAGCACTTTGGGAGGCCAAGGTGGGTGGATCACCTGAGGTCAGGAGTTCAAAACCAGCCTGGCCAACATGGCAAAACCTTGTCTCTACTAAAAATATAAAAATTAGCCAGGCGCAGTGGTGGGTGTCTGTAATGCCAGCTACTTGGAAGGCTGAGGCAGGAGAATCACTTGAACCCGGGAGGCGGAGGTTGCAGTGAGCCTATTGCACTCCAGCCTGGGCAACAAAAGCGAACTCCATCTCAAAACAAAAACAAAAACAAAACAAAACAAAACAACAAACAAACAAAAAACAAATGTATGCAAAAGGCAAGAGAACACTCTAACAATCTAATAACATTGCTATACAAGATTCACGAGAGTAAACTGTTTAAAAGGCAATATTCTCCAGCTAGTAAATCTAGCATTTTTAGTCCTTTCTTGAGAGCTGACACCGATACCAAGAATCGTAACAGTTGCCTGACTTTTCTGAATGCTGCCTAACCCGTGAACATGTCCAGTGCCTCCTCTTTCCAGACCCGTCTCAACAAAGCAATATTTAGAAAACAACAGGAGCATTAGACTCTCAACAAATAATTCACCAGTAGTACAAGAAGCCCAAATGTGCCTCCTTGTGTTACTTTACCCATACACAATCCAACTAAAAAAAAAAATGCATCCTAATGTTTAAAATAGAGTTACCACAGTAACAAAGTGAACAGTTAAAAAGCAATGAACTTAATCAATGCAAGTCATTGTTAGAAGGATTATCCCTTGAGACAAACCTCTCAGTGCTAAGATTATTGCTATTTATCTGAAGTATTTTCTCAAAAGCTAAGAATACTGACTGAGGGCTTCAGATCAATGAGGTTTTTTTTTCCTTTCAGTGAGCTAAAAGTCCCAGTAGACCTAAGCTGCACTTTTAATCATGATATTAATCGATAACAATTACACCCAAGAGAATGCCAACATAGGTTTTCCAGGAAATCTCATAGGGCTTAAAGTGCTAACTTGTAGAAATAGTCAATATTATGTGTTATTAAAATAGAATTCAGGTTGGTTTCTTCCTATTTCCCTAGAGCAGAATTATGGTGCTCTAGATCTAGAAATCTTGGCATAGTGCTTCTCAAACTTTAATATGCTTAAGAATAACGTGGATATCTTGTTAGATTATAGATTCTCATTGTTTGTTTGCAGCGTGGCCTCAGATCTGCTTTTCTACAACCTCCTAGTATTGACCATGCTGCTATTAATAGTAAGCAGGCGACACCTGCAGTAGCAAGATGTTGAACTCCATTAGATTGGTCGGGGGAAGAAGTAAAAATCATACACATTGACTGAGGGATGCTAAGAGCAATTCGATCATAACAGAGAGATTTTGCTTCTGGATAGTCCAACTCAAGTTGTCCTCCTTGCAAACTAACAGAGAAAAATGCCAATACTTAACTCACTTCAAAAAGCAGCATTTTCTAAATGCATTATATATTTAAAAAAACAAACAAACTAATTATTTAGGATATCAATCGGTGTTGTCAGAAAAACAGAATGCTTATAGAAGGCTGAATATTCATACAACTGAGCTAAATGAAATTAAGTAATAACAATGGTTAATAGTTGTTAGGCACTTACTACATGCCAGGAATTATTCTAAATCCATAATGTAGAATAACTTCTTTAATCTTCCCAGCATCTCTATGAGGTGGGAACTACTGTATTGCATTTTTCAGATGGGGAAAGGTAGGCAAGGAGAGGTTAAAAAACTTGTCCAAGTTCACAATGCTAGTGAGCTGACTGGTGGTAGAGTCAAGAGCCAGGACTCAACTCTTGGCAGGCTGCCTCCAGAGCATGGGCTCTACTCTTTAGAACATGAGCTCTTTTCATTATTAACAGAAAGTGTGATTTGCCACAAGGTATTATAAGTACTTGTAAGTTGCCAATGAAGGGGAATATGCAATGAGGAGGAGAGAAGAAAACTTAAGTTATGGCAAGATAGAGCATGAGAACAAGCCAGAGACTGGAAAAATAACAAAGTGGAAGTAATTGTTAATTAAATAATAAATGTAGAAGAGTGCACTGTAGTAGTGGAGACATCACCCACCCAGGCACAGACACATGAAATGATCAATCTGCTTGGCAAATAAACGCCCAGGAGAGGAAAGCAAGGCAAGACATGGACCTCATCAACCTCTGGAGGACACAAACAATTTATTTACACCAAATATACTGAAAAGCTCTCAATCATAAGAGCCATGATTATTCTTACATTAACTATGCAATTGACAGATTATCTGGAGCCATTGCTGGGTCTCTTTCTTCTTCCTACAGGATGGATTGGACATTTGCTTCCTACAGGATGGATTGAACATTTAGCAACTTTGTGAAAGTGAGTAGGGACAATTCAGTTTATTTTGATCTCATTCTAAGATTTGGCAATAGGCTTGGGAGAAGGAGATTATGCTGTGAAACTGATTAAAATACAATCTTAATCCTAGATTTCAATGAACCTTCTGCCTGGCCTTCAGGTTGCTGGAGAAAAAAATACACTAAGCAGATCCAATCTGAAATACGTAGTCTAAATTAGAAAACAGCCAGCACATTATGGAGATTATATCACAGGTCAGGCAGAACAATAAATAAAGTAGTTGTTTGGTAAGGTGAGTAATAGAAAATGGTTCAGACTGTTCAGGCAAGTATTAAAACAAAATATTAACCTTGAAAACTCCTGAAGTATGCAGAGATGTTCCTCAAACACTCCAGTGAAACTTAAAGAAAAGAAAAAGCTTAACTGGAGACAAAGGATTGCCTGTAAGCATCCTGAAAGCATCGGATTTGGAAATGTATTTACAAGCACCAAACAGACACACTTTTTGCAACTGAAACAAGAGAGGTCCTTTGGTCTCAAAGATTGAAATGTCATAAAAACATGCCAGGCATACATTGAATACGTTGTGAATTCAGTTCAAATCACAACAATAAAACCAATGTCGCAATGTGGCAAGTTACACCAATTTTCAGGTTTCCCGATGCATATAGTAGTTATGTTTATACTATACTGCAGTCAATTAAGTCTGTAATAGCATTATGTCTAAAAAAAAAGGCACATGCCTTAATGAAAAAAAATTGCTAAAAAATGCTGACAAACATCTCCAGTAGTCTCTGACAGAGGATGATTTCGTAGTGAAACTCTTCCACCTCGGATCATCAGGCTTTTAGGAGAATCTAATGTTGCTGATTTGACAGAAGCCCGGAAAGCAGAACTCAGACAGTAATGCTCAATGGCCCACTGCTCATCTCCTCTTGTGTGGTCCAGTTCTTAAAAGGCCACAGACAGGTATTGGTCTATGGCCTGAGGTTTGGGGATTCTTGATCTAAGCCTTCAGGGAGTCCTAATCTCTTTGCCAGTGGAGAATCTTGTCTCGATATTGATGGCTACTGATTGAACAGAGTAGTGACTGCTCAAGGCCAAGGTGGCCGTGGCAATTTCCTCCTTTTTTCAAACTTCCTTTTTTTTTTTTTTTTTTTTTTTTAATTGAGACAGGGTCTCGCTCCATGGCCCAGGCTGGAGTGCAGTGGCAATTTCTTGGCTCACTGCAACCTCTGCCTCCCAGGCTCAAGTGATCCTCCCACCTCAGCCTACCAAGTAGCTGGCACTAAGGTGTGTGCCACCATGCTTCGCTAATTTTTGTATTTTTTGTAGAGATGGGGTTTCGCTATGTTGTCCAGGCTGGTCTCACACTTCTTGAGCTCAAGTGATCCACCCTCCTTAGCCTCCCAAAGTGCTGGGATTACAGACATGAGTCACCATGCCAGGCCAATTTCTTTTATTTGAGACAGAGTCTTGCTCTTCTCCCCAGGCTGGAATGCTGTGGCATGATCTCAGCTTATCTACCTCCTGGGTTCAAGCAATTCTTGTGCCTCAGCCTTCCGAGTAGCTGGGATTACAGGCATGCACCACCAAGACTGGCTAATTTTTGTATTTTTAGTAGAGACACGTTGGCCAGGCTGGTCTCGAACTCCTGGCCTCAAGAGATTGGCCTGTCTCAGCCTCCCAAAGTGCTAGAATTACAGGAGTGAGCCACTGCATCTGGCCCCAGCCACTCTTAGCATAAGACAACAATGAAGTTTGCTGCATCAATTGACTCTTCATGAAAGATTTCTCTGTAGCATGTGATGCTGTTTGATAGCGTTTTAACCACAGTAGAACGTCTTTCAAAACTGGAATCAATCCTCTCAAATCCTGCCACTGCTTTATTAACTAAGTTTATGTACTATCCTAAATCCTTTGTTGTCATTTCAATAATGTTCACAGAATCTTCACCAAAAGCAGGTTCTATCGTAAGAGATGACTTTATTTGCTCATCCATAAGAAGCCACTAGTCATCCATTCAAGTTTAATCATTAGACTGCAGCAATTCAGTCCTACTTTCAGGCTTTACTTTTTTTGAGACAGGAGTTTCGCTCTTGTCCACCAGACTGGGGTGCAATGGTGCAGCCTCAGCTCACTGCAACCTCCGCCTCCTAGGTCGAAGCAATTCTCCTGCCTCAGCCTCCCAAGTAGCTGGGATTACAGCCACCCACCACCACACCCAGCTAATTTTTGTATTTGTAGTAGAGGTGGGATTGCATCATGTTGACCAGGCTGGCTTCAAACCCCTGACCTCAGGCAATCTGCCCGACTCGGACTCTCAAAGTGCTGGGATTATAGGTATGAGCCACCTTCAGGCTCTACTTCTAACTCTAGTTCTCTTGCTAGTTTAACCACATCTGCAGTTACTTCCTCCACGGAAGTCCTGAACCCATCAAAGTAATCCATAAGAGCTGGAATCAACTTCTTCCAAACTCCTCTTAATGTTACTGTTTTAACCACCTCTGATGAATCATGAATATTCTTAATAGCATTTAGAATGGTGATTGCTATCCAAAATGTTTTCAGTTTACTTTGCCCAGATCTATCAGAGAAATCACTGTATCAATGGCAGCTGTAGCTTTATGACATATATTTCTTAAATAATAACACTTGAAAGTTGAAATTACTCCCTGATCCATAGGCTCCAGAATGGAGTTCTATTAGTAGCTACGAACACATTAAACTTGTCCATCTCCACCAGAGTTCTTGGGTGACCAGGTGCATTGTCAATGAAAAATAATATTTTGAAAGGAATCTCTTTTTTTCTGAATGGTAAGTCTTAGCAGTAGCTTAAAATATTCAGAAAGCACGCTGCAAACAGATGTGCTGTCATACAGGTTTTGTTCCATTTACAGAGCACAGACAGAACAGACTTAGCAGAAATCTTAAAGGCCCTAGGATTTTCAGAATGGTCAATGAACACTGGCTTCAACTTAAAGTCACCAGCTGCTTTAGCTCCTAAAAAGGGAGGCAGCCTCTGCTTTGAGGCTTTGAAGCCAGGCATTGAATTCTCTTCTCTAGCTGTGAAAGTCCTAGATGCTTCTTCCAATAAAAGGATGTTTTCATTAAAAATCTGTTACAGTGGAGCCATCTTCATCAATGATCTTAGCTAGATCTTCTGGATAACTAGCTGCTGCATCTACATCAGCACTTGCTGCTACTTTTATGCTTATGGTGATGGCTTCTTTCGTTAAATCTTATGAAACAAACTCTGCTAGCTTTCAACTTCTCTTGTGTAGCTTCCTCACCTCTTTCAGTATTCACAGAATTGAAGAGAGTTAGGACCTTGCTCTGGATTAGGTTTTCTCTTAAGGGAATGTTGTGGCTGCTCTGATCTTCTATCCAGATCACTAAAACATTCTCCCTATCAGCAATAAGGCTGTTTCGTTTCCTTATCATTTGTGTGTTCACTGAAGTAGCACTTTTAATTTCCTTCAATAACTTTTCCTTGGCATTCACAATTTGGCTAAGTGTTTGGCACAAGAGGCCACACCTTACTCACTAAGCTTACACATTTATAGCTTTTGATTTACAATGAAAGACATGTGACTCTTCCTTTCACTTGACACTTAGAAGCCATCGCAGAGTTATTAATTGGCTTAATTTCAATATTGTTGTGTATCAGGGAATAGAGAGGTCTAAAAGGAGGGAGGGAGATGAGGGAACAGCCAGTGGATGAACCAGTCAGAACACACACACTTAGGTTCTCTGTCTTACATGAGCACAATTTTTGGTACATCAAAATAATTACAATCGTAATTACAAAAATCACTCATCATAGATCACCATAAAAATATAATAAAAGTTTGAAATATTGTGATAATTACCAAAATGTGATGCAGAGACTTGAAGTGAACATGTGCCATGGAAAAATGGCACGGAAAGACATGCTTGATACACTGTTGCCACAAACCTTGAATTGTAAAAAAAATGCACAAAGCACAATCAAGTGAACAGCAATACAAAGATGGGTGCCTGTATGTATTCTTAACCATCACCTCAGCACCTCTAATGCCAGGTTCTAAGGTAAAGCAATCTAATGTTCTTATGCTAATAGTTCAATCTACATTTACAAACTTTTCAAACATTTTATCTAAATGTTTTCTATCAGCATGCTCCTTTTTGTAAGAATCCCTCATTGTTCCAAGACACAAATCATATCCCTTTGAATTCTAGATGAAAATATTTTAGGCCTATTTATGATTTATTTCAATAGATATGTATACACATATAAAGCAGTTTCAATATTATTTAAAAATATTCTTCATTGGTCTTATTGTGGTGACATTAGTTTGGCACCTAAGAAAATGCTTCCAGGTGGCAGGCACCTGCTCTGCCTTTAAAATGTCAACCTCAAAACCTATAGTCAGGCACCGAAAGAGAAGTGCAACAAACTATGTATTTCAGCACCTAGTAGTTTTGGCAGCTCATTTGGAAACGGTTATTGCCAGCTGGGCATTTTGCCATTTCCTTGAGGCAAAATTAAAGTGGAAGATGTAAGGGTTGTATTGTAATTTTCTACCACATATTTATATCATTATGGGTTTTGTGCTGCTCTAGTCCCCACATAGTCTCACTGAATATCTTCTTATTATGTCACTGAGATCTGAAGGAAATATAGGATGATGCAGTGAAAACAAGTGGGCACTGTGTATAAAAAATGATTGCTGAAGATAACACTATGCTTATCACAATGGGCTACATAATTTGCAGGGCCCCTTGTTCATAAAGCAGAGGAAAAGTGCCATTAAAGGTACTAAAATATCAAGTGTTTTCCTTTCTTCTGCAGCTTCCCCCTCAACCACCATGGCGTTATTTGCTACTTCATGTTGATATCCTTTAGGCACAGGGGATATCTGCACAGTAAGTGCAGACCTTCCGGGGTTCTACCCCCACATGCACACCCACAGCTCACACAAACTGCCCACTGGCTAGTGGCTGAGTTCTCCCTCTCTCCAGCCACCAGAACAATGCTCTGTGTACCATCTAGGGGGAGATGAGCTGGGCAGCTCCCTTCCCACACACAACTCTACTGCTCCAGCCCACAGGCAGAAGGATGACCCCCAGGAGCAGCACTATATTCCCTACACGAGGACGTATTAGGCATCTAGTTCAGGGCTGAGAGATTTGCTCCACTGAGGAACCCCTGTGGCACTCCTAGAAGGGGCGGCCTGTTCTAAGACCCAAGGGGCTCCTGCTCCAGACCCTGACCTTCTCTGCCAGGGGCTGAGGACAGCAGCAATTGTTGAGCAGGAGCAGGGAAGAGAGGCCAGAATGGGCTTGGGGTCCTCAGTGGTGGGAAAGCCAGAAGTGAACAACAGCAGAAGTGGTCACCTGAACCAAGGCTTCAAGTCTTGGGCATGCTCCATTATTCCATCAGATTTCACTTATAAAATATAAATGCAAACACAAAGTCAAGGATTTCAAGACAGTAAGTTCAGAGCATTACACCCTGAACAACTGCTCTCATCACCAAGTAATGAAGCCAGCCCTGATGCATAAAAAAACCCAAGGCCTGTGCCCACTTCTTTAGCACATGTACTAAAACTGGACAATAGATTAGCATGACACTTACACAAGGATGACATACAAAATTTTTATGTGTCTCATATTTTTATTTTATATAACTAAATACACACAAACATACATATACACACCAAAGAGAACACATAAAACTTGGGAAATCTGGATTGTGTGCCCTTATCAATATCTTAGCTATGATAATAAACTAGAGTTTTGCAAAATGTTGTTGGGAATAAACACGCAGAGTTCAAAGGACATCTTTGTATTATGTCTTACAGCTCCATATTATAATCATCACCGCTAAAGAAAGACCCAGGGCCTAGTAAATGGACACATACAACATACAGGAAATCATTAGCAAAACTACCTATACCTAGATATATTCGGAACACTAAATTGAATATAATTTGACTTTATATATATATATATATATATATATATATATATTTTTTTTTTTAGCAAAGCAATGTTATACTTTATTTTTTTTTTTTCTGAGACAGTCTCACACTGTCACCCAGTCTGGAGCACAGTGGTGTGATCAAGGCTCACTGAAGCCTTGACTTCCTATGCTCACTTGATCTTCCACCTCAGCCTCCTGAGTAGCTGGGAGCACAGGTACATGCCACCATTTTTTTTTTCTTTTGTAGAAATGGGATTTCACATGTTGCCCAGGCTGGTCTCAAAGTCCTGGGCTCAAGTAATACTCCCACCTTGGCTTCCCAAAGTGCTGAACAACCATAGAGAAGCACTCTATATTTCTTCTGTTACATTAGCAAACACATAGAAGGACAATTTAAAAATAGATTACTATACTCAGGAACGTATGTCAGAATTACCTATGGAGGTTTTTAAAAAATCTTTAAGTCTAGGCCTGACGCTTGGAGAAGGCTGCCAATGGGGTCAGGACCTGAGTATTTCTAATAAGCTCTGAGGGGCAGCTCTGAGGTTCCCTTCTGGTTGAATCACTGACTTTAGGTTGACTGGGCTACTTTGGTTTTTTGGGCCGTTTTTTGGGGGTGTGGGAAGCTTTTCTTACAGATTTACTAGGAGTGGTGAAGAACTTGGCCTCTGGCTTTTTAGGAGTCTGTCTCACATCTTTTTTCCCCAGCGAAGGATTTTTTTCCTTCACTGCCTCTTTGATTTTTGGCTTCTTCCGTGGGCCTTTCCCTGGGGTCTCAGACTCTGCAGCTTTTGGGGTCTCAGATGCTAGCAAGGCCTTTCTTTTCTTCCCACGAGGTGTGCTGGGAATAGGACTCTTTGTTGGAGACTTCTTTCCTGTGGCATGTTTTTGAATCTCTACATTCTCCTTAGCTGGAGTCTTTCCTATTGGTACCAGCTGTGGAATTTCGTCTTCGGAGTCATGTCCCACTTGAGCTTGGGCTTTTCCTTTGCCACGCCTTTTTCTTCCCATGCTCTGGGGTCTGCTCCTTCTTTGATTCGGGTTTCTTCACTGTAGAGTCGCCACTTTCAGGTGCCACGGCGTCTTTACTAAGGACTGATGCAGGCTTGCTAGCCTGCTGTTTCTTCTTTCTGATTTTGTTCCTCTCCTTTTGTTTTTCATGATTTCTTTCTCTTCGTTTTTTCCTTGCCTTTTTCTTCTTATTAAGCATAGATTTTTGGTGGCTTCATCCCAATTGCTGACAAATGAGGAAAAGATGGGAAGAGCAGCCGATTTCTCAGTTTTCACAAACAGGAGTTTCACGCTCTCCCACTTCTCCGGCAATTTTTCCTGGAAGTCCTTTGGTGACAGCAACAATGTTTTCAATGATGTGCTCAATCTGCATTCCAATGTGACCAACGCCTATAGCACTGCAAGAACCACTTTTAGAAATGTTTAAGACTGTTCCACCTATACAGTCATTGATCTCTCTTGATAAATTCTTGGACAGAAGGCTTATAGATACTGGAACTTTCTTTCTTTGATAGAAATGTCTCCCAATGAGTAAAGGTAAGAGACGCCTAATTCTGGCATCAGTTAGGAAGAAGTCAAAAGTGCTCAGAAGGCGGAGCTTGGCTTCAAAGGGTTTATATTCCTTCTTTAGAGTTTGGAAGGGGATAATCTGAGAAATGGTTTTAATTCCATGCTTGTTTAAAAGCTTTCTATAGAACTGTTCTGTCTTTTCAGGAGTTGAATTGGGTTCGTCCTTCGTAAATAAACAGATATCTTCTAAATCCGATCGAATACCATGAGGTAGGGGCAATCTGACCCTCAGTTCTTTACTTGGAATTTTCCATAATACCACCATTAAAAATAAATTTCTCATTCAAAAGCAACCCATAATCGTTCTTCCTGGACTTCCTATGTGTCAAGAGAGCGTCTAATGCCTTTCTAACCTTGTGCCAGGGCCCCTGGCCAAAATGCGGGTACTCGCTTTGCCTCTTCCGATCCTGGATAGCGCGGACCGGAAGGGCCCATTTTAAATAACGGGGGAACAGCCTGCAAAAGTAAGCGACTCGGCCAAGGCCTGCTCTTGTCCAGCTGCTTCCGTGCTGTCGGGGGCCGCTGGAGTCGAGGTGGAGGTTACAGTCGCGGCTGAAGATGACAGTGGCGTGGAGGCCGAGTCCTCCATTTTGCTTTCACCTCGTGAAGGTGCGCGTGCGGAACCCCACTACTTACCTCTGAGGTGCATGCGCGAGTGAGGCACAGACCCGGTAGCCACTTTTAATGTATTAAGGAGCAATCCTTAAAATAACTTGCTTGAATACAAAATCTGCCAACACTATGTTCACTGTGTTATTCCTCCCCCTCGGGAGGAAAGTGTTCAGTTATTGTATTAGTTTGTTTCACACGGCAATAAAGAAATACCCAGACTTGGGTAATTTATAAAGGAAGGAGGTTCTGCATGTCTGGGGAAGCCTCATGAAACTTGCAGTCATGGCGGAAGAGGAAGCAGGCACCTTCTTCACAAGGAGGCAGGAGAAGTGAGAGCTCAGGAAAAAGTGCCATCATCAGATATCGTGAGAACTCACTAACTATCAGGAGAACAGCATGAGGGAAACTGGCGACATGATCCAATCACTTTCCTCCCTCCATACATAGGGATTACAATTTGAGACGAGATTTGGGTAGGGACACAGAGCCAAACCATATCAGTTACATTTCTTCTTAAAACTTCTCTCATCTAGCTGGGCATGGTGGCTCATGCCTGTAATCCCAGCACTTTGGGAGGCCAGCGTGGGTGGATCACCTGAGGTGAGGAGTTCAGGATCAGTCTGTCCTACATGGTGAAACCTTGTCTCTACCAAAAATACAAAAAAAATTAGCCAGCCGTGGTGTCACATGCCTGTAATTCCAGCTACTCAGGAGGCTGAGGCAGCAGAATTGCTTGAACCCAGGAGACAGAGGTTTCAGAGCTGAGATGGCGCCATTGCACTCCAGCCTGTGCAACAAGAATGAAACTCTGTCTCAAAAAAAAAAAAAAAAGACATCTATTTAAGATAAAATGAAAATATGCATTCTAGAAACCACAAAAATAATCTGGAAACCTAAGTGTCTATGCAAAAGCATATCTTTATTTATAAAAGAGGAGACAATTGTACATGGAAAAGCCCAAAATCAACTTTAAAATGTTAAATTCTTGCATACAGAATCTGATCTGCATACATTTACAACTGGAAGTACTTATTTGGTGCTGATACAATTACTTAAATTTTATATACAAAAGATGAAACATCTTGCCCATCAGATGGTGAAACATCACAAATATAATAGGGAAAATCTGAATTTTTCAGGCTGACTTTCCAGAGGACCTGAGCCAGATAAGAACTCTATGCTGCTCTTTAGGACTGTGTATGGTGAGCAGATGCCCAAACGAGATCATTCTCATTACAGTTCTAGGGAGAGGATATGGCCATATATGTAGGGCCGCAGAGACAGACACTACCCAAAGAGCACCTATTTCTACTTAAATTATAAAATCAGGAAATGGAAGAAACTTGCTTAATACCAGATGGCCCAGCACATTTGGAACATGCAATAGATGTTAACAATTAATATCAACAATGCAGCATGCTTGTACTCTGACCTGTTAGCACTGACTCTCAATGTAAATTACACATCCAGTTACTATATCTACCATTTCTTGCTCTGTCAGATGATGTTCATGGGCAAGATCAACCCACTTTTTGGTTTTAGCCAGGACTTTGCAGAGACCTGAACTGTATAAACAAACAAACAAACAAACAAAAAGTTTGGGATCAAATTAGTTTTGCCACTGCTAACTCTGTACCTCTGGGTGAACATTAGGCTGTTCATTAGCAAAATGGAATTTGAATTTCAAAGATGAATGAATATTCATTTACTTTGGGTAATTACATACTAAGGTATTCAAAATGTATTTGTTGAATGAAAGACTGAATTAATGAATGGATATGTGCAGACTTCTCTCCAACATGGCCTTTTATTTTGTTTTTACTAGCTAAATTCCCCTGCAGCTTCTTTTTAAAGTTAAAATATCAAAGTAGTAGAGAAGGAACCACAAATAAAACAGTATTTTGCTCATGATCTCACTTGGCTGTATTGTCTGCCTCACTACATAATTAATCACTGGCAACACCAGTCAGATATGGGTATACCAACAACTCTGTGTCAGGGTTTGCCAGGTGTGGCAAATTACTGCATCTTCCTGTACCCAAGTTTCAGCCTGAAGTCTAACAAAAAGCACTTAAGAACCTCCTGAGGCAGGAGAGCAGTGCTGACTGACTGTCAATGTCTTCTTGCTAGTGGTGCCCTAGTTCTGTTCTGACAGTCTCAAGTTCCTATATATTCTTAGGCTCCTGGCTACACCAGTGTATTAAGGAACTGGGCTTTTTCCCTGTCTTGTCTTAGGACCTGCAAGTTCTGAATAGCTAACCTCGTATGCTTGCATGTGCTCCAACTACAGTCTGCACACCTGACTTTGATGTACTTTTTCCAAAGGTATATTCGAAACCCTCTCCACTCAGGCTTAGGCTCGGATCCCAGGCTGGCTGCTTGCCCTGTCTCAGTGATTCCCTGCTGCCTCCATTGCTGGCATCGACACAAATGCAGCTTTGTATCTACTCACTACAAAAACCTTGAATCTGTTCTCTTCTCTCATTGATTCCTTAGCACTCAAAAGTAAGCTAATTATATTTCATGCAATTTAACTATATGCAAAATTTTTAATGACTAACCAAAATATAGGCAAGAGCCAACTTGAACTGTATCACCATATAAACTGTGTAAAGGATGGTTTAATATTTAAATAAGTGCCAATCTAAAAGAAGATGACAGAATGCATGTATTCACATAGATGAACAAACCCAAAGTGTTTTGTGTTGATTCTCATTTTCTAAATTGTGTCACTAAAATCAACTGTGACTCCAAATTCCCTGGTTGATTCAAGATCTATTTGAGAGGCTGCTCACTGACTTTAAAATGAAAAGTCTTCTAAAAGACAGTGCATCAAATGACCTTTTAATCATCAAGGAAAGAAAAATTTCCACAGTTTACTATACACTGAAACAGTAAAGAATTAATTTTGTCATGGCAAGACCACCATTAGAAGCATCTAAATTATTTAAGATAAACATAGGATAATTAGTTAGTTCTTTCTAGTCCACTAGTAAGTCATAGTTAACATGAATACAGTAGAGAGTCTTATGATTTATATCCTTCCAGCATATACTCACCTCTCTATTCCAGAAGATTATATATACCTAGATGGAAATTGTTGAGATCAAGATGGGAAATGACAATGAGAGGGAAAATCCAGGCATTAAATACGTGACTCTGGCACAAACTCATAAAAAAAAAAAAAAAAAAAATGTGGGGAAATTCGCTGATAGTAGTCTAACTGTTATAAGATCCTGGAACAATTTACAGAACTATGCAATGGAATATTCACTAAGGATTCAGCTTAACACATCTTGTAATGTCCACCCTTTCTGGATAGTAGAACATGTCTCCTGGTCTCAAGGTTCTTCCTAAGTGACTATTAAGAATGTATATGCTTTAAAAGTCAAAGTAGGTCCATAGTCCGCGAAACACTTCCAACCGTGCTTCTCAAATAGCACAATTCCAGCCACGTGTTTATTTTCCAGTTATCTACAAAAATTATAATGGCATTTATGTCTACCAGTTTAAATGTGGCACCTCTTCTTTACATATTAATAATATTTATTTCTTCATTAGCTTAAGACATTATTGCTACCTTCAGTATAGGTATAAGCAAAGGGAGCATTTTAATAAACAGCTTAGTCATGTCAATAGTTCATTAAAACTCTTCTTAGAAGCTTTTTTATCAGCAGTTTTGGGAAATCAGTACAGAGAGAAAAGCAAGCTTCCTGAGGTACGAACAGTGCCCAATAAAGCAAGTAACTATGTGCCACATATTCAGGAATGATAAAAAACACATGGTGGTAAACAGTTGGTTTCATTGTTTTTAAAAATGTTCTACTGTTACTTAAATCTATTGTTATGACATTTATATAATATAGGTAAGAGAAAAATTGTTACCATAAATGCAACATTCAAATAAACTGGAGAGTTATTTGCTTTTTAAGTTCTCATTATAAAAAGTCCAACATATGAACTTCTTTTAATTTTCTATTATCCTTAAGATAACAGGGACTTTTTCTCTTAAAATATAGCCTCAGCCAGCCGGGCGCAATGGCTCACACCTGTAATCTCAGCACTTTGTGAGATCGAGGTGGGCAGATCACAGGTCAGGAGACTGAGACAATCCTAGCTAACATGGCAAAACCTCATCTCTACTAAAAATATAAAAAATTAGCCAGGCATGGTAGCACACGCCTCTACTCCCAGTTACTCAGGAGGCTGAGGCAGGAGAATCGCTTGAACCTGGGAGGTGGAGGCTGCAGTGAGCCAAGATTGTGCCACCGCACTCCAGCCTGGGCGGCAGAGACAGACTCCGTTAAAAAAAAAAAAAAAAAATCTAGCCTCAGCCATATCATGATGAATCACCAGAAGTTTACATTTACTGTGACTCTGCCCTCTGTGAAGATGTTGGTTTAGGGTACCTTTAGCTTCACTGACAGTTTCAGCTGTCATCTAGGATATTGTGTCCTCAATACTGTAAATAATCTATGTGACCCTATGATTACTGAAAAATGGTTTCCACATATTGAAATGCCCCCAAATTCCTGGAATTCAAAGAGATCATATTTTCTCTGTTGCTGCCTTCAGCAGAAAATAAATATAAACTACTTATATTTGAAGTATTTGGGACCTATTAGGCCTCCAAAATTATTCATTTTAAATACATTTAGATAAAGAAGACATACTAAGGCCTGAAGGATTACAACTAATTTTTCCAAACATATATTCATATACTTTAGTTTTTATGCTTACTGGAGCATTTCTGCAATGGTGAGGACAAGCTTCCTAGGGTCATCTTTGAAAATATGTTCCTTTCAAGTTACATATCTGGTATCTGTGAAATTTTCAACTAACATAAAAGTTCTTCACAAGAACTACTGTGGGCTTCTGCCAAATCAAAATGAGGGCATGCCGTGAGTGATCAGAGGCCCACTGGCACATAAATGTATGTAACCTTTTATTAATGCCTTCTCCCAACCAAGCCAAGCACAAGGATGTGAGGCAAACTGACACATTGTGAGATTTCAAAAAAGATTCAGATTTCTTCAGTGAAAAGTCTCCTATCTCTCTGAAGATGATCCCCTGAAAGGCTGTGAATGTTAGTTTTCACTAACTCATACCACAAAGGAAAAAGGAAGAGTACAGTAAGGTTAAGAGGAGGCAGGAGATTTAGTTTTATTTGATAAATACATACCATTTACGATATTATAGACATTGTTTTAAGCATCGATAACTTATTGACTCAATAAATCCTCATGACTTCTAACTTTATGGTAACTTCTAACTTGATGGTTAGATATCATTATGCAATCCCCATGTCACAGAGGAGAATATAGAGGACAGAGAGATGAGGTAACCTGCTGGAAATCACTGGGCTTGTAAACTTCTAGGCCAGGATTTGAACCCAAGCAGCAAGATTCCAGAGTCATGCTCACAAGTGCCTTATCCTGCCTCTGCCAGCCACTGCTTCCCTAATTCTTCTTATAAATTCCACCCAAAAATCCAATAAAGAATGACAAGAAAACATCGTGATTACAAAGGAAAATAAAATTGTATAGTTTTGCCACTTCTTTCCTTCTCAGTTAAAGGCAACTATTTTTTCATTGAAAAAGATTTGTCTTCCAAACACAAATGACAAAAACAGCAGGGAAGGAAATGCTATTTTCAAGTTTCTAGGAGGTTATCATAAACAATGAAGAGAGAAAAACAAATTAAAGTTGGGAAAAAAATGGCATTTGACAGTATTTCTTCTACCTTGCTGCCTATGACAATTTGACTGCACTGTGTTCGGTGGCTGTCCATGGTGTGAAAATGAAAGATGACCATGCTTGGAAAGAAAAGAGAAGCATATTGTAAGCAAGTGTAAATGCACAGTAAGGTCTGAATGTTGTGGAAATAAGCCCAGGCTGCTTCTCAATTCATGAGTTTAGCTGAGACGGCAGAACAGATGACAAACAACAACAAACAGAAACACCATACCACACAATTCTCTCCAATACTGGGGATAAATATCCACAGCAGTTTATTTAATATGATGCTAATTTTCTTTCTTGTTTAACCAGTCTAAATATTTGCTGTCTATTAAATATTCATGTATTGTGTTTTAATATCTTCAGGTTTTCATTCTGTAAGGAATTAGTTTTTAAGTACCTGTAATCAAAATAATGCACTTTCCTCAAAATAACCACAAAAGCCTTTATTCAAAGATTTAGTATCAATTAATTGGTCAAAATATGGGTCTGGAAGAGAATTCAGTCTTCTTGGCATTTAACATTTCCAAACTGAAAAAAAATACTTCATTAAAAAAAAAAAAAAGGAAAGTTCACCTATTCCACCTATTCTCCGGTACAACCATTTTGTTTGGTTTTAACATCAATGGAAACTCAATAATAGTTATTTTATTTCTTCTTACAGTATCAGAAAGAGCCTAGTTATTTGTAAAATACTGGTATATTCAATCTGTTCCTTTTAGATATAAACTTTTTTAAAAATGATGTTTTATATCCAGGTGAAGTTTCATAAGTAGTATCAATTTACTCTAAGAAAATTAAGTAATAACTTTAATGTAATATTCATATTAGATATAGTAATATCCCATTAGTATTTAAAGTCTAGCTGCTAGTTTAAGAAAAATACTTGAGCAAAATCTTCTGATTTATCAAATCTGAAAATAAAAAATTTTCTATTAAAAAGGGGATGAGGGTACACTGTATTTTTCAAAAAGTCAATGTCAGAAAATACAAAGACTGTGGAAATGTCTGCAATTAAAGGAAAATAAGGAGACAACAAAATGCAATGCCTGACCCAAAGCTGTATCCTGTACCAAAAGGAAACATAGACTCTAAAGGAAATTATTGGCTCAATTGATAAAACCGAAATATAAATGGTAGGTTAAAGTATTTTATCAATGACAAATTTACTGATTGATAATTGCACTGTGGTTATAACAAACAAAACCTGATCCTTAGGAAATAACATACTAATGTGGATAGGTGCAAAGGGCCATGGTGTATAATATCCTCAGATAGTTCAGGACGGAAAAAAGTCTGAGACAGAATGAGAAAGAGCCCACAAATAATAAAGCAAATGGGGTAAAATGTTTAGATGAATCTGGGTAAAAGCTAGAGGAATGTTCTTTGTGTTATTTTTATTGTTGGCAAATTTTCTGTAAATCTGAAATAATTTCCAGATTAAAAGTAAAAACAACAATGAAGCACTATTGACCTGACCAACAGTATGAATTCAACTCCATGAAGTACACAAAAGCAGGGTCCCTGATGTTTGCCCTCAAGATATTGATGTTATTTTGTAGACTGTCACAGACATTCAAGTCTCAAAAGATGTTGGTCCACAGAGAGTGCAAGTTATTTCTAACATGAAGGTCTCTCCAAAAAGGCTCAGCCACTATAAACTCTGCCTCCACAATGAGAAGATGAGGCATATCCACCCTAAACAAAACAGTTACAGAATCACAAGGACATCCCCACGTTATCCCTGGAAATAAGGTCCTTCATACCACCAATCTATAGGCAATACTTTCTGGCTACTACCCTGGTGGTCCGGAATCAGAGAATACTTTATTTAGTGCCTACCATGTGCAGGCACCAGGCTATGTGCTAGGAAGAGAAAAGATGAATAAACTTTGACACTAGCCTTAAAGGAACTCACAGGCTAAGCAGAAAAAAGCACATACATTCTGTAATTAAATTAGAATCTATGAAATGCTGTTGTAACAAAGGTGTGTACCAAATGTTCTGAGAAGGCTGTAGTGAACAGATGAGACCAAACTTTTTTAGTTATTCAATATTTACTCTGTGTCAGAGAAAAGAACCTTAAGGATAAGTACCTGCTCCCCCTAGCTGATAGGAAAAGAAGAAGGGAATTCCAGATAAAATCCACTAATAACACAAGAGAATGGCAGGAAGTCAACCAAGTATAAGGTGTTTTCACTAGATAATAAGATCAGTATGGCTAGGAACACAGCATCACCTGGGAATGTGGATAATGGGGAAGGTAAACCAATTAGGGTCAGATGCTGAATGGCCTCGTATAACATGCTAAGGAACCACAAGATAATCCTGTGGAGGGAATGGTAGAATATTTTCAGTAAGAAAAATGTAAAGAAAGGGAAGAGAGAAAAGGAATAGCAGTTCACATGTAATTGCCATAGTCTTCAAATGTGATCAAATCTTGAATTGAGGCAACATCAACAAGGAAAGAGGCACACATGAGGTAAAATGGGTTGCGCTCAGCAAACCACTGATTGTGTAGGATGAGATGTAATGGAGGTAGGGAGTTAAGATGATACAATTTTCTAGCTTAAACTCTGGGAGCCATTAACAGTGATGGAGCGAACGGGAAAAGATGAAGTCAGCTTTGAGCATGTTGAGTTTGAAATTCGAGTGTAGTATGATTGGAGATGTTCAAGATAATTACAGGAGATACAGTGGACATCAGAATAGGAGTTAGGGTAAATAGAATGATTTTTTACATGTTCAGAATACATTTTAGGGTAACACTAAGGATAATTATATACATGATTGTGTACTTGTGTTCTATAAGGTAGATTGTGTAGATTGAGAAGACAGCTAAGGAAGATATCTTAAAATTGTCAGGAAGAAGTCAATCCAAAGGAAGGAAGAAGAATGAATGACAGCCAGAATTCACTGAGTACCTAACCCATATACCAAGTTCTGTGTACTCACAGTACTCTGTGTACTCTGTCTACTCTGAGTACACAGCACTTGGTATGTGGGTTAGGTACTCAGTGACCATGGTTCCACAAACATTCAATTCACTATGGTATGTCAGGCACCGGACACTTTGCTAGATCCTGGCTATCATATTAGCCTGTTTTCTGTTCTATCTGAATGACATACTAACTTCTAAGTTTGAATGTGGACAGAGTTCAAGTTAAGTTCTCATTCTATTCACTCTCTCCTTACACACTGAATTGCAAAATTCAACAAAGGACTTTATTTTAAAAGGAAGTATAATCAGGGTCACACTGGAACTTTTATAGACATTCAGGGCTTATAAAGCAACACAAAGGAAAAAAGGTTCACAAACTAATTCTTGAACGCATTCACCCCTCTTTTAAAAATTACTGATGGGCAAAATATCATAATAAACCATTGTTAAAATAATACAAATGTTCTGATTGCAACATGGCAATGCTAGCAATTCTGGGTTAAACAATAGCATCCTCCACATGAATGCCTGCAGATGCACAGCTGAGACCATGTGTGCCTGCACACACACACCCACACACAACCTCCTCAAGCAGACAGACTTCACAGTCAGAGCAACCTTTTAAACACTTTGCCTTTATCACCCACAGAGACCACCAGTCTAGTGCAATCATCTACCCTCTCATAGAGACCGTGATACCTGTAATCAGTAACTCAGCATAGCAACCAGGTTTTACAACTAACTCCATGAACCAATTTGTTCCATATTTAATTTTTCTCTTTAAATTTTATGATTAATGCACTGCCCAGATCTTCAATGTTTTTGGCCTCACAGGTCACTATGGAAAGTAGTCTGTTTTTCTTATATGATCATTTGAATAAATAATGCCCAGTCATCTGACTGAGAATATTCATTACACATGAGCTACAGAAAATAATTACTCACAGATCAAGTTTAGTAGCTTGAAAACAAATGACGTAAAATGATTTCTACAGAATTCTTCAAGTGATTTCTTCAGAAATGATCCGAATTTCATCTTATGAGCATTGCACAATTTTCCTTTTTCATTTGGTGAATATATTTCTCTTGGGTCAATATTCACTTTATGACTTTCTAATTCAGCAAATAAAGGCTCAGATCCAAAATGGCTTTGCCGTTTGTCTAGCATGTTAACAGAGCAATAATTATTTTACTGCTTCAATCTGGACAGTCAAAAAGATGACCTTATTTTGAACCTCCTGTAAGAGAGACAGTATTGTTTATAAATAAAATCTCATGCTCGAGAAAGCCTTAGCTTCCTAAGGAAGAAAGCAATCACTGTGTTTGCAGGCAGCTAATGTTCTGCCCTTTACTTTAGGTACATAGCATCTAGATTTTCATCAACATTTTAAAAATGTAGTTCTAAGTACAGAATCCTGTGTTTTGTTCATTCATAGCTGAAAACTATTCTGTTTAGGGAATATCCCACAAGCAGCTAGGATGCAAAAGGGACATTCTTTACTGAATCTTTTTACAAAGAAAATACTCCCACAGTTCTTAGTTCAGTCCCACAACATTCTTAAAGGGACATCTAATTAAAGAAGAGCCAGACATTTCTGTGAAGAATCAAAATGTTTTTTAAAAAAATTCTTCAAGGAAATTTTAAAGTACAGCCAAAAATAAATTAACAAAAGATGGATTCAAAATTGGAAACAATGCAGTCAGGTTTAAAAGTCACATTTTGAATTAAACAGGCCTCAACTCCAACATTTACAGGCTAGGTGACTTTAGACAAGTTATTTGATTTTGCTTGGACTCCACATGGAAATAACTGAATATACTATGTGTGAATCAACTAAATCCAGTGCTGAGTACCCATAGGCACTCACTTTCTCCTTGGCTTTCCATTTGATATTGTAAATAACAACATCATTAGAGAATTTCATAATTTTCACATTCTGTGTATGTGTGGTTTGATTTATATTTCAGTGATTACTTGCCATTCTGTAAACAAAGAATACCACAAAATATTCCATTTTGATATATGTTAAATTACCATCACAAGTGAATTCACAGGCTGTTATTTTTAATATTTGTTATTTGTAGAGCCTATGTGCTCAGAGAATAATGCAAAAGAAAAACCCATTCAAATGCAGATGTTGAAGTACATATTTAATTAATAAATATAAATGAGCTTATAATTTTAAAATATCCTGGGTCCTGATCCCATTGAATTGATTGCTCTAAATGACAGAATCATCAAATACTATATTGTCACTTCTTTTGTGCTACCTAGTAAACTGGATCAAACACAAAACCTCTTTAATGGAGCACTGTCCTCATTACATAACCAACCACTGACAGAAAAGGGAAGAAGGTCAAGTCCACTTTTGAAAAGCTCTTAAGTAACAGGTCAGAAGACAAAAAACATTAGGATGAAACCATTATAAGTTGTTGGCAGAAGAGGAAAGAAAAAGTTTTTAATCTTTGATTCTCAATTGTAAAAATTCCAAAAGATCATATTCATATTAATAAACATTTTTCATTTCAATGATGAATAGCCACCTACTGAAGTTGGAGAAACAGCAGCATACTCCTAATTGAAAACAGCAAGATTGTGTGTATTTTCCATTGTGTATTTTGGCTCTCCAAATGTTCAATTTGAGAACTCTGGTGCTAAGCCTTAGAAACACCCCCTGTTCTCCATAAGCTGACACATTCTTCGGACACACACTGCATGGATTCAGTATAATTAGAATACGCACAGTTGGAATGCGGTGCTTGAGGCCTTTGCATTTTTAAATCAGTTTGTGTGAATTTTAAGTGAATTATCAGCTATGGTGAGGGTGAAGCAACTCTGTATTTGGAAGGTTCTTAAAAGGAAATAATAGAACGCAAATGTTTTAATGTTCCTTTATCCTTTCAGAGAAACAGCCTCTGTCACACTTGCTACCTTCCGCCAAAGTCTACAAGGATCGAACTTAGTGGTAGCCAACTAAGCTAAATGATGCTTGTCCAGGTTTCCAAAACAAGTCTTCACAATTTTCCATTTATGAAAATTAAAGGTAAGAACTATACTTTATCATTTTGAACAACTACATTATTTAAAAAGTAAACTTAATTTTTAACTTTCCCATTCCCCTTCAAAACCCCAACCATTGCTTTTTAAGTCACGGCAGCAGCAGCAGCATAGTGCCCTGTTTCCTTACCTGATAAATAAGATCTCTCGACTGGAAGTCAATTTAGAATCAACATCATTTTTCTATTCAGGGCCCAGAACCAATATTCAGGCAAAAAAAAAAACGTTAGGCTCTCCAATTATAAACTATGTATCAAATGATCTTTCAAAAATGAGAAAACAATTTGGCTAACAACAACATAATATCTTCATATGCAGGAAATTCACTCACACTACTGATGAAACTATTCTACCAGATACCCTGTTAAAATACATTCTTTACTGCCTATCAGTCTAGGCCAGTGATTTGTAGATAGTTATGCAATTGGTCATATGAAATCTCTAGGTATATTCTTGAGGATATGTCTTGCTTATAGTTTTTTTTCTTTCTTTTTTTTTAATGGGAGTCTTGTGATTGCAGACATTCCAGCATTTGTCAGTAATGATGACACCATATTCTTTCACTCAACTGGACACTAACTCAGTAGATATCTTCTTGTCAGTAGACTGAAAAAGTCAGATAATTATCACTTCAGTAGAAGATCGTTTCAAATTAATGCTGTATTCCATGGAAGGATTGGAATACCCATGCTTCAAATTTTTATTGAGTATAAAAATTATGCAAAGAGATGTAAGACTTTTGGTTCAAAATCTAGTGGTCTACCAGTCTTTAATGTAGAATTCAAAGATATGTGGTCTTTCCTGGGTTTCAGAAGACAAATTTTCTAAGGTTACATGTGCCAGGAAATGTGATGTGTATGAAATACGAATAAAGACTTACACGGCCAAAGAGGCATAATAATTTTTAAAAAGATTTTATTTACAATATGATAAAGGAAAGCTCAGAAAAGGGTATATGTGGCAGTTATAAGGTCTGCAAAGTAATTCTGAGCTGACACTGGACAGACTATAAGCCGTAGTCATTGGTCAGGTAAAGGGTCATATATTTGAATGTGTGTGTACATGTAAGCGTGTGTGTGTGTGTGTGTGTGTGTGTGTGTGTGTGTGTGTGTGTAAGAAGTCAATACCATGAAACAGGAGTTCACTCTAGTAAAGGTAGCACACATTTCAATGTAATCGAAGATGTAAAGTAGATACCTGCCAGTTCATCAAAGATGATTTACTAGTTTATGAACCTAATATCCTCTTCACATATTTTTAAATAACAAAGGGACAGTTATTAAAAATATGTAAAGAGGATGATGATATGGTTTCATTTGCATTTTAGTCCTCTTAGGAAGAACTGAATTTTAAAAACTGGACTGTTTATCAACTGTAACTTTCCAAACATGTTCACGAATATTTTGTCAACATAGTGAGGTTTGAAAGGTATTTTTTCCTATCCAGTAGTGTTAAGCTGAATTATGAGAAAAAATTTATATTGTTGAGTTCCTCCTCCTCCACTATAAAGGCAGGCAAGCCTTTGCTTCCCATTGTTTTGAGGGTTTTATTTTTCCCCACCAAAACAAAAATGAACACCTATACTTCGCTTTTGTCCTCTAAAACCAAGGCTTCTTGAGAGTACTATGCTAGATCTTCATAGACAGGGGATTAACAGAGGAAAAGAAGTCATTATACGAAAAGGATACTGGCACACACATGTTTATACCAGCACAATTCACAGCTGTGCTGCTGTTGTATGGAACCAACTTAAATGGCCATCAATCAATAAATGGATAAAGAAACTGTGTGGTATATATATATGTGATGGAATACTACTCAGCCTTAAAAAGAAATGAATTAATTGCAGACTATATTCTAAGTGAAGTAACTCAAGAATGGAAAACCAAACATCGTATGTTCTCACTCATAAGTGGGAGCTAAGCTATGAGAATGCAAAGGCAGAAGAATGATACAATGGACTTTGAGAACTTGGGGAAGAGAGCAGGAAGCAGGTGAGGGATAAGACAACAAATTGGATTCAGCGTATACTGCTCAGGTGATGGCTGCACCAAAATCTCACAGTTCACCACTAAGAACTTAGTCATGTAACCAAATACCACCTGTTCCCCAAAAACCTACAGAAATAATTTTTTCAAAAAAAGACAGGGATTCATAACAGTCATCAAACATTCTCGAGACCCGTATGCCATAAATAGAATGTGCATGAAATCCTTACAATTCAGTGAGGTAAATATTACTATCTACATTTTTGCAATGGCAAAGGCATATAGCAGTTATGATTAGATGGCAGAAAAACAAAGCATTGGCTATATACCCTGGACTCTGAGTTGAGAGATCATGATTCCCCTCTAGTGATCCTTCATGGGGCCATGCTTCTTGTCCCATTCATCTTGCCCTGACTACCATGCTACTCAAAGTATGAGTCAAGGGACAACAACAGTGATATGACTGGGAAATATGTTATACAGACAGAATTGAAGGCTCTTCCCCAAGCCTACTGAATCAAAATTCTTGTTTTAAAAAGACTCCATGGTGATTCATTTGCATATTAAAACTTGAGAAGCAGTAACTTAGAATACAGCCTAACCATACAAAAACAGTTTTTGCACTATTATAAGTTCTCTGGTTCCCCATTCCAGAGTGGAATTATGAAAATACTGACAAGTGAAGCAAGAGGATTATCTGGAGGCAAAAAGAGTAGAATTAAATATATCATACTTAACAGTCCAAATGGCAGTGCTATCATTTGTTTGACACTCACCTAACTACCCACACAGCTCTTCTTCCTCTGACATCGTCTCCTATCTTGGTCTTCCTCTTCCTCCCACTGTATCTCCCTCTCGCATTTCTCTTCTACCTGCTTTTCCTTGGCCTCCTTTTGTTTCCTCCTTTTATTTTCATTCTACTTTGACGCTCATATATTCCTCCATTTATTCTCTTCTCTATGTCTTTCTCTCACCCAATTTCATCCCTGTAATTCTCTTACATAATAATAAATGTAAATCACATTTACATATTTGTGTTTGTCCTTTTGCATTGCTATAAAGGAATACCTGAGCTTGGGTAATTTATAAAAAAAAAATAGGTTTATTTTGGCTCATGGATCCGCAGGCTGTACAGGAAGTGTGGTGCTAGTATCTGCTTCTAGTAAGGGCCTCAGGAAGTTTACAATCATGGAGGAAGGTGAAGGAGGAGCAGGCACGTCACATGATAAGAGAGGGAACAAGAGAGATTGGGAGAAGGTGCCAGGCTCTTTTAAATAGCCAGATTTCCTAGAGTGAGATCCCACTCATTACTATGAGGACAGCACCAAGCAATTCATGAGAGATTCCCCACCATGACTCAAACACCTCCCACTATGCACACCTCTAACACAGAGATCACATTTCAACAGACATAGAGGGGGACAAAACATCCAAACCCTATCAATATTCTATTCTCCTTGACTAATACAAGGCTTTGTTAGTGCTTGGATCTTTAGGGGAAAAAGAGGTTCTCTATCTCTGAATGTACACACTCATAAAGAAATTCAACAGATAAAAGAATAATACCGATCTCAAATGTTTAAAATGCATACACATATGCACTTGTAAGCTTCATCACATAAACATTAAAGATAATCAGAGATAGAACCAACAAAACATATACTGAATTAGAGATAAACACCTTGAAACCACCTGTGGAAGATTTTTAAATGGCCACAAAGTTTTTGACACTGCCTCAGGGAGAAGTGAGGTCTGCATTACTTCTCCTGAAATCTGGACAGGCTTGGAATTGCTTCCACCAACAGAATGCAGTAGAAATAGCAGTATATAAAATTTCCTAGCTAGTCCTTAAGTGACAATAAAACTTTCTCTTAGAATTTTTGGAGTGGGAAGCTTCCCTCTTTGGAAGCTTTCTCTTAGGGGGTCCCTCTCAAAAACCAGATGCCATGCTGTGAGAAGCCCAGGACACAAAGTATGAACATATGTAGGCAGTCCAGTTCATGGCCCAGGCAAACCCAAATCTACAATCATCCCTGCCCACAAGCTAAACATGGGAGTGAAGAAGCCTTCAGATGACTCTAGCCCCAGCCCATTCATGTCTTTCTAGCTGAGACCCCAGGCATCATGGAATAGAGATTAAAAGTACCCTGTAGCTTGTCTTAATTCCTGACCTAAAAAAATCCATGAGCAAAATTTAAAACTAAGTTGTTTTATGTTACTAAGTTTTAGGGTGATTTGTTACACAGCAATAGATACTGGAATAAGGTCCATAATTAAAAGAAAGAAAATCCATTATTAGATCTTTTAGGTATTTCAGTACCAGATTTTCCTCAAATGGGATATAAAATAAACTACCTCTTATTTAGGGAAGCATGTCACAGTGTGCTTTTACTTTTTACTCATTTCAATCTTTTTGATGATGTGCTTCTTAAACCATATTTCAAACAAAATTTCTAATACAGAAGGTAGAAAAAAGGTTTTTATGTATGTTCATTTATTTCTACCTACTCTTCATATAATAAGATACCTTCTTTTAAATAATTAGCCTTAGGCAGGAAGACCATCATAACATAGTATTTCTCCACTAACACAGAAACCTCACATTAAAAAAAAAAAGAATCTTGTTCAACTTCCCCACTTAAATCCTAACATTATACACATTTTGAACCAGATGTTGTCCCTAGTCACAATGTCCTACTTTTTTTCATTTCACTAAGTTCATATTTACTGCTAAAATATTTCTTTTAAAATTTCATTTGCATATCAGGGAAAATAAACAAAACACAAAAATGAAAGCCAACTGATTCACTTATTTCCTCTATGCTGACAGATTTCATAGAAAGCGCTTTTGTAATAAAAAAAATATTAATGAAGTAGCAATGCTTTCTGCAGACATTTGCTCCTCTGTCTACTTCATTTATAAATACATTTTAATGAGGTAATAGAGACTACACAGCTCTGCAAGTGTTCCTTTTTTCTAACATTTGTTCTGAATTCAAAGATTAGAAACAGCTAATCTGCTGCATTTTGGGGGCTGATTTGTGAATACAGCATTTAAAGCACATTGTTCGAGCATCTGGAAAGCTAACATCTCATAAATAGCCCATCCTCCCAAACATATGATTAGACAATAAGGGTAATCTGAAATTTGTTTAAAATCAGTAGCCATAAAGTAGATACAGTGTACTACAAATTGTCCCTCCCTCCTTCCCCACCCTCCATCCAGAGTGTGTATTGAAATATGGCTTAATGGGCCTTCATTTGCCAAGAAGACATTCAGAGTGGAGTTTGTCTTTGTACAATTAAATTATGCACATTGTCAAATCTTCTCATTTATTTAAGGAATCCATATTTTACTGAATTAATCTAAGAATTAAGTCAGGTCTACCAGGATGTACTCTGTATTTCCTGAAATGCATATATTTATCTGTGTGTGTGTATTTAACCATAACAATCAACAGACTTAAGAAAGGGCATGGTTCAAATAGACAAAGTCTACCTTCAAATCAATACATAGAAAAAACATCGCATTTAGCACACTGGGAGTCATAAGTATACCAAGCTTAACATAATATCCCATTGAAACTTGTTTCTTTATTGTTTTGTTTTCTGGGTTATTTTTTTTTTTCTCATGTGTTTGTTCTTGAGACAGGGTCTTGCTCTGTTGCCCAGGCTGGAGTGCAAAGGCATGATCATGGCTTACTGCAGCCTCGACCTCCTGTGCTTAAGCAATCCTCCCACCATAGTCTAGGCATGTGCCACCATGCCTAGCTAATATTTTTGCAGAAATGAGGTTTCGTCATATTGCCCAGGCTGGTCCCAAACTGCTGGGCTAGAGGGATATGCCTGCCTTGGCCTCCCAAAGTGTTGGGTTTACAGGCATGACCCACTGCACCCAGCAGAAACTTGTTATCTAAGTCAATAAAGAAGAAATCATTATTTCTGATTAACATATCCTATAACTGATCTGTTCATGAATTTATAAAGTCATTACATCAGTAGCTAACATTCATTGAGTAATATATAATACTTGCCAGGCACAGAGCTTAGTGATCTACATGGATTATTTCATAAATGCCTCAATACAACACTATTAGGTAATACTATTAGTCCCCATTTTACAGATAAGAAAACTGAGGGAAAGTTTATTTATAAAGTAGGTCTAAGTTACACAACTACAAAAGCTTATAGAATCTTCAAGTTTGAAAGAAACATTTAAGATGGGCTAACAAAACTGTCTTTTGTAAATGGGAAAACTGAGGCCAGAACAGTTTAAGGTCATAGTAAAGTTAGTAGCTGAATGAGATCGAAAGCCAGTTCCAGCAGTCATTAGAATGTTTGCTTTTTGTTTGTTTTTTGAGGCGGAGTCTTGCTCTGTTGACCAGGCTAGAGTGCAATGGCCTGATCTCAGCTCACTGCAACCTCCATCTCCCTGTAGAAGTGATTCTCCTGTCTCAGCCTCACAAGTAGCTAGGATTACAGGCATGTGCCACCATACCCAGTTAATTTTTGTATTTTTCATAGAGAGGAAGTTTCACCATGTTTTTTATTTTTTCATTCTGTTTATCGGTTTTCAGCTTCTTACTCTCTTCTCCCCATTTACATTCATCCTTCCTAAGTTTGCTGTATGTTCTTCTAGGCCATTCTTTCATGATTTACTGATTATTTAATAATCACTTATGGATATCCATAATCAACAAACATAGAATTATTTTTTATTTATGTGCATGTTATATACCATAAGTATGTTGCTTTATTTGTCCAAAATTATGGTTAGGGGACCTGTCCATGTTAATACATGTATGTATATCCCAGTCATTACCTTTAATTTCCAGTTATTTCTATCCGACTAACATGCCATATTATTATTAATTACTTTGTTTTCCTCATGAACAAACAATGCTACAGTGGATATATTTGTACATGTCTCCTTGGGCTTATTTGTAGAAGTTTCTGATTCAATGTATCTATGTATTTCCAATTTCAGAAAATATGGCCAAATACTTTTCCAAAGCGATTATATCAACTCACACTTTCACACACTATAGAAATAATTCCCACTCTACCACTACCACCAAAACTTCTCTAATATATGACATAATAACCAAACTCGTTGGGAACATGAAATGCTGCTTTCATCCTTATTTTATCCATTTTCCTGAGTACCACTTTTAGATTTCCTTTTCTCTAAATAGTTTATCACTCATGCATTTCTCCATTGGCATGTTTGCATTTCTCTTATTTATTTATAAGATTTTTCTGTTTGTCTGTTACATATGTTGTTTTCCTTCAGCAAAAACTTGGCCTTTAGCTTTTTTAATAGTATCCTTTAGAGACTTTACTTGTAGTGTAAAATTATCTACTTCTTATTTAGCTCAATAAAATCAAATTTATAACTGCATACATGTTTTTCATGCTAGAAATGGGCACCCTTATTTGTAACCTCCTCAAAGAAAATTGAGAAAAGAACAAGAATTAGACTAACTTCTTTTTTGCATGGAGTAAAATGCTCCAGAACAACTATTTCAATCTTTGAATATTATTCATTGGTTTTTAGTGGAATTATCCTTTCATTTTCTACTATTTTATTTAAAGTAAAAATATTAATATATTTATGATTTTTATTAAAATAACATTATCCATCTTAACAAGGCTCCAAGTGACTTACTAGTATAAATTTTGTTAATGGACTCATTTATGGAATTTTATTTTATTCCTTTTGTACCTGGGTATCATACTTTGCAAATGCATCCTTCTTTCTCTCAAGTCAGTTTTTTTATTACCAAGATAACCTCCATAGTACCACTTTCTATTTTTAAGCTTCCTGCGAAGTTGGAAATACAAGCTATGTACACACCTGAAGAATAGTATGTAAGAAAGCAATTATAAGAACAAGATTATTTTTTCCTACAATTTATTAACTATAAAGTATTTCTTTAAAATATTTCTCAAAAAGTTAGGGTGAAAAAACAATCAAACGTTTGAAAGGTGGCACCTAAAGAATGTTTATCCTGTCCCAGGTTATTCTTCAGGAAATCATGCGAATGAATAAATAGTACATTAACTAGCTCTACACATCTAACAACCTGCCATTAATTGTGTAAGATAATATAATCAGGCAAAATGATTGTCAAAATTCTATTCTTTTATAATAAACCTGTTAAAGTACACACATACAATCTATTCTCAAAAGCCAAAAGAGCACTTACAGCAGCTATGAAGCTAATTTCATTTTAACATTCAGCTACTCAAAATGGGATAGGCAACTTCCCCTCCTTTACTATATTGTATCTGCTGAAATAAAAACCATTACTAACAAACCAAAGGCAGTGCGCCTCAGAGGAAATGGATTCTGATGATGTCAGACATTTATTGTTTCTTCTAGAACAGAATAGAATTGAACAGCCTTTGCCATCAAGTAGGAAACATCTCAGTATAAGAATATTTATAATATAGTATTCTACTTTACAATTGACTCCATATCCATTTTCTGAGTGATCTCCAAATAACTTTACTTTGGTTGACTTATCTTCCTATACATTGAAATTGCTATTTGTTGAATTCAACCAATTTCAATTTCATATATGAAAAAGCAATCCTTTTACTCCTCTATTTTCTATCCATCAGACCCATTACAGACTAGATAGCAGTGAGACTGAAAAAAAAGAAAGAAAAAACGAAAAAGCTCTCAAGAGAGTAGCTATTCAAACCTCTCAAGGCAAAATACAGAGCAAAGGAAGGCTGCTCACTTCCTAAAGAGGATGTCCTTCTCAATCTTCCCCTGATGGAGATCCCCTCCACAGATTTCCTACAAGAAGAGACCTATTATTCCTTTAAAAAGTAATTACATGAAATTTAAAATTAAATACTATAGTTCATAAAACTTTAATTTGTTTTCAATTATATGAATATTTTTAAGTAAGGTTTCTCAGTAAAAACACTATTGAGTTTTATCAAACTGGCTCTGCTATAGACAGAAGCTGTCAACCATTCATTGTTCTAGTAGAAGAATGGGTTCACCCAAGTTGTGATTTGGGCAAAAATATAGCTGTACCACTGATCTAGTTTGTTTTTATTTTGACATACTGTTGTTGAACTTCCATTTTATCTCATTTGTTTGAAAGAGAGGCATGAGTTTTTTAACTGACTTTTTCCCTCTAACATGATTCTCCTTAGTTTCTTTCATAAGGTGCAAACATCATACATTTCAATCAAATATTTCTTTTTCATTAAGCTGAGTCCTCACATATAACCAAATTCTGGGTTTAGTTAGCCCTAAATTTTAGAAACAAAGTGAATTTAAAAAAGCATACTCTTTTTTTTTTAATATATATATTTTGTTGCACTTTAGGCTCTGGGATACATGTGAAGAACATGCAGGACTGTTGCATAGGTACAGACATGGCAATGTGGTTTGCTGCCTCCATCCCCATCACCTATATCTGGCATCTCTCCCCATGTTATCCCTCCTCAACTCCCTACCCCCTGCTGTCCCTCCCCTAGTTACACTGTTGATGGGAGTGTAAATTAATTTAACCATTGTGGAAGACAGTGTGGTGACTCCTCAAAGACCTAGAAATAGAAATTCCATTTGACCCCAGGAATCACATTACTGGGTATATATCCAAAGGATTATAAATCATTGTATTATAAGGACACATGCACACAAATGTTCACGGCGGCCCTGTTTACCACAGCGAAGATCTGGAACCAATCCAAATGTCCATCAATGATAGACTGGACAGTGAAAATGTGGCACATATACATCATGAAATACCATGCAGACATAAAAAACGATGAGTTCATGTCCTTTGTAGGGATGTGGATGAACCTGGAAACCATCATTCTCAGCAAACTGACACAAGAACAGAAAATCAAACACCACATGTTCTCACTCATAGGTGGGTGTTCCACAATGAGAACACATGGACACAGGGAGGGGGAGCATCACACACTGAGGTCTGTCAGGGGAACTAGAGGAGGGGACAGCGGGGGTGGGGAGTTGGGGAGGGGATAACATGGAGAGAAATGCCAGATATAGGTGATGGGGGAGGAAAGCAAACCACATTGCCATATATGTACCTATGCAACAATCCTGCATGTTCTTCACATGTACCCCAAAATCTAAAACATAATTTAAAAATATATATATATATATATATATAAAATAAAAGTGTTCCTATTCCTCCACATCCTCTCCAGCATCTGTTGTCTCCAGTTGTTTTAATGATCACCATTCTAAGTGGCGTAAGATGGTATCTCAATGTGGTTTTGAGTTGCATTTCTCTAATGAGCAGTTATGATGAGCATTTTTTCATATGTTTGTTGGCCTCATATGTCTTCTTTTGGAAAGTGTCTGTTCATATCCTTCACCCACTTTTTGATGGAGTTGTTTTTTTCTTATAAATCTGTTTTAGTTCTTTGTAGATTCTGGATATTAGCCCTTTGTCAGAAGGGTAGACTGCAAAAATGTTTTCCCATTCTGTTGGTTGCCAGTTCACTCTAATGATTGTTTCTTTTGCTGTACTGAAGCTCTGGAGTTTAATTAGATCCCATATGTCTACTTTGGCTTTTGCTGCCAATGCTTTTGGTGTTTTAGTCATGAAGTGCTTGCCAATGCCTATGTCCTGAATGGTTTTGCCTAGATTTTCTTCTAGGGTTTTTATGGTGTTAGGTCTTTTGTTTAAGTCTTTAATCCATCTGGAGTTAATTTTAGTGTAAAGTGTCAGGAAGGGGTCCAGTTTCTGCTTTCTGCACACGGCTAGCCAGTTTTCCCAAAACCATTTATTAAACAGGGGAATCCTTTCCTCATTGCTTGTTTTTGTCAGGTTTGTCAAAGATCAAACGGTTGCAGATGTGTGGCATTAATTCTGAGACCTCTGTTCTATTCCATTGGTCTATATCTCTGTTTCGGTACCAGTACCATGCAGTTTTCATTACTGTAGCCTTGTAGTATAGTTTGAAGTCCAGTAGCATGATGCCTCTAGCTTTCTTTTTTTGCTTAGAATTGACGTGGCTATGAGGGCTCTCTTATGGTTCCATTTGAAGTTTAAGGTGGTTTTTTCCAGTTCTGTGAAGAGGGTCATAGGTAGTTTGATGGGGACAGCATTGAATCTTTAAATTACTTTGGGAAGTATGGGCATTTTCACAGTATTGATTCTTCCTAACCATGAGCATGGAATGTTTTTCCATCTGTCTGTGTCCTCTCTTATTTCCCTGAGCAGTGGTTTGTAGTTCACCTTGAAAAAGTCCTTTACATCCTTTGTTAGTTGTATTCCTAGGTATTTTATTCTCTTTGTAGTAATTGTGAATGGGAGTTTGCTATTGATTTGGCTCTCTTTAAGTCTGTTATTGGTGTATAGGAATGCTTGTGATTTCTGCACATTGATTTCTATCCTGAGACTTTGCTGAAGTAGCTTATCAGTTTCAGCAAATTTTGAGCTGAGACAATGGGGTCTTCTAAATATATAATCATATTATCTGCAAATAGAGACAATTTGACTTCCTCCTTTCCTAACTGAATACCCTTTATTTCTTTTTCTTGCCTGACTGCTCTGGCTAGAACTTCCAATACTATATTCAATAGGAGTGGTGAGAGAGGGCATCCTTGTCTAGTGCCAGATTTCAAAAGGGAATGCTTCCAGTTTTTGCCCATTCAGTATGATATTGGCTGTGGGACTGTCATAAATAGCATTTATTATTTTGAGATACGTTCCATCGATACCTAGTTTATTGAGAGTTTTTAGCATAATGGTTGCTGAATTTTGTCGAAGGCATTCTCTGCATCTACTGAGATAATCATGTGGTTTTTGTCTTTGGTTCTGTTTATGTGGTGAATTACGTTTATAGACTTGCGTATGTTGAACCAGCCTTGCATCCCTGAGATGAAGCCTACTTGATCATGATGGATAAGCTCTTTGATATGCTGTAGCAATCAGTTTGCTGGTATTTTATTGAAGATTTTTGCGTCTATGTTCATCATGGATATTGGCCGGAAGGCTTCTTTTTCTTGCTGAGTCTCTGCTGGGTTTTGGTATCAGGATGATGCTGGTCTCATAACATGAGTTGGGAAGGATTCCCTCTTTTGGATTGTTTGAAATAGTTTCAGAAGGAGTGGTACCAGCTCCTCTTTGTATGTCTGGTAGAATTTGGCTGTGAACCCATCTGGACCTGGGCTTTTTTTGGTTGGTAGGCTATTAATTGCTGCCTCAACTTCAGCCCTTGTTATTGGTCTATTCAGGGTTTTGATTTCTTCCTGATTTAGGCTTGAGAGGGGGATAGTGTCCACGAATTTATCAATATTTTCCATGTTTACTGGTTTATGTGCATAAAGTTTTTTGTAGTAATCTCTGATGGTAGTTTGTATTTCTGTGGAATCGGTGGTGACATCCCCTTTATTGTTTTTTATTGCATCTATTTGATTCTTCTCTCTTTTCTTTTTATTAATCTGGCTAGTGGTCTATTTGTTGATCTTTTCAAAAAACCAGCTCCTGGATTTATTAATTTTTTGAAGTTTTTTTTGTGTCTCTATCTCCTCCAGTTCTGTTCTGATCTTAGTTAATTCTTGTCTTCCGCTAGCTTTTGAGTTTTTTTGATCTTGCTCCTCTAGCTGTTTCAATTTTGATGATAGAGTGTTGATTTTAGATCTTTCCTTGGTTCTCACGTGGGCATTTATTGCTATAAATTTTCCTCTAGACACTGCTTTAAATGTGTCCCAGAGATTCTGGGATGTTGTGTCTTCGTTCTCGTTGGTTTCAAAGAAGATCTTTATTTCTGCCTTCATTTCATTGTTTATCCAGTCAACATTCAAGGGCCAGTTATTCAGTTTCCATGAAGTTGTGCGTGTCTGTTAGTTTCTTAATTCTGAGTTCTAATTTGATTACACTGTGGTCTGAGAGACTGTTTGTTATCATTTCCGTTCTTTTGCATTTGCTGAGGAGTGATTTACTTCCAATCATGTGGTCAGTTTTGGAGTAGGTGTGATGTGGTTCTGAGAAGAATGTATATTCTGTGGATTTGGGGTGGAGAGTTCTGTAGATGTCTGTTAGGTCTGCTTGGTCCAGATCTGAGTTCAAGTCCTGAATATCCTTGTTAATTTTCTGTCTCATTGATCTGTCTAATATTGACAGTGGGGGTGTCAAAGTTTGCCACTATTATTTGTGTGGGAGTCTAAGTCTCTTTGTAGGTCATTACAAACTTGCTTTATGTATCTGGGTGCTCCTGTAATGGGTGCGTATATGTTTAGGATCATTAGCTCTTCTTGTTGCATTGATCCTTTACCATTATGTAATGCCCTTCTTTGTCTCTTTTGATCTTTGTTGGTTTAAAGTCTATTTTATCAGACTAGGATTGCAACTCCTGCTCTTTTTTTGCTCTCCATTTGCTTGGTAAATCTTCCTCCATCCCTTTATTTTGAGGTTTTGTGTATCTTTGCATGTAAGATGGGTTTCCTGGATACAGCACACCAATGGGTTTTGATTTTTTATCCAATTTGCCAGTCTGTATCTTTTGATTGGGGCATTTAGCCCATTTACATTTACATTTAGCCCATTTACATTTAAGGTTAATATTGTTATGTGTGAATTTGATCCTGCCATTTTGATGCTAGCTGGATGTTTTGTGCATTAGTTGACACAGTTTCTTCATTGTGTCGATGCTCTTTACCATTTGGCACATCTTTCGAGTGGCTGATATTGATTGTTCCTTTCTATGTTTAGTGCTTCTTTCAGGAGCTCTTGTAAGGCAGGCCTGGTGGTGACGAAATCTCTCAGCAATTGCTTGTCCATAAAGGTCTCAGCAATTGCTTGTCCATAAAGGATTTTATTTCTCCTTCGCTTATGAAGCTTAGTTTGGCTGGGTATGAAATTCTAGGTTGAAAGTTCTTTTCTTTAAGGATGTTTAATATAGGCCACCACTCTCTTCTGGCTTGTAGGGTTTCTGCAGAGAGATCCGCTGTAAGTCTTATGGGCTTCCCTTTGCTGGTAACCCGACCTTTCTCTCTGGCTGCCCTTGGCACTTTTTCCTTCATTTCAACCCTGGTGAATCTGATGATTATGTGCCTTGGGGTTGCTCTTCTTGAGGAATATCTTTGTGGTGTTCTCTGTATTTCCTGTACTTGAATATTGGTCTGCCTTGCTAGATTGGGGGAAGTTCTCCTGGTTAGTATCCTGAAGAGTGTTTTCC
Organism: Ateles fusciceps; assembly: GCA_036589455.1. Lineage (NCBI taxonomy): Eukaryota > Metazoa > Chordata > Mammalia > Primates > Atelidae > Ateles > Ateles fusciceps. The sequence goes on from JAZHEH010002565.1 coordinate 6,884,337, forward strand.
AGCTTGGATTCATTCTCTCTGTCTCATTCAGGTACACCTATCAAATGTAGATTAGGTCTATTCACATAATCCCATATTTCTTGGAGGCTTTGTTCATTTCTTTTCACTCTTTTTTCTCTAACATTGTCTTCTCATTTTATATCATTGAGTTGATCTTCAATCTCTGATATCCTTTCTTCAGCTTGGTCGATTCTGCTACTGAAACTTGTGTATGCTTCACAAAGTTCTCGTGTTGTGTTTTCAGCTCCATCAATTAATTTATATTCTTTTCTAAGCTGTTTATTCTCCTTAGCATTTCGTAAAATCTCTTTTCAAGGTTGTTAGTTTCTTTGCATTGGGTTAGAAGATGTCCTTTTAGCTCAGAGAAGTTTGTTATTACCCACATTCTGAAGCCTGTTTCTGTCAATTCATCAGACTCATTCTCCATCCAGCCTTGTTCCCTTGCTGGGGAGGAGTTGTGATCCCTTGGAGGAGGAGAGGTGTTCTGGTTTTGGGTGTTTTCATCCTTTCTGTGCTGGTTTCTTCCCATCTTTGTGGATTTATCTACCTGTGGTCTTTGTAGTTGGTGACTTTCAGACGGGGTCTCTGAGTAGATGCCCTTTTGTTGATGATGAAGTTATTTCTTTCTGTTTTTTAGTTTTCCAATAGTCAGGTTCCTCTACTTTAGGAGTGCTGGAGGTCCACTCCAGACCCTGCTGGCCTGGGGATCACCTATAGAGGCTGCAGAACAGTAAGGGTTGCTGCCAGTTTCTTCTTCTGTTATCTTTGTCCCAGGATACCCACCAGATGTCAGCCTGAGCTCTCCTTTATGAGGTGTCTCTTTGGATATTTGGGGGTTGGGGAGCTGCTTGAGAAGACAGTCTGTCCCTTATAGGAGCTCAAGTGCTGAGCTGTGAGCTCCACTGTTCTGTTCAGAACTGCTGGGAATGTACATTTACGTCTGCTGCAGCAGAACTCATAAGAAGGTGGGGCTTTATTTATAAGTTCCTGACATGCTGCTGCCTTTTTTCAGAGATGCCCTGCCCAGCGAGGAGGTAGCCGAGTCACAGTCTGCCAGCAGAGGCATTGCTGAGCTGCTGTGGGCTCTGCTCAGCTGCTGTGTGAGCTTCCTTGTGGTTTTGTTTATAGTGGTATAGTTAGAACTGCCTCAGTAATGGAGGTCTGCCTCACTAATGGTGGACTGTCTCTGTAATGGCGGACTGCCTCGGTAGTGGTGGATTGCCTCGGTAATGGCGGACTGCCTCGGTAATGTCAGACTGCCTAGGTAATGGCAGACTGCTTCAGTAATGGTGGACTGCCTCAGCAATGGTGGACTGTCTCAGTAGTGGTGGACTGCCTCGGTAGTGGACTGCCTTGTTAATGGCGGATACCCTTCCTCCCCACAGAGCTGGACCATCCTGGGTCCAGCTGTGCTTGCTGTGAAACTCTCAATCAGAGCATTTCAGATTGCTGGTCTTTGTGGGGGTGGGACCCGCTGAGCCAGATCACCTGGCTCCCTGTTTCAGCTCCCCTCTTTTTCAGTTGAATGGGTGACTCTGTCTCCCAGGTGTTCCAGGCACCAGCTGAAACAGCACCCAAATTTGTGTGAGCTTTTGTGCGGAGACTCGTGGCACTTTTCTGCCCCGTGAGTCTCCTAGTCTGTGGGCAGTAAACATTTGTTTGGAAATGCAGTGATCACTCACCCTCAGCGTTCTTGCTGGGAACTCTATTCCAGAGCTGTTCTTATTTGGCCATCTTGGATCAAGTCAAAAGCATACTCTTAATAATTTAATGATTGGATTTTCAGTTTATAATTTACTAAAATAAATAAATAATTTTTCTCCTAATGTTTATTTTCTATTTTACTAAATATTAGTGGCATTAATCTTGTAAGAGATATACTAAAATTGTAATCACAATAATAAACTACTAACATTTATGGGGCAATTCTTACCTGTTAGGCACCTGTTAGGCAATTCTTACCTGTTAAGCATTTTACACAGATTATCTCTTTTAGTGCTTATATAGTCTATAAAGTAATTAGGAAAAAAGAAACTGACTCATCCATGTTAAGTAATTAGCCAAAGGTTATATGGATAAAGGTGGTGGAGCTAATATTCTCATTTAGTTAGAGAACTCCACAGTCAATGTTTTAAATGCCATGATTACCTTCTGTTACACAACTAAAGAGACCTGAGTTGCATAGTGCTGAGACCTGGTTTCTTTCTCTGAGGAACTAACTTATCCTTCTATATTTGTGAGTTTACAATCTAATAAATTAAACTTAACACACACAAAAAAAATACAAATTCAGGAATCCCAACCAATAAGTAAATTTATTTAAAAATGTGTCATGTACTCATGCTATGAATGCTGTTCATATACTGAAAAAAAAAATCATTTTATGGAAATACTGGGGCAGTTAAAGAAAACAAGAAGCTCAAAACTCTTCATTGATTTTACTTAGCATCTTGGTTATGTTAGCAGACACTAATAATAATTTGCATTTCACATATCTTTCCCTCTTTTATTGGCTTGAACAACTGAAAGCTAGGTGACAGGTTCAACTCTTGCTTTCTTATGGGGTAAAAACTTGTAAGTACATAGCACACTTTACTTTCACAGGCAAAATAATGTCGATCTAAGTAAATTAGTTGCTTCTTTTTTTTTTTTTTTTTTTTTTTTGAGACGGAGTTTCACTTTTGTTACCCAGGCTGGAGTGCAATGGCACGATCTCAGCTCACTGCAACCTCCGCCTCCTGGGTTCAAGCAATTCTCCTGCCTCAACCTCCCGAGTAGCTGGGACTACAGGTGTGCGCCACCATGCCCAGCTAATTTTTGTATTTTTAGTAGAGACAGGGTTTCACCATGTTGACCAGGATGGTATTGATCTCTTGATCTCGTGATCCACCCACCTCGGCCTCCCAAAGTGCTGGGATTATAGGCGTGAGCCACCGTGCCGGGCCTGTTTCTTTAGATCTACAACTTTGACTAAACAGTTGCTGCTTCTCATTCAATGATTCCCTTCCCCCAATCTCCACTGACCAGCCTCATTGAAAACCTGTCACTTCTGGGCTTTGGTTTTGAACAAATTACTTTTAAATCTGAGTTTGACCAATAATATATTTCCCCCAGTCCAGGACCCCTTTTCATAGTTCAAGTCATAATAAAACCCAATATAACATATTAAAAGTAAAAATGTGTAAGAAATATTATTTAAAAGTTATGAACTAAGTATCAAGGCAGATCAGAAGAAAGAGAGGTCTCCCCAGATGAGACAATCAAGACCAGCTTCACAGAGGAAGTGGTATGAGAGCATGACTAAATCGAAACAGACTAGAGAAAAGACATTTCAAACAAAAAGATGTCTGCTTGGGAATATCAAATACACCTAGCCAACCACAAAACTAAGATGTTTGGAAAGCAAACGGGAGCTGATTTAAGGGGCTGAGGTCAGGCTGAGGTTCTGGTATTCTATCTGGCAACTGTAAGGAGTTACTGAAGATTTTTGAACCATGAAGTCTGAAGTCACAGCAGTGAATTAGAAAAATTAATATGCTAACTGGAAGTAGGATAGAGCCTGAAAAGTTTATTATAAGGTCAGGGGCTGAAAGAGTGGTCAACGGTTTGGAGAAGCTTGAGGAACTATTTAGTCACGTTGTAGGTGGGGTACTTCTCAAGAATGATGGCAGGTGATAGGTAAAGAGAGCTGTAAGCCAGGTATTGGCAAGCTTGGTTGCTAGAACAATGTCTTAAGAGTCCACCAGACCACACGAATAAAGTGAGTAGTTAGTGTGAGTAGGCAGTGGGAACTACAACTGCTGAGTAATTGCATAAACACAGTCTCAGGAGCAAAGGTTTGCCAACGCCTCCTCCTCACGCTCAGTCAAAGGCAATGAGAAAAGCAGCCTCCCCTAGAGAGGGTTGTGAGAGGAAGACTAGTCACATGAGAAGATCCAAATTTCAGGAAATGGGAGCACATGGCATCATTAAGGTCCCATTGGGTTAGCAATGAAACCTCAATGCCTTAAGGCCAATGAAAAGGCTAAAAGTGGGAAGGCCAGAGGTGAGTGAGCTAGACAAGGTTAGGATTAAGTGTAGCTGGAAAAAAGTTAGAGGAAGAAATGGCAGACCACACAATTCCATGAAGTACTCATAAAACTCATAATAAAATCACAATCACAGGATGGTTACCTTACATTCTGGCTTAGTTTCTGGTGGGTATAGTTAAAATAATTCCATCTACTTCCTTACACAGTAAAACATCTTTATATCCATGGCTGGATTAAGACCTTAAATGGCCATAAAAACTGTAAAAGGGGTCATGCACCTCCACACCATAAATAATTCTGATAATTATATTAACTGTAAAAGAAGTGAAAGGTAACTAAGTACCCTTCCTTTTCATGAAGTATTTTTTTAAAGAATTCAAAATCAAACTATTTCCAAAACTAACAGAAAAACAAAATGAATAAAAATGAACAAACAAACCCCACTAATTGTAGGTCTTCCTGCTTTGCTACAGCATAAAGTACATGACTGGTGTCCCTTAAAAAATTTAACTTGGTTCATAATACATAAACCATTGCACTTTCAATACTGTTTTCTAATAAATACCAGCCATTAGCAATATGATTGTTTATTTGGCTTTCTTATGTGTAAAGAAGCTTACTATTTAACACTATAAAAGTAAAGAGGTAATCAAATGCATTTGTAAAAACCCCTGAGTAACTGAAAACCTACTTTCAAGAAGGACAAATTATGATGAAATAGAGTAGCATAAAAGATTTATATTAAATAAGTATTTATAATCTATGGCTTTGTCAGGTGTAAATTCAACACAATGTCTGATTTTATACCTAAAGCTTATATAAGGTAAAATCAAATATAAAGTACTATCAGTAATTACAGTAATATATACAGCAATAGTAATTCATGTGAGTAATCATAACTAAAACATTGATCCTCTCATCGGTAAGTCATTTAGGTTTTGCTAACTGTACTTACTGTGACATGCACAAACATATATATATATATATATATATATATGTATGTGTATATATATATGTATGTATGTATGTATGTGATATATATATATATAATACTGTATACCTATATTTTAGAAGGGTTTGACTGAATTTCAAACACTGCTGTAAAAAGCTTTTTAAATAATTTGGAGTATGGTAGATTTACTCCATCAGTACTAATTTTGTAAACATTCTTGATTAGTCAATGTGGTACTATATTACAAAATACCATTCCTTCATTGCTGTGGGCTTTGAGAAGCTATTTGGATTGCTCAGCAGAGCACAAAACTGCACAGGAAAAAACTTCCTATTTGCATTCACACACTAATTTTCATAGGAGAAGACATCAGCATGCTTTGTGAAGTGAAATGGATTCTGAAGTTTTCCTGATTTTTATAGTACCTCTAGATAGGTTTTAGGGGGACAAAATTTCCGGGCCCCTAAATATGGAAAAATGCCTCTATTTTTCCCTCCTACTTAAAGTATAAATACAGGAGCACGGGGTTAGAAATCATTTATCTTTTTTAATTAAAAAAATACAAAATAGAAAACTGCAGCATATAATCAAGCAAACATCAATAGAACACAATCCAATTTGTCCATTCTTAATATCATGTGATAAGTGCTTCACATCTCATTTAATAAGGAATTAAAAATTACAGATAGAATTGAGATCCTCTGTAGAAGCCTTCCAAAAAATGAATTAGAAATATAGGGTTTTGTAAAAATAGTTTTTAGACACATAAGAGGTTTCCTTTATTAGCTTTTTGTTATTGGCTTTTAATTGCACAGTGATCAAAAAAAATGTTCTCTGTATAATATCAATATTTGGTGCTTATTGAGTTGTCTTTATGCCACAGTACTCAATCCATTTTGTAAATATTCACCGTATAATTGAAAATGTGGTTTATTGTCTAATTATTGGGTGCACAGATCTATACATAACTACAAGATATAATTCATGGAAATGTATATTATTTACAAATTATGCATAAATTTCAAAATTTTTACACCAAAATAAACTGACACTAACTTGCTATAAGATGTTTGAACAGACTCTTGTTTGAGGTACTAAGAAGACTAAATGATCAGTTTGAAAAGACCCCTCTATCAGAGCAACATGAATTCTGTGAAACTGAAGCAAAAATAAACATCAAATTTAGGTAAAGACTGGGTGGAAGAATGATGCAATCACTAATGCTTTATGAAAAATTTAGGGAAAGAATGCCCAAAGGAATCAGTAGTTCACAAATAAATAACTCCTTTTAAGAAGGGATGACACAATGTTGAAGATGAAGCCCACAGTGGCAGAGCATTCACATCAGTAAGCAAAGAAAAAAAATTTCTCATTTATACCCTAAAGAAGACTGATGATTAACAGCAGAAATAACACCACAAACATTTCAAGTGGTTCAGCTTACAAAATTCTCACCCAAAAATTAAAGTTGACCAAATTTCCCACTTGATGGGTGCCAAAACTGTTGGACTCAGATTAGCTAAAGACAATGGCAGAGCTTTCAATGGAAATTATAAACAACTGAGGTCATGATCCTGAAGCATTTCTTCAAAGAACTGTAATAGCAGATGAATCATGGTTTCACCAGTATTATCCTGAAAACAAAGCACAATCAAAGCAATGGCTACCAAGAAGTGGAAGTGGACCTGTCAAAGCAGAAGCAGACCTGCCAAGTACAAAGATCATAATAATAGTTTCTGGGGATGCTCAAGGTGCACGGTGCAAGCTGTCAATGAATCTATGATTCAGGAGTCTGGAGGACAATGGCCCTCATCTCACAGCTCCACTAGGTGGTGCCCCAGTAGGGACTCTGTGTGGAAACTCAAACCCCACATTTCCCTTCCACATTGCGCTAGCAGATGTTCTCCATGAGGACCCTGCTGCTGCAGCAAACTCTGCCTTGACATCCAAGTACTTCCATACATCCTCTGAAATCTAGGCAGAGGTTCCCAAACTCCAAATCTTGACTTCTGTGCACTCCCAGGCTCAACACCACATGGAAGCTGCCAAGGCTTGAGGCTCTACCCTGTGAAACCATGACCCAAGTTCTATGTTGGCCCCTTTCAGACACAGCTGGAGCAGCTTGGATGCAGGGCACCAAGACCCTAGACTGCGCACAGCATGGAGACCCTGGGCCAAGTCCACAAAACCACTTTTTTCTCCTGGGTCTCCAGGCCTGTGATGAAAGGGCTTCCATGAAGACCTCTGACATGCCCTGGAAACATTTTCCCATTGTCTTGAAAATTAACATTCAGCTCCTCATTACTTATGTAAATTTCTGCAGCCAGCTGAATTTCTCCTCAGAAAATGAGATTTTCTTTTCTATCACATTGTCATGCAGCAAATTTTCAAACTTCTATACTCTGCTTCATTTTTAAAACTGAATGCCTTTAACAGCACCCAAGTCAACTCTTGAATGCTTTGCTGCTTAGAGATTTCTTCCGCCAAATATCCTAAATCATCTCTCTCAAGTTCAAAGTTCCACACATCTCCAGTAAAGGCAAAATGCGGCCAGTCTCTTTCCTAAAACGTAACAAGAGTCACCTTTGCTCCAATTGCCAACAACTTCATCTCCATCTGAGATCACCTCACCCTGGCTTTCATTGTTCATATCATTACCAGTATTTTTGTTAAAGCCATTCAACAAGTCTCCAGGGATTCCAAAGTTGCCCACATTTCCCTGTCTTCTTCTGAGCCCTCCAAACTGTTCCAATCTCTGTCTGTTACCCAGTTCCAAAGTTGGTTCCACATTTGTGGGTATCTTTTCATCAGTACCCCACTCCTGGTACCAATTTACTGTATAAGGCCATTTTCATACTGCTGATAAAGACATACCTGAGACTGGGCAATTTACTAAACAGGTGTAATGGACTTACAGTTCCACATGTCTGGGGAAGCCTCACAATCATGGCAGAAAGGAGGGAGGAGCAAGTCACATCTTATACGGATGGCAGCAGGCAAAGAGAGAAAGCTTATGCAAGGAAACTCCCCCCTTATAAAACCATCAGGTCTCATGAGACACACTCACTATGATGAGAACAGCATGGGAAAGACCTGACCCCATACAATCACCTCCCACCAGGTCTCTCCCACAACATGTGGGAATTTAAGATGAGATTTGGGTGGGGACACAGCCAAACTATATCGGGGCAGAGATGCCCAAGATCATGGGAACCCACATCTTACACCAGCATGACCTGGATGTGAGACCTGGAGTCAAGGAGATCAATTTGTTATTGTAAGATTTGACTGCCTTGCTTGATTTTGGGCTTGCATGGGGCCTGTGGCTCCTTTGTTTTGGCCAATTTCTCCCATTTAGAAAGACTGTGTTTACCCAGTGACTGTACCCGCATAGTATCAAGGAAGTAACTAACTTGCTTTTGATTTTATAGGATCATAGGTGGAAGAGACTTGCCTTGTCTCATGACAATATGCTTGTCTCAGATGAGACTTTCGACTGTGGACTTTTGAGTTAATGCTATAATGAGTTAAGCATCTGAAGACTGTTGGGAAGGCATAATTGGTTTTGAAATGTTAAAAGGACTTGAGATTTTGGAGGAACCAGGTGTTTAATGATATGGTTTGGCTGTGTCCTCACCCAAATCTTATCTTGAGTTCTAACTCCCATAATTTCCACATGTTGTGGGAGGAACTTGGTGGGAGGTAACTGAATCATGGGGGTGGGTCTTTCTCATGCTGTTCTCACAATAGTGAGTAAGTCTCACAAGATGGTTTTAAAAATGGTATTTCCCTGCACAAGTTCTCTCTCTCTTTTGCCTGCTGCCATCCACGTAAGATGTGACTTGCTCCTCCTTGCTTTCTGCCATGACTGTGAGGCCTCCCCAGCCATGTGGTCCTCTCAGTCCATTATACTTTGTTTTCTTCACAGTTTCAGGTATGTCTTTATCAGCAGCATGAAAAGAGACTAACATAAAGGCTAAACTAACTTTATTTTTAAATTTTTTCTTTCTTAAACTAATCTTTGCTTACTGTAATTTTTTTACTTTTTAAATTTTTAAATTTTAACTTTTAAAATTTTGACTCTTGTAAACACTTACTTGAAACACACATTGTACAGCTGTACAAAAAACATTTTCTTTCTTTAAATATTCTATAAACTTTTTTCAATTTTTAATTATTTTTTCACTTTTAAAATTTTTGTTAAAATCTAAGGTACAAACACATCTATTAGCCTAAACACACAATTAGCCTAGGCCTACACAGGGTCAAGATCATCATTAACACTGTCTTCCAATCCCACATCTTGTCCAACTGGAATGTTTTCAGGGACAATAACATGCATGGAGCTGTCATCTTCTATGGTAACAATGCCTTCTTCTGGAATACTTCCTAAAGGGCCTGCCTGAAGTTTATTGCAGTTAACTTGTTTTTCTGTAAGTGGAAGTATGTTCTAAAATAATGATAAAAAGTATAGTACAGTAAATGCATAAATCAGTAATGTACTAGTTTATTATCAAGTATTATGTACTGCACATAATTGTACATGCTATACTTTTACACAACTGGCAGTCAATGCAATAGGCTTGACACCAGCATCACCGCAAACACATGAGTAATGTGTTGTGCTATATCATTAAGATAGTCACAACGTCATTAGATGACAGGAATTATCCTCATTAGCTCCATTATAATTTATAGGACCATCATTGTATAGGCGGTCCACTGTTAACCGAAACATCAATACGCGGTGCATGACTATATGCTAAAAACTCATCTATTCCCATTGAGAATCTGTCAGTTTCCCCTTGTTATTCTGTTTGCTTTCTTTAGACATTTAAAGACTTGGTTTTTGGGTATACACACCATCCAACTGTCATACTGTTCTGGTGAAATGCTCCTTAAACATTTAACAAACTAATCCTCTTCTGTATGCTCTAATTGTCCATCTTTGACTCATGATAGCCTCCAAACTGACACGTCCACAGGATTGTGAGCATATCAAGCATGAAAATAGTCTTTCCTTTGAAAGTCTTTTTCTGAAAGACTCCTGGGAGTATGGACCAGGCAGAGAATTAGATGTGGGGAGTGGATATAGTAGGGAAGAAGGAATGACTGGCTACTCAAACTTTGGAGCAAAAGGTCATCAAAAAGACAGTATCCAAAAGTGAAATGGAAAAAGAAAACTCAAACAAATCACCCCAACCAAGTAGCTTACAGAAAGAACCAGTCAGAGATATAGAAGGTAAAATAAAATAAAATAAAACAAATTTATTTTATTTGCTTACTTATAACAAATAAACAAACATATTTGTTTATCCCCAAAATATGTGTGTTGAAGTCCTAACTCCTAGTACCTCATAATGTGACTATATTTGGAGGCAGGGCCCTTAAAGAGGTAATTAAGGTAAATGAATAAGCCCTAATCCAATATAAATGATGTCTTTATAATAAGAAGAGGTTATGCCACAGAAGCACACAAAGGAAAGACCATGTAAAGATACAGAGAGAAGACAGCTATCTACAAACCAAAGAGAGAGGTCCTCAGAAGAAGCCAACCCTGCTGACATCTTTAGCTGATACTTTTAGGCTCCAGGAGCATGAGAAAATAAACTTCTGTTGTTTAAACCACCCATTCTGTGGCACTTTTTTATGGCAGCTCCAGAAAATAAATATAGAAGATAAATGCAAGGTAGAAACTACAGATACCAGACCCAAGGAGCTGCAGATATTGACAAAAAACAGGATATAGAGCCTAAGAAATGTCTTCTGCAGCCTGGTAAAGTTATAGATGCTTTTACAGAGTCTCTAAAACCACAAATGTAGAGAATATTCTAAATGTCAAAGATTTTTATGCATTTAAAACATCTTAAGTGAACACATTTATTCAACAAATACTTTTTGAGCATCTATACTATGTACCAGATACTGTTCTATGAACTTAACTTCAGTAAGCAAAAGCAGACAAACATTCCTACCTACGATGGAGCTTCCACTCTGGTGTAGAGTAACAGATACTGAATAGACCTAATAATAAATAAGTGAGTTAAAAAGTATGTTAGAACGTGGTTAACGTTATAGAGAAAGCAGTATGGGAGATAAAGAGTAACAGGTGAAAGCTGTTTGCAACTTAAACACAGTTGCAAGACAGGCTTCAATGAAAAGATGACATTTGAGCCAACTCAAAGGCAATTAAGCATGTCAGTCTTGGATCTAGTATTGTAGTGAGAAATGTACAAACAAAGTCCCATTTATCATGAAGATACTAATAGTGAGAAAAATAAACCTATTTTAGCATAAAGAAACTCAAGCTTAGAAAAGCCACAGAGCTATTTTGTGGAGGGCCTGAGATAACTATATGAACCAAGTATTTGGCAGTAACCAAACCTGGCTCCAGATTTTCTTTAAGAGCAAGTGAGGGAAACCTCAAAGAAGATAAATAACTATAGCAGGAATGCCAGTGATATATTAGAGGCAAGTGCAAGGAACTATAGGAGAATAAAGGCACAGCAAAGCCAGAACAACTTTCGCAGACAGAAGAGCTCTTGGAGAAGTGACAGTGAGTTGCACATATTGTATATAAATAGAACTTTTGGCCTAAGAAATACTCAGTAAATTAAAATAGGAAGAAAAATATTCCTAGAACAGATTTTAAGAAGACTTCTACGTAGTAAGACAAAATAATTGTTCAAAGATAGCAGACCAATTCAACAAATTATGGTACATACACGTTAAGTTGATATAAAAATGTATAAAAATTGAGCCAAAAATATATAAATTTAGTAAAGTGCACTATTGAGTGTTTAGCCTCACTCTATGTCGGTTTATGGGTAACGTATGGACATGTATGAATATCATACATAGACATAGGTAGGAAAGAAAGCAATTTTTATCCCTCTTTAGCAGGATAATAGATATTCAATCACCTGCAAGTAACAGTACTTTAATCAAAACGGAAGTTTATTTTCCTTCCACATTGAAAAACAGAAGTCTGAAGGCTGGCAATCTAAAACTGGTGTGAAGTTTCTACTAAGATGTCAGTGACCCAAGCTCCCTCTACTTCCTCATTCTGCCACCATGGTTGTGGAGCTTTATTCATCAGATATCCATTCTGGTTAGAAAGATGAAGGAACAGAGAAAAAAGAAAGGCATCCTTTTGCTGTTAATATGATTTTCCATAAAGACCATACAACATTTCTGGCTCCAACATAACCTTCTGTAGCACACACACCTGAACAGCAAGGAGCAGGACTGGCAGGAGCAAGGAGGAAAGTCACAGATGGCACACAAGCAGCCAGGTGCTAGGTCATGCAGGTTCTTGTTGGCCAGGTTAAGGGTGTTTGGTTCTATTGAAAATGAGATGGAAGCAATGAGGAAGGTTTACAGTAGAGCAGGGACATGATGAGCACACTTTGGAAAAACAATTCTGTTTGCTGAGAAGAAAAGAACCATACACAAAGACAGAAGCAGAGACCAGCTAGCCAGTTGACTGGCAGGTGAGAGTGACAGTGGCAAGGACAAGAAAGTGATAAAAATGAGAAGGAGTCAGAGTTGGGCTAAAAGCATTTGCTGATATGAACTGGATAAGGGACAAATGTGAAAGAGAGAAGTCAGCATGACACCTGTGTTAATGTGACCTCATGACGGAGAAACCCACAGCTCCCAAATTTAAACATGTTACAGAGTTCTGGCTACAAATAGAGACCAACTGCAGGGTCAATAGCCAAATCCCTAGGAAAGGTCATCTGATTGGCCCAGTTTGGAGTAGGTGCCCCAGCAATTTCTGTAACTCCTGTACTGCAGAGGGGTTGTGTCTAATATCATGCAATAGCTTCTTCCAGGATCTTCTCAAGCACAAATGTGCCAGGCAAATCCTAACTATAATTGATCCACCCCCACTTCTTTCTAACCATTGTTCCAAGAGCTGTGCCAAGGGCATTGGATATATTACTGCAGTAATTACAATGAGTTGTCGTAATGTATAAATGGAAAATACAAGACGCATGAATGCTAAACAACTCATCAGCTGGTTAAGAGGCAGAGGTGAGATTTTCTGACTCTCCTGAAAACTTATCTAAGCTAATTATGCCATACACAACTATGAGGTTCTTTTTTGGTAGCAGCCTCCAATAGTGAGAAGTAAGTGAAGAGTCTAAATTTACTTGCCTGGACATCATAAGCAGGTAGGAAAGGAAATTTTTGAATACACTGTGATCCATTCAGTATTAATTATCAACTACGAAAGTACAAAAACAAAAATTTTTTTAAAAGTAATCTTTAAACTTGTTTACAGCTTTCTATTTTTTTTAGGGACTCTGATCATATATTTCATGCAATAGACTAACAAAAGGATTCAGTTATGCTCAGACAGGTATCAAGCAACCACAATCCTCTGAATCATCAGCTAGCCAGTTTAAGATTCATGCTTCCACTGCCACAGGCCTCACTAAATTCAGATTCCTATGCTATGTTCTTGAAGGAGCATAAAGTGTCTCTAAGATGTTGTAGCCAATCCATAGACCTTGAACATCACTTTCTATTTAAAGCATACATACACATGCATGCACACATGCTCTCTCTCTCCCTCTTCCCCCTGACCTTTCTCTCTCACTAGGATTGGTGGAAGATGGTGGGGCAAGAAGCACAGGAATGTTTCTCCCCATCTAGACAACAATTACAATGGCAGAAAAGGTCTTATGTAATTATTTTGGAACTCTAATGTCTATTGAAGGCTTACGACTTCCATAAGAAGGCTTGGATGGTCAATCAGGGTTGATATTGGTCAATCTCAGCTCTTTATACAGTAACAACTACTCATTCCCCATACCCAGTTCTATGGCAAGCAGCTCTTCTTGTGTTCATACAGAAACTTGCATACAGTTTACAGGAACCAAAGTGGGTAGAAAGGTCACTGTCTTAAATATCAGAGATCTGTGTTCTAATTGCTGATTGCTGCTTCTGATCAAAGAGACGCAAAAGGTAGCTGGCCATTATTGAACCTCTCTCCATTGTCTCAAAACCCTTTCCATTAAGCTGAAGTGACTTCCAGAAGAAGTAAAGGGCCAGTACGCTTCCCACTCCATCCACTTCCACACACACTTTATTTTGCACTTTTTTCTTTTTGAAAACCAGACATTAAAGACTAGGATATTCAAAAGCAACTGCATATATGGGGAAAATTAGAAAGTGACTGTGTATGCTCAGGGAAGGACTTGAAAAGACCTTAAGTTTACATGTCAGGTTGGTCCTTGGCACAGAGACAGCTACAACAATTTTAGAAAGAATAAGAAAACAATTAAAAAGAAACTGCAAACCCTGAAAAAGAGAGAGAATCCGATTTCCAGAGCTACCACATTATCAGATAAAACATTTGGTTTCCGACAAAAAATCACAAGCCATAAAAAGAAACAGAAAACTATGAGCCACCCAAACAAAAATGAATTAATTAACAGAAACTGTCTCTTCAAAAGAACTGATGACGGATCTACCTGACAAAACCTTGAAAACAATTGTCTTAAAGATGCTCAAAGAACTGAAGAAAGATGAAGTCAATAAAATAACATATGGTGAAAAATCAGTGAAACCAAAAGTTGGTTCTTTGAAAGGATAATAAGATCAACAAGATGCTGCTAGATTAACAGCAACAACAACAGAAGATCCAAATAAGCATAATCAGAAATGACAAAGATGTAACATTACAAGCGATCCCAGAGAAAAACAAAAGATCCTGAGAGACTATTATGAACACCTCTTGATATGGTTTGCATCTGTGTCCCCACCCAAATCTCAGGTCAAATTGTATTCCCCAATGTTGAAGTTGGGGCCTGGTGGGAAGTGATTGGATCATGGGAGTATATTTTCCCTTTTGGCGCTGTTCTCATGATAGAGTTCTCATGAGATCTGGTGGTTTTAAAGTATGTTGCACCTCCCTCCTCTTTCTTTTCCTCCTGCTCTGGCCATGTGAAGACATGTGTGCCTGCTTCCCATTCACCATCCACCATAATCTTAAGTTTCCTGAGGCCTCCCCAGACATGTTTACTGTATAGCCTGTAGAACCATGAGCCAATTGAACCTCTTTTCAAGTTACCTCATCTCAAGTATTTCTTTATAGCAGTGCAAGAATGAACTAATATACCTCTATGCACACAAACTAGAAAATCCAGATAAATTTCTTGAAACAGACAACTTCCTAAGATTGAATAGGAAGAAATTGAAACCTTGAACAGAACATGAGTTAAAAAATTGAATCAGTAATTTTTAAAAAGTCCTAAACAGATTAACAGCCAAATTCTATCAGACATACAAAGAAGAGCTGGTACCAATCCTATTGTAACTATTCCCAAAAACAGAGGCAAAGATCTCTACCCTAACTCATTCTACAAATCAAGCATAATTCTGATAACAAAATCCGACAAAAACATAACAAAAAAAGAAAACTACAGGTCAATATCCCTGACGAATATAGACATAAAAGTCCTCAATATTAGCAAACTAAATCCAACAGTACATCAAAAACTTAATTTACCAGGATCAAGTCAACTTTATTCCTGGGATGCAAGGTTGGTTCAACATATGCCAATCAATAAATGTGATTCACCACATAAACACAATCAAAAATAAAAACCATAAAATCATCTCAATAGATAAAAAGCTTTTGAGAGAGTCCAACATCCCTTCATGATAAAAACTCTAAAAAAAATTAGTCATCAAAAAACATACCTCAAAATAGGAAGAGACACTGATGACAAACCCACAGCCAACATCATACTGAATAGACAAGAGCTGGAACCACTCACCTTAACAACTGGAACATGACAAAGATGCACATTCTCACCACTCCTATTCAACATAGTACTGGAGGTCCTAGCCAGACCAACAAGTCAAGAGAAAGAAATAAAAAGCATCAAAATAGAAAAAGAATAAGTCAAATTATCTCTTTGCTGATGTTATGATTCTATACATAGAAAACCTTAAAGATTCCATTAAAAGGTTCCTGGAACTGATAAATGACTTGGATCAAGTTTCAGTATACAAAATCAATGTACAAAAATCAGTAGCTTTTCTATACAACAATAATATTCAAACTGAGAGCCAAATCAAGAAAACAACCCCATTCACAACAGACGCGCACACGCGCACACACACACACACAGTACCCAGGAATACACCTAACCAAGGAATTGAAAGATCTCTATGAGGATCTTTCAATTCTATAAAACACTGTTGAATGAAATCACAGATAACACAAACAACTGGAAAAACACTCATGCTCATGGATTGGAAAAGGGATATCATAAAAATAATCATACTGCCCAAAACAATCTACAGATTCAACACTATTCCTATCAAAATAGCAACATTATTTTTCACAGAATTAAACCTATTCTAAAACGTATATGGAACTGAAAAAGAGCCCAAATAGCTAAAGCAATCCTAAGCAAAAAGAACACAGCCACAAGTATTATATTACCTGACTTCAAACTAAACTACAAGGCTATAGTAACCAACAAAAGCATGGTACTGGTACAAAAAGAGACCAAAAAATATGTGACAGTATAGAGGACCCAGAAATAAAGCTGCACACCTGCAACCATCTGATCTTTCACAAAGTCAACAAAAATAAGCAATGGGAAAAGGACTCCCTATTCGATAAATGGTGGTGGTATAACTGGCTAACCATACACAGAAGAATGAAACTGGACCCCGAACTAAAGATTGATTAAAAAATGTAAAACCTCAAACTATAAAAGCCCTATATGAAAACCTAGAAAATGCCCTTCTTGACATTGGTCTTGGCAAAGAATTTATGGCTAAGTCCTCAAAAGCAATTGCGATGAAAACAAAAATCGGTAAGTGTGACTCAGTTAAACTAAAGAGCCTGTGCACAGCAAAAGAAACAATCAACATAGTAAACAGACAACCTACAGAACGGGAGAAAATATTCACAAACTGTGCATCCTACAAAGTTCTAATATCCAGAATCTGTAAGAAACGTAAATTAACCAGCAATAAGCAAACAAAAAATACATTAAAAAGTGGGCAAAAGACATAGACAATTCTCATGAGAAGACATACAAGTGGCCAAAAGCAATATGAATCAGCATCACTGATCATTAGAGAAATTCAAATCAAAAATCACAATGAGATACTGTTTCACACCAGTCAGAATGGCTATTAAGAAATCCAAAAATAACAGATGCTAACAAGTCTGCAGAGAAAAAGGGGATGTTTATACACTGCTGGTAGGAAAGCAAACTAGTTGAGCCACTGTGGAAAGCAGTTTGGAAATTGCTCAAAGGACTAAAAATAGAACTATCATTCAACTGGGCAATCTTGTTAATAGATCTGTACTCCCCCAAAAATAAATCATTCTACCAAACAGACACGTGCACTCACATGTTAATCACAGTACTATTCATAATAGCAAAGACCTGGAATCAACCTAGGCATCCTTCAACAGTGGATTGGATAAAGAAAATGTGGTACATATACATGATGGACTACTACACAACCATAAAAAAGAACAAAATCATGTCCTTTGCAGCAACATAGATGGAGTTGGAAGCCATTATCCTATACAAATTAACACAGAAACAGAAAACCACATACCTCATGTTCTCACTTATAAGTGGGAGCTAAACACTGGGTACACATGAACATAAAGATAAGAATAACAGACACTAGAGACTACAAGGAGGGGTAAGGATGGAGAGGAACAAGGATTTAAACACTACCTATTTAGTACTATGTTCACTACCCTAGTGACAGGTTAAATTTACCCCAAACCTCAGCATCGTGCAATATACCCATATAACAAACCTGCATATATACCCCTTGAATCTAAAATAAAAGTTGAAAAAATTACGTATGGATAAAATGAGAACAGCAATAAAGAGGCAGAGAACATAAAAGAAGAAAGAAATTCTGATGCTGAAAAGTGTAATAAATGAAATAAAAAACACACTAGAGAAATTAGTAGGTAGACTCAAGTAGGCAGATGAATCTGCAAACTTGAAGATAGGACATTGGAAATATTTATTCTGAGGAAAGAAAAGAAAAAAGACTGAAGAAAAGTGAACAGAGCCAAAGGGACCTGTGGAACACCATCAAATGAACTGACAAGCGCATTGCGGGAGTACCAAAAATGGGGGGAGGGGGGGAGGGAGGGAGGGAGGAGAGAGGGAGTGGTGGGGGGGGGAGGGGGGGGAATGGAGAATATTTTAAAAAACAATGGCTGAAAACTTCCAAAATTTGATAAAGATGTAATTTTGTGACATCAACAACTGAAAGGGGGTGGGAACAAAGCTGTAAAAGGAGTATAGTTCATGTACCCCCAAACCTAAAATGCAATAAAAAAAAAAAAAGGAGTATAGTTTTTGTATTTATTGAAGTTAATCTGATATAAAATCCAATTAGATTTTTAAAAATGGAAAGAAAGGAAAAAGAAATTTAGATGTTTCACTACAAAAAAAGGATAAATGAAACACAAAGGAAGACTAATGCAGAAAATAAGACGCTATAAAGAATGTAAAAAACCAAACAGAAAAATGACAAAGTAAGTCCCTTCTTATCAGTAGTTACTTTGAATATAAGTAGATCAAACTCTCCAATCAAAAATACCTAGACTGTTAGAATGGATCAAAACATATGATCCAACTATGTTCTGCCTACATGAGACTCACTTTACATTGAAAAACACAAGTAAATTGAAGGTGAAAGGATGAAAAAAGATAGTTCGTATAAATTGTAACCAAAAGAGAGAAGTAGCTATACTAATATCAGACAAAATAGACTTTCAATCAAAAAAGATTACAAGACACAATGATCATTATTTATTAATAAAAGGTTCAATTCAGCATGAGCATATTAAAATCATAAATCTTTATACACCTAATAACAGATCATCAAAATATATGAAGCAAAACTGACAAACATAAAGGAGATACAGAAAGTCCTATTACTTTGCTACAATAATGCACTTCTGCGCATCCTATTTTATTTCAGCCTTGGATTACAGACAGCTTGGATTAAAGACAGCTTTAAAGGCTATCTTAATTGTAGCTTTATTTTATAAACTGGGAAACTAAAGTCCACAAAATAAACAAACTTATCAAAGTTTATGATTCTACACAGTGGCAGAGATGATCACTTTAGCTTTAATTTATAAACTAGGAAACCAAGGCCCATGAAATAAACAAAGTTATCAAAGCTTATATTCCTAGACAGGGCAGAGATGAATCATGCATGAACCATCTACATTCCTACACTGAAGCTCTTTTCCACTGTATTCTAGGTCATTTACCAGTGATGAAGTTTCTGATGCAAAATTACACCTGTGGAAGGATTCAACTTGAAAATAGAGTATATATTATGAACTGCATCGATATGATTTGGCCCTGTGTCCCCACCCAACTCTCATCTTGTAGCTCCCATAATTCCCACATGTTGTGGGAGGGACCCGATGAGAGACGGCTGAATCATGGGGGCAGGTCTTTCCAATGCTCTTCTCATGATGGTGGATGAGTCTCACAAAATCTGATAGTTTTAAAACAGGAGTTTCCCTGCACAAGCTCGCTCTCTCTTCCTTCTGCCATCCATGTAAGATGCAACTTGCTCCTCTTTGCTTTCCACAGTGATTGTGAGACCTCCCCAGCCATGTAGAACTGTAAGTCCATTAAAGTCCATTAAAGTCCTTCTTTTGTAAATTGCCCAGTCTCATGTATGTCTTTATCAGTAGCATGAGAACAAACTAATACACAAAATTGGAGTTAGGTGCTGCTGAAAACATACCCAAAAATGTGTAAGCAACATTGTAACTGGATAACAGACAGAAGCTGGAACAGTTTGGAGGGCTCAAAGACAGCAAAATGTGGAAAAGTTTAGAACTTCCTAGAGACTTGTTGAATGGCTTTGATGAAAAGCCTGATAGCGATATTAATAAAGAAATCCAGACTGAGGTGGTCTCAGATGGAGATGATTAACTTGTTGGGAACTGGAACAATAGTGACTCTTCTTATGTTTTAGTAAAAAGGCTGGTGGCATTTTGCCCCTGCCCTAGAGATCTGTGGAACTTTCAACTTGAGGGAGATGATATAGGTTATCTGGCAGAAGAAATTTCTAAGCAGGAAAGCATTCAAGAGGAGACTGGAGTGCTCTTAAAGGCACTCAGTTACAGCAAATATCATACTGAATGGGAAAAGCTGGAAGAATTCCCTTTGAAATCAGACACTAGACACAGATGCCCTCTCACACCACTCCTATTCAATATAGTATTGGAAGTTCTAGCCAGAGCAATCAGGCAAGAAAAAGAAATAAAGGGTATTCAATTAGGAAAGGAGGAAGTCAAATTGTCTCTATTTGCAGATGACATGATTGTATATCTAGAAGACCCCATTGTCTCAGCCCAAAATCTTCTCAAACTGATAAGCAACTTCAGCAAAGTCTCAGGATACAAAATCAATGTGCAGAAATCACAAGCATTCCTATATACCAATAACAGACAAACAGAGAGTCAAATCAAGAGTGAACTCCCATTCACAACTGCTACAAAGAGAACAAAATACCTAGGAATACAACTCACAAAGGATGTAAGGGACCTCTTCAAGGAGAACTACAAACCACTGCTCAACGAAATAAGAGAGGACACAAACATGGAAAAACATTCCATGCTCATGGTTAGGAAGAATCAATATCGTGAAAATGGCCATACTGCCTAAAGTAATCTATAGATTCAACACTATCCCCATCAAGCTATCAATGACCTTCTTCACAGAACTGGAAAAAACCACTTTAAACTTCATGTGGAATCACAAGAGAGCCCACATAGCCAAGACAATCCTAAGCAAAAAGAACAAAGCTGGAGGCATCACACTGCCAGACTTCAAACTATACTACAAGGCTACAGTAATCCAAACAGCATAATACTGGTACTAAAACAGAGACATAGACCAATGGAACAGAACAGAGACGCCAGAAGAAACACCACACATCTACAACCATCTCATCTTTGACAAACCTGGCAAAAACAAGCAATGGGGAAAGGACTCCATGTTTAATAAATGGTGTTGTGAAAACTGGCCAGCAACATGCAGAAAGCAGAAACTGGACCCCATCCTGACACCTTACACTAAAATTAACTTCAGATGGATTACAGATTCAAACATAAAACCTAACACCACAAAAACACTAGAAGAAAACGTAGGCAGAACCATCCAGGACATAGGCATAGGCAAGGATTTCATGACTAAAACACCAAAAGCAATGGCAATAAAAGCCAAGATAGACAAATGGGATCTAATTAAAATTCAGAGCTTCTGTACAGCAAAAGAAACCATCATTAGAGCGAATCAGCAACCAACAGAATGGGAAAAAAATTTTGCAATCTACCCATCTGACAAAGGGCTAATATCTACAATCTAAAAAGAACTAAAACAGATATATGAAAAACAAACAAACAACCCCATTCAAAAGTGGAAGAAGGATATGAACAGACACTTTTCAAAAGAAGACATATATGAGGCCAACAAACATATGAAAAAATGCTCATCATCACTGGTCATTAGAGAAATGCAAATCAAAACCACACTGAGATATCACCTTACACCAGTTAGAATGGCGATCATTAAAAAATCTAGAGACAACAGATGCTGGAGAGGATGTGGAGAAATAGGAACACTCTTACACAGTTGGTGGGAGTGTAAATTAGTTCAACCATTGTGGAAGACAGTGTGGCAATTTCTCAAGGATCCAGAAATAGAAATTCCATTTGACCCAGCAATCCCATCACTGGGTATATACTCAAACAACTATAAATCGCTCTACTATAAAGAAACATGCACATGTATGTTCACTGCAGCCCTGTGTACAATAGCAAAGACCTGGAACCAACCCTAATGCCCATCAACGACAGACTGGACAAAGAAAATGTGGTACATATACACCATGGAATACTATGCAGCCATAAAAAACGATGATTTCGTGTCCTTTGTAGGGACTTGGATGAATCTGGAAAACATCATTCTCAGCAAACTGACACAAGAACAGAAAGCCAAACACTGTATGTTTTCACTCATAGGTGGGTGTTGAACAACGAGAACACATGGACTCAGGGAGAGGAGCATCACACACTGGGGGCAGTTGGTGGGGGGTAGGGGAGAGACAGCAGGAGGTGGGGGAGTGAGGGGAAGGATAACATGGGGAGAAATGCCAGATATAGCATGCACCTAAAGTAAAATAAATAAATTAAAAAAATAAAAAATAAAAAAGCAGAGCATTTAAGTTCAGAAAATTTGCCTCCTCACAATGCAAAAAAAAAAAAACAAAAACAAAAACAAAATCCCATTTTCTGAGGAGAAATTCAAACTGGTTGCATAAATTTGCACAAGTAATGAGTAGCCAAATGTTAATCCCCAAGACAATGGGGAAAATGTCTCCAGACCATGTCAGAGATCTTCACAGCAGCCCCTCCCATAACAGGTTCAGAGGCTTAGGAGGAAAAAGTGGTTTCATGGGTTGGGCCAAGGGTCTCCATGCTGGGTATACCGGAGGGACATAGTGCCCTGCATCCCAGCTGCTCCAGCCATGGCTGAAAGACGCCAACATAGAGCTCAGGCCATGGCTTCAGAGGTTGGAAGCCCCAACTCTTGGCAGCTTCCACACAGCGTTTAGCCTGTGAATGCACAGAAGAATTGGGGTTGGGGAACCTCCACCTAGATTTCAGTGTATGTATGAAAATGCCTGGATGCCCAGGCAGAAGTTTGCTTTGGGGTAGGGCCCTCATGGAGAAACTCTGGTAGGGCAGCATGGAAGGGAAATGTGGGGTCAGAGCCCCCACAGAGTCCCTACTGGGGCACCACTGAGTGGAGCTATGAGAAGAAGGCCACCATACTCCAGACCACAGAAAGGTAAATCCACTGACAGCTTGCACTGTGCATGTGGAAAAGCCACAGACACTCAATGTCAACCTGTGAAAGCAGCCAGGAGAGAAGCTGTACCCTGCAAAACCACAGAGGCAGAGCTGCACAAGACCATGGGAACGCACATCTTCTATCAGCATAACCTGGATATGAGACCTGGAGTCAAAGGAGATCATTCTAGAGCTTTAAGATTTGATGGCCCAGCTGGATTTCAGACTTGCACGAGGCCCTTAGCCCCTTTGTTTTGGCCAATTTCTCCCATGTGGAATAGCTGTATTTCCCCAATGCCTGTGCCCTGATTGTATCTAGGAAGTAACTAACTTGCTTTTGATTTTACAGGATCATATGTGGAAGAGACTTGCCTTGTCTCAAATGAGACTTTGGACTGTGGACTTTTGAATTAATGCTGAAATTAATAAAGACTTTGGGGGACTCTTGGGAAGGCATGATTGGTTTTGAAATGTGAAGACATGAGATTTGGGAAGAGCCAGGAGTGGAATGACATGGCTTGGCTCCACCCACCCAACTCTCATCTTGTAGCTCCCATCATTCCCACATGTTGTGAGAGGGACCTGGTGGGAGATGGTTGAATCATGAGGGTGGGTCTTTCCCATGCTGCTCTCATGATAGTGAGGGGATCTCATGAGATCTGATGGTTTTAAAAGTGGGACTTTCCACACACAAGCTCTCACTGTTTGCCTGCTGCCATCTATGTAAGACGTGATTTGCTACTTCTTGCTTTCCGCCATGATTGTGAGGCTTCCACAACCATGTGGAACTGTAAGTCCACTAAGCCTCTTTCTTGTAAATTGACCAGTCTTGGGTATGTATTTATTAGCAGGATAAAAACAGACTAATACATGCACACAAATCCATCATAATAGAGTCAGTCACTTACTTCAGTTTGGCTTCACTAGGATATATGCATCTGGATGAAGATGGTACCATACAAAGAATATTGCATCTGATACCTCACATCACAGAGAATATAAAGGAAGTTGAATGGGCCAATTGGAAAAATGCTAGAAACCAAAAAGTAGGTACCAGCCTATATAGTCAAAGGAAAACTTTATTGCCAAGTCTACAAGGAGTTTTTCACTTGAGATAAGCAGATCATTCTATATTCCAAATACAGCAATATTCCAAATACTGTGCACCACTGCCAATTCTCCAATGCCCTCGCAAAAATTAATGCAGCCAATTGTTGAAATACTTGAATAACTGGTTGTACAAACACAACCAAAGGTTTGTCATGGTCCCCAACAGAAGAAAAAAGACACTAAAACCACAGATTTCTCACTAGGTATTTTTTATAGGGGTTAAAAGTAAACAACCAGTGAAAGTATCTCCATGGAGAAGGAAATACAAAGAGATAAATTTTAGTAACAGTTTTGCCTGTCAGTAAAATCTGCAATAAGCTCTGTTAATACCACATGAGGAACCAACATTGTATCATCAGCTCAGTGCACTAATTGACTGTTCATGTATTTATCTAAATACTAAAGAGTGAAGGAGCCCAGATACTATCAAGTCCAGGAAAGAGTCCAAGTACTATGGGTCCTGAAGGCCTGTTGAAATTTGGGGTATCTGCCAAAGGATTATAAATCGTTCTGTTATAAAGACACATGCACATGTATGTTCACTGTGGCACTGTTTACAACAGCAAAGACTTGGAACCAACCCAAATGCCCATCAATGATAGACTGGATAAAGAAAATGTGGCACATGTACACCACAGAATACTACGCAGCCATAAAAAAGGGATGAGTTCATGTCCTTTGCAGGGACATGGCTGAAGCTGAAAACCATTATTCTCAGCAAACTGACACAAGAACAGAAAACCAAACATCACATATTCTCACTCATAAGTGGGTGCTGAACAATGAGAACACATGGACACATGGAGGGTAACATCACACACTGGGGCCTGTTGGGTGGGGGGGATTGAGGAGGGGATAACATTAGGAGAAATACCTAATGTAGATCACAGGGGGATGGATGCAGCAAACCACCATAGCATGTGTATACCTATATAACAATCCTGCATGATCTGCACACATACCTTAGAACTTAAAATATAATTTTTAAAAAGAGAGAAAAAAGAAGTTTGGGGTATCTGAAATAGGAACAGACTCCTGAGCACATCTCTGAGACTGGTAAGCTAACATGAGAAAAATCACTCCACTAGAACTCCTGCTGCAAGTCTTTCTTCTCTGTAGCCTAATCCATTTGCCTTGGCATACAGAACATTAAGAGTCACTTGGTGATCCTGAGTTAACACAGCTCAAGTCTAACAAGGGAACAGTTCCTCTGAAATCACCAGTCACTTATTTCTGGGATAACATCAGGGAGAGAAAAAGAGACTTTAGGATCAAACAAACCCAAATGTGATCAAACCCAACCCATTTACTAGCTGTGCAACCTGGGGCAGATATCTTAACCTCTTAGCATCCTTGCCTTCTTTATCTGTAAATGGTCTTCTTGCACACCCTTCAAAACTATAGTAAAGACTAAACAATTTCATGAATGTATGTGAAATATCTAGCATATTTAGGTAGTCAGAAAACAGTCATTACATTATCATTGTTATTGTCACTGTTACTGGCTCCACATGCTGGCAGGCCAGAACACGGGCCTCAGGAGCATGAACCCTATCCACACTACCCTCATTTGCAAACCCCAGCTTATAAAAGGCAGAAAATAAAAATGCTTGAAAGTCATCATAGGGGAAAAAAAATAGTTGTTTCATAGG
This sequence comes from Ateles fusciceps, assembly GCA_036589455.1. Taxonomy (NCBI): domain Eukaryota; kingdom Metazoa; phylum Chordata; class Mammalia; order Primates; family Atelidae; genus Ateles; species Ateles fusciceps. The sequence goes on from JAZHEH010002565.1 coordinate 6,909,984, forward strand.
AGCGAGAGAAAAAGGTAAAAAGCAAAGCTGCACACCTGGGCAGGAGACTGAAAGGAATTGTTGGCCTTCCTGACAGACCCAATGGCCTCCTGCCCACAGCAGGTCCCCTACACTCTGAGGATTTTCACATAGCTTTTTCAGGCAGCTCAAAATCCCAGCAATTAGTGATTCAAGTGTCCTCTTCAGAAAATGCAAATACCTTTGTTCAGGTTAGGGTTATGCTCACATTATGCATCATTCATACACTTAGAAGTTGTTTAATCAAACTGCTCCCTTCAAAGAAAATGCTGGAATGCCACAAAGCACTTCTAAGAGTGAAACAGGCTAGGGGAGGAGGAAGGAGGACTGAAAAGGGCAGTGAGGGGGAAATAAGGAAACTCTAAGGTGGTGAAAATCTGATAGAAGAATGTGAAAACAAACTAGCTTATTTAAAAATCTGCCCACAAGATGACTGCTAGCTATACAGCAAAAGCCTCCTCTCTACCTTTTCCCTCATTTGCCTTAGTTCTGATCTCCTAAGAATAGAGTGGAGTACCACAGTGAAATTTTTAACATTGGTTCTAGGAGATTCTGTGAGCCAGCTAGGAAACTTAACTTTATTTGTTTAACATTTTTTTTGTATGAGAAAATTAGTTCTGAGTTCATACAACTCACTTACACGACTCACTGAAAGCCGGAATTAAACTGTCTTGTTTAAGGTCAAGAATTATTTCATTAAACAAATAAATGAACAGATACATAAACAAATGAATAAATGAAGGGAAGGCCTTCCTGATTATACTCACCCCTGACCTCAGCTTGGTTTTCTTCCAAGCACCTATCACCATCTGACCTCATAATTCATTGTCCATCTTCCCTTCTAGAACATAAACTCCATGAGAGTACAAACTGGTTTCACACTACTGTTGTCCTCACCTATAATAGTGTATGGCAAATTGTACATGCTCAGTAAATATTTGTTAAATGAGTGAATGGCTGAACTGAACAGAAAATGTCTCTACAAGACTTCTGAGGTTAAACACTAAGCCTTTAACAGTAATGCTCCAATTCCCTCCCTTGTCAGTTCCCCATTTCTTGTTTCACACCACAAGAACATGACTACGTTCGGAGCTTGTGATCATTTCCTTTTAAATAATGCCCCACTGATCACTTTGAAACAGTAAAGGTCACTTGTCATGATACTGGCTACTGTACCTACTTTTCCCCTGGGATTTTTTTTTTAATGGCAAACCTTCAAAGATGTTCCACCTGTACCAAAAATAAAAAATTCCACATAAATATAATGGTTTTCCCTGCTTTTTTAAGTATCTTAAACTTACTATCTTTTATCTTTGAGAAGACTTCTAAAGCCAAATCACATAAAACTGTAAGATATTCTCATTTCTTTTTCTATAGGAAAAAACCCTGCTATTGAGAAAAAAATGCTGGAAGGGGGCACTATAATCTATTGCAGCTGTAAGTGTCTGTAAGTCACTTCCCCTGGCACCATCCGCTTCCAATATTACAAGTCTCCTCTATTTGAATAATGACACAATACCTTTCCCCCAATTGATTATTATCCTTTTAATTACAAAATGGTCATTACTATTAAACCAATGGCAAAAGGCAGGTCATACTGTTATAAAATAATAAAGCATTTCCCCCACTTGCAAAGATTCATATAATAAATGTTTGATAATTCTCAAAATCAGTTAGGCCAATAGTCAAAGCCCAGCTGCTTGTAAATCACATTTAAAAATCTGACAATAATAATTATTTTATAGTCAGTCATCCAGCTTCCTCATATAGATAAATAAGTAAAATAAGCTTCACTTTATAACTCTAATCTCATTATAAGAATTCAAACACAAAAAAGGAAATTTATTAACTAATTACTAATTATTATAAAGTTACATGACTTGGTAGTAAACCTTCAAAGCCTGCAAAAAGACTTGTAATTCTTGAGTTGGAGACAATGCTCAGGAAATAATACAGTTTCTAAAATAATTAATTATAACATAATCAGTCTAAGATATATCTTTAAAAACAATGCATAATTAAAAGTATTCACATATATCTGAATGAGTAAACAGATTTTAAATTGAACCAAATATATTAAGGGGTACTTGTGGGTTTTTAGAATGCTTTCTTATACAATTCAGTACTAGTCAAATTAACTCTTCATTCCTAGAGACTTAAGGGCAAAAGGTTGCAAGGCTAAGCAGTAGTTTTGAAAAACTAACACTTGACTACTCAGAACACATGTGAGTAAATGTACCACATCTACAGTCTCCAAAACAAGTACACTTCTTTCTGCTGTGAGTGCTATTCCTAAAAAAAATTAAAAACGATTAGAAAACAAGAACCTTGGTTTTTTAGACATGACCCACTATGTTGCATGGAAGGCTGTGGAGGAAAAAAAGTTCTATTGTAGCAAGCAAATGGCTACCCTCTTCTGAAAGAATGAAATCCAAACTAAATCACATAGTCACTGTTTAGCTCAGAAAGGGACATGAAGATACTCTTGTTAACGTAGGGCAACATAGATGATCTATCTCCTAATGGTAAAAGCTGCAAGATAAGAAAGAGTTCTTGCCTGAGAACCAGCTACGCAGACTTGCTGCAACCAACCCAAGAAGCACAACACTGAGGTATCATGTTAGTTCAAACTTGAGCTCAATCAGCTCAAATATCACCTGGGAAGTTGCTGCCTAGAGCTGATACAGGAAGATACTTCTTTTACAGCTATAAGCTCAACAATTAAATTTAAATTACTGATATAATTTTAAGATTTGCATGTGTTGCGAATGCCTTTTCACTTAATAAACATACCTTATATATACTTAAACATGTACAATTTAGGAAGTGCCTTTAAAATATTGCCTCCTGCCCTTTTAAGTATGTGTTTTTCCTCTCCCTTCATAGATAAGGAAACTGGTACTTAAATAATTTAAATGACATTCCTAAGGGCACTGGATAAGAAGTTGGACTCATATTTACGTGATTTGACTCCAGGAGCAATTGATGTTCCACTAAACCAACTTTCCAGTTTTTCCCAGAGCTTTATCTTCCCAATTATATGCTAATTCTTTAATTAGGTTAAAATTTCCACATTTACTAAAAGAGAAGACTAGTCCAATTTTCAAACCTAGATGAAACGGGCCTCCCCTTCTATCACTTACTTTTTAATATTTGTATTAAAAATTATTTCAAAATATACTACACAAGCCAAATTAAACTCATTTGTCTGCCAGAATAAACTATAAATGGCAAAAGTCAGTCCAACAAACTATGACTAGCACCTCTTAAACTGAGTATAACTTTTATCAAATGATAGCTCTGAGAAAAAAAAAAAATCAAAAGAGAAAAAGAGGGCTTTCAGTCTGATTGGTGCCACTTCCCACAAACTCAGATGGTTTTAGCTTGGTAATCTCAAATACCAGGTGCCCTGACTTGTACAAACTATACACTGACACACCATCACTAAAAGATTTTATATCATATATAACCTGACCTTACCTCATCGTTTTTAAATTGTATTTATATTTTTTAATTTTATTTTTGTGCATATGTAGATGTATATACTTAAGCAGTACATGATATATTCTTAAACAAGCTTGTACTGTGTAATAATCACATCAGGGAAAATGGAGTGTCCAACCCCTCAAGCTTTTTTTTTTTTTTTTTTTTTTTAGATGGAGTCTTGCTCTGACACCCAGGCTGGAGTGCAGTGGTGAGATTTTGGATCACTGCAACCTCTGCCTCCCAAGTTCAAGTGATCTACAGGTGCCTGCCACCACAGCAGGCTAATTTTTTTGTGCTTTTAGTAGAGAAGGGTTTCACCATATTGACCAGGCTGGTCTCAAACTGCTGACCTCATGATTTGCCTGCCTCGGCCTCCCAAAGTGCTGGGATTACCCAGAGTGAGCCACCGATCACGGCCCAAATATTCAGTTTTTATTTAGTCATTCTAACTATAATTTTGTACCCATTAATACCTCCCCTCTACCTCCTTCTACTCTCTATCTCCATGGGTTCAATTGTTTTGATTTTTAGATTCCACAAATAACTGAGGACATATGATGTTTAGCTTTATGTGCCTAGTTTATTTCACTTAACATAATGACCACCAGTTCCACCCATGTTCTTGCAGGTGATGAAATCTCTTTTGTTTCTGTGGCTGCCTAGCAAGTACCACATTTCCTTTATACATTCATCTGTTGACGAACACTTAGGTTTCTTCCAAATCTTGGCTATTGTGAACAGTGCTGCAAAAAACATGCGAGTCCAGATATCTCTTCAATATACTGATTTCCTTTTTGTGAGGTATTGCTGTACCCTCAGCAGTGGGACTGCTGTATTATATGGTAGCTCTATTTTTAGTTTTTTGAGGAACATTCAAACTGTTCTTCATAGTGATTGTAATAATTTACATTCCCACCAACGGCGTATGAGAGTTGCCATTTCTCTGCATCCTCACCAGCATTTACTTGCCTGACTTTTGGATAGAAGGCATTTTAACTGGGTGAGATGATATCTCGCTGTAGTTTTATTTGCATTTCTCTGATGATTAATGATGTTGAGCACCATTTTGTATGTCTGTTTGCCATTTGTATGTCTTTTGAGAAATATCTATTTAAATCTTTCCCCATTTTTTAATCAGATTATTAGATTTTTTTTCCTCATAGAGTTATTTAAGCTCCTTATATATTCTGGTTATTAATCCTTCATCACATTGGTCATCTGCAAATATTTTCTGCTATTCTGTGGGTTGTCTTTTTACTTTATTGTTTCCTTTGCTTTGCAGAAGATTTTTAACTTGATGTGTTCCCATTTGTCCGTTTTTGCTATGGTTGCCTCTGCTTATGGGGTATTACTCAAATAAATCTTTGCCCAGACTGATATCCTGGAAAGATTCCCCAAGCATTTTCTTTGGGCAGCTTCATAAAGCAAAAGTAGCTATGACTTTGATAAACACAGCAACATTTTGATAGTCTGAATTCTTTTGCCACTCTTTATAGAGAATTTATTACTGAATGACTGTATCATAGTTCAAGGTTTCCTTTCAATGACCTCACAAGTGGGAAATACATATATATTAAGTAAAACTGGCAGAGAGACTCAGTTTAAGAGTCAAAAATTAAACAGCTTATTTATTTCACACTATAGACATTTAAGTAGGTCCCTTTAGTATCTTTTCAATATTATTCTTTTTGTCTTTTAATTAACAAGGTAGGTATAAATTCTTACTCACAGATTAAAGCAAAAACAAGATATCAGATATAAAAGTGTTCTGAAGACAGTGGAATTAAAAATGAAGTGATTTTAACTGAATATTTCACCAATATGAAGAAAATATACCACTCCACTGGAGCTTGAAATGAGTGATCTTATTCTTCAGTTCTATTGTTGTTCTACTGTCAAATACAGTTTTTCCTTTCTCTCCAAATCTCTCACTCTACTTTGTTTAAAACAAACGAACATGGATTTTAGGCTTCAGGATGCAATTTGGCTTTTAGGACTAAATGTTGAATGTTAGACAAGCCCTGAGGAGATGTGTATCTCTTTTGATCACAAAGTGACTTATTGTAACTGAAGAGAAACAGAGAAAAATAAATTAAGATATAGTGAAAATTAAGCAAAGCACACAAGGAAAATGTGACAACCTTCTCTCCCTCTTGGTTTGCAAGTTTCCTTGGAACATTCCACAATCTTACTTTTTTTCATGTTCGGTAATGTCCATTACATCTGGAGAACTGTGTCATGAAATACATACATTTTCCCCAACAAAAATCAGTAGAGCATACAGACTTTTTCAAAGAATCTATGGTAATAATATAATCTCAAAAACACAAAAGAATAACAGCAGTTTTAGCTACTTCTAGGAAACAATGTGGTGGTAAAGAACAGCTAAAATAGTTTTTACGGTAAACCTGAAGTTAAACAGTATGGTATCATTGTGCAGTAAAAATACTTGTTTTTTAAAATTCAGATGTAAAGTGTCAGTTAAAGCATAGAATTTTTTCTGAAGATAATAAAGAAAATATTTATTTTTATGAATTAAGTAAAAGAATTTAGTCACATTAATTGAAACATTTTTGTCACTACTGGACAATGACCATATATGAATTCCACGGGTAACATATTAATATTCCAACCAATATAACACAGAAGACAACCTTGTAACTGTACAGAAGGAATCAAAGAGCTTATTATATATGTTAAGTTTCACTCCAGCCTACAAACAGGAGAGCCTGCACTTAAAAGTCTTAAAGGTTTCCTGAATTATGGAATCTCAATTCACCTGCCAATTAATCCAGTTCTTTCTTTTTAAATGTAGACTCCGACCTTAAACAGAAGGCATGTTCTAGTTGACTTCTAAGTGTGTCCAAAGTATACTTCAGAGAGCCCTGTGGTCTGAGTTTAATATCTGTTCTTTCTATAGAGTCTCAAAAGTGACATCATGATGAAAAGAAGAGCTACTTTTTCTCCTAAAAATACCCCCCTTCATCATCAGTGTGTTGTCATTTTTGCATTGCAAAAAATCGACATTCTAAATGTCCCTTCCACACAGAAAGCCAAGAGAATGTGAGTATGAGTGAGAGGGTGTAGGTAAGTTGAGGGATAGTTTGGTACCCAAAATGAATCATTTTGAAGAAGACTACAAGAAGTAATATAGTTTAAATCCCAAGAGGCTGAGATTGAGGAGGGCAGGGAAATAAAGAACATAGGAATGGAACAGAGTTAACAGCCCATGTGAATAACATAGCACAAACCTACCAGGTTTATTTCTGTGAATTCTCACATGGTTTGCTGGAAGATGCTCCTGAATTGTTTATAGGTCTGATCTTAAGACAGACACATGCTCAAATAATTGTATCAGGATTTTCCCTCAAATAGTCGTTCTTTAATGAACTGAGAAATCAGGGTGATATTTCCTGTCTTTAATCATTTTCCGTATTTTTCTGAGACACACGTCACATCTGCGAACAATATCTAACTATAAAAATATACACAAAACTTCTACCAATGTATATCTATATTATCAATCAGTCGGGAAAACTTACTGGACACTAATAGGCAAAATGCAAGGGACTCATGTGCCAAAGAATCACAGGATCAGATGCATTATGAAGATAATGTAAGCATCACCAGAGTGGGTGACTGTGTTTGCCTTACTCCCTTTGTAATTACCTCTAGCCTCCAATACAATATAATAGGCCCTGAATAAACATCAGCTGAATGAACTGCTTTTTTTAAAATGGTGCAAATAAGGAAATCAAAATGGTTATAGTTTGCTGTGGTTCCAATGTCCCTACAAAACTCATGTTAAAATTTAATTACTATTGTGATGTATTAAAAGGTGAGGCCATTAAGAAGTGAAGTGATTCATCCTTGAGGGCTCTGCCCTCATGAATGGATTTATGTATTTATCATTTGGGTTGGTTCATTATCACAAGAGTGGGTTGTTACAAAAGCAAGTTTGGCCCCATCTTGCTGTCCTGCTTTTGAGCTCTCTTGCACTTCCACCTTTTGTCACGGGATGATGAGGCACAAATATCCTCACCATATGTCAATGCCATGCTCTTAGATTTGCCAGACTCCAGAACCAGAAGTCAAATAAACTTCTGCTCACAATAAATTACTCAGTCTGTGGTATTCTGTTATAGCAGCATAAAAGGACTAAGGCATGGTTGTTTTAGTTACCTGGGTCTTGCCACTTACCATCTCTCTGTGCTGCTTTCTGGCAACAGCAGCAAACCCCAAATTCCAATTACCTGGCTACTCTCCAGATTACCTATCACAACAGTCCTTCTGCTAAACCTGTATCTAACTGACTAGAACTATCTATTAACTTCCATACATCTAGGATACAATAATTGACAATTCAGGCTTATAAGACATTTTTTAACCTAGAAAGGTTACAGAATATAATTTTTTAAAAATCTGTAATTTTACATTATCCAAAAATTAAAATGAACAAAAAGTACTGTTTTTAGCCATGTCAGATGGTGATGTTTACTATAGAGTAATTGTTCTGAAATTTCACATGAGATAAAAGTGATATAGAAAACCAGCCATAAAAATTTAGAAGCTATATTGCTGATATTTCAGATTAAAAAAAAAAGGTTTAACCTTGAATACCTTAATTAGACCATTTAGACATCTAACATATCTCTCTCCATTGGCTTCGTACTGAAATAACAGGCACCACTATCATTTTATATACAAAGCAGTCAAATGGTTAATTTCTTAATTGGCTACATTAACATCATACACCATTTCATACTATGTGTTTGGTTTTTATTTAGCAGCTATACATGAGAAAAATTCTCATCTAATTTTCCATGATCAAATGTTTTCCCCATGTCTTCCCTAACATATTTCATTGAGACATATTACAAAGACATATGAGAAACTATTATGCACTCAAGGTGTTTAAGTCTAGTTGGAAAAATAAGATCTGTGAGACAAAGAATAAAATACAGTGGAAGCACAGGCAAAAGGAGAGACGCACAACTCTCTACATGTTTAGGGGAAACAGGTAACACAATAGGGGATGGGGGCAGTACAGAAAGAGGTGATTAGAAATGACTTCTAGGAGTTGAGGCTTACAGGATGGATGGGATTTAGACTGAGAAAAAGAAAGGCATAGAGCAGACCTAAGCAGGATTTACAGAGAAGAATGTGGCAGAGGTAGGAGGTTACTAAATAGCATTACTGGAGAAACAAGTTAGAATGAGAAAAAATACTGTGGTGAGTTATGAGCATTGAATTTTGTTTTATAGACAAGTCTGGAGCACTTGAAGGCATGAACTGAGACTTATATACCCACTGCCAAATGAAGCCTCACACATGGTGGACACTCAAACCTAATAACCCTCACTTCACCTCCAATTGACATTGGCCTCTTACACCCATAGTCTCACCCTAAAAATTGTTCTAAGAACTTCTGGACACTCAAAATCTTCCAATGTAATCTGGCTGCAATCGTTTATCTTTCTGGCTCTCTCAACCCCTCATTCCCACTATACCTGCTCCTCAATTGGATAGAGGCTTCAATCTCATAATTTTAGCACTATCTATAAATTCCCTCCTGACATCATTCTGTAATTGGGAAGAGAGAAAATAATAAAGCAAATAAGTATATATTTAGAACTGCTAATGTACTACAGATGAGGCCAGGAAGTAGATGATATCCAAAAGTAGAAGATGTCCAAAAGTAGATGATAGAGTTAATGAATAAATGAGCCAACAACTCAGAAATCTGGAAGAGGCAGTCACAGATTAGTTTTAGAATGTTTAGTTTGACTGTGTTTTAAACTGTTAAGACTCTATGAGGCAAACAGGGTGGGATTAGTCAACAGACCCTGAATATCTGAACCACTAGAAAGTTGACTTTGCTTTCTGAAAATTAAAAGTCAGCATTTATAGGCTTTACATATTCCAAAACAGCACAACAGAATAGGGATCTTATTTATGCAAAAAGATTAAATTGCTCTGTGTAAGCTGTTCCTCAAGTTCAATAAGAGTCTTTTGTTTGGCCGGGCGCGGTGGCTCACGCCTGTAATCCCAGCACTTTGGGAGGCCGAGGCGGGCGGATCACGAGGTCAAGAGATCGAGACCGTCCTGGTCAACATGGTGAAACCCCGTCTCTACTAAAAATACAAAAAAAATTAGCTGGGCGTGGTGGCGCGCGCCTGTAGTCCCAGCTACTCGGGAGGCTGAGGCAGGAGAATGGCTTGAACCCAGGCGGCGGAGGTTGCAGTGAGCCAGGGTCGCGCCACTGCACTCCAGCCTGGCGCCTGGTGACTGAGTGAGACTCTGTCTCAAAAAAAAAAAAAAAAAAAAAAAGAGTCTTTTGTTTGTTTATCTTACGTGTGGCCAAGTATGTTTATGTGTATGTTGTGAGTGTGTATGTGTGTGTGTAATGTATATGTTCAGAGATGCTGAAGACTGATGGTCAATCAAGAAACACCCATGCTAAAATTGTTAAGAGCTGGGAAGTGAGCCAGTTTGCAATCACTATAGGAACTGCTTGAGCAAAATTCCTTGTTACCGCTCTGGTAATAAGAATTCTTCAAAAGATTCCACTTTGCATAGTTTAGTCCTCTCTGATGCAAAAGATGTCTCTGGAAATCAGTCTGAATTGTTTTAAAGAGTAGTGTCAATAAAATTAAACCCAACCTATTCACTGATTTCAAGAACAATAAAAATAAATAGTAGCCTTATGCTGTAAAGAAGTCTGTACAAAATATACGGAGGTACATATACATGGAGAGATTTAGCACTGAATCTTGCCTTCACTGCATCTTTTTCGTTTAGTTTTCATAGACTTATATAACAGAGGAATGAGAGGTGAAAAATCCAGTAATTCCTACTAACAATTCTTCCTCAAAAATAACAAAGAGAAACAGGTTTTCTTGGAGTAAAGTACAGCTTTTTGAAAGGACATATTTTTAAAAAGCAAAAATTGATAGATTACTTAGCATATAAATTCACATTGTTTTGCTTTGCAAATGTTCTCATGGAACAATGAAACTCTAGGCACAGTAATATCAAGTTATTATTCTAGTTCCTATGGAAACATGCATTATACTTACTGAGGCCAATCGATATGGACACAAGTGCAGGGCAAATACACTTAGGGAGAAATCATACAATTTATATCTCTAGTAAAATATGCTCATAGCTATCAGAAATAATAGCAAAAAGATAGCTCAAAAGTCACTGAGGAATGTTCTCTGAAGTTATTAGCCACTAGTACCATTATGAAAACCAAACCAAAACATAATCCTGAATTCTAGAATCCTACATTTGGAATTTGGTGTGTGCAAACAAACATCAAGCATTCAAAGATGAAGGCTGAAAACAAATTAGGTCAAACTCTTACTTTAAAAAAGAAGAGGTCAGGAGCAGTGGCTCAAGTCTGTAATCCCAGCAATTTGGAAGGCCAACGCAGGTGGATCACCTGAGGTCAGGAGTTTGAGACTAGCCTGGCCAACCTGGTAAAACCCCGTCTCTACTAAAAACACAAAAATTAGCCAGGCATGGTAGCATGTGCCTGTAATCCTAGCTACTTGGGAGACTGAGGCATGGGAATCATTTGAACCAAGGACAGGGAGGTTGCAGCGAGCCGAGATCACACCATTGCTCTCCAGCCTGGGCGACAAGACCAAAACTCTGTCAAAAAAAAAAAAAGAAGAAGAAGAGAAACATTTGTCTATGCTAAACATCACCTTGTTCAGTAAATCTCAGTATCCACACATGAACAGGAATATCATAAATAAGGTCATACAAAAAATAATACATAGTCCTTTTTAAAGTTGTTAGTTATGAAGAATTTGAGACTGCAAGAGAATTAGATGAAAGTATACATATGTTTAAAACTCAAGCATCACATATTTGTTGGGGGACTTTACTGTGTGCCAAGCACTATGCTACAGTCTACGAGGACAAAAACTGAATTTTGTTTTTGACAAAAATTTATGGTGCATTTCTGTTATGCCATTTACTAAGATAATCATCAGGAGAAATAAAATAGATAAGATGCCATGCAAGAAAAACAGAAGCTGTTTGCAATATAATTTCTGGGCAACACATGCTACTGAACTGGCATTACAAGATAAGATGAAAAATGGGCCAAGTGAACAGCACAGTCATGTGTGTTAAGAGTTTTCAAGAGAGAGATCACTCAGGCTTAGTTGGTAAGAGAAGTTTTCACAAAGGAGGTGGAAATTGACTTGGTCATGATTAATGGATGGACAGAAATGGAGTAGTGAAACAATGGACAATGGTGATAGGACAGGAATTTGCTGGGCCAGTATAGGTCCCATAAGACCTTAGAGTTTAATTCTGAGGGGGAGCAGAAATAATAAGAGAGAGATAGGCTGGGGCCAGAAAGAGAAATGCCCCTGAATGGGTAGGCATTTTTACTATGGAGTTACGGAATCTTGGACCTAAGAGAGAATTGAGTTTCAAAACGTGAATATTATGTGAATTTCACCTCAATAAATTACGTTCATAATGTTGGATGATGATGATAATTATTACTATAATTGTTAACTGCAAAATACCTGAAACATCTAAACTTCCAACCACATAGAGATTGGATATAATGTTGTAAACTCCATATCACAAAACTAAACATTCTCTAAATATAATATAGGAGAATATTTAATGGCATAGAAATAGGTTCATGGTATATTGGATAAAAAAGACAATCCCCAAACAGCTTCCATATCAAATCTATAATAAAAAAGACTGAAGTTATGTAGTTCAAAATGTTAAAAAAAAAAAAAAAAAAAAGTGTTAACTCTTGAGTGTTAGGAATGTGAGTGATCTACATCTTTTTTATTTTTCATAACAAATATCTAAAAAGTTATTTTTAAGATGATTTTATCAGAAATGTGTTTCCATGTAAAACACAAAATTTTGTCAGTACAGACTCACTGCAAATATAAAACTGATGATTCATGATATTTTTCTGAATAGAATCAAGCATAAGGTAACAGATTTGTACACAATATGCTCTTTTAATTAGCCACTTACAACATTTGCTGGAATTAAAATGGGCTTTAGGTAAATAGCTTACTCCAAAGTACACGTAAATTTTCAATAATTTTCTTTCTGGTTTTGTTTGTTTCGTTTTTTGTTTTTTGTTTTTTGAGACGAAGTCTTGCTCTGTTGCCAGGCTAGAGTGCAGTGGCACCATCTTGGCTCACTGCAATCTCTGCCTCCTGGGTTCAAGCGATTCCCCCTGCCTCAGCATCCCAAGTAACTGGGACTACAGGCGCTCACCACCACACCTGGCTAATTTTTGTATTTTAGTAGAGAAGGGGTTTCACCAGGTTGGCCAGGATGGTCTCGATCTCCTGACCTCGTGATCTGCCTGCCTCGGCCTCCCAAAGTGCTGGGATTACCAGCGTGAGCCACCGTGCCTGGCCTCCTTTCTTTTTAAATTTTATTGATCGATTGAGATAGAGTCTCACTCTGTCACCCAGGCTGAAGTACAGTGGCGCAATCTTTGCTTACTGCAACCTCCACCTCCCAGGTTCAAGTGATTCTCCTGTCTCAGCCTCCCTCCCACCATATCCCCAAGTAGCTGGAATTACAAAGTGCACACCACCACACCCAGCTAATTTTTTGTATTTTTAGTAGAGATGGGATTTCACCATGTTGGCCAGGCTGGTTTCACTCTTAACCTCAAGTGATCCATCTGTCTCGGTCTCCCAGTTTTAGGATTACAGGCAGGAGCCACCACCCACAGCCTCTTTTTTTAATCTCATTTTATTTATTCTCAAATCTTCCCCAGAGTGACAGCATAAAAACTATCCTATTTCTACACCATTTTTTTTGTATTAAAATCCTACTCAAACAAGGAATCCCATGTAGTCCATGGTCTTCCTCTTTTTCTTTAGCCTACAATATTTGTTTTTCTTTGAAGGATTGCCACAGCATGGGGTGACTGGGAAGAGGAGGGCATCCTGCTCTCAAAAAATTAAGATCACCATCATTGTCCACTCCCTCGTCCTCATTCTTAGTGATTCTCCTTGAATATGGTTAACTTATGGCCCGATAATCATCAACTCCAGCTGATTTTCACTTCTCATTATTATCACCAAGGTGGGGCAATATAAAAGCAATCAGGTGAAACCCTTGGTTCAGATTTCCTCCGTATTTCAAGAAATCCATCAAACAAATGTGCCCAGATTATATTTCACTGTAAGATTAGCAAAAGCACACCTCTTCAGCTGCACCCCCTTTCCTCATGCATTCGTGGATGCCAAAATCAGAACCTACAGTTCAAGAGCTGCGTACAGTTGCAACTTGTTTTGAGTTTTTGTTTGCAAACTGTCAGTAAGATCAGAATAAATTGCATGATATGCAGTCCAATATGTATATTCTTGAGCACATCTCAATGTATCCACCAAAAAATATTCATAGCTGCAGGTGTAGGGGGAAAAAAAGGCAGAATTATGGCTTGATTTGCCTTGATAAGCATGGTAATTTTCTGTACACTTTTCATAAAGTGCTAATCAATTTCAGCTCAAAATAGATTGAAACACCCAACAGATTGCTGCCATAGTCCACAAATGTTTGTCATTCGTAAGCTGTGGCAATAATGTGAATACAGAGGAGGGGAAACTGCAACTGAACTACACCTTGTAAAAATTCCTTTCATTTGCTTTGTAATAACCCCTGAAGAAATGTTTAAAATTATTTTGAAATCACATATGTTTGCAATTTCAATTTTTTCTTGCTACATCTAAGAGTACTGCTTGTCACACAGTAATATCATGTGTCTATTATATGGTTATAGATTAATTACATTTAAAAGTCAGTGTAATAATGACATTTAGGACTCAGAGATCATGTTCACATTGTTTAATATTCCTCTAAAATATAATTATAGACTTTAGCTCTATTACATACAAATTGGAATTGAATCATCACAGATTTCTACATTAAATCACCTTTTCTATCAATATGTTAGGCTATTAGAAGTAGCATAATTTTTCGAAAATGCTTCATCAACATTCTAGTCTTTCCACTATTGCTATTTCACAAACACTTAGAGGTGCTAATATTCATACTAACACACCTTTTCAATTGGTAGTGCTCTTGTTACATGAATCGCTCATCTGCCCAGGATGTTTTGCCAAACATAAGTTCCGAAACTTTACTGAGGACTGTCATATTCCTACACAGGGAGCCTCTGCTCAAAACTGAGCATAGACTTTCCCTTTTATAAGTGTGAGCAACAATTGGTAATGACATTTAGGTCTGGGTATGGAATACTCTCCGTGGAAAGTAGAAAATTAAATGAGAATAGATAACATTTCAAATTTTCACACCTTCCTCTTCTAAACTACAAAAGTGATAATATAATTTTTTTAGGATAAAAACTACACAATTTGACTTTAGAAAAAAGAGTACTTCAAAGTTGTGACTTTAAGCAACTTCTATGATCACCATCTGCCAAAAAATTTACTGCCAAAATGAGAGGCAGGAGAGTGTAGCAGACACAAGCTCTGTATTCAGAAAGTCTGAGTTTTTATGTTGAATCTCCCATTTAGTATGTGACCTTGAACAAATGACTTGCCCTCTCTATGTTTCAGCTTGCTCATTTATAAAAAGGGGATTATAAGTGTAACTAATTTAGGATTATCCTGAGATTAAATGAGATAATATGTGCAAAGATCTAAGCAAAGCCCTTCAAGTCAATTCTCAATAAATAGCTGCCTTGTCATCATCATCATTTATTTGCAAGAGCAGTTGTAGGCCCATGGTATAAGTATAATAAGTGTTGTTACCCTGCTTCATATGACTTGTCCGTTGAGTGCTTGTTTCTTGGTCTGGGTCCTCTTGGATCGCATGTATTAACCTACTTTCCAAAACAGACAATAACATGTTTAGAAATCAATTCAGCTCTGCATGAGATGGTAAACCAATTGGCCCAGGCTATCACCTACTACTGCTGTTAAAGTGATGAAAGGGTTATCTGAAAAATGTAAAACACTCTTAGAGTGTTTATGCTCTTATTCTCCTGCATAAATGGAAAAACTGCCATTTTTAGTTTATTGCAGACCTAATACAGCAGCCGCTGGGTTCACTGAAAAACAGTTTCCAGGATCTTATTCTCATCACCTATTTATATCTCTGGAATTGAGCTATATAATCACCTCTGTTAAGCCATTAGATTGACAGAACCCAGTGAGAAAAAAATTTTGTGTTCTGACTTTGACAAACTTAATTTGAGGTTGTTTCAGGAGAGGAAATTTACGTTATTCATGTAGCTAAAAAACAGAATTATACAATTCAGAAAAAAAATTATTAGTGTGCTTAAAATATAATGACAAAAATACATTTCAAATATTCTTAAATAATTACTAGAATCAAAAGAAAAGAGCTCACTGCTCTAACTCAAAAGTCACTTAAAATCTCCACATCAAATATATTCCTTTTCTTTCTTCCCCTTTAGAATATTTCTACTTGGCAGTTGCTATGGAACAGATCAATGTACAAAAGCAGTCAAACAGAAACATATTCAAGAAAATTCAGGCTATTGACATATACATCTGTATTTAGAAGTTATTTACCTGAGATCACAGAATCATTTGTCAGCTTCCCTGTGACACTTGATTACATTTTACATATTTGTGTTTTTCTTCAAAATGGCAAAACATTAGCTCAAACAACTTCTGAGATAAACTATCACCATATTCACTTTTCCAAAGGCAAATTAAATATTACATAATGCATAGATGAGGAGTACAAAGCCTTAGCAAACACTGCTTTACAAGTAATTTTGATGTTGCTTATATTACTTTTATAATTTCAGGTACTTTCTCAAGGACAAACTTTTAGAACTTTTGCTAGATATAGGTCAAATCAGATTTTCCAAGAGGTTACTAATACAAAAAAAAAAAACAGTCAAATCTTGCATAGAGCAAATGAAAGGCCACTAACTATCCAACATGCTTTGTACATAACAGATATCCAACCTGTATGTATGAACTCCTTTCAATAAATACCTTTCAGTGCAAAAGATTTTTTAATATATTAAATATTTAAAGTGCCTAAATACATAAGATGCATTTTAGCTATTTTTTTATCAGTAGTTTACACAAGTGGGGGGGGCACCTATCCCAGAAATGGGCAAGAAAAAACACTGTAAAAACAGACAAAATATTAGAGATTACGTTCTTATCTTTATAAAATATATAGTTGTATATTTTATAATATATATTTTAATAAAGTAGCACATATATATAACTATACACACACACACACACCTGCACTAGAATACGTGTCCAAATTTGTTTTTGCCAATAGTGTTTGTGTTTAAAAGACTATAAAGACTACATAAAATGAAAAACTCTTCATTCACAGATCAATTCTATGCTGTTATTTTACATATTATGAAGATTTATCTGCTACAGTTCTAACATTCTTCACAGGTGTGACTGGCTACTATATTAACATATATTTCCATTGCTTGGTAGTACACATAGTAAAAGACAAATGTATCCTGAATTATCAGATTTTTCATAATCTCAACTTTCAGCTCTGAGTTTTAGCTGATGTTTATGGGGAGAAAAAATAAAAATCTTTGCCAGGAGACAGATAAGTGCCAACAGATACATGAAAAAAGGCTCAATGTCACTAAGTATCAGGGAAACGCAAATCAAAGCCACGATGAGATAGCATCTTATCCCAGTTAGAATGGCTACTAAAAAGATAAAAATAACAGATGCTGGTGAGGATGCTAAGAAAAGGGAACTCTTATATACTGTTGGTGGGAATGTAAAGTAAAATGACCACTATGGAAAACAGCATGGAGATTTCTCCTAAAACCAAAAGAACTATCATGTGATCCAGCAATCCCACTGCTGGGTATCTATCCAAAGGAAAAGAGATTAGTACAATAAAGAAACTTGCCTTATCAAATGCCTGCACTTGCAAGTTTATTGCTGCACTATACACAACAGCAAAGATACTTATCAACCTAAGTGTCCGTCAATGGACAAAAAGATAAAGACAATGTGGCATACATACACAACGGAATACTATTCAGCCATACAGAAAGAATGAAATCTTGTCATTTGCAACAACATGGATGTAAACTGGAGGTCATTATGTTGAGTGAAATAACCCAGGCACAGAAAGACAAATTTCATATGTTCTCACTCATAAGTAAGTTTAAAAAAACTGATCACAGGAGACAGAAAATAGAATGACAGATATATCAGATGCTGGTAAGGGTATGAGAGTGGGATGGAGAGATAAACAGAGGGTTGGTGGTTGGGTATAAATTTACATCAAGAAGAAGTTCTAATGTTCCATAGAAGATCAGGGTGACTATAGTTAGCAACAATATATTGTACATTTCAAAGTAGCTAGAAGACTTGATCATTATACATTATTTGCATGTATAAAAAATTCACTTATACTTCACAGATATGTAAAATATGTATCAATAAAAAACAAATAAAAACCAATGATGAATAAGGCAAATATTAATTCTTTATACTTGTAAAGATTTAACCCTGAGAGATACAACACACCTATCTTAGGCAAATCTTTTAGCTTTCCTAAGCCTTGGTTTTTACTTCTTTAAAATGGAGATAATAATGCCTTTCTAAGAGATAGATAAAATGGTGGTAGGGAAAGTATACAAAAGCCCAGACGATAGAAAGTCTTATTATTAAGGTCCAGGTATAATATATATATATTTAAAATATGCTTATAAAATGATGTTAATAAAAAAGTAGTAAATTAAATCGTGCCTATGATGCAATTAACAAGTGATTCAATAGCATATATTTATATGTGAAGAAAGACTCAGAATGCATATAAACACATAAAAACAGGTAATTTATTAGAGGCAAAACTGTACATATTTTCCTTTTCTCATTTCTGTTACTGTTGGCATAATATTGTTTGCGCTGTGCATTTTAAATGACAATTTTGACAGCCTTGACAAAAGACTTATAAGAATTAATGATTAATGTTCTTTCCAATAAATGACATGTTTAAAGATAAGCAATTTATCTATTCACTAAAGGCAAACAACAATTTAGGTTTATTTTATTTAGGCACTGCAGATGTCCATTTAAACAACATTATAAGGTTTATGGTATCATAAGGAGATGTATTAAAAAGGCTTGTGGTTTGTTCTGGTTTTTCCCTTTGCTTATCTGTAAAACGAGTAAAAAGATTATTGCTACAATCAGCTTGTTTTACTTAATATACAATTTCACATTTCCCCAGTAACACTCTCATTTTCTACAACAGCTATTTCAAGTCTTCATCAAGCTCCTCAAACTTCCAAATCCATTCCCTCCTACCTCTCTTACATCAACAGAAGTGGTTAGACTATCAGCACTTTTGTGTGTGTGCTGGTTCCCTGAGCCTCAATTCCAGAAGGGCAAAGTGAAGAGAACAAAGAGATACACACCATGATTGGTTACAGGAGAGGAACCCTATTTCAGGAAACCCAAACCCTTATAATGGGCAGTGAAAATGCCTGCCGTTTGTTTCAGAGGGGAGATACACACTATATCTCCCAAGGCTATTCACTATTCAAACATTCTCAAAATCATAGTCTAGAACAAAAACAGTCAGCGTCTCTGCTTGTAAAACATGCAGAAATGTGAGACCTATGGAGAATTAGCTTACTATATGTGGTCCCAATTATATGTCATTTTTGGAAAGACAAAACCATGGGGATAAACAACAGGTCAGTGCCTACCAGGAGTCTAGAGTATGCCTACAAATTGAGCAGTATAAGGGAATTTTCGAGGGTGATGAAAATTTTCTGTATCCTGATTTGGGTGTATCCTGATTTTGGTGGTAGATACACAAATCTATGCAAGTGTTAAAATCCACATAACTTTACACTCCAAAAAATATAAATTTTATTGTAAATTAACTTTTAATTTAAAAATTGCAGGTACAACAGAAGAAAAAATAGACAAACAGAACTTCATCAAAATTTAAATTTCTGTTCATGAACGGACATTATCATGAGAGTGAGATGATGTCTAAGCCGGGCTTACAAAAAAAAAAAAAAAAAGCTAATCATCTATAAGGTCAAGCTCTAGTATCTAAAATATATTTTATAAAAACTCCAACTCTACAACAGCAACAAAAAAAATCACCTAATCAAAAACTAGGTGAAGGACTTGAATAGGTATTTCTCCATCAAAAATACACTAATAGAAAACACATGAAAATATGCCCTAAATCATTAGTCATTAGGAAAATGGAAATTAAAACCACAAAGAGAGCCAGGCATGGTGGCTCACACCTGTAATCCCAGCACTTTGGGAGGCAGAGACAGGCAGATCACTTGAGGTCACTAGTTGAAGATCAGCTTGGCTGACATGGTGAAACCCCATCTCTACTAAAAACACAAAAATGAGATGGGTGTGGTGGCATGTGCCTATAATCCCAGCTACTCAGGAGGCTGAGGAAGGAGGATCTCCTGAACCCAGGAGGCAGAGATTGCAGTGAGCTGATATTGCACCACTGCACTCTAGCCTGGGCCATAGAGCAAGACTCTCTCTCTCAAAAATTAAAAATAAAAACAAACAACAACAACAAAAAAAAAAAACAAAAAAAAAAACAAGGAGGTACCACTTCATACTCACTAGAATAGCTGTTAAAATATTGCAACAGAGAATAACAAGTGTTGACAAGAATGTGGAGAAACTGCAACTATGGTACACTGCTGGTAGGGATGTAAAATATTGCAGCTGCTATGGGAAAATGTTTGACGGTTTCTCAAAAAGTTAAACATTCCTTTGCCCACTTTTTAATGGGGTTGCTTTTTTTCTTGTAAATTTAAGTTCCTTACAGATACTGGATATTAGACCTTTGTCAGATGCATAGTATGCAAATATTTTCTCATTCTGTATGTTGTCTGTTTACTCTGTCGATAGTTTATTTTGCTGTGCAGAAGCTCTTAAGTTTAATTATATCCTATTTATCAATTTTTGCTTTTGTTGTGATTGCTTTTGGCATATTTGTCATGAAATTTTTCCCAGTTTCTATGTCCAGAATGGCATTGCCTAGGTTGTCTTCCAGGGTTTTTATAGTTTTGAGTCTTACATTTACATCTTTAATCCATTGTGAGTTGATTTTTGTATATAGTGTAAGAAAGAGATCCGGTTTCACTCTTCTGCATATGGCTAACCAGTTACCCCAGCACCATTTATTGAATGGCACTTCCTCAAAGAGCTAAAAACATAACTACCATTAAACCCAGCAATCCCATTACTGTGTATATGCCCAAAGGAATATAAATCATACTATCATAAAGACACATGCATGTGAATATTCACTGCAGCACTATACACAATAGCAACAACATGTAATCAATCTAAATGCTCATAAATGGCTGACTGGATGAAGAACATGTGGCACATATACACCACAGAATACTACTGCAGCCATAAGAAGAATGAGATCATGTCTTCTGTGGGAATACAGATGTAGCTGGAGGCCATTATCCTTAGCAAACTAATGTAGGAACAAAAACCAAATACTGCATGTTCTCACTTCTAAGTGGGAGCTAAATGATGAGAACACATGGACGTAAACAGGGGAACAACAGACACTGGGGCCTACTTAAGGGTGGAGGGTGGACAGAGGGAGAGGATCAGAAAAAGTAACTATTTAGTACTTGGCTTAGTACCCACGTGATAAAGTAATCTGTACAACAAACCCCTGTAACACAAGTTTGCCTACATAACTAACTGCACATGTACCCTTGAATCTAAAACAGAAGTTTAAAAAAAAAAATCTGGAGTTCCAATGACAAAAAAAATAAAAACTAAAATGAGGATTACCATATAACCCAGCAATTCTACTCTTAGGTATATACTGAAAAGAAGTGAAGACAGGGATTCAAACAAATATTTGCACACCAATGTTCACAGCAGCCCTATTCAACCATAGTCAAAAGGAAGAAACAACCAGAGTGTTCATAAAGAACGCATAAACCAACTGTAGTATATACAGAGAAGGGAGTATTATTCAACCATAGAAGGGAATGACGTTCTGATACATGCTACAACATGGATGAGCCTTGAAAACATTACACTAGGTGAAATAAAGGAGACACAAAAGGATGGAGAAAGAAAGAAGATTAGAGGTTACCAGAGGCTGGAAGGAGGACAGGAATGGGGAATTGCTTAATAGGTACAGAATTTCTGATTGGGGTGATAAAAAAATTCTGGAACTAGATAATTGTGATGGCGAGAATACACTTAATATCACTAAATACTATACTTAAAATGATTAAAATGGTAATTTTATACTATGTCTCTTGCATTTCAATAGAAAATTTTAATGAAATATATAAAAATTTAAATCCTCCTTAAACCCAGATTCCTCCCCAGTATAATTCTTGTTACTAGACTCTCCTCCTCCTTATAGTAACAATTCTTGAAATGGTTGTCTTCACTCACTCACAACCTCCACATCTGTTCTATCTCAGCACCCACCTTCAGCCTTCCCGGTCTCGCAGTTCTCTTCACCTGCTCTTCATCAAGGACATCACCCAGGACCTTGCTGCCAAATCCTTCTCTGTTATGCTCACTGACTTCTGCCTCATTCCGAAAACACCCCGTAATATGGTTTGGCTGTGTTGTTCCCCCACTCACTCTGACCCCCACAAATCTCAACTTGAATTGTATCTCCCAGAATTCCCACAGATTGTGGGAGGGAGCCAGGGGGAGGTAATTGATTCATGGGTGCCAGTCTTTCCTGTGCTATTCTCATGCTAGTGAATAAGTATCACGAGATCTGATGGGTTTATCAAGGGCTTCCACTTTTGCTTTCTCCTCATTTTCTCTTGCTGCTGCCATGTAAGAAGTGCCTTTCACCTCCCACTATGATTCTGAGGCTTCTCTAGCCATGTGGAACTCTAAGTCCAATAAAACCTCGTTTTCTTCCTGGTCTCGGGTATGCCTTTATCAGCAGCATGAAAACAGAATAATACAGTAAATTCCTACTGAGTGGTACGTTGCTGAAAAGATACCCGAATATGTGGATGCGACTTTGGAACTGGGTAAGAGACAGAGGTTGGAACAGTTTGGAGGACTCAGAAGAGGGCAAGAAAATGTGGGACAGTTTGGAATCTCCTAGAGACTTTGACAAAAACACCGATGGTAATATGAACAGTAAGTTCCAGGCTGAGGTGGTCTCAGATGGAGATGAAGAACTTGTTGGGAACTGGAGCAAAGGTGACTCTTATTATGTTTTAGCAAGATTTGTGGAACTTTGGACTTGAGAGAGATGATTTAGGGTATCCAGCAGAATAAATTTCTAAGCAGCAAAGCATTCAAAATGTGACTTAGGTGCTGTTAAAATCATTCCATTTTAAAAGGGAAGCAGAGCATAAAAGTTCAGAAAATTTGCAGCCCAATGATACAGTAGAAAAGAAAAACCCATTTTTTGAGGAGAAATTCAAAATGGCTACAGAAATTTCCATAAGTAGCAAGGAGCCTAATGTTAATCCCCAAGACCATGGGGAAAATATCTCCAGGCCATGTCAGAGACCTTCATGGCAGCCCTTCCATTACTGGCCCAGAGACCCAGGAGCAAACAGTAGTTTCACAGGCCAGGCCCAGGGTTCCCAACCTATGTGGAGCCTAGGAACTTGATGCCTTGTGTCCCAGCCACTCCAGCCACAGCTGAAAGGGGCCAATATAAAGCTCAGGCTGTGGCTTCAGAGGGTGCAAGCCCCAAGACTTGGCAGCTTCCACATGGTATTGAGCCTGTGGGGTGCACAGAAGTCAACAACTGAGGTTTGGGAATTTCTGCCTAGATTTCAGAAGATGTATAGAAACTCCTGGATTCCCAGGCAAAAGTTTGCTGCAGGGGCAGGGCCCTGATAGAGAACCTCTGCTAGGGCAGTGCAGAAGGCAGTGTTGAAGCCCCCCACACAGAGTCCTTACTAGGGCACTATCTAGTGGAGCTGTGAGAAGAGGGCCACAGTCTTCCACACCCCAGAATGGTAGATCCACCAACAGCTTGCACCATGCATCTGGAAAAACTGCAGTCACTCAATAGCAGCCCATGAAAGCAGTCAGGAGAGAGGCTGTATCCTGCAAAGCCACAGGGGCGGAGCTGCCCAAGATCATGGGAACCCACGTCTTGCATCAGTGTGACCAAATGTGAGACCTGGAGTCAAAGGAGATAATTTTAGAGTTTTAAAATTTGACTGCCCTGCTGGATTTTGGTCTTGCATGGGCCCTATGACCCCCTTTTTTGGGCCAGTTTCTCCCATTTGAAACACTTGTATTTACCCAATACCTGTACCCTACTGTAGCTAGGAAGTAACTAGCTTGCTTTTGATTTTACAGGCTCATAGGTGGAAGGGACTTGCCTTGTCTCGGAAGAGACTTTGGACTGTGGACTTTTTAATGCTGAAATGAGTTAAGACTTTGAGGCACTGTTGGGAAGATATGATTGGTTTTGAAACGTGAAGGCATGAGATTTGGAGGGATCTGGAGTGGAATGACATGGTTTGGCTGTGTCGCCACCCAAATCTCAACTTTTATTGTATCTCCCAAAATTCCCATGTGTGTGGGAGGGGCACAAGGAGAGGTAACTGAATCCTGGGGGCTGGTCTTTCCGTGCTATTCTTGTGATAGTGAATAAGTTTCATGAAATCTGATGGGTTTATCAGGGGCTTCCACTTTTGTTTCTTCCTCATCTTCTCTTGCTACTGCCATGTAAGAAGTACCGTTCGCCTTCCACCATGATTCTGAGCCTCCCAGTCATGTGGAACTGTAAGTACAATTAAATCTCTTTTTCTTCCCAGTCTCAGGTATGCCTTTATCAGCTACATGAAAACAGAGTAATACACCCTGTTCCCTTAGTTTCCTGAAATGACACTCTCAGTTTTCCTTCACCCTCTCTGACCCATGCCTCCTCAGTTTTGCTTTTTAGTTCGTTTGTTTTGCTTCTGTTTTGTTGGTGGTTTGGTTTGGTTAAGTTTGCTTGTGGGCCATTCACTCACTATTAATTCTTTAAATTTTTTTTATCAGGTTTCAGTTTGGGGACCTCTTTTGATCCCATTCCATGGATTTTCACTTGGCTTATTCTTCCCCCTCTCCCAAAACTTCAATTAATATGGATGCGTTTCCCAAAACCTCTCCTTCTTTTTTTGGTCTTCTCTCATTGAACTGCTTAATTACTCACCCAAGTCTTAATATCATCCTTTACGTTTCCCTCCCCACCCAATGAAGTTATTACTTCTTCCATAAAGTCTTCCCCATACCAGAAATCCTGAACCCCCAAACTTTTCTATCTGTCCTCATGGAGCGTGTTTACCCCTTTCATAGTTTTATAGTTTTTTTTGCATAACTTTCTGTTACTGTTTTCCTCCCATCTCCAAATGCAACTGATTTCAGACTCCTTAAGGACAAGATTTAATGTATACATCAATATATATCAGAGTTCAGCTCAGTTCTTGATACAACAATAAGTAGTCAATAAATATATGAATAATAACTGTTTCTAGATTATGAATTAATAACCATAAAAGCAAAAGATCTCTGCTAACTACATATTCAAACATGGTGATTTCAGTATATTAGTTAGCTTTCAATTAATCTACAAATAACAATTTATCATGTACAATGTTTTCTACCAAAAATAAAAAGGTACAATGTAGGACAGATAGTGACTCATCACTGAAACCTAACCAATGTTTTCTAATATATTTCAGTAGATCTATTATCGTGTATTATATGATGATTCCGTTAAAGGGCCAAAGACCAGCCTTAGGTATTTATTATTTAAAAACAATTATGACAAAAAATAAATAAGCTCCAGTTCAAATTACTCTAAAAATTGTGTTTTTCTCCAGTTTAACTTTTATTAATTGTGGTAAGATATATATGATATAAAATTTACCATCTTAACCATTTTAAAATGTACAGTTCAGTCATGTGCAGTATATATACAGTGCTGTGCAAAAAAGTTTCTATCTTGAAAAACTGCAGTTCTATATCCATTAAACAACTCCCCATTTTCCCTCTCCCCCAGCCCCTGCCAACTGCCATTCTACTTTCTGTTTCTCTAAATTTGGCTTCACTAGACACCTCATACAAGTGAAATCAGAGAGTATTTGTCTTTTTGCGACTGGCTTCTTTAAACAGCATAGTATCCTCAAGATTCATCAACAGTGTATCACGTATTCCTTTTTTTTTTTAAAGTTGAATAATACTCCATTGTGTGTGTGTGTGTGTGTGTATGTATATATTACAATTTATTTAGCCATTAGTCCATCAATGGAACTTGGGTTGCTTCCACCTTTTGGCTACTGTATTAGGTTGTTCTAGCATTGCTATAAAGAAATACCTGAGGTTGGGTAATTTATAAAGAAACGAAGTTCTGCAGGCTGTAAAAGTATGGTGCTGGCAACTGCCTGGCTTCTGGAGAGACCTCAGGAAGCTTTCACTCATGGTGGCAGGTGAGGCAGGAGCAGGCATGCCATATGGTGAAAGCAGGAGCAAGAGAGAGTGGGGGAAGGGTGCCACACACTTTAAAAAAACAAACAAACAAACAAACAAACAAAAAAATCAGATCCGATGAGTGTTCACTATTGCAAGAACAGCATCAAACCATGAGGCCTCCACTCCCATGGCCCAAACACCTCCCACCAGGCCCCATCTCTAGCATTGAGGATTACATTTCAATATAAGATTTGGGTGGGGACAAATATCCAAACTATATCAGCTACTATGAACAGTGTCTCCAGTTTCTTTTAATAACAGAAAAATTTTAAATATCGCGACCCTTAAAAAGAACTAAAAGTTTACAAAAAAGAGATTTTACCATGTGTATATTTATTGCATTTTTCTCTATATATTATTTTTAGATGAAATTTTATCTTTGTGACTAACACTTTCACTAACAGACATATGTTTAACACAATCCAAACATCAAGTCTGTTCTAAAAATGAATATTCATTCACTTTAATGACAAAGTAGCTCTTTCTAGCTACACTTAGAAGGAACTTACTTTGGGAAAAGACTTGTTTACTGATAACTGAGTTTTACTTGATTGACATATCATCAATCACTTTATCTTATGTATGAATATGTAAATGATAATTAGTCTTTTGGAGATTTCCTGAGACTTACCACCTAAATTCATAGTCCAGAGACCCCCAAGATTGTAAACAAAGACAAGTAAAAATGAATAAATCAAGAACACAATTCACAATTACGAAAACTTCTGCAATCTGTCTTTACTTGCTGCTCTCAGATGCATCATTGTCAGCATCTGACCCCGTTAGGTGGCTGATAAGAGGATTGTGAAGGCCAGCAGATTTTATTTTTAACCTTCCCATATGGTTGACCTTCTAATTTCAATGAGAGCATCATCTGCAGAGATGATCATCAAATGGCAACTCCTACCCTAAAATATTTTGTGTAATTTGGTCTACTCAAAAGTGATGTTCAGTTAAAGAACAATATGTGTAGTGTGATCTCATTTTTACTTAAAAGTTTGTACATAAATACATTTTCAAAGGTCTGCAAGGCTACAGACAAAAATATCGAGAGTCATTTCCTGTCATTGGGGTTAAAAGCATTTTTTTCCAAACTGATGAATGCAATTTGTAATATAACTTTTACCAGTAAGGTTTTCAATCAGTTAAATTTTTTATGTAAAATATATATAGTAATTGATATCTCAAATTGAAAACTGGGCTAAAACACAAAAGGAAAGCTAATTGCACTTTACAAAAACATACAGATGTATACTAATGTATTAATATTTTATGTCTAATATTAGCAACATCACTAATCATCAGCACAATATTACATTTCTCAATATTAAAAGGTATACAAATTATTTTTCTGCAATTATGATCCATAATTGTATACCTTCATGAACCTTGAAGATAAAAATAGCAACGATGACTTTCCATGTGTAAGAACTTTACCTACAAAAATGATATAAAACTATTCAGTCATTCAACAAGCATCTAACAGATGCCTAGTTACCCCAAAGACAAATATATCTAAAAAGATGTATCTAAAAAGATGTATCTAAAAAGAAAGGAGATGAGAAAGCCAATCTCAGCATATCATGGACTTTGATCAGGTGACAAAGACAGATGCTAGGATATTATTATAGCATTTAAGTAGTTCACTGAGCGTGGAGAAGAAGGCTGAGGACGCAGAGTGGAGCAAGCAGCGAATTCTTCCCTTAGAAGTCAAGAAAGGCATCCCAGAAAGAAGTAAGTTAAATCTTAAGAATAACTAAAAATTCACTAGAGGTTGAGCCCAGTGATTGTGTGGGGACCTGACAATTCTCTGGGCAAAGGGAATGACTTGGATAAAGGTACAGAGGCAAGCAAAAAATGTTAAAAATAGTATACTTTGTAAGCTCTATTCCTTGGTCCTGAGAAAATAAAATGGATAGCTTTATTTATTTCTATGAGATGAGCTATCAATGAATACTATTATTCAAAAAAGCAAAACAGTGCAATTCTTTTGACACTTATGGTGTCCCACTTATCCAGAAAATAATCTGTTTTAAGCTAAGCTAGCTCTTCGTTCATGCTCCTTTATAAACTCCCATTTATCTTCTACTTAAAAGTACATGACACACACCAATTATAGGACCAAATGGCAATTTTAGATATTTATCAAAGACAGTTTATAAAAAGAATTATAACTAAAACAAAGAATGCTTCATCTCCTGGCAAATCCTGAATAAGAACAGCATTTAGCAGGGTTAAGGGGAATTCCCCATGCTCTAAGGAGAAAAATTTAAATCAAAATACACTTTTTTCAGCTGAGCGTGGTGGCTCACACCTGTAATTCCAGCACTTTGGGAAGCTGAGGTGAGCGAATCACTTCAGGTCAGGAGTTCAAGATCAGCCTGGCCAACATGGTGAAACCCTGTCTCTACTAAAAAAACAAAAATTAGCTGGATGTGGTGGCACACACTGGTAATCCCAGCTATTCAAGAGTCTGAGGCAGAAGAATTGCTTGAACTGGGGAGGCAGAGGTTGCAGTGAGTTGAGATCATGCCATTATACTCCAGCCTGGGTGATAGCAAGACTCTGTCTCAAACATAAAAATAAAAAATACTTTTTTCTGTAACAATGGTTGCAGTATGTTTATATAATACCTGAGCTATAAGAAAATACTCTCTCCATACAAAGCCCCTTCAGGTAGGAGTCATATGTGGCCAGAAGGAGCTTTAGAACAGGAATTAAATGAGGTAAGGAGAGAGAGAGACTTGCCCTCCACTCGAAGACATTCTTGCACAAGGAAAAGCTTACAGTAAGTACTAGCTGCTGACAAACACTGTTATTCATTAATACTGTAGAAATCAACAAACTTTCAGAGTTTAACTGGTATGGTCAACAGCTCACATTGTTTCTGTGCCCAGGCATTTTTAATGCTTAGCAGTAGTTGCCAAAATGAGAAAGATGTGAAATTGGAACATAAAGGATTTCTATTCTCTCCAAACATAGTTACATCCAGATCCAGGTAGAACACGGAAAAAAAAATCAGATGAAAAGAGCCACTTCCCCCTTTTTCTTCCTCTCTCCAAAGGAAATAAAACCATAGTTCTATTGAATTGGTGGTAATGTCTTTTATGACATAATATGGATGAAGAACCTACTGTATTCAAATAAACAAGTTTACTTTCAACAATTATATTTGGGAGAGAGAACTCCTAGAAGCATACTCAGCCATGCAATAAAAAAAAACTTACTCTATCACCATCTGCTGATACCCTTTCAGTCAATTCTCTTAATAAAACATATAAGCCAAGAAATGCAAGGTAGGCAGCAGGATGTCACCACACCCACTACAAATGTACACTCAATAAGATAGTCTTCAATAGATTCTATAATTGTTTTGCAACCAACCAAAAGGTGGACTGAACAATTACTTTTGTTAGTAGTTCTTTGTCATTTATATTTATCACAGTATTATCATTCAGATTGCTAAGTAATTGTAAAGAAAAAACATGAATTGTAGTTGTTCTTCATCCTTTGATGGTAGGTGCTGTCATTTCAACACAAATGATTGACATTTGACATCAAGTAGTTTTCTGTAAAGGAACTTGTGCACATCTCAATGGCACATGTGGTAGCTGCAGATGGTTTAGATTAGCATAATTTTTACAGCAATGATGCGCCAAAAGTATATTGCAAAATAAGACTTATGCCCAATGTCAATTGTTTGTTCTTGCAAATTTTAATATAAAATCTTCTCATGATGGTTATAACGCTTACTATCAGTTCGAACTTCTGGAAAAAACCAGGGAGCAACCTTGACTACCTTGAAGGTGATAGTGAATTAACTTCAAAGCACATCCCTGCCACTACTGCTCTCTTTTCCTTTGGCACAAAGATGGTCAATTCTAGAGGTGTGACAGGTACGCAAGAGGGAGTCAACACAAAGCATGCCCTCTATACTGCATGAAGATTTTATCTGTATTACGTGTGTGTGTATTCAATGTGTTCACATGACTGATGCAATTGGAATAATATTACTTTCAAATAAGCATTAAATGAGCTACCTGTAATGTTACAAGCAAGAATACTATGGAAAAACTGAGCACTAATCTATAGAAGGCACAGCACTAGGCTGTGTGACAGATATAATGATACATAAAGTTTAGGTCCTTCCCTGAAATAATTCAAAATCAAGAAGAATAAGATTTCAAATTATGAATATATAGTCATGCACCACATAATGATGTGTGTGTCAACCACAAACCACATATACAATGGTGGTCTTAGAAGATTTTAATATCTTATTTTAATTGCACCTTTTATATGTTTAGATACACAAATACCACTGTGTTACAATTGCCTACAGTATTCAGTACAGTAATGTGCTATACACGTTTATAGCCTAAGAGCAACAGGCTATACCATACAGCCTAGGTGTGTAGTAGGCTATGCCATCTAGGTCTGTGTAAGTACATTCTATGATATTCACACAACCAAAAATTGTCTAACAACACATTTCTCAGAATATATCCTCATTAAGAGATACATTACTGTACAAAGGAATATATCATAATAGACGTGTCTCATTTTGTAAGACTTGAAGCAATACATAAATGCCATATGAGGCTGGGTGCAGCAGCTCACACCTTTAATTCAAGCACTTTGGGAGGTTGAGTAGGAGGATCACTTGAGTCCAGGAATTTGAGACCAGCCTGGGAAATATAGGGAGACCCCATCTCTATTTAAAAAAATAAAAACAATTAGCCAGGTGTGCTGACATGTGCCTATAGTCCCAGCAACTTAGAGGCTAAGGTGGGAGGATCATGTAAGCCCAAGAGTGATCCTATGACTTTGCCACTGCACTCCAGCCTGGGTGACAGAGCAAGAATCTACCACAAACAAACAGACAAACAAATAAATAAATAAACAAACAAACATCATATGAGTGGAAAAACATAGAAATGCAAGAAGGCCTATAGAAAGACATATCAACTTATACATGGAATGGCTGGAAAGGCATCATGAAGGGAAACATATGCTTAAAACTTAGAACATAGGTTGTATTTTAATAAGGAAACATGTCCAAGAGAAGAAAAATAATCAGACCTAAATGATATAATTCAATGTTAACAGCAAATCCCAAGTGGTATTTGAGGAAGTCTATGACATCAATATTGACCCACAGAGTTGACATAGGAGAATAATGGAAATAAAATTGCACATGGCGATGAAATACAGAGAGTAGACGAGTCATGCAGAAATCAGACACACCTCACAAATCAGAAATTCAGCTCCTCGGTAATGCAGAATTTATTGTTACTATATCACTAAGTTACTTTTAGCTGACCTAGTTTCAAAGTCTCTAGCATTAATTCATACATACTCACTCTAATTTCTAAAATGATTTAAAAAACATTCACAGAAAAGCATAAGACTTTGTATAAGGTGAAAATAACTTACTGAGTAAAGCTGGGCAAAGTTAGCTCTTTACTGCATAAGGAGTTACAGTCACCTGAACCTTTCAACCATCTATTTTTCCTGCCCCCTAAGTTGTGGTGTTTCTAATATGTGCAAAAACCTTTGTTTCATGTTGGGTTCTCCTCAGATGACTAACATAACAGCATTGGTCCTCTAGTCCTTGAGTCGTTAATACTATTTCTTAAACTCATTTTAATTTTAATGCAATTTAAAAGTATAAATACTACTAGCTACTATGACTGAAATGGCCATTTTTAAAAGGAGTTGTGATTCTGATCTAAATTAGAAGGAATACTGCTCCCAAACCAAAATTTCAATTAGGATTTGTCATTTCAAGTGGTCTCTACCAGTGCTTATTCAGGTGGCACATTAACAACTTTTAATATTAGGGACAGAAATTTTCATCTACATGAAAAAGAACTCTGTATGAAACAAGCTAATAATGTCACTTAATAACAAAGAACTAGGAGTATTCTTCAAGAACTACCGTTGTTTACATTTCAAACTTTTTGTCTTAAAGTTTTGATTAATGCCATAGATATAGATATGAAAGAAAAATAAAGGAGATCAGGCGCTGTGGCTCATGCCTGCAATCCCAGCACTTTGGGATGCTGAGGTGGGTGGATCACTTGAGGTCAGAAGTTCGAGACCAGCCTGGCCAACATGGTGAAACTCCGTCTCTACCAAAAATATGAAATATCCTTTCATTCATCCAAAAAATTAGCTGGGTGTAGTGACATGCTCCTGTAATCCCAGCTACTCGGGAGGCTGAGGCAGGAATATCACTTGAACCCAGGAGGCAGAGGTAGCAGTGAGCCAAGATCATGCCTCTGCACTCCAGCCTAGGCAACAGCGCAAAACTCCATCTCAAAAATAGAAAGGAAAAAAAAAAAAAAACAGAAAAGGAAAGGAAAGGAAAAGAAAAAAAGGAGTTATATGTTGAAAATGAAATAATAGTATTATTATGTGCTGTATAATCACATATGTAAATAGAGAAGCATTTTAGAAATTGCTTGTCATATTACAGGTAGCTTGTTTAATGCTTATTTGAAAATAATAATATTAGAAAGGTCACTAACTACACAAAGTGGTTATTTTCTTCATTGAAAAAAATAGATAAAGAATATAATTCTATCTTCCTACTGGCCATTAGCTATGTGATCACAAAAAAAATACTTCATCTCAGTTTCCTCATCTACAAATATAGGCAAAAGTACCTAATATATATTGTACTATTTTCTCAAGGAAAACAAAAAGGTTGTTAGGAAAATCAGACAAGCAGTCAATATACTAAGTGGTTTTAGTTATGAATAAATTTAAGTAAATCAAGGAAGAATTTTCAAGCTGAGGGGGAAAGGTATGATTTTAAAACTACAGGCAGGCTGCTAAATGACAATTTCATCCTTTACACATATGCTTTTTTGAGCATTTAGAAAATAATACAGTCAAGGATGCTATAAACTGCTATATTTCTACTGTCTAAAAATCATTCAAATATCCTTTCATTCATCCAACAAGAATTTATAGAGCACCTATCCTATGGCAGACACTTATCTAGGCTCTGAGAATACAGAAGGGAGTAGAAAGGAACAGTGTCTAATTCTCTACTAAAGTTCTCAAATAAGTTGTGTCATTTCATTACACATATGCATTTATTAAATCCCTGGATTATATTATTGATACATTTTAATAGTGTTTTAATACTTTTGCAAGTATTTTATTAAAGGCAGTTCTCTCCAGAATCATTCTGTTCTCCTGAGATAAAGCAAAGAACTGCTAGTTTCTGGCATGTTCAGTTAGTTCAAGTGTTTTATTTGTTTTCTCACTGTTGAGAACTTTTATTAATTCTCTCAACCTGTTATAATTAAAGCAATAAATCTCTGGATGGCATCTTTGAAAGTGAATGCCTCATCAAATAAAGAATTTCTAGACCCAATTCCTACCCATCACTTGCTCTTATATATTTTTGAGCAAGGGAATCCTCAATTCTTCATCTATGAAGCAAATACCCTGGGAGGAATAACAAATGTGGCACAGTACCTGACATAAATGTTATCTGAAAATGAATAAGTAGATAGATGATTGATAGACAGACAGGTAGGTAGGTAGGCAGGCAGGCGGGCGGGCAGACAGACAGACAGACAGACAGATAGATTAGATAGATAGATAGATAGATAGATAGATAGATAGATAGATAGATAGATAGACAGACAGTACTCCTGACTCAATGTAGAGAATGATGGTGAGTTAGGCAATAACCTTAAGCAATTCACAGGACTGAAACAAGCTTTCTGGCTTTTCTCTTTCTTTTCTTTCAGTAAAATAATCAAAGATAATACATTCCAAGCATATTCCAAGGAAAGATAATCTTCCAATTCAGTAACCCTTCTAAGGGAAGAAACTGTCTACCTGGTTTTTGAATATATAAAGCACAAACACAGAAACAAATTATACGAAGAAACCTGACTGCCATTTGACACTGTATACTCTAATAAATAAAGATATATAATTTTCACTATATGTTGTTGATACACTGTTAATGTTGAATGAAAGTTAATATTCCATATGACTTTGAAAATTGTATCTATCACCAAGGTGGCAATTTTTTGTGATCAGTTTTATTTGCATTTTACACAAGATATACCTGATAATAAAAATCAAGAGAGAATCCTTACCAAAAATATTCATCATATATTTAATAAATGTCTGCTATGTACCTGGCACTGTTCTAGACACTGGGGATTATCAAGAAAGAAATGTACCAATGCATGTCTCCCCATCACAGGGCACACACGTCTCACAGATGCTAGCCAGATGCCCAAAGGACAGCTGTGTAATAAGCGGCAAATGTAAAACGAAGGAGAAGAAAAATTCCTTGAAGCAGTATAATTATCACTGATGTGGCAGAGGTACAACTGCTCTGAAACTCAAGGAACAGCAACAACAGTCTAGTTAGAGTAATAATCAGAAATGGAGTGGCTTTTTTTTTCCACATAAAGCAGAACCATCATGAATGGTGACAGTCTCTGTCCAATTCAACAGCACAAACCAAAAAACAGTTGAAATATTTCCTTAGATACCAGTTTTCCTTCCCCCCATCCACTTCTCCCCCTCATGCACACACCTATGCACTATGTCACTATTGCAGGCCATTTGCTATGACTCTGCCATTTTCATCTTCATATTACAAATAATCCTTTTCCTTGGAGTCTATTTCAGCACTTCCTCTTCCATGAAGGCTTTCCTGATTGCTCTAACTGAATAGGACCGCACTCTCCTATGACTCTCCAAGGCAGGGCCTCTCACAATCCACCTTTACTATTGGATGGTAAACTTTAGGGTTCATTTTTAAAAATAAATCCCTTTCTAGATTGTTTTGTTTGCCATATTTGTGGCAAATTTCTAAACAATGCATGTATTACTCCTCTTTTACCACTCACAGAAAATACGCACTGCTTTAAAAGTAGGTACTTGAAACAAATTCGTGGAATTCAACTCAGAGACAGAATTTATATGTAGCGAACTATTACAAATACATATGCATAGGAAACACACGAAAATAATCAAATCTAAATATTTTATTAAAACTTCTAAAAATTTTCCCTACTCACCTCTTAAAATTTCTAGAAGACTTTCATCAAAAGTTGAAAGGTCCACTAATGCTGATGAATATATCACATAATTCATTGCCTTGGTATTAGTTGTAGTGACGCCACTTTGGCATAAATTAAGATTTACTTAGTTTCATCAAACCTTATGTCCTCTCAATATATGAAGGATGTTATATCACACAGTTATTTGAGATTCCACACTCTCCAGATGTTTTTCCTATAAACAGCTCTTCAACATATTAATTTCTTTCATTTTAGCATCCATATATGTACATACAACCAATCCTTCTTTCATTTAAAAGCACACCAATGTACTGAGTATAACACCTTGCTTGATAGGCATGCAGTAGATACTAGGTAAGTAACTGTTAACTGGGTTTTCCTTTTTCTTTGAAGAACTCAAGTTTTCCAAATATCTTAGCCAAATGGTTGAGGAAGTTTCTCTTTGTATCAAGAACAATATTCTGTGCCTTTTTCCACTAAATGTGAAATCATTTCATGGCCACCCATACAAAAAATAAACAAAACAAAACAGTATTACACATCACCTCTTTCAAGAGTTTGTTTTGCAGTTTCCATGTTGACAGATCTCACAATAAAAGTCTTACACAAATTACCTTCCTTTCAGTGCCAAAAATGACATAATGCTACAAGGTCTCATATTAACTTGTAGAGAAGGTAGAGCTCAAGGCTGAGTGATCTTTTCAGGTACAGGCTTCAGGGTGCCAAAACGCAGTACCTTTAGACAAAGTACCTTTACAGGTGGACCTTTCAAACTGAAATGTTATACACTGCCCTGTTGGCACTTTAAAACTGATTACTAGAATGAATAAAAATAAATATGAATAGTCATTTGTCAAAAGGGAGGTCACTAAAATTCTAGGTGGCTTCACTCACTGCTTACATAAGAATGTCAACATTTCCACCAAACACATCTATTTCTAAAATGTTATAGCCATCAAACTTATATTGCAATAGAAGTACCATTAAAAATATCCATCAATGACTATTTCTTCATAAAGTTAAAAATAAATTCCATTCAGCTATATGAATTTGAAACCCTTAGAATACCATGTGTATTTCAATAACTACTGACTTTCTTCTGAAATGGCTAGTAAAGGACCTTTCCCAGGATACAATTCAAACTTTTCCAAATGAATCAGTAAGACGAAATGGACAGATTAGTACATTTTCATTTTACTAATAATACTCTGACACATTAGTATATTTTCATTTTCTAGTAGAGATGGTAGAAAGGTAAAATTTCATTACTACAAAAATTTTAAAGATCAAATTTCAAAATATTTAATACATGTAAAGAGTAGTTTATTACCAACAAAATCAAATATTATTGAAATGTATACTTTAATAAAGATGTTAACAACCAAAGTTATTCTTTCTAAAATAATTAGAATATTATTTGTGTCTAAAATAAGAAGTTATTTACAATACAGAGAGGTTTTTTGGTTTTCAAATGTTTTTAGTGGCATGTAGCATTCTCTTTGTCTTCACTCACATATTTGGTGCCAAAGCTCTTCCTACCTTATTTCTACTTGCTAAATGTATGTAACCTTGCTCTTAATTAAAGTCAGAAAAAAATAAGTCAGTCATACCAGTCACAAAAGTTATAATAAGCATTTGCAATGAAAAACATACATAAACACTCTCAACTTTAATATTAAAAGACGAGAAATACCTTGTTGACATTACTTTCTTAAGCATGTGGTTCTTATGGTCTTCCATAATATTGCTAGGCTTACGAATGTCAGTTTCTGAGTTTCAGGACAGGACAGAACACACAGACTCCTGGGCTCCAGTGCTAGTTCTAATTCTGAGTTTCTAGGTGTGCTCCTAAATACGACTCTACACTAACACGTTACAATTTCCTTGGCAATTATTGAAAACTGCCTGTGAAACTATCTTTACTTTCTGAATGCATTCACCAGGCAGCTAGTGAGTGCTCTATCTGTACCAACCACGGCTTCTGAGACTTAGATTTAAAAGAAATACCTGCATATCTTTGACCTCATGGAGCCTGGAATCTATCACAGAAGAAAATCACGATGCAAATGGTTGTATGAATATTTATATATAGTTACATCACCTGCTACAAAAGAAAAATTCAGTGAGAAATTGGTATATATAACTAGGGAAGGCTTCTCTGAGGAAGTGATGTTAAAGTTGAGACATTCAAGATGAGCAAGTGTGAGCCAAGTGAAGTGGATGGGAGGTAGAGGAAAAGTGGTTCAGTCAGGAGGAATGACAATGTATACCCTAGGAGGTAAGAGGAGGCCAGGGAGTATAAGGAACTGAAAGGCAACTATCAAAGCCAGGGATGGCGAAAGAAGTGAGATGAGTCTCCTGAGTAAATCAGCCAAATCACACAGAGCCTTCCTTACAATGATTGTCCATGTCCTGTATTGTGACTTCGTTCTAGGTGCAAGGGGAAGTATACCATCCTCGATGGGAAGCTAGAAGCCAAAAAGGCGTTCCAGGGATGTGTTCTGTATCCTCCTGGAGTACAGAGCAGAGTAAAGAAAGGCAGATAATGGATGGGAATGATGGAGAATAATCTGGCGAATATCACTGAAAGGTTTTACACTGCAGCCTGATTTAATGAGACCTACATTTGTACAAAATTATCTGTCTGTCAAGTAAGAATGGATGAAGATACTTGTAGTCCAGCAAAACTGACAATGTCTAGGACCATGGGGTTAACAGTGGAGATGGAGAAAAATAAACCGATTTTAGACATAATTTGAAAACACAGTGAACAAGACATGTGTAGATTATATGGCAGACGGAGGACGGAGAGAGAGTAGTATTGAGAATGGCTTCTCAATTTCTGAAACAAGCCAGAGCAATACTGGATCACCCCTGGACCATGTGCTACCTGATCAGAAGCACAGAAGCAAGCTTTATTTAGATTGAAACTTGACTTCTTCATAAGATCTCACTCGGAGGGGAAAGGTGGAATCCTGAAGTGTCCCTCGAGGCCCTTGGGAGCAATATGACTCTCACCTCTCCTCCCTCATCTCCCCACTCACTCCACAACAGCCTGGCATCCTTACTGCTGTTGCTGCTGTCCCACAAGCACTTGAGGACTTTGACACTGACTGTTCTTTCTGCCTGAGGCACACTCCCCCACCAACATGTCCACGTGGCTCTTCCTTCACCTCATTTGTCTTCACTCAAATGTCACGTTCTCAAGGAAGCCAGCCCTGACCACCCTATTTAACACAACCTGCACCCTAACTCTACTCTGCCCCATGCAAGGCAGCCCCAGTTTTCCTTAACCATATCTTTTACTTTTATAGATCGTACTAATTATATTTAACTTTCTTACTTACTATGTTTACTTTTCATTGTTTATTTCTGCCCACTAGAATGTAGCTTCAAGGGAGCAGGGATTTTTTTCTGTTTCGTTTCAGATACACCCATGTGCCTAGAATATCATCTAGTTTACAGTAAGAGCTCAATATGTATTTGTAGAAATGAGTGGATAAATTAAGGATAAAGTATTACACAAGTGAATCATGCCCCAAACCCTGTAAGGTAATATTCAAATGATTATCAACATTACATAAGTGAGAAAATAGAATTAATGAGAATTTAGGTGATTTTCCTATGTAATTAATATATGATACCAGAGCTTAAATCCAGATTTACTAACTCTTAACTTCAGAAAATCAATTTTTCATTAATGTTTCCCAATTATAAGGTTTTTAAGGTTTCTACATGCATATATACACACACACACGTACAATACACACACTCCCATCAAGACTATTAGCTTAAATGAAGGTTTATTTTTCCTTTGAATGAATAGTATTTGCTTAGGTGATAGGAGAGGAAATGGACTTCAGTGGTTTGGGGCTCCCTCATAGTAAATCATCAGAAAAATAAAGACAGGGGAACTGATTTCTGCCTGTATCAGCAAAAAAAAAAAAAAAAATTCAGATATGATTGTAAAGCTGGGCAAACACAATTAAAAACAAACAAGATATGTGGCCACCAAGTAAACATATGTATCATTATGGTAGCCAGGTCTTACTTACACAAAATGGTTTTAAAAGGCTGAGCTTCAAGATGTTCCAATTTATTGAGAATTAAACAGTTAAAAAAAAACACAAAAAACAGGGAGAGAGCAGGAACCTCCTTGCCTTCTGTCACCACAACTGATATGCAAATGAATCATGCCAAAGCCTTAGAAGAAAATAAACTATAATGTTTAGCAGAAGAACGGGGGTAGGTGGGTGGAAGGGATATGGGACACAAAGTATGAGAGACAATGAGAGTATTATCCAATAATGTAAGTGCATATTCCCTAAATATTTTTCTTTTCAAAAGTAAAAAACTGCTTTCTTATATTTCTCTAATTATAAAACATTTATAAATTTTTCATATTTTATAAAAAGTGACATATTAAAAATGAAAATATCTATGATTCTACCATCCAGATAAAACCACTTACAATGTTAGATGATAAGAGCATCTTTCTAGATTTCTTTGTATCGATAAATTTTTAATTTTATACACGTCTTGTAAGCCTGTTTTACTTAGCCATATATCATGAACATCTTTCATGTAAATAAAAGTATATTTTTACATCCACATTTTAATCTGCACAATCTTAACTACATAAATATAACAAAATTCATTTCCCTATTTCCTTATTGTAAGATATTTGAGTTGCTGGCAATTTGTTTCCTTTTATAAACAACTATGCAATGGGTATTCCTGCACAAATAATTGGATATTCCTGCATGTACCACATGCCAAACATAGACAATCCTAGGCATTGCACTGCAATGATCTGTTGTGTGGAACCATGATCCAGTGGAAAAGCAAGTGTTTTAAAGCAAACAGATCTTAATCATTTACTAACTATGCAGCCTTGCTATGAAGTTCTTTGTGTCACAGTTTCCTAATCTGTAGCATGAGAAAAATTTCAACGTCATAGAATTTTTATGAAGATAAAAAGAAAATAGGTAAAGTGCTGTTGGTAGGTGCCTAGTTATTTTGTTAAGCTATGACGCAGAGGTGCATCTATGAAAGACTGACTTACTTGGCAGAAACTGGCTGCTTCCATACGATCTCATAGTATTTGGAAACTTTTTTTTTCAAAAAAAAGTTCTTTTCTTCAATGGTACTCAATAGTTCTTGATAAAAAGATAAAATTCAGAATACTAATGTCCAAGAAATAGGAGTTAACATTGTCTTACCTATTGTAGTGCTTTCTCGAAAACAACTTTGTTATACTAATACATAGCTATCCATGTTTCTCTAAAATATAAAGAAAAATATGATGTTATATATTATTCCTTTAAATTTAAAATAAGTTAAAAATTAAAATCAACACATCCTAACAACTACAAATTGTTTAATTTCACAAAATTAGAAATTTTTTGAATTTAGAAGTTTGAATTTAGACATTTTGAATTCAGAAGATTTTTGATAATTATTTTTGCTTTTGAAGTCAGTGTACATCCAGCTTTTCAATTCCAGATTTTGCAGTTCTACATGTATTTGTATTTTTGCACATTAAGACAAGAAAATGTGAGATCTATGTACGTTTCTGGTGGTCATTAAATATAATAATCATCTAAGCCTGAGTTAGCAAAAGAGGCTACAATCTACTTTTTTAAAGAATTTTTAAAATTTCAGTACATTTTAGCCAATATGTCTAAGAAAGCAGTCAGCAGAATGGTAAATAAGTTCTTTAGGGAAGGGCATAGTAGTATTTCCTCTATGTACATCAACAGGTCGGTAAGCACCTGGAGAAATAAAGACAAAATGTTTACTGAATAAATTCCAGTATTATTCAAATATCTGTGCTTTTGATGAACAGTACATATCACATTGTGTCACTTTACTTAGCTATTAGACTTCTCAAATTAAAACAAAGCAAAACACAGGTTATTTTTAATATGTCTTCAAACACCACCAGATTGATAATTCTGACCAAAATAGAAGTCAATAGTATTGTTGTTCTTGTTTTTAATTGAGCTGGTTGAGAA
This sequence comes from Ateles fusciceps, assembly GCA_036589455.1. Taxonomy (NCBI): domain Eukaryota; kingdom Metazoa; phylum Chordata; class Mammalia; order Primates; family Atelidae; genus Ateles; species Ateles fusciceps. Next base: position 6,951,087 of record JAZHEH010002565.1, read on the forward strand.
TTTGACTAAATTGACTTCAGTCCTGTCCAAATGATTACATCAGTTGTGTCCACAGATACAAACTGCCTGAGCCTCCCTTTGATTTTTAAGTACAGACATTTTAAAATATTTCTTTTTAAGCAAAGAGAAAGTGAGATAAACTTTAAAAAACCATTTAATATTAAAGACTCCTATCTGGATGCTATTTTAGAATACAGATGGCAGAGAATTTCTCTGTGGGCTGGCAAATTTTAATACTTATCCAGAAAGTTGATGCATAATATCTAATCACTGAAGTGTTCTGAAGTTTAATTGATTAATATTTATAAAATATTCAAAATGCAAATTCTAATATTTATAATGCAAATACAAAAATATTTATATCAAGATTAGCATTTGCTATTTTGAATTCAATCCGCAATTCACTAAGAATCAATACAAGCACACACCAATAGAATACAGTTTACATCAAATAAATACAGTATTTTAATTACATCACATTTAGATACATTTATAAATAAGGTTAAACCATTTTTTCATAAGAAATTTCATGAATTCATTTATGATTTATTCTATAAATTAATTCACTGGTTTTCAAAACTTTTCAAAAAAAAAAACACATAATCTATTTTATACAATACACCTTATACATGGGAGGTTGTTCATATAAAGTAAGAATTTGGCAAGGCACGATAGCTCATATCTGTAATCCCAGCACTTTCAGAGCCCAAGGTGCGCAGATCACTTAAGGTGAGGAGTTCAAGACCAGCCTAGCCAACATGGCAAAATGCTGTCTCCACTAAAAATACAAAAATTGGTCCGGCATGGTGGCCCACACCTATAATCCCAGCTACTCAGGAGGCTGAAACATGAGAATTGCTTGAACCCAGGAGGCGGAGGTTGCAGTGAGCTGAAATCACACCACTGCACTCCATCCTGGGTGACAGAGCAAGATTTACCTTATTTTAAATTTTAAAATAAAGTAAGAATTTGCCATTTAGGATTTTGCTCATTTAGGCCTTAAATTACAACCTCAGGAATGTTATTAATGAATGTATCATCATAACTAGCATGGACTGACTGCTTAGTATGTGCAAAGCACTATGATATGGTTTGGCTGTGTCCCCACCCAAATCCCATCTCGAACTGTAATTGAATTGTAGCAGTGTGAAAACTGACTAATACATATTGTATAAGTGTTCCATAGATGTTACTGATTCCCATAACAATCCTAAATGTCTACTGCACAGATATTTATTATCCTTAGTTTACAGAAAAGGCAACTTAGATCTGAAGTACATTACCCAAAGTTAGTCAGAAAGCAAGTCACAGAATCTGACTTTCAAACCAGGCTCCTCCTCCTGACCACTCCCTTATAGAGTCTATAGTGAGAGCAAGTATTAATTTAAAACTCTTGGCTTTAATAATGAAAAAAGAAAAATATTGACAACAGAGCAGTTTAACAGGTAAAGCATATCACTAAGTCTCCAAAAGCAATTGCAACAAAAATTAAAATTGACAAGTGGAACGTAATTAAACTAAAGAGTTTCTGCATAGCAAAAGAAATGACCAACAAAGTAAACAGACAGCCTACAGAATGGGAGAAAATATTTACCAACTATGCATCTAACAAAGGTCAAATATCCAGAATTGAAAAAGAACTTAAACAAATCAACAAGCAAAAAAAAAAAAAATCCAATTTAAAAATGGGCAAAAAACATGAGAGACAATTCTCTAAACAAGACATACAAGCAGCCAACAAACATAAGAAAAAATGCTCCACATCGCTAATCATCAGAGAAATGCAAATCAAAACCACAATGAGATACCATCTCACACCAGTCAGTTGGCTATTATCAAAAAGTCAAAAAATAACAAAATCAGGTGAGGCTGTGGAGAAAAAGGAAGGCATAGACACTGTTGGTAGGAATGCAAACTAATTTAGCCACTCTGGTAAGTAGTTTGGAGATCTCTCAAAGAACTTAAAAAAACTACCATTTGACCGAGCAATCCTCCTACTGGGTATATGCCTAAAAGAAAATCATTAATTCTATCAAAAAGACACATGCACTTATATGTTCACTGCAGCACCATTCACAATAGTATACATGAAACCTACCGATGTGCCCTTCAACAGTGAAGTGGATAAAGAAAATGTGGTAAATTTACACCATGGAATATTATGCAACCATAAAAAAGAATGAAATCATGTCCTTTGCAGCAACATGGAGGGAACTAGAGGTAATTATCCTAAGCAAATTATGGAAGAACAGAAAACAAAATGCCATATGTTCTCACATATAAATGGGAGCTAAGCATTAAATACACATAGACATAAAGATGGGAACAATAGACACTGGGACTACTAGACAAGGAAGAAGGGAGGGAAAAGGAGGCTGAAAAACCACCTACTGAATACTGTGCTCACTAGCTGGGTGATGGGATCATCTGTACCCTAAACCTCAGCATCATGCAATATACCCATATAACAAACCTGCACATGTACCCCTTCATCTACAATAAAGTTGAAATTATAAAAAATAAAAAAAGATACAGCATAAAAAGTTCATTAATTCTTTGAGTCTTCAAATCTAAATCTATACTTTAATCAACTTACATTTGCATCTATATCAACAGTAATCAATTGTACAACAGCAAAAGCAATAGTAGAAAATGTCACACTTTGTCAATCAATAATATTATGTTCTTTTTATAATTTTGCTGAACGCTTGTCAAAAATACTCACTTGAGCCATAGTTATTTTGATACTTACAAAAAGTCTGATATTAGGAAAAACAGGTATTGCCATCCCTGTTTAATAAGATTATAAAGATGCAGAACTCGCATCCAGAAGTTAGCAGGCTCCCAAGGATTCCAAAGCTCTCTGACTTTATACCCCCAAACCTTAGAACAGAGTCTGACGCATATGAACTCAATGTACATCTATACAAGACAATAACTTGAGTCTTCTATTTGTAAACCAGTATTCTCTTTCCACACTATCATATCACTCTGACAGGGTTCAAAGGATGTCTTGGAGCAAAATACATATGAATTATGATTTATCAATTTTCTATCCAGGCATGGTGGTACATACCTGCAATCCCAGCTACTTGGGAAGCAGAGGCAGGAGAAGTGCTTGAACCCAGGAGACAGAGGCTGCAGTGAGCTAAGATCATGCCACTGCACTCTAGCCTGGGCAACAAGAACAAAACTCCGTCTCAAAAGAAAAAAGAAATTATGATTTATCAATGTTCATGGTCAGAAACTCTGATTCAAAATACTGTACATTGTTTTTATTACTAGAAAAAAATAGGTAAAAATATATTTATCAATAATATAACTTACAAAAGGCATATAATGCCTTCTGAAAGTGAGGTCCATATAGTAAAATGAAAGCATCAAATTAACAGTTGTTAATTGTGTAGCTAATGTTGTAATTTCCTTTAGAAGGTATTTTTGATGATGGAACATTCATTATTTTTTAGTTTTTTATTGGCCCACAAAGGAGGGAATAAACATTTCTTTCCTACATGGCTGCTCCAACATTGAGATATTATTCCAAAAGTGCTCAATATGGAGCCCTGCTTAGTAAACATTCATTTAACCATTTAAATAAGTCTAAGTAATTCAAAATGACAGAATGAAATCTGTGCCCATAGATCTCTAATTGTCGCATGAACCTGGCTTTCCAATCATTTTTATATTAGTAGTTATTTAAATTCAATCTTTAAAAGTGTTACTGTGTTTTCCTAATTACTTTTATTATCATGTATATCATAAGAAATTTTGCAAAGGAAAAATAAAATAAAATCATCTATCTTACCTCAAGCTAGATAGAGCAACTGTTAGAATTTTCGTGAATTTGTTTATATTTTGTTTTAATTAAAAAGAGAAAAAGAAATCTAAGGGTGAAGACAACAGTGAGAACAGAATTTAAAATCAATGCTATAATGCCATAAATTCCTGCTCTTAGGGTCCCAAATTTGGCTGTCAGCTTTAGGGAAGTCAACACAAGATGGAAACATGTTAATAACATACTTTGCACTGTCAATAAGACTAAAAATACAGGAATGGCTCAAGAGACAAAAACTATTCTTGGGATTAAAATTTAACAGAAAATTTTTCCTCAGGTTTCTCAAAAGAAGACTGCATATTATAACAAATAATATATTGGGCCTTCCCTAAGACCTAAGTTTCACAGGAGCATACTGTCCAACCAGCCTAGAAATGGGCTAATGGCATCACCTCAAGTCATTCCGCATTTCACTAATGTAATACCTTTGGCACCCCGACCTTTAACATAATTTGGTTCAAGACTATATTTTTAAAAATCTGGGATGATGGACAGAATGTATGTCCTTCAACCAATTACTCATACAGGCTCTCTCTCATAGATAGTACTAAGGAACAACAATCAGCATAATACCTGGAGTATAGTTTCTCTTTGTTGTCAGTTAAATAGAGAACTACAGGCCATAACAGATAAGGAACTGTAAAAGGTAGTCTTCCAGAACCAGGCATCTAAACAGATGATATCCCCTGACAGGGAAAGTACAATTCCAATACCGTGATGTTCTCCAAAAGTCATTCTGAAGACTCGAGACCCTGGATTAAAAATAAATTTTAATACATAGCTTTAAAATAATCTGGGGAGAAAGGGATAAAGGGGTGACAACAGAGGAACAAAAATTATTAATGAAAAAAGACTGTCTATATTTAGTTATTTATTTAAGCTGGGGACTGGCCAGGTGCGGTGGCTCACGCCTGTAATCCCAGCACTTTGGGAGGCCGAGGCGGGCGGATCATGAGGTCAAGAGATCAAGACCATCCTGGCCAACATGGTGAAACCCCGTCTCTACTAAAAAATACAAAAATTAACTGGGTGTGGTGGCGCACGCCTGTAGTCCCAGCTACTCGGGAGGCTGAGGTAGAAGAATTGCTTGAACCCAGCAGGCAGAGGTTGCAGTGAGCCGAGATTGTGCCACTGCGCTCCAGCCTGGAGCCTGGCGACAGAGCAAGAAACCAAAAATGCAATAAAAAATATATATATATATGAAAAAAAAAAAAAAGTTGGGTACTGAAAATGGTATATGGAGTCCATCATTTACAGTGAAAATAAAGTCTAACCTTGCACAGTCTAGCTTTAATGTGCTCTTTAAAATAAACTTAAATTTATCTTAAACATAAAGGCACCAAGAAACTTAAAATACATATATCTTATATATAAGTACATGCATTTTTACATACACATATATTTACTGGTGTATTTTTTACACACACACACACACCACACACACATATATATAACTGCTTCTTTTAAACCAATTATAAACTTAGAAACATTTGCCAACATTAAGAAATTTAGATTTAGAAAAGTTTATAGGTACCTATTTTTATGGCAATAATTACCAGAGTCAGCCTCTAGGCTGAATTCCTTGTAATTCCAAATAATAAAACACATCTACCTATAAAAGAATAGTGTCTTTGTGTTCACTACAACAGGAATTAAAGCTCAGTCAAAAACATTATCAAATTATTAAGAAAAAAGTTAAAAGGGAAGAGGAACCATTGTTTATTCAGATTTATTAAACCACCTGAAAAAAGTTAGTTCTATAAATATAGTCTGGTAGCTAAATACATAAACTTTGGGTTCAAAGCCTATATTTAAAATTCCAGCTCTGCCACTACCTACATAATCCAGGGCAATTCTTTCTGTGCCCCAATTTCTTCACTTGTAAAAAAAGGGTAATAGATGTTTACCTCTTGGGTTCTTTTGCAAATTAAATATATTAAACGTCTAGGTAGAACTGTTAGAAGAGTGTCTGGTATAGTAACAGCTGATAAATGTTAGCTATATTAAGGATAATAATAATTTCTATTATTACTGCCATATAGCTGTAATTGATATTATTATTTTAACTGATCTATGAGAAGTGGATTCCTACTGATGTTTATACCAGTACTCCCCTTATTGGGCAGGTTCTGATGGAGATTAAATAATCAGGGATATATGCTGAGTTCAAATAGTTTAGCTCACAATTCTTACCCATAGATTCAAAGGCCAAGATGAGATTAATAAAACCTGAAAGCAACCTAATATTATTCCCTGTTTAAAGAGGCAGTACAAGAATGATATCTAAATCCTAACACTCCTATTGTAAAATCATCAGTCTAAAATACTCAGATTTGGATTTCAGTTGGAAATCAACTTGGACCAAAAGCCAATAAATCAATAATGTGTGAGGAACACAGTCACTTTTTCGGAGGACAGTGTACTCTGAATCTGCCAAACGAATGACACTTCCTAAACTGATTTGCAGGTACACCACAAAGTGAATTACTGGACTGTGGTCTGTCAAATACATTACCAATGTACTTTGGGCAAACAGAGTCATGCTAAAAGCTGAAATGAGTGTAACTTCTACAGTCGCCCCTAAGTAAGGCTTCTCCCAGGCCTTGCTACTAAACCACAGGGGATTGTTTCCATCTTCCTCACCCCAAAAAGGTGAAAAAATGAAAGAAAAGTCAGACACAAAACTCTTGAAGGAGAAAGGTGGAGTCACACTACATCATCAACAGTCTTGTAATCTGGACCAATTCCTAAAATTTGACTAAGTTTCCTTGCAGGGACTCTAGTCTTCCATGTCCCTGCACCTCAAGGAATGTGGGTGTCCTATGGTCAATAACCCAAAAATTAATAGGAAGAATGGTTTTTGTATATCAAGACGCCTACTCTTAAAATGCCTAGATAAAACATACACTTGATAACTTTAAATAACCATTTGCCAGTAAGGAAAATAGATTTGATTGTGAAAATTCAAGTTGGGATACCCATCTTCTGACCAGCTTCTCAGTTCATTTATAAAATCTTGCCTGGAAAGGAAACTGACCACCCTTGTAATAAGTAGCTTAGAAGCAAGACAGCTTAAAAACAGTACTAGAAACATGGCTGCAAAATCACTGTTTCGCTTCCCATGAATGATTGATGTGCACCAGGGGCCGGGAGATCCCTCGTCAGGAGTGACTGCCCAAGTTACACTCACTTCAGGTTTAGAGCACACAACTATTTGCTCAAAATACAGTGGTTATGTATTTGGGAAACCACAGACTCCTCATTCAAGAACTGAATGTTATGTTAACAAGCAACAGGGTTCCAGAAAATCAAATATAATATCCATCCAGTGGGGCTTATAACTCTGGAGAAAGTCAACTCCTGAGTATCCCTGAGACATTTAAGAATGTTTGAGAAGGCTTAAACACTGCATGAGAAAGTAAATTATAAAGAAAAAGAAAAGATAAAAACAGCAAGGCAGAAAATTTAAAACACAGGAGGTTTAAATCTGGGTTGTCAAGAGCTAAAATCGATGAGAAAATTTTTAAGGCTAGAAAAAGGAAAATCTGAGAAAATAAGACAATAAACACCCACACATAGAAACGGATATAGATATGCAATTTAACACCCATCAGCTAGTATATAATAAATACTAAAAGTATAAATAAAAATGATTTTTAAAAATAAGGATAAGTTTAAGTCATTTAAAAAGCTGAATTCTAGGCTGGGTGTAGTAGGTTATGCCTGCAACCCCAGCACTTTGGGAAGCCAAGGCAGGAAGATTGCTTGAGCCCAGGAGTTCAAGACCAGCCTGGGTAACAGATGGAGACTCTGACTCTACAGAAAATTTTAAAATTAACTGAGCATGGTGGTATGCTCCAGTGGTCCCAGCTACTGGGATGCTGAGGAGGGAAGATCGCTTGAGCCCAGGAGGTCAAGGCTGTATTGAGCCATGATTACACCGCTGATACTCCAGCCTGGGCAACAGAGTGAGACCTTGTATCAATTTAAAAAACAAAAAAACCATTGTGGAAGACAGTGTGGCAATTCCTCAAGGATCGAGAAATAGAAATTCCATTTGACCCAGCAATCCCATTACTGAGTATATACCCAAAGGACTATAAATCGTTCTTTTATAAAGACACATATACACATATGTCCATCGCAGCACTGTTTACAATGGCAAAGACCTGGAACCAACCCAAATGCCCATCAATGATCGACTGGACAAAGAAAATGTGGCACATATACACCATGGAATATTATGCAGCCACAAAAAACGATGAGTTCGTGTCCTTTGTAGGAACATGGATGAACCTGGAAACTATCGTTCTCAGCAAACTGACACAAGAATAGAAAATCAAACACCGCATGTTCTCACTCATAGGTGGGTGTTGAACAATGAGAACACGTGGACACAGAGAGGGGGAGCATCACACACTGGGGTCCATTGCGGGGGGCTAGGGGAGGGACAATGTGGGGGAGAAATGTCAGGTATAGATGATGGGAGGATGGAGGCAGCAAACCACATTGCCATGAATGTACCTATGCAACAGTCTTGCATGATCTGCACATGTACCCCAGAATCTAAAGTACAATAAAATCAATAAAATTTTTTTTAAAAAAAGCTAAACTCTGACTTAGGAAATTCAGAACAGAGTAACTGAGATGTAAAATGTAAAAAGTTAAAGTAACTAAGGTTATAAATTGACAAAAATAAGGAAAAGGTAAATGTTTTTAAACTGTAATCTTACTGACTCACATCAAAGCAGCCAAACAAGTGACTAAAAAGTTCTCGGCTGGAGGCCACTCTGCTGAATGTTCCTTGTCAGCCCATCTGAGTTTCTCAAAATCACTTCACAGGTGAGTGGGAAGCAGGAGAGAAAAAACAAACAAGGACAAAGAGACTTCCAGCTAACATGGGGTGATTGGTGAGACTGTTTTCTGATGTTTTTCTTCAAAGACGTTATTGTTTTCTCTGCATCGCTCTCTCTCTTACCACTATATTTTATTTGTTAGGCTTTTTTATTATTTGCATAATTACATTCTTAAAATCTACAGGTAAATTAGACTGAGATTTGACAAGTAAAACCTTGAAATGTTTTTCATAATATTTCAACTAGGTATCCACTAACAACCACAAAAAAAACAACCTGTTCCAGACTCAGTTCAATTCAACAAATATTTATCCAGACCCTACCACAAAATGTTCTCAGAAAGGAAGGCTTTCACTATCTTTAAATCTTTGGCCCAGTTACACGAGAGGACTATCAAATTCCTCAGAAGAAACCCAAATCTCCAGGGTTTTTGTTCATTTCCTCCAGTAACGTCCAATATTCTCCCTAGCTGCATCTTATCTCCCAAAATCCTTTTAAAAATTATTTGAATAATAATTATGGATCAAAGGCAGAAAAGAGCATTTACTAGAAAGCAAATAGCTCAGGTATAACAAAAGACTTAATTTTTATACATATAGACCACACAATTCTGTTTCTAAGAGCATAACAAGAAAATAATGAGATAAATCATTAATTCAATCATTCAGTGCCAGGCACTGTTCTGGATACCTGAGATAAAACAGTGAAAAAATTAGGCGAAGATCCCTGGATGTGTGGTGTTCATACTCTCATGTGATTGACCCAATCAATAAAGATAATTCTGAAACTTTCTGTATTAACCAAAGTCTTCTCAAACAAAACATACTTCAAATTATCAAAGACAGTCCTACAGTACTTAATAAGCAAGCAACTGTTCCTTTTGCAAAAGAAAGGACTTTTTGTGAAACATGGACATGTCAAAGATGACATTCATATTTGTATCTAAAACATGTTTTTTGTACTTCAGATTTCCAAAGAATACTGCAGAGTAGAACAAACTGGATGAGAATAAAATGAAGTTTTTTACTTTTAAGGAATTGTTTTATGGAATTTTCTTAAACATTTATTGAAATGTATATTTTCCAAATTGTTTTTAAAAAATCAAAGTGAAATGTGATACATATTTTCAAAAACCAAGCAAGCTCTTATTAAAGAAAAGCAGGGACGCTGAAAATGTAAGACTGTGGTTTTAAAGCTTATTTGTTCACTGTAAAACTGTTGTGAATCTACTAGATATATTTCATATGTTGTCTACTCAGTAATCTGTTTAAGTGTTGATTATTGAATCTAACAGTTTATTCTGCATCTCGGCATCTTGTTCTTATATCATCTTGATTTTTCTGTGTAAAGACAAAACAAAACAAAACAAAAAACCTATGTACTTGCACTTTTCAAACTGAAAAAAAGCAAAGAATTATTATCATTCTGAAATAAAAACTACAATTTAATCTTAGGAATTAATTTTAGTAATATTAACAGATAATGTCGAAGAAGTTCAATATACATTAGATTGGTAAATTTTTTAAATGTGCTACAGCTTATGCATAAGAACGTTTTAAAGAAAAACAAAAAAAATAGAATCCTAAATTTCAAAGAGTAGGGTGCAAGTTAAACATACTGTGATAAATCTATATATCAATTCTATTCAGACATTAGAAAGCGGTGCCATGAGTGTTCTTTTATTTACAGGGGAAGATACTGAGTTAGAAGAATAGCCTTATGAGTTGTGACTAGATGGTTACATAAAGCCCTAGAGACTGCCAACATTCAATCACATACTTAATATCTGTAAGAATTAATTTAGCCTTAAAGAAAGAACATGAAAGTGCAGTATTTTATCAAGTTCAATAGTCTTTCATGTAGATAAAAAAGAGATTTGCCTATCTTAAGAGCTAAAGAATTAAAAATCCAATCAAATGATCAAGGAAGGAAGGAATCTGAGACTTGTTAGCACAAAGAGGTAACATATAAATGGAATCCAGGGATGTGGCATACGTGAATACCCCCTTTCTTGAAGTGACAAAATCACTGATAGAAATAGGATTCTGTGGAATTGATCTAAAGTTGTGACAAAAATCCAGTCTTTGTCCCAGTTAAAAACTTTTTGGCATTTACACAACTTTAATCAAGCCAAGAAGACAACTGCAAAATTATGTGAGAAGGTGAGAAGGGAACCTCACAAATTGTGTAGATCACACAATCATTTCACAGGTGAAAAAATATCTTGAAACATGGGAAGGTCTGAAATTAAATGTAGAGAAGTTTAAGAGAATCAAAACCATAACATTAACACTTTCATGTATACTAGATACAGATAATTAAGTAATTAATTTTGGTTTGTGTGTATAGTATAAGAATATTGAAAAACTTAAACTTTACAATATTTATGTTTAAGTTATTAGATGTATAAGAACTACTTAAGAACATATACAGGTTTATCAAGCAGGTGACTGAAATATTTAAAGGAAGTCAAATATCTTAAATTTAGAAGTGCAATTTCAAATGTTTGAAAGCATTTAATTTGTAAAGGATACCATAATTCTTCAAAGATTCTTAAATGTGGTTGTTAAAATCTGCTAGACTTATTAAAATTTATATTTTTAAGTCCTACTAGAAAGATTAAGAAGTAACATCTGAACCTGCAACTTTAATAACTTGAATATTAAACCCTAAAAGCAAAGTACATATCTGAAGTCTTTACTTCACATAAAACCACCCCCCAAGGGCACTGAACATTTTATATTTTAAAGCTGACACGGAAGTATCAAATAAAAAGAGCAAATGAAAGCATATTTGAATCCTAATGAGAATATTTGCTTATAGAAAAAAATGGTAAGATATTCACCAAAATATTATGTTTAACTTTGAGTGGTCTGATCGATTTTAGGGCTTATCTGAATTTCTCACCTTTTCTACAATGAGTGTGGCATATTAGTTTCTTACTGTTGCTATAACAAATTACCACAAACTTACTGGCTTTGATAAACAAAAATTTATTATCTTACTGTTTTGGAGATCAGAAGTCCGAATCAGTTTACCTAAGCAAAAGTCAAAATGTGGTTTCTTCCAGAAGAAAGAAACCTCTTCTAGCCTTTTTCGGCTTCTAGCTTTTACTATGCTCCTTAGCACATGAGCTACTCCTCGAATCACTCCAATATCTTGTTTCTGTTGTTATGTCTCCTACTACATGACTCTAACTCCTTCTGCTTTCCTCTTACAAGAATCTCAGCATTCCTTGGCTCATGGCCCATTTCTTCCATCTGCAAAGTCAGCAAAAGGGTACCGAGTCTCTCTCATTCTTTGAATCACTCCTGCTCTTCAGATTCATCCATCTGACCTACGTAGGAAAAGCGTCCACTTTTAAGGTCTCATGTAATTGGACTGGACCCACCTGATTAACACAGTGTAATATCCCTATCTCAAAATCCTTAAACAACATCTACAAAAAGTCCCATTTGACCTATAAGGTAACATTCAAAGGTGCCAGGGATTAGGATGTAGACATCTTTGAGTGTCATTATTTAGCCTACCATACATTGTAATTTTGTAATTTTCAAAATAAAATAAAAACAAGTATTTAAAATATAACAATTATAATTGTCCCTGTAGAGAAAATTCTAAAAGAAATAATTGTACAAAATGAAGTTCCTTTTCAAGGTACTTTAGTCCCCTGACTTGCATTATTTTTCAGAGCTAGAATATTCAAAATTATGACTTCCAAACCTATAATTCTTAATAGTATATTCGTCAACAGAAATCAAGTAGAGAGTAATAAGTATAACTGATATATCTGCTACACCCAGACCATGACTCTGAACATCTTAAGCAAATATGCACTGTAGTCTATACATTCTTATTTTGGGACAATATAACTTCCAAAATTTTATCTCTCTTATTTGTCTACTTATTTTTTTAAATAAAAAACAAATTTTCTAAATAATCAAAGACATCTGTGTATAGTGTTCGTTTTTTTTGCTAACCACATTTTCGCCGGTGAAAAGAATACCATAAAACGCAACTTGAAACTATGATAAACAGCATCATCCTTCTACATCTAAGTCCATGTATTTTGCCTTTGTCATAACTGCCTTTGTCATAACCACCAGGCGCACTTTACGCTAAAGCATCAAAGCAGACTTTTCTGGTTAACTACTTTAGTTAACAAAGGTATGTACTTCTACAATCAATTTAGTATGTACTACCACAATAATCAAAGTTATTTGCCGTCTGATTCAAATGTACTATTATAGTATCTTGGATTACTAACTGGTTGAAAGAGCACTGAAACTGCTTTATACATTACATTCAAAGTGAGATCTAAGCAATTAGCTTATGAAATAAATTCTAAATGTGTCTTTTCATTTTTAAGTTATACAGAAACATTGGTTTAAAGTGGATAACATCCTAACTGAACTGAGGTGTTTGTTTTTGTTTTTAGCTTAAGCCATTCAGAAGACTTACCCAAAATGACATCGTTAATATACATGATATACATGATTTGATGACTCTATGAAATGTAAGTTTTACCTTTCTCCTTAAATGTACATGTTTTTTGGCCAAAAGGTAATAAAATGTCTCCCCTAAGTCAGGTTTTTCTGTTTTTTCTTTATTGTTTGTTTTTATTAGTGAATATACAATTTAAAAGAATTCCAGGATAACAGGCATGGAATTGGGACTGTCCTGGACAATAGAGCATATGGTCAGCCTATTTAATTTAGTGTATTACAGCAACTCCTCTCCATTAGTCCATCCTCACTCTATGTTTACTTTTGCTCCCTATCCTTCTCAAAGAATTGAAAAAAAAAAAAAAAGCAAAGATCATGCAAGTTGTAGTTTTTTATTCTTCAAAAATCTATGAAAGCTACTGGATTTATGTAACTATTATACGATCTACATCATGGTTGACATTCCACATTAGTAGATAAAATTAACATCTGTCACAAAGGCTGCTCTGAAGCTAATCATTTATTTCTGAGCACCTGTAATTTGGTAAAGAAAAGCTAGGCAGAAGTGATTTGCCTTAGGACTCAAGCAACAACTGATGCCCTGTGTCCAATTAGTAAAAGATGAGTTATCTCAATATAAGGCTTACAAGGCACAGTACTTGACTAACAGACATCTAGCAAATTCAGATCTCTAGTACAGCTGGAGATGTCTGCTGCCTTTTTGTTAGCAAGACACTACTAGTAAGTCATGTGAAAAGAGAAGTCTCTATGTAACTTGTCCATTGTACTAAAGCTTCAAAAGTTCCAAATACATCAAAGAAAAGCAGTATTTCAAGCACCTTTCTAGTCCGTTAGGACTAATTATTTTACCATATGCTGTGCAATACTCATTCAGGGCAGGAACCCTTACAATTGAACTGAATTATCAATGTGCTTTAGGTCAAGTCTCACACACACACACACAAACCCCTACATTTTTGTAAAGCTTGAGGAAAGTACAATTAGTCTACAAGAGAAGTTAAGTGTTGGCATTAGCCCTGCACGCAGACAATGTGAAGGGATGCAAGGAAATTCACAATTCAATTTCACTACTGAAGTAAAAAGAAAACTTCTACTTAGCTTGTGATTGATCATGCACAAGTGGGAGTAAGTTTACCTTCAACTAGCTTCATTCATAATTGACAAAAAATAAGCAAGCAAACAAACTTTAAAGAATAAACATACACACTTGTGAAGAATGACCCTTAGCAAATATACAACCCAAATACTACTAAACAAAAAGCAGGCTGGGCACAGTGGCTCACACCTATAATCCCAGCACTTTGGGAGGCCGAGGCAGGTGGATCACCTGAGGTCAGGAATTCAAGACCAGCCTGGTCAACATAGTGAAACCCTATATCTAAAAAAAAAAAAAAAAATACAAAAATTAGCCTGGCATGGTGGCATGTGCCTAGTCCCAGCTACTTGCGAGGCTGAGGCAGGAGAAGTGCTTGAACCCAGAAGGTGGAGGTTACAGTAAGCAGAGATCACACCATTGCAGTCTGGGCAAGAGAGAGACCCTGTCAGAAAGGAGGGAGGAGGGAGGGAGGGGAACGGCACTTCTCTTTTTTTTTTTTTTTTTTGAGACAGAGTTTTGCTCTGTCACCCAGGCTGGAGTACAGTGGCGTGATCTCAGCTCACTGCAACCCCCACCTCCCGGGTTCAAGAAATTCTTCTGCCTCAGCCTCCGGAGTAGCTGGGACTACAGGCGCATGCCACCATGCCTGGCAATTTTTTGTATTTTTAAGAGAGATGGGTTTTTGCCGTGTTAGGCAGGATAGTCTCGCTCTCCTGACCTTGTGATCCGCCTGCCTCAGCCTCCCAAAGTGCTGGAATTACAGGCGTGAGCCACCACACCAAGCAAAGGCACTTTTCTTAAGGACCCCAGTGAGACTCTAGCCAGAATGAAGGAAGGAAGGAAGGGAGGAAGGGAGAGGGAGGCAGGGAGGGAGGGAGGGAGGGAGGGGCACTTTTCTTAAGAACCCTTAATTGTTTTCTCAAAACCTGCTCAGAATCATTGTACTATTCAATAATGATTCATTGATTTACACTGATAGCTAAAATTCTTTACATCTACTAATTTTCAACCAAAATGATCAATATATGGTCTTAGCATAATCTCTTCTTCCAAATCACTTGGTGGCCACATCTTATTGGAAGGAAGGCCAATTCAATTACACAAGGTAATTAACTTCTTTGGACAAAGACAGTGGCATTTGAAAATTTCCAGGTGGGTAAGGACTGGCTATCTCCAAAATTGTTACCAGAGAAGCAAATTCCAAACCAAATTATGCTACACAAACAGAAATGTATTTCCAAAAAAAAATACTAACAATTAGACATATTATAGATCATGCTTCTTCAAGGGTGAGGTGTATGTCTAAAACAGGCAATCATATCTCTCACTGATTTCCCCAATAAGAGCCCAGCTCTAATGTTTGCTATATTAATTATAAATGCTGAAGGGGCAGGCAGTGGGGGCAATCTTACCACCAATTAGAGAATCCTTGTAGAGGTGCCCTCCAAAGTGACTAGGATTCTAGCTGGCCACTAATTGGAATGTGAATTCCAGATGAGCGAAGCCTTCTAGACTAAGGAATAATTTAAACAAATCAATACCACAGTGTTTAAGTGTTTTTAAGTAAATTTCAGTCAACATAATAGGAAAATTAAAATTTCCTCCCACAATCTGATCATTTCAAACTCCCTGTACAGATTTATGGTCTTTCAAGCAAGTGAATAAAGTATTGGGAAGGTTTGCTTCTTACATAGTAGCTATGTGACTTGAGGTAAATGATTTACAATCTCTAGTTTCCTCATCCTTAAAATACAGATAAAATTACTACCACAAAGGGCTGCTGTGAAAATCAGAAATGACAAATGAAAAGCCAAGATACAG
Organism: Ateles fusciceps; assembly: GCA_036589455.1. NCBI lineage: Eukaryota > Metazoa > Chordata > Mammalia > Primates > Atelidae > Ateles > Ateles fusciceps. The sequence continues at coordinate 6,967,161 of JAZHEH010002565.1, forward strand.
ATTGGCACACAGAGTAAATGTCAGGAAGGTTTTCTTCCTGGAGGCTTCCCTCTGCTGGCCATTGTACCGTGGGAGAAACTGCCAGTTCAAGGTCCTTTGTCACTCATAGAATTTTCCAGAAGAGGCCCTGCAACCTTGTCCATCATTACTCAAGGCTCCTGGGATAAGCTTTTCAAAATTCTTATGGACAGGTCATCACGAAGTTGCCCCCTGGAGCTCTCATTTGTAACATATAAAATTTCTCAAAAGGACTACTCTGCATGTAAAAAGCAACCTTCAAGATCTCTTTCCACTGTTATTCCTGAGTGATCTAGTCCTCCCATTTCTTCTGGCTCCATCCACAGAAAGGTCAGAACTTTGCTGTCATGTTCTTTTCTGTCCTCAGGTGCCATGAGTCTCAGAAGCCCACAGACTTTTCCTATTGTCGCTTTTTCAGGTCTATTCATCGCCACTGATTCAAAGTCATCACCAAAGATTAACTGACACCATTCCCCAACTGTCTCATGCTTTTGACAATGGTGAAAAAGCTACACCTGTTTGGCCAAGTGGTCTTAACCTCTAGTATTACTGTTCTGAGGGTCTAACTCCACTAACCAATCTCTAAAAACTACAATTCTGTTTGTCACCCATGTTCTTAACTGCAGCTTTCCATATTAGAGACACAGACCAAGCCTTTTAAGGATGCTAAATGCAAAGATGATACCAGCTTTGCACCACAGAACTATACAGATATCTTAAAATGGACAGTAGACCTCACCATTATGTAGACTAAGAAATACTCTCATAGCTCACCCTAATAATCTCTTTTTCCTGTGGCAAAGAAGTCACACTTAATTGTCTCCAAAATCCTCATAGTCCCTCTGCCAAATGCTCCCTTAAGTGTGTTCCTCCCTAAATTCTAACCATGATCTCCTAATACTCACTTTTGTAATGATAAGAACTCCCTGGTGCCCACCAGAACACAAGCCTACCACCATTTCTCAATAATGTGAGGAGTTAGAAAGTGGAGGGGGGGGGGGCGGAATGTTCACGTTTAATTGACAAAAACCTTAAGAAAGAGTGTCTTGAATAAATATTTGACTATTGATAAATAACCTAATTCAATAAAGTCTCTGGAACTTAATTCTAGCACCTAAACTAGAATTGAATCCCTGATCTCTCTCTAGCTAGTCATCCACCCAAAACAAAGAAAAAGTTCCATAATTATCCTGCAATTATTATGTCATTAATACAACAGATTTAGACCACCTAGGAAAAGGCTCTGTATTTTTGGCATGTCCAAAATTGACAGTTTAAAAACTTTTATTAACACTTTAACCTAACAAATTAATCTTTATTAATGATTAATGAAATGTGTTTTTATTCTTAAGTTTGAAATTTAAATCAACATAAATGTTGGTAAATAAATTTCAAGCAAAAAACTTCCTACTCAAAAGTAACTTAAACCATTTACAAAAAAACAAAGCAAGCTCATTTAATGATACATGGATTTTATATTTGAACAAATTGTATTTGATGTAGAAATATGTTTCTGTTTGTGACATATCAAGTTAGACTTTGATTATATTCAGATTTTTTTATTCCATTATTTATGAAAAAGAAAGGATACAGCTCTTTATTTAAAATACTGAATCCTCTTTTAATTTTATCTTAACCATCTATTATCTTGTGAAAAACTTTGTATACTGAAATGAGCTTCAACTGTCAAGATACAATACTTCATACATATACCACAGTTCTTCAATGCCTGGTTGAAAAGAAATAATAAAACAAAATAACACATAACACAATAGGATCCTTACTTGGACTGATGAAAAAAATGTGCCATGAACTGAAGCCTATGATTATAGTAAATCTACACACCTGTAGATATTTTTAAAGTAAAAAATAGATTTTTTAACTTTTATTTTAGTTTCAGGGTACATGTATAGTTTTGTTATATAGGTAAACTTGTGTCATAGGTGAGGGTTGTACAGATTATTTTGTCACATAGGTACTAAGCCTAGTACCCAAAAATTGATTTTTTCAAAGGAGGAAATAATATATTGCCTGATATACTAAACTCTCATCAACTGCTAAGTACTTTGTATACATACCTTATTTATTCTCTTTGAGTTAAATTCTAGTAGTCTTTTGAAACAGATTCTGTCCCCATTTAAAGGAGGGGAAATATGAGGCTTGGATAGAAAGTAACAAATGAAGCAAAGGCAAGAATGAAAACCAGAATGGACTCCTTCCAAAAGCCTGTGGTCTTAAGACTATTATGTGGATTAGTAATACCAGTCCATTGTACCAATACAATCGGCACAGCCTTTTAAGTAATAGTTCTTTCCTATATTTTTATGAGGGACACTGAAAAACTGAGCCAGAAGGTAATGAGGTTACTGCAGGCCAAATCACATGTATGAAAAAACATCAGTCAAGTATCAAATGAGCTATCCTAGTGAAGGATTAGAACCTGATAAGGGGTTCATATTCAAAACATGTAAAGAACTCACACAACTAAATATCAAGAAAACAAATCACCCAGTTTTAAAATGGGCAAATGAATAGACATTTCTCAAAGGAAGACCTAAAAATGATCAATAGGTATATAAAAAAACGCTCAACATCACCAAGCATCAGGAAAATGAAAATAAAACACAATTACCACTCACACCTGTTACAATAACTATTATCAGAAAGACAAAAGAAAACAAGTGTTGGTGAGGCTACGAACATTAGTAAATCCACTGTGGACAACAGTACAGAAGTTCCTCAAAACATTAAAAATATTACTATCATATGATCCAGCAATCCCATTAACTAGTATAGAGCCAAAGGAAATGAAATCAGTATGTCAAAGAGTTATCTGCACTCCCATGTTCACTGCAGCATTATTCACAATAGGCAAAATATGGAATCAACCTAAGTGTCCATTAACAGATGAATGGATAAAGAAATGTGTTGTATATTTATATACAATGGAATACTATTCGACCTTTAAAAAGAAGGAAGTCCTGGCCGGTCACAGTTGCTCACGTCTGTAATCCCAGCACTCTGGGAGGCCGAGGTGGGTGGATCACCTGAGGTCGGGAGTTCAAGACCAGCCTGACCAACATGAGAAACCCCGTCTCTACCAAAAATACAAAATTAGCCAGGTGTGGTGGCACGTGCCTGTAATTCCAGCGACTCAGGAGGCTGAGGCAGGAGAATTGCTTGAACCCGGGAGGTGGAAGTTGCAGTGAGCTGAGATTGCGCCATTGCACTCCAGCCTGGGCAACAACAGCAAAACTCCGACTCAAAAAAAAAAAAGAAGGAAGTCCTGCCATTTGTGACGACATGGATAAAACTGGAGGGCTCTATACTGAGTGAAATGAGCCATGCACAGAATGATAAATATTACATGATCTCACTTACATGTGGAATCTAAAAACATTCAACTCATAGAAGCAGAGAGCAGAATGGTGGTTGCCAAGGACTGGGACTGGGGAAGTGGGGAGGGGTGAGAATGGGAAGAGGCTAGTCAAAGGATATAAATTTTCAGTTAGACTGGATGAATGAGCTCTGTGGCTCTATCGTACAGCGTGGTGACTATAGTTAATAAAAATGTATTCTAACTGGCGTGAGATGGTATCTCATTGTGGTTTTGATTTGCATTTCTCTAATGACTGAAAGTCAGGAAACAACAGATCCTGAAGAGGATGTGGAGAAATATGAACACTTTTACACTGTTGGTGGGAGTGTAAATTAGTTCAAACATTGTGGAAGACAGTGTGCCAATTCCTCAAGGATCTAGAACCAGAAATACCATTTGACCCAGCAATCCCATTACTATGTATATAACCAAAGGATTATAAAGCATTCTACTATAAAGACACATGCACATGCATGTTTATTGCAGCACTATTCATAATAGCAAAGACTTGGAACCAACCCAAATGCCCAACAATGACAGACTGGATAAAGAAAATGTGGCACATATACACCATGGAATACTATGCAGTCATAAAAAAGGATGAGTTCATGTCCTTTGCAGGGACATGGATGAAGCTAGAAACCACCATTCTCAGCAAACTAACACAGGAACAGAAAACCAAACACCACATGTTCTCACTTATGAGTGGGAGCTGAACAATGAGAACACAGGGACACAGGGAGGGAACCACACACTGGGGCCTGTCAGGGGGTAGGTGACCACGGGAAGGATAGTATTAAGAGAAATACCTAATGTAGATGACAGATTGATGGGTGCAGCAAACCACCATGGCATGTGTATACCCATGTAACAAACCTGCATGTTCTGCACATGTATCCCAGAACTTAAAAGTATAATTTAAAAAAATAATAATGTATTATAGACTTGAAAAGTGCTAAGAGAATAGATTTTAAATGTTCTCACCATACACACAAGAAAAGGTAAGTCTGTGAGATGATGGACATGTTAAAGAGCTTGATTTAATCATTTCACAATGCATACATATATCAAAACATCACATCACACATCATATTATATACAATTTTTATTAGTCAATTATACCTTAATAATGCTGAGGAGGGAAAAAGAACTTTGTAGGATCACCTACAGTGTTAAAAAGGGAACTCAACGTGAGACAGGTAATTCAAACAGAGCTATGAAAATATCGAATACTAATTTACGAAAGTGTAAAAAAACCATTTACTTATTATGATCCTAATGACAAGAATATGTACCATATGTAAAATTTGATTAGGAAGCTTCTAAATATCTTTTCAGATGGTGCTAACCATTAGATCTCAATGTTCAGCTGTTCACAGCACTGAAATACCTGTGGTAATACAAGTGGTGATCCTTTAATGTTCCATTTTTCTGGCCTTTTCAATTTGCCACTCGACTCTTTATTTCTACTTTTTAACTACCCCTTCAGTCCTCTCCTTCCCAATCTCTCTGACTGTACAAGACATTGTGTGAAATTATGTCAACACTTTTGCAAAAGCCTGTATAACATGCCACCTCTAACCAGAATTGATATGGAACCAAACAAACTGAAAAATAAATATGTTCATGATTACTGTGGATATTTACATACCTGCAAAGAAACAACCTCTTTAATCTTTTCACCCTACACTGAGCAATTGCTCAGGTTGAGAGAATCATCTAACTGTAAGGACATGGAGTGTAGGAAAAAATCAAATTAGTTATCAACAACATTTATTATGTATGTTCATACTTTTCATTCATATTTTCTACATTAATACTTTTCAACCATTTTATAATATATTTTATAAAATATATGGGGGAAAGTGGCTGCTGACAAGGAAAGAAGCATTCAGAAATTCCTGAGATTTTGCCTAAAAACAAGCAATAAATTCACTAGTTCCTCATCAATCAGTGGTTTACTCAGAACAGATGTCAATAAGCTAGTGAAGGGTGCATATTTTTTTTTCCTTTTCACCAAAGTAAGTTGAACAACATTCCTGCGTGATTGCATATTTTAAAATCTAAGCATGTCTGCCAACATTGCTAAGCTGCCGTATCAATTGTCTGGCTTAAGCCAAATAAAACCTTTCGTAACTTTGGAAGCAACTTCTACACAGGAAACTGTACATTTGAACAGGTGAAATCTGTCGGAATATGCATTGTTTTTATACCAATTCTTAACATTTAAACTATATAATATTCCATAACAGCCATAGTGGCCATATGATTGAAGACTCCATATATTTAATGATCTGTTTTTCTAGGTGAGACCAGAAAAAGAAACCGAATAATGTGAATTTCTGTGCTGCCCTATAACTTCAAGTGGTGCTATCACAATTGGTTTTTAATGGTACAAAAATATTTGGTTGACAGTATTAAAAGAATTCCTGGGGAAATATCTCATATTCTTAAATATAAAAATTTTTTTGAATAGCTGTAAGCAAATTCACCATTTTCTTTGTATCTAAATTCTATCAATAGAAAGAGGGAAATGAGGCCAGGTGCAGTGGCTCATGCCTGTAATGCTAGCACTTTGGGAGGCTGAGGCAGGTGGATCACTAAAGCACAGGAGTTTGAGACCAGCCTGGGTAACATGGCAAAACCTTGTCCCTACTAAAAATATAGAGAATTATCCAGCCGTGGTGGCACACACCAGTAGTCCCAGCTACTTGGGAGGCTGAGGTGGGAGAATCACCCAAGCTTGGGAAGTTGAGGGTGCAGTGAGCCAAGACCGTGCCACTGCACTTCAGCCTGAGAAACATAAGTGAGACTCTGGGAAAGAGAGAAAGCGAGAAAGAGGGAAATTATGCACTCTCTTGTTGTTTTGTTCCAAGATATTCTAACAATAAGGAAAGATTCAAGAAATCGAATTCTCATTTCCAAAATCACTCTAAAGTAATGCTGGGGAAATTAAAAGATGAGTAGTAACTTTTATTATTAAAAAACATTGTATTTTTGCCTCTATTTCCACATTTGGGTTTAGATCTTTTGGGCGATAGTACAAGGTCAGAGGTCAAAGATTAATTACCCTGACACATAAATCAAAGCAAACAAATATAAAAACAAAGCAAGGAAAGAAACTTCATGTTACCATCAGCACCTATAAGACTGCATCCTACCGACTGCAAACAGTTTGAGTCCAGCCCTCCAATCCTGATCATTATACTAGTTCTTTGGTATCGTCTGAGAGCTTATTCAATGATTCCAGTCTAATACACACATACACACACATACACACACACACACACACACATACACACACAAAGTTTCATATAATTATCCATTACACTCTTCTTTAAAAGATCGATAAATAATTACTGACTGTGGTTTTGTAAAGATTTTATAATGGGGCATGGACTTCCATGAGAGATAAGTGGTAGTTAGTGGAAATATCTAAAAAAGACTTGTGATGGACTTAGCCAAACTGACAACTCAATTGTTTCCCAGTGAATTTGCCTTCTCATCTCAATATAACACTTCTGCATATGCAACACAACAAATTACGTTATATTAGCTATCATCAGATAGAATGACTTAGCACACAATCTCGAGATGCTAGCATGACAGCAAATTGTAATCTCCCTAAGTCATTTCCAAGCACCTTCCTTCTCATGTATCAAGCACTGATCTGCAAATAAGCTTTTAATTTTGGTCTTGAGAACCAGAATTTTGAATCATTATGTTCCCATATGTTGCACCATTATCTATTTTATTTCCTTTCTTAAAAATCAAGTGAAATACCATTGACATTGCACTTGTAACTGAAAAGGAGTTAAATCAACTTTCTGTCAAAAATAATAAAAAGCAATGAAAATATGCTTTACTTTTATCAGCAAATGTCTTTCATTTAGTAATAATTAGATAAGTCCTTAAGGAATGCTGAGAGGTTGAGACTTGAGAAACTGTTTCAAAACACAACTACTTCTAAGATTTGCTTTGATACAGAGGGCAGGAAAAAGATGTCGCCTGGGCCTTACAGCCATATTGCTTTTTTAAATATTATAATTTTAATTACATATGGAGATAAGGATAAGATAATAAATATAAATTTATTTTGTTAACAAGACAGTATGCTAGTCTATAGAGCTTTAAGCTTTAGATAATCAGTAACAGCATTTATTATGCACATATTTACAAAGCAGTAGGTTTAATACATTACACATATTGTCTTTAAACCTCAGTCATCTTAAATAAGTCACAAATATACATTCATAGACTTATAAATGTTCTGTATTCTCTAGTAAGGTTATTCATGAATAAATTAGTGAAGACTTACACGCAATCATCTCACCAAATAAAAAAGGTAATAATCATTAGAAAATAAAGTTATAAATCTCCCATAATAGCTATGATAGGAGTTTGGTGAAAATAAACAGCACAGTCATGAAGTACGGTCTTTTGGAGCAAGTATTTAAACCTTATTAATAATATTCCAGTACCCCCACCACCACCATACACAGTGTACTTTTATTCTTTCAAATTGATCTCCATTCTGAATCTAAAGGGCCAAATGAATTCATGTATTTTAAAAAACAGCCAATCATTCAACTCTTCCCAGCCCAAGGACTATAAGGCTTAATGGTTTTAACTTCACAGTCGCAAGGGATATTCTTGTGAAAAGTGTCAAATACTATATACCTATTTTAAAAAGGTTTATGAGTCTATGAATTGATAAAAAAACATAAAGCAGAGTTTATTTTTGAAATTGTGAGATATGTGATGAGGCCTCATTTTTTGCAGTCTACAATACAAAATATAAAACAATACTTCAGCATCTGGAGGCTATACAAGGATAATGAAGCTCTTTAAAAATACACATAGATAATGTCTATTTAAAATATAGTTAGACATAGATAAGTCTAAAAATATATATTTAATATATTTAAGTATATTAGAAAATAGACTACATATATTACACATATATAATACATAAATATGTAGATAATATACAGTTCTAAAATATAATCCTATTACACTATTAAACTGGAAAAGAAATTTAAATTTTAAAAATATAGGCAGGGCACAGTGGTTCATGCCTGTAATCCCAGCATGTTGGGAGGCTGAAGGGAAGATCGCTTGAGGCCAGGAACTCAAGAACAGCCTGGGCAACATAGTGAGACACTGTCTCTATAAAAAAACTTTTTTAATTAACCAGATGTGGTGGCACACATTTGTAGTCCCAAACACATGGGATGCTGTGGCAGGAAGATCATGTTAGCCAGGAATTTGAGGCTGCAGTAAGCTATGACTGTGTATTGTACTATAGTCTGGGCCTTATCTCAAAAAATAAAATAATAAAAATAAAATTAGAGTACTAAAATTGTATTACTTAAGAATCACTTCATAGGCTAGGCCCAGTGGCTCACACATGTAATTCCAGCACTTTGGGAGGCCAAGGTAGGAGGACGTCTTGAGTTCAGGAGTTTGAGACCAGCCTGGGCAATATGGCAAAATCCCATCTCTACTAAAAATTTAAAAATTAGCCAGGAATCATCGCCCACACCTGTAGGCCCAGCTACTCAAGAGGCTGACGTGAGAGGATCACTTAAGCTCAGAGGGTGAGACTGCAGTGAGTTGCGATCGTGGTACTGCACTCCTGCCTAGGCAATAGAGTGAGACCCTGTATCAAAAAAATAAAAGAAAAAAATCACAGTAAAAGACAAAGTCTATACTTCATCATTAAATCAGAAATCAGTAGACATATAATATAGCCAATTATAAAATTAGAATAAAAATATATACACCTAAGCCCCAAAGACCATCATTAGCTTAAAAGGAGTTTGTTGGTCCAGGGGAGTTGTATTGGTCAAGCACGTACTTACTTCCAGCTTTCTCAATTTATGTGGAGTATGTGGAATAGCTAAAATTAGTAATAAAGAGAAAAATGACACCACAACTATTAAGAAAACAATGTATAATACAATTAAAGTGAAACGATTACAAGCAAAGTAATGCTACTTTCAAACCAAGGCACTAACCTTAATCCTTTAGGGAGCTATCTACTTAAAATCTCACTTTTAAATGTCTTTGGCCAAAAGACGATTCTGAAAAGTGAAACTATAAGCCAGGAGTCTTACAAATACTTTACTCCATTTAAGTACATTTAAGAGTAAAATATCAGTTGTCTTTCTAATAAGGTAACAGCCAAAATGAACAGTTATATTAATTGCATCAAACATCCCTAAAGTAACACTGCTCATTTGAAAAAAACAAAAAACTATGTGTGTGTGGCAGATAGGTAGATGATGAACTGTGACACCAAACTAGCTCTTCCTCTGGAATTTTTTTCCTTGCTGTAAAACAATTTCTCCTCAGTCTGCATATTCAAGGTTTCTTTGATAGTAGAAAGTAACAATGTTTCAAAGTGAAGTCAATTACTGTTACTGTTTTTTACCCTCCTGAAAACAATAATCATGTACATTAACAGAATACATATCTTTATATACAACCAGGTTTCAATGTTACACTCTTGCAAACTAAATAAATAAGCATAATATAAATAAAAACCTGGATCAATACTTTCTAAAAAGAAAGGATAACATCTTATATATTCATAGTTACATATAAAAAAGCAAGACTAGATTTTTCATCTAAACTAGAAGATGAAAGAAATAATTCTTTACTTATGTAAGTCAGTATAGACTTCAGGGACATTATCTTAAAATAAGTATTTTTTGTTGAATTATCATCACAATGTTTCAAATACAATTGTGTCTGCTACATAGAGAAAAACTATACTCTAAATTCTAATATAATAACAATAATAATTTAGAGGTGAGTTTCTCAGGAAAACTTATACAGCCTTGTACACCTCAGTTGCTCATCCCACAGGAAATGTCCTATGCATGTTACTGAAACTGTCAGCTAATATTTCCAAAGCTCGTATGATCTATGTTAGTATTTAGGGAGCTCATGAACAAAGTGAATGAAAAATCTCTTGTCACATTTAAAACAACAGATGTGGAAGTCTCAGAAAGATCAGGAGAACTTTCTGCGGTAAGTTCCACAGGACTCCAGCTCACATAGTAAATTGTAAATGATTTCGAATCCTCTGCTCTCTCCTGAAACATCTACTCCCCAAACTCCTGTCATCCTTCCTCATAGCTGATGTCCTCATAAGCTACTTTAAAAAAAAAAAAAACTGAAATAAAAGATAAAAGAACCCCCTCCCACTTCCTTAACTCCACACTGACACTCTGCCATTCCTACTGTTACAACACACAGAGATCCCTGTTATCCTGTGATGGACCTTCAGCTCTCTTAATTTTGTTTCTGCTGGGATAATAATAGTTCTGAAAGAGATGATATATGATAGAGAAACTGAAAAAGTCTTCTATCCAGAACCACTATCCAGTATATATTTATTTACAGTATTCTGTATATAAATAGCCCTTAAGTTCACATCTATAAATATAACCCCAAATTTTATAACCTAAAAAAAAAAAAAAAAAAAAACAAAGGAAATCAAAGTGAGAGCTATACCTTAACTATCCCAAACAGTCAAACTTGTCAAACTTCTTTGAGGGACAGAAGAACTACTGGAATAAATACAAAAACAATTCCTTTTATAAATCAGTCACCAATCAGGCCTGACAATTTTCCCTTTCCAATATTTCTCCCAGTCTTTCCCCCAAGAGTCTTGGCTCATGTTCCAACTAGCTCATGACTGAACTCCAGTGTTCTTTCTGCCATAACATTTTTGGCATTCTAAAACCTCCACACAGCAAATCCATCTTTCAGATGTCCTTGGTATGATGTCGCTATGAAATGATTACTGAGGCTTCTAGCAATTTGAGTTTATTTTAATTCAAAACCTTTTCATAACTGTACCTCCCTTAAATACCCCAGCCCCCACCTTCAGGCCTGCTGTATTCCATAGGTGCTTGCTGCCCCTCTCCCTCTGCTCTCATCTCACTTTCTCCATGTAACACGCCTCTATAGCTTCTGAGACACCTGGAATTCACCCTCCATTTAAAATCCCACTCCCAAACCTCTTGAACCATGCATCTCTCCATCCTGAACTCTATGAGGAAGTAGGGAGAAAATTCAAGCTGGTCAATATTAAACAAAGACCATCACTATTACTTTGACCCAGTTGAACATTCTCTGATGCTACATCACTTGCTTTAGAATTTAAAAAAGTTAAAATTGTACAGAATTACCTTTGCTTTTTGAGAAATTTTATTTTACATTGTATATGTGCTTATGGAGCATTGCTGTTTAATTAATTGGTCTGCATCAAACGGAGAGGGTTGTATACAAGGTTTACACAGTGCCTAGGAGAGTGCTCCCACTCACCCACAATAGACAATACTGATGTGGAAAAGGAGCATGAAATGACTTATATCAGCATTAGACAAAATGTGTCATTTTCTTGGAAGCTGCAAACGATTTACAGTTACCCGCAATATAAATTTCAATAAATAAAAACTCCTGGTACTCATTGTTACCTTAGTCTAGAACTTTTACAACTTCCTAGATCAGTGATTTCCTACCCCCCGCCCCCTGGGGCTTTTAACATCCCTATGCTCAGTGCTGCAATTCACAGCCCTCAAGGTTTAGCAAACTCTGTTACAAATAGTTTGAAGAAAGCAATTCATGATTATTCAACTGTAATTAGAAAGCAAAAGGAATGCTAGTCAGTCCTCCAGGGCTAAAATTCAGCACCTTTAGAGACCTCTGTCTCCACCCCTGAAACCCTGGCTGTTTACACAAAGACTGGCCCTGTGCCCCCCCGCCCCCCCCCCCCACCTCACATATGTATCACCCTCTTCCATGCAACATCCCTCTGGATGGCTCCAGAGGCAACCTGAAAATCCAAATTGCAACCGTAAACAGTGGTGGGTGGACTGAGTCTCCTCCGGGGGTGGCCTGGGCCCCTATAATGGCCCTTCTTCCAACCTGCCTTCAGTGGCTGCTGTCCAGAGTCTCACAGCCTCAAAATTAAGGTCACAGCCAGCCTCGGGGTGTTCCTGGACATCACCCCCACCACTTCAACGTCCTATTATCAGCATTCCGGGAATCAAAAACAAGAAGGTTGCAACTTTCAGGTTTTATCATTGGAAATGTATTTCCATGCTCATACAGAGGTGGAACTAAAAGATGACAGAGACTTGGGTAGCTGCAGTCCTGGTCAGTTGTTTTCACAGCTGGCCGAATCAATCACACTCTCTTAAAAGCTTATCTGACAGGTGAGAAATTCCTTGTCTCCAGGTCATTCCAGGAACCCCTCAACACCAATCTGTGCTGAGAGAAGGGTCTGGAAGGGAAGGGAATGGTGCTACAATCATACTAAGGGTGTCCCGGACACATTCTGGTGCAGGAAAAAGGATTCTGGCGCCAGGAATGCGCTGGTCCAGGGTCCGTAGGGGAGTGAGGGGGAAGAAAGCTGGGAAGCCTCAAGAACAAGGAGGGGCGCGGCGAGGAAAGGGCAAGATACCTTAAAATGTCAAGAGAAGGATGGAAATGGGTGAGGAGGCGGCGGACTGGAGAGAAATCGGTGAATAGAGGAAGATGGGGCGAGAGGAGGATGAGCAACAGCGAGCGCAGCGCCTCGGGTTGCGGGACCAACCGCTTCCAGGGCGCCGGCGAGGCTGGCGGCCGGCCGAGCCCCGGGAGCCAGAAAGTTGGCGCGGAGAGGGCCGGCCGGGCAGCGCCCCCTGTGAGGCTGGGAGGCGCCGGGCTGGCAGCGGCACGGCGCCTTACCTTCTGGTCGACGATGGAGCAAGCCATCTCGCGGACGTGCGCCAGGCTGTAGTCCCCGGACGAGTCCTGCAGCAGCAGCACCGGCTCGCGGCTCAGGCCGATCTGCAGATGGAACGAGACACCCCGACCGGAGCCGCGACGGGAGCCAGGAACGGCGCGGGCCCGGCCCGGACCCGGACCCCGGGACGAGTGCGGCGGCAGTTGCCGCCGCGGCCGCCGCCGCCGGCAGCAACGGGCTGGGCGGCCGCAGGACGGGAGGGGCGCTCATCGTTCGGCGGGGCGCGGGGCCGGGCAGCGGAGGGCGGGAGCCGGCGGCTCGGCAGCCGAAAAGTTTTGCAGCCGCTGAACCAGGAGCTTCTTTCTACGACAGCCGAGACCGAAAATAAAAACTTTCCGGAAAAGTCCCCGCGCGGGGGGAGGGCCAGGGGATGAGGAACGGGAGGGGAGGAGACGGAGGAGGGGGGAGGAGGGAAAATGGCCGAGGCAGGAGGACTCTGCAGCCCTGAGCGCTGCGCCGCCGGCACACGGCAGGCGCCGGCGCCGCCAAGAAGCTGCCGCCGGGCGCCCTCAGAAGGACAGGGCGGCGGGTCGGCGCGGCCCGGACGCCGGCCGTGGGCGGGAAGGGGGCGTGAGGGGCGGGGAAAGGGAGCTAGGGGCGGGCCCTGCGGAGCCACCACCCGGCGGGCACGGGAGTCGCAGGAGCAGCGGCCGCAGTGGCCGCAGGGTGCCTGGTCGCCGCCCCCTCCTCCCGTAGTTCCCGGGGCCTGAGTCTCCGCGAGCGGGGGTAGGACCGAGTGCCGGGCTCAGAGCCGCCTCGGCAGGCGCGGCTCTTCCCTCCCTGCCGGTACTCCAGTTCTCGCGGGTCCCGCTGCCCCGACTCCTGACGGAATGGATGGGACGCACCTCCTCTGACCCGCTTCCCGGGGTGGCGAGCTTCCCGGGCCCCACGGTCCCTGCCACCTCTTCCAAATGCTCGAAGACTACGCACTTCTACAAGTGAGGTGACTTTTGAGGGATTCAAGAATGCTGATCACAGCGGTTCCCCTTAGGTCTTACCTTCTCAGGGTCAAGGGAGATGGGTCATTCGGAGCCCACACACATCCAGGCCCCCTCTGAGAGTCCTGGGGTTTGTTGCCAAAGAGGGTAGGAAACCAATCCACAAAAAGAGATTTAAACCTGTCTGTATCCTTTTTGTTGTTCTGTCACGCCCTTACAGCCAACCCTACCTATTCCACCCCAGCTCCTAAGGAACCGGATATACACAGCGATCTAAGGAGAGGGTCGCTTTGAAAAGAAAAGGCATTGACTGCCCCGAGGGCAAGAGGAAGATCTGATGCGGTCTCCTTTCCTTCACCTTATTCTTTGCGCCTGAAGTTTCTACTCTGGAGCTTCAGAAACTATTCTCCTTCTCTATCAAAGTCTGTTATATAGGAGCGGTGCTCCCAAGTCCACCTCAGCACCACCACCAGCGCAGCCATCAGGATTGGGCACAACCTGCCCTAATTTGGATGGCTGTTTATTTTCGTTGTTGTTTTGGCAGGGCGGGGATTGCTTCACATTCTTGGAGATGAATTCTAATTCTCCCCTCCCACCAGGGTGGGCTTCATGGGTGTGCCACTGTGCAGTTGTCTAGGCCACAGCTCATAATACCACTGTTTGGTTTAATGCTCAGGAACAATAGTCTGCTGTCGCTGTTTTGTTCTTCTTCATAATTTTTAAACAAGAAGCCTCACATTTTTATTTTGCAATGGGCCACGCTGATTATGTAGTCAGTCCTGCCTCTCTCTTCTCCATTTCCCTAGATCTTCCCTTTCCCTTGCTTAAGTACAGGCAACATACCTAAACAAACATTTTGCATTTTCTTTTGTATAGTATATTTTGTTCTGTCTTACTTTTTTATGTCTTGACTTCTGGTTGTGGCCCAAGATATTGCAAGGTAGTTTCCTTTAGAACAGTGTTCCCAGGGTCAGTAATGGAGCCTCCACACGGCAAGGCTGCACGACTACATAGTGTCATTCACCGCTTGAAAGAGACTTGAATTTATTCTCTGAATGTGATGGTTTGATAAGATCTACCTGTGTTTACATTTTCCCTGCATAGTTACTTATGAGGTGGTCCTCTTCATACATGATACACATAGGTAATTTTCCTAATGTTTTAGATTCAGTTAATCTAGGAGAATGGTGGGGTTTTTCTTGATGAAATGCCCTTCTGTAGGAGGTTCTTTTAAATGTCCAAAAATATATTTTTCTTTCAAATCAGAATAAAGTTAATACTCCACAGTTTTCTATTATAAAAAAAAGCTTGCTTGTCAGTTTACAAGAGACTTACAAAAAGCTAGTTTCACTTGAAATTCAAGAGAGCGGAAGACATCATAGTTTATAGATATCACAACTACATGTTGAAGACTTGTCTGTTCCAGGCACTGTACTGGCAGCAGTTCTACAGCTGTGAAGACAGATGGTCCTTGCCCTAAAACGATCAGATGAAAAGAGGAGGGGGGAGGGGGTAAAACCACAAATGATATTATTTCTAATATTCATGATTGCAAGGAATTTTTTTAACCCCATGGCAAAGACAGTGACTTGTGGGAGGAGGGGTGAAGAAATGGGCACTGCTCTGGACTGGGAATGAGAGGAGACTTCACTGAGAAGTTTACATTTGAGCCACAATCTGGATGATAGAAAGGGTAGGAAGAACTGGGGGAATAACATTGTGGGCATAGGTAACAGAGAATGTAAAGACTATAACCCAGAAATATATTTAATGTTTTCAAGGCATAGCAGAAGAGGGGCAAGTGCATAAGATGAGGTGGGAGAGCTAATAGAAGCCAGGTTACCAGGAGTCTTGAAAGCCATGGTAAAGTGTTTTCATTTTAATACTCAGTGCACTGCCAACCCATTGGAAGGTTTTAAACCCCGGAATAATGACATTAATTTGCATGTTTTAAAAGATCACTCTCTGGATGCTCTGTGGATTATAAGAGAAAAGAGTAAAAGCAGAGACACTAGGTAGGAGACAATTGCTGTTTTTCAGTCTAGAGATGTGGGTTAGATTACTATGGTTGTAGAAAAGATGCTAAGAAATGGAAAACTGCAGGCTCTCTGTTGGTGGAAGTTCTTGCTGAATGAATCAGAGATTTACAAGGTGTGAGAGAACAGGGGTGTCACAAAAGGCTCCAAAGTTCCTGAGCAATTAGACTGATGGTGGTGCCAATAATTGAGACAGAAGATAGAGAGTGAGCAAGTTAACGGAGAAATAAGATTTCTGCTTTGACCACGTTGAGTTTGATATGCCACTAGGCATTCAACTAAGAAATAACACCTAGAGCTGAATATATGAGTCCAGCATCCAGGAAAGAGAAGAGGGCCAGAAATACATTTAGAAATCTTCTAGTTGTGCAGAAGGCATTTCAAAGTGAGATTAGATGAGATCTCTAGGGAGAAAGAGCCTAAAGCACTTTACGGAACTTTAAAAACATCTGTATGAATGACTCCTTTTTAGATTATGATTTATCAATAGCATAAAAGATTCATGTAGGGTGTTGGAAATAATTGAGAAGAAAACAGGAGAAGGAATTCTAAAGGTGCTCTAGAGAATTAAAACTACTTTTAAGAAGGCGAAATATTACTGAATGCAAAAGAGTGAATAAAGAAAAACAAGAAGAGAAAAGTATTATATCCACCGGAGCTCCCCCATCACAAGAAGAAAATTCCCGTGGAGTTGGTTATTGCAATTTCTATTGTAGGCACCTGAAATCTAACAGTTTTCCAACTGTTACTCACTTTTGCTGAATGACAAGAGAATGAATAAACAGATAATATCTATAACAGACCTGGTATATATCTCTGGTAACTTTGAAATTGTACATAGAAAACTTGAAGGATTAGGGAAAATCTGGTTTTATCTCTTCTGGGTGTTTTAATTTTAGGAAAGAAAAGAGGATATAGAAAGTAAATAGTAGCTTATATAAATTATATTCATGAAATGGGCTTTCATTTTTTTAATCCTGCCTAACAACACTGGAATAATGGACTTCTAGCAGTGACTAGGAGCACCACTTTGGAAAGAAAGTTTTATGCCCTAATTAAGACTTTACATAAAAGTGATGTGGATGTGGACATGCAGGGGTATGCAGAGGTCTGTGGAGGTACTTCCAACAATTTCCAAAGATGAATGTTAATCTTGTTAGGTGATCTTCAAAAGACAGTTGTGTGTTCAAGTCATTTAAAAATATCCTATAATTCACAATAATCAGAAAGAGGGCTGAGAATAACCTGATTTGAGTGGCACTCAGTCTCACTTACTATATGCTTTGTCCAAATGAAATGGACAGCAGAGAAAGGAAAGTGAGTAAAAAAAAAAAAAAAAAAAAATGTGCAAATCTGTGGCTGAAAGGATCATATGTCCTAATCCAAACATTTGCCAGCTTAAGAAATTGAGGATTACAGAAATTATATACCAATGTGGAAATCAGAGATTTGAAGGAAAAAATACGGTTCCAGTATATTCTTCCCTTTTATATTATTGAGCACTGGATGTCACAGTGCATGAAGATAAAGATGGATAGATGGATGACTATATGATTTAAGTTTTTTTGTTGTTTACTTGCTTCAGAATATTTATCAATAACTGTTCATCAGGCCAAGTTAAATAAGGATAACAGCATGAAAGAATAATAATAAGAATAAGACCCAAATGAAGACATCAACCACAGACACCTGCCAAAAATCTTCTGCTGAAACCTGATTTTTTTGGTAAAATGCTGCCTAATCTTGCTGATGATTTCATGGAAAATAAAAGGAAAGAAGGTAAACTTCTTATTTTTTCACCATGAAGAAAAACAATTCATTATTTCATCCAGGTGCAGTGGCTCACGCCTGTAATCCCAGCACTTTGGGAAGTTGAGACGAATGAATCACAAGGTCAGGCTTTTGAGACCAGCCTGGCCAACATGGTGAAACCTTGTCTCTACTAAAAATACAAAATTTTAGCCAGGTGTGGTGTCAGGTTCCTGTAATCCCAGCTACTCAGGAGGCTGAGGCAGGAAAATCGCTTGAACCTGGGAGACAGAGATTGCAGTGAACTGAGATGGCGCCACTGCACTCCAGCCTGGGCAACAGAGTGAGACTCCATTTTAAAAAAAAGAAACCAGATTTCTAGGTATGATCCTGCAGTCAGAGACCCCAAAAGGACAGGAGGCCCTTGAAGAAAAGCTTTGAACAATAAAATCACAAATGATCCAGGTGAGGAATAAATGCAGAAACCAGTTTGACTACACCTTAAGGTTTGGATGAGTACAAATCAGCAAAGAAAATGAACAAAAATAGAGATAGGTACATGAACAAGAGTAAATAGAAATAAAGGTTATTATAAACTAAAAATCAATTAACTTTAATAGGTCTATGTTATATATTAACAGTGCTCTTGGGGAATATGTTATGTTATAGAACAAGGGCTTATGAACTGCTTCTTAACGAAGGACTTAGGGGTCTCTTTAGGCCCTACTGGGTAGAGTTAGACATCCTGCCTCTCCTTCAACCAAGCAGCTCTCCTTTGATTTGCTAATATACCAGGGTCCCACAAATTTGTTTGAAAATACAAGTTCCTATTGCTAACAAACCTGAACTTCTTTAGTGTGGTGGGATGTGAATGAGCTCTGGGGGAGAAGGCTAATCTAATTGTGATGCTGAATCTGCCACTTACTAGTGTTGTGGCTCAGAGCAGAGATGGCTGGTTTCTCACACAACCATTTCCATTAACTGTGGCTAGAGCCACAGTCACCTCATTTGTAAAATAAAAAATTACACTACTCAAGAGTTGTGAGCATTAAATGATTTAGTGTATATAAAAGCACATAACACAGTGCCTGCCACACATTAATCACCCCCAAAATACTAGCTTTATCAACTATTATTCCAAATATCATTTCTGCCAGCCACATTACTTATTATAATGTTAAAACAACAGAGAAAGCAAGCCTAACTCCATTTTGCTAGCAAGAAAAAAGGATGTAAAAAGATGGTTAAAAGAAAATTGAAGCTGGAAATAACTGAAAAGATGGTCACACATTATCTAAATAAGGGATGAGCATTCAAATAATTACATGACTGTACTGATGGATGTATTACAAATCTTAAAGTATTCTTGGAGAGAAATAAATGTCTTGATTTTCAAAAAGATTCCAAAACATACAGACCAGTGAGTTTAGCATCAATAATCAGCAAAATTGTTTTTTTATTTTTATTATACTTTAAGTTCTGAGAATACATGTGCAGAACATGCAGGTTTGTTACATAGGTATACACATGCCATGGTGGTTTGCTGCACCCACTGACCCATCATCTACATTAGATATTTCTCCTAATGCTATCCCTCCCGTAGTCCCCCTCCTCCTGACAGGCCCCAGTGTGCGATACTCCCCTCCCTCTCATTGTTCAACTACTACTTATGAGTGAGAACATGTGGTGTTTGGTTTTCTGTTCTTGTGTTAGTTTGATAATCAGCAAGATTCTAAATCAGATTATTTAAACAAATGGTTCCTGAGCAATTATGAATTAAAAGTAATTCCTAAAAGGCATGAGTTTACTAAAATAAATGTTATATTATTTGCTTTTCTAACTTCAAATTAGAGGAGAATATTATAGACTTTTTTTTCTGAATTTCAACCAAAATTGAATTATTTTGATTGTCTCCACTAGACATTCTTATCTGCTTGTGTTCATCAACAGACTGAAAGAATAGATCCAGCTACCAGTGTTTAGCTTCAAGTTTTTATAAGCAGGGAGAATAAAGGAAAAGTTAGTATCCCTGAAACCAATGGGCTTTGAAAATAGGAGTAAAAGAATTGCATCTTTATTAAAAAAAAAAAAAAAAGGAAAAAAGAAATGATGCTGTTCCTGGTTTCTTCAACCTATATTTCTCTAATTTTTAAAGGCATGAGTAAACTTTAAAATTTTTGGCCAAAATGTTGATGATTTTAACCATATACTTTTTGTGCACCTGCAGAATACCTACCTACACTTACATTTTTATGTTATATTATGTTTTTCGGTAAGACTTGATTTCCTAAATATCATTCCATCCTAGACAGTAAAAATTCTGCTATTCTCGTAGAACTAAAATCTGCTGGCTCCAAGGTATCATAAAATTTGCTCAGATTCCCTGTAGAAAAACAGAATGAAATCACCACTTTAAAACTTTTTCCTTCTTTTTCCTTCAACTTCAATATGCACAGAAAGCTATTGCTTAGAGTTGCCAACTCTAATTGTGCACATTGGCTTTTGTTAAGTCAATCCAACATTGAAATGCAGAAACCATTAACAGCAGCACATTTATTTTTTATAAAGATGCAATTCTTCTAATCCTATTTGCAAGGCCCATTTGTTCCAGAAATGCAAACTTTCCTCCATTCTCACTGGGTGAGTGTCATAGCTAAACGTTTTCTGGTATGAATATCAATATATCCCATTAGTTGATAATATTCTATGAGCTAGTTTATTCTCTTTAATACATGTCATTTTATGAGACGTGACATTTTTTATTCAGTATGGTT
This sequence comes from Ateles fusciceps, assembly GCA_036589455.1. NCBI lineage: Eukaryota > Metazoa > Chordata > Mammalia > Primates > Atelidae > Ateles > Ateles fusciceps. The sequence continues at coordinate 6,987,860 of JAZHEH010002565.1, forward strand.
TACTAAAAACAATGACTAAATTTTGAAAAATTAATAAAACAGAATAAAGGAGGTACAATTAATTCAAAGTTGCTTTTTGGGTTTCTTCCTGGAAAAAATATTTTTGAGCTGAAATTTCTTGTGTGTGGTTTCTGATGCTTGATTTGGAAAATAAAAATTTTTAAGGGAAAGAATCTGGAGGATTTATTTCTCTGTGACATAACCAGGGAAAAATAGTTTTTCTTAAGAAAAAATAATTTGCTTTTCTTGGCTTAGAAAAATGTTAAATGGCATTATTTCTAAAATTCACTTATTACTATAATATGCATATTCCACTAGGATAAAAGTCCACATAATTGAAATAAGGTCATTTACATGGAACTGAAGTTATATTTTATTGAATCATCATCTGTATTCTCTTTACTAATTCTTATCCTCAAACGTACAATCCTAAAAATTATTTATGTTGTAAGCATACTGACCTTTGTCTTACATTACTTTTTAAAAATTTAATTATTTACTTATTCGATTTCATATGTATTTGAACTCTGCTCCATACATCTATAAATGGAATACTTAATGAGTTAAATATTTTATATATATTTTAACTATATAAAGTATTTCTATATTAATATAGTATTATATATTTTTATAAATATGTTTTGTTTTGCTTAATCAATTAGTCATCTAGAGTATCCAGGAAAACTTAAGTCCCATAAACTGACAAAAGCATAACATTTTAGATTTGTTTCACAGTGTATTCAGGAAAAGGACTATATACTTTTCTTACTCTTTTAGATAAAGAAGAACATTCTAGGGTCCCTAACCTTTGCACTTTGCTGCTCTGATTGAATGCCAAGGTCAGGTTGACAAGTGGTGATAATGGGATTTGAATGCTTGTTGGTTTGCCTGTGCAACAGCAGTTCTACCAATTCTCAGCACATTTTGGTGTTCTCTCTCTCTCTGCTTTTTTTTTTTTTTCCTTTCAATACATATTCATCTAGAGCTGACCTTCCAAATTGGACTTTTAAAAAATTATTTATTTGGCTGGGTGTCGTGGCTCATGCCAGTAATCCCAGCACTTTGGGAGGCTGAGGTGGATGGATCACCTGAGATCAGGAGTTTGAGATCAGCCTGGCCAACATGGTGAAAATCTGTCTCTGCTAAAAATACAACATTTAGATGGACATGGTGGTGAGCACCTGTAATCCCAGCTACTTGGGAGGCTGAGGCAGGAGAATCACGTGAACTGGGGAAGTGAAGGTTGCAGTGGGCCAAGATCCCGCCACTGCACTCCAGTCTGGGTGACAAGACAAAACTCCGTCTCAAAAAACAAAACCAAAAAAATATGTATTTAAGCAAATTCTACCTGCCCTCAAGAAACACAACAATTTAAATTGCCCGTGAGAAAGATGCATTTAATCTTTTTTCTTTTACCAAACATACTTTCTTTGCTTTAAAATAGAATTCTAAATACTATGTAATTAAATAACAAAAGATTTTATGTGGTTTTCATTTACGATTTATCATCTGTATTCTTCAAAACAAGAAAGCCATTTTTATGCATAGAAAATTTTTATCAAAACAAAGAACTAGCACAGATATCTGTAATAATAAACATGATTACTGATATAACACTTAGTTCTAAGCTTCCTCACAGCCAAAGCAAGACAGGGAAACAATGTGGCTTTTAATTCTCAATGTTTGATTTTTAGCAAAGATTTTAGATGAAATTATCACAGGTATTTATACTGTGTAAGATATAGACCAACAATTTAGACTCTTGGCTTCTTGAAGGCAAGACTCTTGTTTCACTTACCTTTATATCCCTTAGCAACAGAATATAGCTAATGTTCATTAATGTACTTTTTAAATAAAACGGTTCGACTACAGTTTAAAGATTCAAAACTTGCAAACTTTTCTTTTGAAGATGGCAGGTTTATTTTATATCTACTGCATTCTAAAGCTCAGGTCACAGAAATCAACTGTAAATCAGACAGACATATCCTTGTGAGATTAAGTTAATGAGGTTCAAATAGGTTCCATTCTTGTGATTAGTGTGACTCAGGATGCTTTGCTTGAAATAGTTTGCTCCCCTGTCCTAATCTGGGCATAGGATTTCTTAGTGCTTACTCTAGCACTTATCCTATAATATTGGTTTTATTTGTATCCTATACCTGGTAGAACCATTTTGTAATTATCTCTGCATAACCCTCTTCAAGTGTCCCCAGAACCATGTATTATATCTGGCATAGAACAGGTACTGATATTTAGTAATTATTCAATAATTGTTTACTCAAGGAGTCAATGACTGGAACTTAAAAAGCCTCCATAAACTGGATAGCATCATTTAATGGCCTACTTTCCAAAAACTTAATTGCCTCAGCTGGTGTTTTTATTTGGGGGAATAACATGTATTGTTCTCTTTCTGATTGTAAAACTAACACATGTTAATTTAAAAAATATGGAAAACTCTAGTCTAAATTAAAAAGTAAAACTAACTATAATCTCCCAATTCAGTGTTAATACTAACCTCCTTTATTTTTTCCATGTATATGTATGTATATGTATGTGTGGACTTATAAATGTTGTTTTGTAATCTGATTTTTTAATTTAATATACCAAAGCATTTTCCAAAGTCATTAAATATTCTGCCAAAACATCATTTGGGAAGGCTGCAGAGTGTTTTAGAATGTGGTTTGTGACTCTGGTTGAATATTCACCTTTTTCTTGTTTTTAGCTAGCACACTTTGAAAACTGCAAATAATGGCACTGCTACTTGGTCAGAAAATATAATCATAAACTGAAACGGATTTAGAAATTCAGTTGTAGTAAATAAAAATATAAATTAAGACTAATAAATTGTGGAAACGATTGGCTCTGCTAACAAGGATTATGTCTCAAGACTTAAAATACAGTCATTTAAAGATGCAGGAAATGTCAAAGAATTCATAATTGTGAAACACATTAAGATGATGTAAAATCTAGAAAATTATTTTTGTAATTATGACATTTTGTGGATTTTTAAAAACTGAATATTCTGGCCGGCCATGGTGCTGTGGCTCACACCTGTAATCGCAGCACTTTGGGAAGCCAAGGTGGGTGGATCACCTGAGGTCAGGAGTTTGAGACCAGCCTGATCAATATGCTGAAACACTATCTCTACTAAAAATACAAAAATTATCCAGGTGTGGTGGCATGTACCTGTAGTCCCAGCTAATTGGGAGACTGAGAGAGGAGAATTGCTTGAACCAGAGAGGCAGAGGTTACAGTGAGCCAAGATCACACCACTGCACTTCAGCCTGGGCAAGAAAGCAAGACTCTGTCTTAAAAAAAATATTGAATATTCAAATCAAATTTGACACCTCAGGTGAACATCAGTTCTGGTGTCAGAAATCAAAACAGTGATGTATGCTATATCTAGAAAGTAAGTGATAGAATATATCTGTATATATTTTTACTGTATTTTATTATGACAGAAATTAATTAGCTTGATGAAATATCACTGTCAAGTGAAATTGTAAAGTGGTATTTGCTTTACTGCATTTAATTTTCCTCTCAACCATACTTTTTTCTAGTCCTTTGTTAATTGGCTAAAAATGTAAATGCCAATCAAATCTTTTTAATGCTAAAGCATAGTACTTTAAAAACCATCAGCACATGGTTCAAAAGCAGATGAAATAAAAGGATGTTTAAAACTGATTTGTGAAGCCTGATAAAGTTGTGTTAAATGAAAAGTTTCCATTTTAATAATCAAATCTAGTTTTTAAACTTACAAAACCATAGACAATTGAGTAACGGTACAATTGATAAAATAATCTAATTTCCTAGATTAGTATAGTTTAAAAAATAATTAAGGAACACAGTTCTATTTGGCCTATGGCATTTGCTTGGTTCATTTTCAAGTTATGCCTGTCTGATATCTAACCAACCAATGTACTTAAGTAGTTAAATTGCGTATCTGTGGAACACTTTTGCAGCCTTCAGCTTTGAAACAATCTGGGAAAGGATAGCTTCTTTCAAACGAATATGTCTAATGCACACACACTCATACACCTGGACTGTATTAGTCAAACTAAACCTATATGCATTATAAAATAGCCTCCTTAGCCTAATCTCAAAAATACAGAATTTAGCTGGGCAAATTGGCTCATACCTGTAATCCCAGCACTTTAGGAAGTCAAGGTGAAAAGATTGCCTGAAGCTAGGCATTACAGACCAACCTGGGCAACACAGCAATATCCTGTATCTACAAAACAATAAAAAAATAGTTGGGTGTGATGTCATGCACCTATAGTCTTGAACTCCTATGCTCAAGTAATACTCCCACCTCAAACTTTCAAACAAACAAATAAACAAACAAAATAACAGACTTTTTTCAGTGTCAGAATGATGAATATGGATGTTATGGACTGAACTGTATCTCTACCAAAATTGATATGTTGAATTGCTAACCCCAGGACCTACATTTGGAAATAGGACCTCTGAAGGAGTAATGAAGTTAAAATGAAACCATTAGGTGTTGGCTCTAATCCAGTCTGGCTGGTGTCCGTATAAGACGGTTTTAGGGCACACAGAAAGATGTTCACAGAAGGAAGACCCTGTGCAAAGACAAGAAGATGGCCATCTGCAATTCAAAGAGAAAGAGTCACAGAAACCGATCCTACCAGCGCCTTAATCTTAGACTTCCAGCCTCCAGAATTGTGAGAAAGTAAAGTTTTGCTGCTTAAGCCACTGTCTTAGTCCATTTTCTGTTGATATAACTGAGTACACTAGGCTAGACAATTTAGTAAAAAATTAATTTCTTAAAGTTCTGGAGGCTAGGAAGTCCAAGATTATGATGCGAGAGACTAGTGAGGGCTTCCTTGCTGCATCATGGCAGTGGGCATTATATGGTGAGATGGCAAGAACATGTTTCAGCTTAGTTCCTTCTTCCTCATTTTAGAAAACTACCAGTCCCATCATAAGGACCCCATTTGATGACCGTATCTAATCCTAATTACCTCCTAAAGCACCTACCTCCAATCAACACATAAATATGAGCATAAGTTGCCAACACATGAAATTTGTGGGACACATTCAAATGATAGCAGTTACCAGTTCTTTGGCATTTTGTTATGCCAGCCTGATATGGTTTGGATCTGTGTTCCTGTCCAAATCACATGTTCAATTGTAGTACCCAGTGTTGAGAAGATAATCAACAGATACCACTACCTAGATGTCAAAGATATTGGAATTTTCTGACAATTATTTTAACTCAGACATTATAAAAAGACTTCCATAAACAATTAGAAATATGCTTGAAACAAATGAAAAAATATACTTAAAAAGAAATAGAAAACTTTAGCAAAAAAAAAAAATCACAACTGAAAAAAATAACTGAATATCCAATAAAAATCTCATCAAATTGACTCAACAGACTAAAAAAGACAAAGAAAAGAATCTATGAACTTGAAGATAGAACAATGGAAGTCACCAGTCTGAACAAGAGAAAAATCAGACTGAAATAACCAAATTTAAAAAAATGGACAGAGCTTAAAATCTCAGTGAGATAAGAAGATCTGTCATTCATGATAATGGAGTCCTGCAAACAGAGAAGAAAGGGAATATTCAAAGATATAATAGCTAAGCATTTCTAAAATTTGACAAAAGACATAAACTTACACATTCGAGTAGTTGAATAAACCGTAACAGGATAAATCAAAGGCATTCCATACCAACATACATCAGAATCAAACTTCTGAAAACCAAAGAAAGGAAACTATCTTAAAGAGTGAGAAAGAAAGAACACCTCACTTCTAGAAGAAAATTAATTCCAATGAAAGTGGGTTTCTAATGAGAACCCAAGAAAACTTTAAGGAAACTTCACAATATTGTTCAATGTAGAAGGAAAAAATATCTCTCAATCCAAAATTCTATATGCAGTCAAAATATTTTTTAGGAATAAAGGAAAAATCAATAGATTCTCAGCTGGAAGAAAACTAAACAGATTTTTCTCTCTAGATGACCTACCCTAAAAAAAATAGCTAAAGGAAATTATTGAAATGGAAAGAAAATAATACAAGAAGGGAACTTGGAGCATAAATAAGCAAGAAGTAACAATGGAAAAAATAAATACATAGAAAAATACAATAAACTTTCTGCTCTTGATTTTTTAAAATAAGATTTGATGGTTGAACAACAATTGTAACACTCTTGATATGATGTGGTTTTCAATCTATGCAGAGAAAATAGTTTAGGCAGTTTTTTTATCAACAGGGGGAGCCAAGAAAAAGGGGAGGTAAGGTTTCTATGCTTCATTCAAATGGATAAAATTTTGTTACCAGAATACTATACTAAGTTATGTATGTATAATATAAAATTTAAAGCAACCATTAAAAAACTATACAAAGATACAATCAAGCATATTACAGATAAATTAGAATTACTTTTTAAAATGCTCAAATAACATATAAGACAGCAGGAAAAAATAGAAAAATAAAACAGAGGGGATTAACAGAAAACAAAACATAGTAGACATAAACCCTAATATATTAATAATTACATTAAATATACACGGTCTAAATATATTAATTAAAAGATTATCAGAGTAGATTAAAATTATTACTTAATATAGGTTAACGCTAAGAAATGTGTTTCACGTATAAAAATATAGGAAAATTGAAAGTAAAGCAATAAAGAGATACCATGCAAACATTAATGAAAAAAAGAATGTTTATGTTAATGTTCAATAAATTAGACTTCAAAGTGAAAAAATTTACCAGGGACAAAGGAGAACATTACATAACCAATGAACGGGTTAGTTCACCAAGAAGACATAGCAATCCTAAGTGTATATGCCGCAAACAGCAGAACTCCAAAATAAATGAACAAAAGGAAAAGAAAAAACCTGATAGACATGAAAAAAGAAATAGACAAACTCGCACTTATAGTTGGAGATGTCAATATCCTCTCTTAATAATTAATAGAAAAACTAGACAGAAAATCAGCAAGTATGTAAAAAAAATTCAATACCATCAACAAACAACATCAAATTCACACTTACAGAACACTAACTTCACCCAACAACAGCAGAATAAACATTCTTTTCAAATATTCATACAGCATTTACCAAGATATACCATATCCTGGGCCATAAAACAAATGTCAACAAACATAAAATAATTAAAATCATACAGTGTATTCTCTGATATGATTAGATCAAACTGTAAATCAATTACAGAACAGGAAAACCTAAAAACACTTGGAAGCTAAACAATGCACTTTTCTTTTTTTTTAGACAGTTTTGCTCTTGTTGCCCAGGCTGGAGTGCAATGGCATGACCTTGGCTCATTGCAACCTCCAACTCCCAGGCTCAAGCTAGCCTCCTGCCTCAGCCTCCCTAGCAGCTGGGATTACAGGAACACACCACTACGCCTGGCTAATTTTTTTGTATTTTTAATACAGATGGGTTTTCACCATGTTAGCCAGGCTGGTCTTGAACTCCTGACCTCAGGTGATCCATCTGCCTTGACCTCCCAAATTGCTGGGATTACATGTGTGAGCCACTGTGCCCAGCCTAAAACATCATACTTCTAAATAATCAATGAGTAAAAGAGGAAGTCTTAGGGAAATAAATATATTGAACCAAATGAAAATAAAAATACAACATATAAAAAATTGTGGGATGCAGCCAAAGGAATGCTGAGAGGGAAATGTATTGCATTAAAGACATATATTAGAGAAGAGAGAAATATCAAATCAATAATCTAAGCTTCCACCTCAAAAAAGAAGAGGAAAATAAACCCAAAGCAAGCAGAAGGAAATAAATAATAAAGAGCAGAAAGTAAAGTTGAAAACAAAAAGTAGAGAAAATCCATTAAATAGAAATGGGCTCTTTTAAAAGTTCAATAAAATTGACAAACCTCTAGCAAGAGTGACAAAGAAAAAGAGAAACGATACAAATTTTTGATATCAGGAATGAAGCAGGGGATATCACTACAGACCCTGAAGATACCAAAATGATAGTGAGAGGATACCATAAAGAGCTCTGTACATACAAATTTTACAACTCAGATGAAAAGGAACTCTCTCTCTATATATATATATTTTATTACGCTTTAGGTTCTGGGGTACACATGCAGAACATGCAGGACTGTTGCATAGGTACCTACATGGCAATGTGGTTTGCTGCCTCCATCCCCCTGTTACCTATATCTGCATTTCTCCCCATGTTATCTCTCCCCCAACCTCCCTACCCCCTACTATCACTCCCCTATTTCCCCCCAACAGACCCCAGTGTGTGATGCTCCCCTCCCTGTGTCCATGTGTTCTCATTGTTCAACACCCGCCTATGAGTGAGAACACGCGGTGTTTGATTTTCTGTTCTTGTGTCAGTTTGCTGAGAATGATGGTTTCCAGATTCATCCGTGTCCCTACAAAGGACACAAACTCATCTTTTTTTATGGCTGCATAGTATTCCATGGTGTGTATGTGCCACATTTTCCTTGTCCAGTCTATCATCAATGAGCATTTGAGTTGGTTCCAGGTCTTTGCTATTGTAAACAGTGCCACAATGAACATAGGTGTGCATGTGTCTTTATAATAGAAAGATTTATAATCCTTTGGATATATACCTAGTAATGGGATTGCTGGGTCAAATGGAATTTCTATTTCTAGGTCCTTGAGGAATCGCCACACTGTTTTCCACAATGGTTGAACTAATTTACACTCCCACCAACAGTGTAAAAGTGTTCCTATTTCTCCACATCCTCTCCGGCATACAAATACCACAACTTACCCAATATAAACTATATAACGGAATAGCCCTATAAGTATTAAGGACATTAAATTGATAATTTAATAATGTTCTTAGACATGACACCAAAAGCATGATTCATAACAATAAATACAACCTAATAAAAATTAAAAGTGTTATTAAGGAAAAGACCCTATTAAGGACGGAAAGGCAAATTCCAGCCTGGGAAAAAACAGTGGCATACCGCATATCTGATAAAAGACACAAATATAGAACACAATTTTTTTTTTAGGAAAAAAAAAACACTCAATTTAACAGTAAAGAACCAATCCAGTAAGGAAATGGGCAACAGACATGAAAAGATATCTCATAAAAGAGGAGAAATATGTGGGAAAGAAACATATGAAAGATGTTTCAATATCACTAGCCATTAGAACATGCAAATAAAGAACACAGTGAGATGTAACTACACAATGATCAGAATGGCTGTAACAAAAAAGTAGTGACAATGCTAAATGCTAGCAAAGATGCAGAGAAACTGGATCTTTAATACTCTATTGGTGGAAATGGAAAATGCCACATCCACTCTGAAAATATTTTGGTAGTATCTTTAAAAAATTAAATAGATATTTACCATTCAACCTAGCAACCTTCTGCCTGGACACTTATCCCCCAGAAATGAAAACATACATGAATGTCCATAGCAACTTTATTTGTAATAGACCCAAATTAAAAACAACCCGAATTTCCTTCAATGGGTGAACAGCTAAACAAACTCTGGTACATTTGTACCATGCAATACTATTCATTATTTAAAAGGAACAACTTATTAACACATACAAAAATCAGATAATCTCAAAAGCATTGTGCTGAATGAAAAAAGCTAGTATCAAACATACTGTGTGAATCCATTTATGTATTCTCAAAATGACAACAAAATATAGAAATTGAGAAAAGTTTATCTCAGACCTGGAGCCCTCAAGGCATTACTTTCTAAAAGTTTTATGGGCCTCTGTCCTCTAATGGAGGTTTCCTCTACAAGTTCATAACACTCACTGTCAGCTATTACGTTCTTTCTGAGAAGAAACTTTATTTATCATTGTTTAAATTTATGTGTGGTCTCATGCATTCCTATTTATTTAATGGGCTGAAGTCTTTTATTATTTTTATTTATTTTGATGCTCAAATCTTCCTGTGTTTGATCAGTGAGCCTCTTTGAGCTGATTCCTGTGTCCTTTTGACGTGTCCTGAGCATTGAATATTCTCACTTTCTGGCACAAAAAGATATTCCAGGCTCTTTGTGTTCTCTATCTCCGGGCTTGGAATCAGCCATTTTCCCCCAAGACTCTTAATTCCTTGCAGTGAAGGGTAGTTATCAAAACCCAGTATCAGGGCTATTATCGTACTCATTGCTACTTCTGGGTCATTCTTTCTAGTCCCTCTCAGGAGACAGTGCTAAGACATATGTGTATGTATATATGTGTACATTACATAAACATACACATATTCATTCTTGTATAATTATTTTATATGCATTTGTATAAATATATTGTAAAACAATTTGTTCATATTGATACCTCCAATTGTAATTCAACACCTAAGTGCTTTCTAGCCTTCCCTTTTCTGAGTTTGTTAATATATTCTTCAACACGAGAAATTTGGTTCCCATTGCTCTTAATATTTTTACTTATTTGCTCAATGTACTTACTCTTTCAATATAACCAATCTCCTAGCAAGACTGGCTGTGTCTTTCACTTACATTTCCAAAAGTTCCAGTGTAAAAGTGTTCCTATTTCTCCACATCCTCTCCAGCATACAAATACCACAACTTGTGTCGTTTTCCACAAGGCCTGCTGGCCCATATCTCTGTGTAGTTTCCCACCTCTCTTCATTGCCTGCATTTTCAACTGAAAAACATGCTGGCCCGTCCCCTGTTCCTACACTCCTTCCCCACGGTTCCACACCCTTATCTTCTTGACCTCTGGCCTGTGCTTGCATGTGGCTCAACTCTCTTATTGCCCCACGTCCTCAGCCACGGTGTCACGCTTCCATGAATTTTATTGCTCTCCCTTTATTCCCAATATTTCACATTTCCTTCTGGTATCATTTCTTTCTATCTGAAGAACTTTCTTTAGCAATTCTTCTAGAGAAGTTTTGCTAGCTACATTTGAATTCTGTTAGTCTTCTTTCACTTGAGACTGTTTCAATTTTACCTTAATTCCCACAGAGTATTTTCACTAGATACAGACTTACAGCTTGACAGATGAGACAGTGTGAGTCAGTGTTCCAGTTCTGTATGGTTGGTGTCAGTGGAACCCAGCAAGGAGCTGAGCATAAACACCCACCCAGCCCTTAGGCTACAGCTCACCAGGGTATTGCCCTCTAAAGGAAAGGATAGAAAGAGGGTCCAGAGTCTCATACATCCAGGAAACAATAGAAAATCACTTGTCATATGAAGAGCCAGGAAAATCACAATGTGAATGAGAAAAAAAAGCCAATGGATTCCAAACTGAACAAAGTTTCAGGCTAATGGAACAATATAAAGAGCTGCTGTTTGTTTCACTAGAGTTCTGGAAGGGGAAGAGAAAACAATGAGACCAAAAAAGTATTCAAAGAAAAAATGGCTGAAAATATCCCAAACTTGGTAAAAGACATAAGCCTAGAGATCAAGAAGCTGAGTGAAACCCAAACAGAATAAACCTGAAAAATTTCATACCAATATATGTTACAATTAAACTTCTGAAATGTGAAGGAAAAAAAAGTAACCAGAGGGAATTGACAATAGGGGGAAAAACAATTCAAATTACAATAGATTTTCAGCAGAAACCACAGAAGCCAAAAAGCAGCAGCACATTTTAAAATTACTGAAAGAAAATAATGGTCAATTGAGAATTCTTACCTGGTCAAAATATCATTCAATAATGAAGAGGGAATAGGGACATTCTCAGAAAAAATAAAACTAGAATTTATTTCCAAGAAATCTGCCTTTGAAGAGTGGGCAAAAGTTCTCTAAAGAGAAAGGAAATTATAACAGAAGAAGACTCAAAATAAAGAACTCAGAAAATAAAGAACTTCCAAAAAGAAAAAATGTATAAAAATAAAGGTCAACATAATAGACTATATTACTTCTCATGGGTTTATTAAATCATATCTTATGGTTGAGGCAAAAAGTATAATACTATCTGATGTAGTACTTGATGTATATAAAGGAAATACTTGAGGCAACTATATTTTAAAAGCACGGAGGGTAAAGGCTCCTAAATGAAATTAAGTCTTCTACACATCAATTAAACTGGTAAAATGTCAATTATAGTAGATTATGATAAGTTTTATGTGCATATTGTATTATCTATAGCAGTAACTAAGAAATTATGCAAAACAGCACTCTAATAAACACTCTAAATAAATAGAGATGGAGTGCTCTACTTTTTGTCAGAAGGGACAGCAATCTCACCTTGCAAAGGAATATGCATACTAAGATGGAGAGAACTATGATCGTATTTTGTAATTTGCACAATTATCAAACAAATTATCATTGTGGGTAACTAGAATTTAATCTGGAAAAAAAAATGCTTCTTAGATTTATGCCACCATAGGGATGAGGGAACTGTGGTATTTTTTATACCAACTCCCATCATTCATTCATTGAGGCTGCTCCCAACTGGATGTTAATTCTGGCATTACTTCTTAGGCAAGTTCAGCATGCTTTGTGTTCAGGCAGAGTAGCCTCTAATGTTGAGAGAAAGCCCATAGGGAAAAGATGCAGATATTGACAAGTGAAAGTTGGACGGTGATATGATTTGGCTCGGTGTCCCCACCAAAATCTCATCTCAAATTGTAATCCCCAAGTGTTGAGGGAAGGACCTGGTGGGAGGTGATTGGTTCATGGGGGCAGTTTTCTCTAGTGCTGTTCTCTTGACAGTACGTGAGTTCTCACGAGATCTGATGGTTTGAAAGTGTTTGGCAGTCCCCTCCCCACTCCGCCACCCCTCCTGCCACCATGTAAGACGTGCCTTACATGCACATCTTATATGGTGGCAGGAGGGTGGCAGGAAGGTGACTTCACCTTCTGCCATGATTGTTAGTTTCCTGAGGCCTTCCCAGCCATGGAGAACTGTGTCAATTAAACCTCTTTTCTTTGTAAATCACCCAGTCTCAGGTAGTTCTTTATAGCAGTGTGAAAATAGACTAATACAGATGGTATACATGGAATTGGCAAAACCCAATGGAATATAGGGAGTGGGAGTGCTGACAGCATCTGCTTCAGTAGGTTTTTGGTTTTGTAAGTGATGGTGGTGGTGGTACAATTTACTTAAGTAACGAGCACAAGAAGACAAATGTTGTAAGGGATGTATAAGAACCTGAGTATGTTTAACTTAACGTTTTTAACACATTTGGTTAGCTATATAGTTCTGAAGAAAAACAAAGAGAAAGAGGATCTAGTAATGAACCTTAAGGAAATTATCTTTTAATTAAATCTTAAGGTTTCTTATAAAGTTTTTGACATTAATTATTATGTTCTTTATTATTTATTTATTTATTTATTTATTTTGAGATGGATCTCACTCTGTCACCCAGGCTGGAGTGCAGTGGCACAACGTGGGCTCACTGCAACCTTCATCTCCCAGGTTCAAGCAATTCTCCTGCCTCAGCCTACTGAGTAGCTGGGATTACAGGTCTGCGCCATCATGCCCAGCTAGTTTTTGTATTTTTAGTGTAGACAGGGTTTCACCATATTGGCCAAGCTGGTCTCAAATTCCTGACCTTAAGCGATCCACCCACATTGGCCTCCAAAAGTGCTAGGATTACAGGCATGAGCCACTGTACCCGGCCCTATTATGTTATAATAAATAAAAGGACTGCTATATTCAGCTTTCTCCATTTATGAACAATATATATAAACATATATATATATATATGTATATGTGTCTGTGCACACACATACACATATAGTCTCTGTGGAATGTGTAGATTTTCCAATCATGTTGAATTTTTTATAAACATGATCAAATAAGCCATACTGAAAAAATATACAAATCCTCTATTTATGTTTTAATGAAGAACTGTATATCTTAAATTGATAACTCATATGAACAGATTAAAAATAATAATGATAAATTTATCAATTCAATTGCCACCTACAAGTTTCCTTCAAATATAAAGTCTGAAAGACAAGAGTGATATAATCAAATATCAATTACATCTATAGACTCTATACTTGTAGGGATATTGTTTACAATACTACATCTTGAATCAAGATGTTTCTTAGTAAAATTATGGTTATGGTTATCTTGCTAAAAGTATGATACCACTTATTTAAGAATCATTTTTATGTTACAGATATATGATATAAAGTAAGGTATAATTATTAAAATATTTTCACAAGTTTTATGAAATATTTTAAACACAATAGCCATACGTAGTATAGACATTTGTCAGTTTTGGCTGCACATCTTTTGAAAACCCACCTGCATTTTTATATTTACCACAAAATAAATTGTGTTTTCTCAAGATACAATTTTAAAACTGCATTTTCCAGCTTTTCTTGTGCCCAGAATTACAGGCAGGGACCAGTTTCCAGTGATCATTTCCACCTATATGTGTCTTCAATTTGGAAGTGATCAAGTAGGGAAAAGCTCCGGCAGAGCACACATTTTTTTTCTGTCAGCTGTGGATTTGGCAGTGTCACAGGTAGCTTCTCCCTTGGGACTGTTTTTGAAGCAATTCAGAAATTGCCAGTAGACTATGGGTATTGTTCTGGTGAGCTTAGCCTGTTTATTACCCTAGCACAATCAATGAGTATACATGCTATCTAGTATCTTTAATAAATATCTATTCTGCTTAATCTGGGCAGAATGAATGTTTTTGCTTGCAACTAAGGTTGTTTAATAGAATAATCTGTATTACTCCCCTCCCTGTGTCCATGTGTTCTCATTGTTCAACACCCGCCTATGAGTGAGAACATGCAGTGTAGGGACAGTGAGGGGTGGGGAGTTGGGGGAGAGAGAGCATGGGGAGAAATGCCAGATATAGGTAATGGGGGAGGAAGGCAGCAAATCACACTGGCATGTGTGTACCTATGCAACAATCTTGCATGTTCTTCACATGTACCCCAAAACCTAAAATGCAATAAAAAATAAAAATAAATAAAATAAATAAAGAATAATCTGTATTGAAAGTGCAAGGAACCCTCAAGGAAATGAGTATCTGGGATTTATTATCTAGCAGGTTGGGTTTGAAAGTTCTGAGGATACAATTAGTTCTAGAGAAAAGAGCACTGGTACCCAAGGCATACTGAAATAAAGTAGTTGCTTATATTTATCATCTGTGTTCTTGGTTACCTGGAATAAAGTTAGTATAGAAGGCAAGGAAGTAGGAGAGTTTATGCTTAGAAAAGTACAGTGGGCATGAAGAACATAAGAGGTATAGGGTGACTTGGCTAATTCTAAATGTGCTTAAGCTTTGAATAAAAGGAAACAACACCTTAAAGTTTTAAATTCTCAGCTCCACATAGTAAAAAAGCCAGGGCAATAAAATGATTACCCTAAAATTAGCTCTCCTCTCTGCAGAGCTGATGAAACTGAAAATTAAATGCACAGTCTAATGCTGGGTTTCTCAATTGCGTCAATTGAATTCTAATGGTACCATGACTCTTACCAAAAGTTAAGACACTTGCATGGGATTGTAACAAACAGATGAGAAAACCCTGAAAACTCAGAGTACTTTGAACACTCAAATTTACCTAACATCCCTTAGGAGAAGAAATAGCTTTTTCTCCAGTGTTTAATGGGTTATTCCTGCTTCCCTGAAAACCATGTAAGCACGTTGCCTGAAGCAGTTACCTCAGGAGGTGGTGTAACTTTCCTCACAACCCATTCCTGACACCCTGCAATACCTTGGACCTATAGCTATTGTCAGAGTCCAGAGTGCTCCAAGAAGCTAGTGCAAAATTAAACCCAGGAAGAAAAGGCTTACCCACCAAAGGAAAAAAAAAAAGCAATGTTTTGCCAAGTTATATTGGCAAACGCCTGAGGAATATATGTGAGAAAGTATTTTAAGGTACTAAAGCAGAACAA
This sequence comes from Ateles fusciceps, assembly GCA_036589455.1. Lineage (NCBI taxonomy): Eukaryota > Metazoa > Chordata > Mammalia > Primates > Atelidae > Ateles > Ateles fusciceps. The sequence goes on from JAZHEH010002565.1 coordinate 7,003,652, forward strand.
ATGAAATATAATCTTTATGGAAGCAACATTTTAAATATGGGTCCAGAAAAAAAAGGAAAATATGTGATTTCTAAAAACCATAAAAACAGACACAAGCATCTTTGAAAAGTATGCAGTATCTATTCCCTACAGGATAAAAACAAAAATGGGAGACGCTGCCATTAATATGAGCCTCATTAGCAGCACTTAACCAGGTTGTGATAATCAGAGTGGTTTAGCACACACTTTGCCTTGCTGATTGATTAGGGGGTCCCTGGGTCTGAAAACATTGTGTAACTATTAAGGTCGCACTTGATCTGTATAAGTAACACAAAACAAATAAATAAACAACAACAGCAGCAACAAGTAATCCTAGAAAACAGATTTCAGTATTATGCCTCCATGCTATGGCTCCGAGTCAATTCACAACAGAATTTCTTGAATGAAGAGTAGACTGGGAATTCTTGAGGAAGTACCCATAACCAACCCACTGCTGGGATAATGGTATTAATCTATTAATGAAGGCAGAGCCCTTATGACATACTCACCTCTTAAAGGTCCCACCTCTTAATACTGTCACAATGGCAATTACATTTCAACATGAGTTTTTGAGAGAATATTCTAACCATAGCACCTGTGGACACCTACTTTTTATTTCTTGGTGATCACATAAATGTTTATATATTAACATTTCCCATGCCCTACCTTTTCTAAAAATTATTATATTTTTTTCATAGGTTAAAAAATATCAAGAAAAAAATTGTGAATAAATCAGAGGACAAATGGACATTACCCAGATGTCAGACTTGAAGCTTGATAAAGTGACTGAAGAGAATTTGGGTATTTCTTTTAGGAAAACAGTAAGAGTGTTTTCATTATAACTGATATTTATGGAATACAAGGTTGGAACATAATATTATGCTATGTTTATTGTAAATTTAATAAGGTAGAAGAATATATATTGAGTTTGTCAACTAAAAGATGGGCTGAGAGAGACATCACTCATTTATGTTTGCCTATCAAATACATTTTGAACAGCCACTTTGCATTTTGATATTTTGCCCACTCTAAATCCTACTTTCTCAAGGTTGATTTCTTTTAAAACAATCCCACATGTCCTAGAGAGTCTAGAAGCTAGGTTGTGGAAATGTAGCTATGGTTTCATCAATCAGAAATATTCATGCAGGAGAATGACTCAGAAGTGAGCTAGGAGGAAAAAAATTTCTGTATAGTAACTTTTTATCCTAATGCAGGTAGTGCTATCATTCTAGAGACATTGCTGATAGATTTCTCATCAGGCCAGTTTTCTGGTGTATTTCTGAACTTTGTTTCTGGAAGCTTATATGATTTCTTTGCTTCTCCCCTCTTCTTTTTCGGTATTTAGCTAGAGTGGATTCTCTTGCTTGCAATTAAGAATTTTAATCATACCTTATAAAATAAATATGTTTGAAGTTAGTTTTCAAGAACATGTAGTATTGGAGCAGAGAAATCTTTTAAAACATCTCCTTTGACTTTTATATAGCATTCTCTAAATCAGTTTCTCTAATTGCTAATCTTATTTAAGAGAACAAAAATGAAATTTCAGAGAACAAAAATGAAATTTCAGAGATGTCTACAACTTTCTTACTTAGAGTCTTTTTTGGAAGACAAATAAGATGAGACTACTCTCTTTATTTCTTGGTCTTTGCATATATTTCTAAATAAATATTAGACTATAGTTTGAAAGCATCATTAGGGTAATCATCACCACCTTTAGCCCTCTGTAGTATTAGCTAAAAAGAATAGAAGCAGAAAAATCATTGCAGAAAAGGCAAACAAATTAAAGATAACAATTTAGGAAAACTTTTGGAAGTTAACTTAGAGTGACCATAAACTCTGGTTATAAGATTATAGAATAAATACAATAGAAGGAAAAAGAAGTGCTTAGAGAATAGAGAAAGTTGACTGACTTGCTCTGACAGATTAAAGGTGACCACAGATTCTTTGATAATTTTCTTATTGCTTAAACCAGTAAATTATGGTTGAAGTGATGCTGTGCCAGATCTCAGTCTAGCCTTCACGAGGACTCTTCATGTCCATTCCCCTACTTTTTGCAGCCATGAGCTACTCCATAAGAAGTCTTATTGCCTGTGGCCATCATATTATAAGGAAGCACACAACAGTCACATGAAGAGGCCATGAATTGAGAGAGAGGGGAAGCGAGGGATAGAGAGAGATTTTCAGCCAGTCTCTAGCTGAGCCAGCCTCTACCACTACAGTCATCCAAGATTACTCTAGACATTGTTGAGGGAAGAGAAGCCATCCTCTCTGTGCCTGTCCAACGTTCTGATCCACGGAATCATGAGATAAAATAATAATATTATTATTGTTGTTATTTTTAGTCACCAAGTCTTGGAGTATTTTGTTGTTCACCAATCGATAATAAGAATACTATACCATCTTCATTTATTTCTTTATTAAAATGTATATACACTGAATACTATTTGGTATGCCAGTTTCTTGGCTCAAAGTATATTGGAATAAGTTTCTCTTAAACTGGATGCTTTAATTTTCCCATTTTCAAAGAAGAAAAAAAATGTTTTAAAAGCCAAAGGAGTTGATTGGAAATTATCATGGAAAAAGGTGAATAAGGTGATAAATTTAGAGTTGGAAGAAGAGAAAGTTAAGAGAAGAACAAATCAATTACTTTACTGATTTGCAGGGAGTCTTTCCCCCAGAGGGTCAAGCAAGGAGGGGTGCTAGTGACAGCTGAGAGGCATAGCAAGATTTTAGTCCAAAAGACACAATGAGCACTGAGCAGAAGATGATGGCAATGATAGAATGAATCATGAGGTTCATAACCAGGAGACTTAAAGCAAAATAATAATAATAAACAATCAAACAGTGAAGAGTTCCCTGCAAAGGCTAATCTATAAATAAGCACTGTGGTCTTTCCTGGCCTGATAAAACTCTCATTATGAATGAAAATACAAATGCAGGCCAACAATTCCATATATGTTTGAGAATTAAAATTTTTTTGAAATTTAGAAACGAACATACACTTACCATGTATTTAAAATCTTCATCTGGGTTTAAGGTCACACTGTAATGAAATACATTCCTTTTTTTTGGTTTTGCGGCAAAATCCATAAAAAAATGGATGTGATATAAATAGCTTCACATCAGTTCCAGTTGTTTTGGTACCAAATGAGTGCAGTTCGAGTTTGATTCTGGCACTTTGTGAGTCATGAAACATTTTCAGTTTTAAGAGCTTCTTGAATCTTATAAATGTGGACAGAGGATTGTTGATCTGTGTTAAATTGATTATGGCTGAAGCTGTATGACATGTATAAGAAAATATACTTTCACCTGGGAAAAAAATTATTGTACCTAAGATCTAGGGTATAAAAACTACATTTGACAATTTTGAAAATAAACTGAATGCTAACTTTAATGACTTGTTATGCTGAAACAAAATCTAAAATTATTTCTATTAAGTATTAAAATGATATATATAGCAATTATTTCTAGCCATCAGCTGCCTTTGAAGTGTTATTGAAAAACAAAAAAAAATTTTGGGCAGCAAAATAATCTAGACCATACCAAATAGTGTACTGTAATAGAGTTTGGATTCTGATACTTTAGGACTAAATAAGATAAACCAAAGAAAGGAAAGAAATCTCCAGTATAGTAAATGAACTGCTATTATTGTGAAAGTAAAAATAGTAATAAGTCTTATATTTGCTTATCAATTTCAACTTTTAAGAATGTTTCAAGATGGTAATGTAGAATGATTCTCATTCTGTTCCAAAGTTTTGATACTCCACAAAAGTATTAAGTGCAATATTTGTCAGTTTTCTCTTGAGAAACATCACACACACACATTCACACACACACACACACACACACACACACACACCCCTCCAATAAATAAATAAATAGAATGAATACTATTTATATATCACCTCACATGTATGTATATGAGACTTATTGACATCCTGTGACCTGGTCAACTTGACATATAAAATTAACCATCACAATACTATACTATAGTTCTTAGTTCTATGATAGAACTGTGAGAAATACAAAACAAATATATGTCATGGACCCTACTTCTTAATACATTGAAATAATTAGATAATATTACAGGAGCATTATGTAGATAAATGTTAAATGAACAAACTCAAGAGCCAGTCTATTGGAGTATTGGTTAGAGACAGCCTTGTCTTCTCCTTTCAGATAAAGAAGTAAACTTATACACAAAGCTATATAACACACTATTATAAAAATCAGTGTTCTTTTCATCTGTCTGGGCCTCTGTTTACTCCCCATCCTGCCGGCAGGGAAGTCTTTGAACGGTGACTCAGGAAGTAAGTCGAAGGACTAATTGGAGGAATTCTTATCTCTGCCAATGTTTAAAGGAGGACGTTGAGAACAAGGGATTCAGTGGGCTTAGAGTTCCCATTATAATTTTTAGACCAGAATAGCCTCTGGAATGAAAGGGAGGAAGTGCAAACCCTATAACCATCTTTTAATCTTATAAAAAATTTAAAAATTTATGCTTCACCTGCAGTGTTTGAGGTTGCAAAATAAACTCTGATATGACAAGCATTGTATTTCAATTATTCCTTCTATAAATGAAACATCATATAAAAGCTGCCAGAGCAAGGTCAGTGCTTTCTCTTATGAAGTCCTTAGGCAGAAATCTTATCTCTTGACAAGGTTTTGGAAGGTAAGTCTTCATTTTTGACTTTTAAAGTTTATTTTGCAAATAGCCCTTAGTGATAAATTACCACACTCCAAGGTCAGCTCAGTTTCTGCTTTAAAAATCTTACCAAAGGCTATAAAATCTTCTTGAGAAGACAGAATCCTGCAGCTATTTTAAAGTGTGCTACTTAGAACAAAGTTAAATAATTTCTACTTGCTCTTGAACTAGAAGTATTTTTTAAATAAACATTTAAAAGAAATTTTACTGCTTTAAATGTTTTATCAATAACTCTTATTTGGCAATTTTTTTTGCTCATTATCTACTAGAAAAAGTATAGGATTATGTTGTGCACTTTTGTTTTATATACAGTTGACCCTTGAATAACACAGGTTGAACTGTGCAGGTCCACTTAAAAATGGATTTTCTTCTACCTCTGCCACCCCTAGAAAACAAGACCAACCCAGTTGTCTTCCTCCTCCTCCTCAGCCTATTCAGTATGAGGATGACAAGGACGAAGACCTTTATGATGATCCTCTTCCACTTACTGAATAGTAAATACATTTTCTCTTTCTTATAATTTTGTTAATAACATTTTCATTTCTCTCAAACTCCTGACCTCAAGCAATCCTTCCACCTCAGCCTCCCAAAGTGCTGGAAGGCCACCGTGCCTGGCCACATTTTCTTTTCTTTAGCTCACTTTATTGTAGAAATACAATATGTAATACATATAACATACAAAGTATGTGTTAATTGACTATTAATGTAATTAGTAAAGTTTTTGGTCAACAATAAGCTATTAGTCGTTACATTTTTGGGTAGTCAAAAGTGATACACAGATTTTTAATTGTGTGAGGAAACCCCCGCATTGTTCAAGGCTCATCGTATTTAGTTTCTGAATTCTTCTCCTTATGGTTCATTCACTCTCTACTGTCTCATTAACTGCTTCAATATCTTCACCTGCCAACAAACATACGATAATTTTTGTATGTTTCTTTTTTCAGAGGTTCTTATTGGAAGCTGCCTAATGTTTCAGGCATAACTGTTCACCTCATGGTCAGTATCAATTTCTCCTCTGACAAATCATATGTGACTAAATATACAAATATTTTCCGCAAGGTCTTTAGTTTTGTAGCACAGACTTGACTATTCTTATACTACAATGTTTTAATTATTATAACTTTACAAATATTCTTTAATATCAGTAAAGCAAGTTCCTTCTTCTTACTCTTCATTTATATTTTCTCTTGGAATATTTGTTCATGTGTTATTCCAGAAGCAACATAAAAATACTTTTAAATTGTTTTAAATTATATAATATATGCATATATATATAACATTATATATTAAATGTATATATATTAAATGTATATATAATATATATGCATATATATTATACATAATATTATATATATAATTTAAACATTAAAAGTTATACACAGATTTTTAATTTTGTGAGGAGTTGGGGGTTGGTACTCCAACCCCCGCATTGTCAAGGGTCATCTATCTGCACAATATAATACATATGTATAATATAATATATCATATAATATATACACACATATATTATGTATATATTATATATATGTGTGTGTGTGTGTGTATATATATATATACATATGGAGAGAGAGAGAGAGAGAGAGAGAAAGGGAGTCTTGCTCTGTCGCCCAAGCTGGAGTGCAGTGGCTTAATCTCAGCTCACTGAAACCTCATCTCTCAGGTTCAAGCAGTTCTCCTGCCTCAGCTTCCCAGGTAGCTAGGAGGCACCACCATGCCCAGCTAATTTTTGTGTATTTTTTAGTAGAGATGGGGTTTCACCATATTGGCCAGGCTGATCTCAAACTCCTAACCTCAAGTGGTCTGCCCACCTCCGCCTGTATTTTAGTATTTAAATTACAAACTACAACTGCAATTCACAGTAGAGGGAGGCCTTATTTAATTTATTTTGGAATTCAAATAAAATTTATAGGCATAATATTTTCATGTTTGTTAAAAATATGTCACTTGAACATATTGGAAAACACTAACTTTAAAAATAACTAAAATGAATATATTATGTATAAAAACTCATAGCTACAAGGTCAAACTTGAAGCAATGCTCTGGTTTTTATTATTAGCCAAAAGAATTAAAATAAATTCACTACACATAATGCTTAAAAAGGTAGAAAGAGAAACACAATCATCTAATCAGGACAAAAAATTAATAAATTCACTTATAGATACCAATTCAAAAATCCTAAGTAAAATGCTCAATATACAAATGAAAATATACTTCAAAATGATCAATGGAGGAAAGAGTTGATAATTAAGAGGAAAATCTATTTCTTTTGTATTAATCAAAAAAGAAGTTTGACAATTCAGAAGAAGGTTGAATTTTTTTCTAAACTGTAAAGATAAATTATCAACACGATTAAGAATTTCTATTTCTAACCAAATTCTTATATTTAATAAAGCATCCCTATCAAAGTTAAATTTAAGAATGACACGGCCTGGCACTATCATCTCTATTTATTTTTCCTGGAATTGAAACTAATACTTTGAAAAAAACCAAAACAAGGAAAGAAGGAAGGAAAATTAAAAGAAAGAAGGGAAGAGAAGGAGTTGGAAGAAGAGAAACTGGCATAAATACTGGAAAAAAACAAAAATATACTTGGATTATAATAGGATTATCATCAGTGCCCTAAGGAAATCTTAGCTACTAATTTAAAAGGCGCAGAATGTCTATGAAAACAAAAGCAAATTAGAAAATATTACAAATAAAAATATTTAAATGAATGGCCACATATTTCCTACTGGGGTGTATGTGTCTCTGTGTGTGTGTGTGTGTGTGTGTGTGTGTGTGTGTAGTGTGAGAGAGAGAGATACTCAATATGGTGAATGTATCAATTGCCTCCAAATTAATTTATATACTAAATATAGTTCTAATAAAAATCTTGGTCAGGCTCATTCCTATAATCTCAGCACTTTGGGAGGCAGAGGCAGATGGATCACATGAGGTTGGGAGTTCGAGACCATCCTGGCCAACATGGTGAAACCCTGTCTCTACTAAAAATACAAAAATTAGCAGGGTGTTGTGGCATGTACCTGTAATCCCAGGTACTTGGGTGGCTGAGACAGGAGAATCACTTGAATCCTGGAGGTGGAGGTTGCAGTGAGCCGAGATTGCACCACTGCCCTCCAGCCTGGTGTCTGGTGACAGAACAAGACTCTGTCTCAAAAAAAAAAAAAAAAAAAAAAAAGTTTGTGTTGTTTGATATTTTGTTCTGACTTTAAATAATTGGAATGTCAGTTTCAATAAAAGAGAGTTATGTATTATATCTATAACTTGAAATCATATTGGACAAGAGGCCAAAATATGTGAATTTTATATTTATATAGGCAGTTCTAGGATAGATTATATAATTGCATGTGTTGAGTTTTAAAAATTACAGATGAAAATCTTTCTTTTTATTTAAATCTTTATACATTTTTAGTCATAAACTGTTTGCTTATATCTTTGCTCAGCTTGAATTTTGCAAACTTAGTTTTTTACTCTTTGTATTACTCCTTGTTAATACAATCTATTTTTTTGACCCAATTTTATTTAAATATGATTTTTGTATTACATAGCTCCTTTTTGCAAAATTCATTTTTGATGTTAGCTTTGCATTGAAACTTTGAATCATTTAGACTTGCTTTGCCTTGTTTCATCATTTTATTTAAGTTCCTACAAGCCCCCTATTCTTGAGCTATTAATTTTGCTTCATTTCTCAATTATTTTGGGATAATTTTTCCTTAAAAATATGATTTTTGTTTTCAGATTCCTTGATTATATCGGAATGTCCTCATCCTTAATTTGACTAGGTAATATTCTTGAGTGTTTGTTTTTTTCTTTCTCCTGTATAAGTGAAACCTTAACGTTTAACCTCTTGTTGAATCAGAAGGCATGTATTTGAGAATGTCAGTAAATGTCTCCTTACTTTTGGGAATACACACTATTTCATGACCCCTCAACATGTTGCTTTGGGAAGCCTAGGTTGCCTTTTTACTAATTGCCACACGTGGCAGTCCAGATTCAATTGCCATCCTATCTGACAGCCTTTAACACTGTGAGCAGTCATAATCTCCTGGGACATCTTTCTGATGACCTTAGTGAAAGCAGTTTTCAGAAAAGTGCTAGAAGCAGAATCCAGATTGTAAACGGACTAGTAGGAAATATGTACTTGAAGAAACGAATTCAGACAATATAGACTACCAGATAGCTGGTGGCAAAGGGAATGAGAGAGGAGGAACAGTAGTAACTAGAGGTGGAGACTGGTTGAGGTAAGGTATTTCCTGAATAGGAAAGATGTGTGCATGGCTGAAGAAGCAGGAAAGAACCTTGTGGAACAGAATAGTTTGAAAATGCCCAAGAATGGGGACTAATGTGTGAGGCAATGTCGCAGAGAGCATCAAAGAAGTTAGAATCTGTCTTAGTATGTTTGGGCCATTACGACAGAATAGACTCAGTGGCTGATCTTAGACATTCCAGTCTACAAAACTGTGAGAAATATTTGGAGGCTGGGAAGTCCAAGATTACATGCTGGCAGATTTGGTGCCTGGTAAGGGTCCACTTCCTGTTTCATAGATGACCATCTTCTTGAAAGGGGGTGAGAAAGCTCTCCAGGGTCTCTCTTATAAGGGCACCAATCCCATTTATGAGGGGCCTTGCATTAGTGATCTAATCACCTACCAAAGTCCCCACCTCCTAATACATCACCTTGGGGGTTAAGGTTTCAACATATGAATTTTGTGGGGAAACAAACATTCAGTGTTAGCAAGGGGAGTGTACAATTCCCTAATACATGCTTTGAGATGCTGAGGATGTGTATTTTCCACAAAAGTCTGTCTTTTTATAAATCCCTAGAGTCAATAGTCAAACCTGCCTTTCAGAATTTCTAAATTCAAAGTAGCCTCCACTCTTTTTAGTAAGTCTTTCCTGAAGAGATTTTTAAAATGCCTAAAATATTATGATGAGAATAAATAACGCCATGTTAATGTTTGCCTGCTAATTGTTGCGTAATTTGATACTTTTACTTTTACATCTGATTTTAGCCATGAACATCAGAATCTTGACTCTAGGGATGATCCTGACATGTCCTGTGCCACATAGTTTGGCCTCTGAATTTTAAAGATAATTAAAGAGACTTATCACTATATTGATAGAGACTAAAAAACCCTTTTAAAATTCATAGCTGTAATGTTACTTTGAAATTGAAGAAAAAGAGGGGGTACAAATGAACGATTGTGCCATAGGTGATGAGTAGAACACTTTCTTTAATATTTTCTTTTTGTTTGTTTGTTTGTTTGAGATGGAGTCTCATTCTGTTGCCCAAGCTGGCGTGCAGTGGCGTGACGTCTGCTTACTGCAACCTCTGCCTCCCAGGTTCAAGCATTTATCCTGCTTCAGCCCCTCCCCATCCCTGCCCCAGGTAGCTGGGATTCTGGGCACTCACCACGATGCCCAGCTAATTTTTTTTTTTTTTTTTTTTTTTTGTATTTTTAGTAGAGACAGGCTTTCACCATGTTGGCCAGGCCGGTCTCGAACTCCTGACCTCAGGGTGATCCACCCACCTCAGCCTCCCAAAGTGCTGGTGAAAGGGGAAAGGTTCCCTTGCCCCCCCTGGCAGGGCATGCAGTGGGGGGTGTGGCTCGCTTCTTCAATGCTCTGCTGCGCAAACCTCTAGGGGAGCATACAGTCAGGCAGGCTGTGGGGCTCTGACCCCACAGCAGTGTCTAGGGGTGAATGTTTACAGCTTCTGAAACCCCAGTGGGCGTGTGTTACAGGGTGCTCTTTTAGTTTGCCGTCTATAGACAGTTTGTGTTAACCAGCTCACTTAGACCCTCTACCTTGTTGCAAGGATAGATGGCTTTCTGTATCCTGGGTTCTTGCCTTGGTATGCTGGAAGAATTGGATCACATGCAGGCTCAGAGAACTCGTGCAAAGTTTTATTGAGTGGAAGTAGCTCTCACCCAATGGGTGGAGCCAGAAGGGAGATGGTGTTTTCCTGGAGTCGGGCTCCTTGGCTGCCTGACTTTTCTCCGACTAGTCCAGCCAAACTTCGCCATTCTGCCAGTCACTGGCCTGTTAATGCCTGTCGGCATGCTCTTGTGCCAGCATGCTCTTGATGACCAGTTGCTTGTGTCTTCTTCCGCCGATGTACTCCTCTCCACATCCAGCCACTTATGTGTCTGTCTGCTAGGGTCTTTGGTTTTTAAAGCCCAGGATGAGGGTGTGGTGGGCCAGGGTGGTCTTGGAAAATGCAACATTTGGACACGAAAGCACCAGTGCCTGTCCTCACCTAACTCCATGGGGGTGGAGCCCTAGCTAGGTACCTGCCTTTCTCTACCTATCCCTGCCCCGCTCTGGTATCACTGGGATTAGAGGAATGAGCCACCACGCCCAGCTAGTATTTTCTTTTAATCTCAAACCCTGTTGTGTACAAAAACCTCTTTTGGTCTGTATATTTTAGGTATTTAGGTGGCTTCAAATTATTTTCCTTAAGTGTTAGTGTATGTGCAAGTGTTTATGTAGATAAACATAACTCTTTCACAACTCTTTCATAATGAGCATAATAATGTAATAAAAAAATTATTGAATGTATATAGGCTTTGCATCTGTTGTTTATACATGTCAGCATTGAAAATGGAACTGCATAGACTGATGAGCCAGATATTAATTAAATTAGAATCAAGCCTGGTCTTACATGCATTACCCCTCAAATGTTGGATTAAATAGTTTATTCCATACTGCCATACTTCCAAATTTATAATATTTAAATCATTATGCATGTTTTAACAATTGATTAGAAAGCTATACTCGGTCTGGCAAGATGGCTGAATAAGAACAGCTCCCGTCTGCAGCTCCCAGCAAGACCAATGCAGAAGGCAGGTGATTTCTGCATTTCCAACTAAAGTACCCAGTTCATCTCATTGGGACTTGTTAGGCAGTGGGTGCAGTGCACAGAGGGCGAGCAGAAGCAAAGTGGGGTGTTACCTCACCCCGGGAAGTGTAAGGAGCTGGGGGACCTCTCTCCCCCAGTCAAAGGAAGCCATGAGGGATTGTGCTATCCAGCCTGGGTACTATGTTTTCCCACTGTTTTTGCAATGCACAGATCAGGAGATTCCTTAGTGTGCCTACACCACCAGGGCCCCGGGTTTCAAGCACAAAACTGGACAGCTGTTTGAGCTAGCTGCAGGAGTTTTTTGTGTTATTGTTGTTGTTGTTGTTGTTGTTGGGTTTTTGTACACCAGTGGTTCCTGGAACACTAGTGAGACAGAACTGTTCTCTCCTCTGGAAAGGGGGCTGAAGCCCAGGAGCCAAATGGTCTCACTCAGCAAGTGGGTCCCACTCCCCCCGGAGCCCAGCAAGCTGAAAACCACTGGCTTGAAATTCTCCCTGCCAGCACAGCAATCTGAAGTCAACCTAGGATGATCCAGCTTGGTGGAGGGGAGGGGGCGTCTGCCATTACTGAGGCTTCAGTGGGCGGTTTTCCCCTGACAGTGCTAAGGAGTCCTGGAAGTTTGGACTAAGCGGAACACAACACAGTGCAGCCAAGCAGCTGTGGCCAGATGTCTCTCTAGATTCCTCCTCACTGGGCAGGGCATCTCGGAAAGAAAGGCAGCAGCCCCCATCAGGGGCTTATAGATAAACCTCCCATCTCCCTGAGACAGAGCACCTGGAGGAAGGGGCAGCTGTGGGCACAGCTTCAGTGGACTTAAATGTTCCTACCTGCTGGCTCTGAAGAGAGCAGCTGATCCTGACAAAGAGGATTCTCCCAGCATAGTGCTGAAGCTCTGTTAAGGGACAGACTACCTCCTCAAGTTGGTCCCTAACCCCCAAGCCTCCTGACTGGGGAGACACCTCCCACCAGGGATTGACAGACACCTCATATAGGAGAGCTCCAGCTAGCATCAGGCTGGTGCCCCTCTGGGACAAAGCTTCCAGAGGAAGGAGTAGCCAGCAATCTTGGCTGTTCTGCAGCCTCCACTGGTGATACCCTGGCAAACAGTGTCTGAAGTGGACCTCTAGCAAACTGCAGCAGAGCTGTAGAAAAGGGGCCTGACTGTTAGAAGAAAAACTAACAAACAGAAAGCAACATCAACATCAACAAAAATGACCCCCCCCCACAAAAAGTCGATCAAAAGGTCATCAGCCTCAAAGATCAAAGGTAGATAAATCCATGAAGATGAGGAAAAATCAGCCCAAAAATGCTAAATATTCCAGAAAACAGAATGCCTCTTCTCCTCCAAATGATCGCAAATCATTTCCAGCAAGGGCACAAAACTGGACAGAGAATGAGATTGACAAACTGACAGAAGTAGGCTTCAGAAGGTGGGTAATAACAAACTCCTTTGAGCTAAAGAAGCATGTTCTAACTCGGTGCAAGGAAGCTAAGAACCCTGATAAAATGGTACAGTAACTGCTAATTAGAATAACCAGTTTAGAGAAGAACATGAATTACCTGATGGATAACTGATAGCTGAATAACACAGCCCAAGATATTCATAAAGCACACACAAGTATCAATAGCTGAATCGATCAAGTGGAAAAAAGGGTATTAGAGATTGAAGATCAACTTACTGAAATAAGACATGAAGACAAGATTAGAGAAAAAAGAATAAAAAGGAACAAACAAAGCCTCCAAGAAATATGGGACTATGTGAAAAGACTAAACCTACAATTGATTGGTTTACCTGAAAGTGATGGGGAGAATGGAACCAAGTTGGAACACATACTTGAGGATATTATCCAAGAGAACTTCCCTAACCTAGCAGGACAGGCCAACGTTCAAATTCAGGAAATACAGAGAACACCACTAGGATACTCCTCAAGAAGAGCAACCCTAAGACACATAATCATCAGATGCTCCAAGGTTGAAAGGATGGAAAAAATGTTAAGGGCAACCAGAGAGAAAGGTCAGGTTACCTAAAAAGGGAAACCCATCAGACTAACAGTGGATCTCTGCAGAAACTCTACAAGCCAGAAGAGAGTGGGGGCCAATATTCAACATTCTTAAAGAAAATAATTTTCAACCCAGAATTTTATATCCATCCAAACTAAGGTTCACAAGTGAAGGAAAAATAAAATCCTTTACAGACAAGCAAATGCTGAGGGATTTTGTCACCACCAGGCCTGCCTTACAAGAGCTCCTAAAGGAAGCACTAAATATGGAAAGGAAAAACTGGTACCAACCACTGCAAAAACATACCAAAATATAAAGACCAATGACACTTGAAGAAATTGCTTCAACTAATGTGCAAAATAACCAGCTAGCATTATGATGACAGGATCAAATTCACATATAATAATATTAACCTTAAATGTAAATGGGCTAAATGTCCCAATTAAAAGGCACAGACTGGCATATTGGATAAAGAGTCAAGATCCATTTATGTACTGTATTCAAGGGACTCATCTCATATATGAAGACACACATAGGTTCAAAATAAAGGAATGGAGGAATATTTACCAAGCAAATGGAAAGCAATAAAAGCAGGGATTGCAATCCTAGTCTCTGGTAAAACAGACTTTAAACCAACAAATATCAAAAAAGACAAAGAAGGGCATTACATAATGGTAAAGGGATCAGTGCAACAAGAGCTAACTATCCTAAATATATAAGCACCCGATATAGGAGCACCTATATTCATAAAGCAAGTTCTCAGAGAGCTATAAAGAGACTTAGACTCACACACAATAATAGTGGGAGACTTTAACACCCCACTCTCAATATTAGACAGATCAATGAGGCAGAAAATTAACAAGGATTTTCAGGACTTGAACTCAGCTCTGGACCAAGAAGACCTAATAGACATCTACAGAACTCTCCACCCCAAATCAACAGAATATACTTTCTCCTCAGCACCACATAGCACTTATTCTAAAATCAACCACATATTTGGAAGTAAAACATTCCTCAGCAAATGCAGAATAATGGAAGTCATAACAAACAGTCTCTCAGACCACAGTGCAATCAAATTAGAATTCAGGATAAAGAAATTCACTTAAAACTGCGTTACTACATGGAAATTGAAAATCACGCTCCTGAATGACAATTGTGTTAAATAATGAAATTAAGGCAGAAATAAAGAAGTTCTTAGAAACCTATGAGAACAAAGAGAAAATGTACCAAAATCTCTGTGACACAGCTAAAGTAGTGTTAAGAGGGAAGTTTATAGCACTAAATGCCCATATCAGAAAGGTGTAAAGATCTGAAATCTATACCCAAACATCACAATTAAAAGAACTAGAGAAGCAAGAGCAAACAAATTCAAAAGATGGATTAAAGACTTAAATGTAAAACCTAAAACCATAAAAACCCTAGAAGAAAACGTAGGCAATACCATTCAGGACATAAGCATGGGCAAGACTTCATGACTAAAACAGCAAAAGCAATGGCAACAAAAGAAAAATTGAAAAATGGGATCTAATTAAACTAAAGAGCTTCTGCACAGCTAAAGAAACTATCATCAGCAGGAACAGGCAACCTACAAAATCGAAGAAAATTTTTGTAATCTATCCATCTGACAAAGGGCTAATATCCAGAATCTACAAGGAACTTAAACAAACTTACAGGAAAAAAAACAAACAACGCCAACAAAAAGTTGGGTAATGGATATGAACAAACACTTCTCAAAGAAGGCATTTATGTGGCCAATAAACATATGAAAAAAAGCTGATCATCACTGGTCATTAGAGAAATGCAAATCAAAACCACAATGAGATACCATTTCACACCAGTTACAGTGGCGATCATTAAAAACTCAGTAAACAACAGATGCTGGCAAGGATGTGGAGAAATAGGAATGCTTTTACACTGTTGATGGGAGTGTAAATTAGTTCAACCATTGTGGAAACAATGTGGTGATTTGTCAAGGATCTAGAATCAGAAATACCATTTGACCCAGCAATGCCATTGCTGGGTATCTACCCAAAGAATTATAAAACATTCTACTATAAAGACACATACACATGTATGTTTATTGCAGCACTATTTTCAATAGCAAAGATTTGGAACCAACCCAAATGCCCATCAGTGACAGACTGGACAAAAAAACGTGGCACATATACACCATGGAATACTATGCAGCCATAGAAAAGAATGAGTCTATGTACTTTGCAGGGACATGGATGAAGCTGGAAACCATCATTCTCAGCAAATTAACACAGGAATGGAAAACCAAACTGCATTCTTACTTATAAGTGGGAGTTGAACAATGAGAACACATGAAGACAGGGAGGAGAACATCACACACTGGGCCCTGTCCAGTGGTGGGGGGCAAGGAAAAGGAGGTCCTTAGGACAAATATCTAATGCATGCAGGGCTTAAAACCTAGATGATGGGTTGATAGGTGCATCAAACCACCACGGCACATGTACACCTATGTAACAAACCTGCACATTCTGCACATGTATCTCAGAACTTAAAATAAAATAATGTGTATATATACATTTATATATGTATATGTATATAGATAGATACAGATATAAATAAACATATATTAAGGCATGATCAGGACCATGTATCTCAACACTGGACTATATTCTTATTTTTCCATAACAATGTATCTCTATCTATTTTATGATTGCTTTCATCCATGTAGGTAGATCCCTACAACTAGACTGTAAGTTTCACAGACAGGAATCAGGCCACATAGCTGATAAATACCAATAAATACCCAGCACATTCCTGAAGGGCAGAAGTGTTAGACACTCCATCCCCCCTAATAAAAATTACTCTTTTAACAATTATTTAAAATACATGTTAATAGTTTACTGTATTTGAAATAGAAAATGGAATTGAAGCCACATGATCTTAGAAGAAATCATTCTCAATTACTTTTAAAACCACAACTAGTGAAGAGTTTTCAATTTAAATGGATGTAAAGTTTTTAAAAGTAAATTTTCTGATCAAATCAGGTGGGTTTTTCCATTTGTACTGAAGAGGCTAGCTGGTATCAAGCAGTAACCAAGGTAGTCCATCTGGAAACTAGTCTGTATTGCTGATGCTAATATAAAAAAGATAGAAACAAAATGTGATTTGATTCATTGATTTAATATACATACTTTAATCAAGAATTGACAGATAAAAGGATTCATTAAAAAGTATACAAAAGTAAGTTTATATTGTTCAAGTGAATACAATTAACAACTGAAAAAAATTTAAAAATATTTGGCTAGGACACAATGAAATAAAAAATAATATAGCTACAGGTATAATATCTTGTCAATAAGTCCAAGAACCAAAATTAAATTACCTACTTAATCTGTAGTTTTTAGTCCCTGAATATCCCAAAAGGTACTTTGCGAACTAAATAGAGAGGCACAGATCACAATGGGAATGAGTTACAATGTTCGTATGTTTATTACAAAAAATTTAGAAAAATTCATAGGCTTTCCTCAGAAAAGTAAACAAAGGTGAAGACAATGAAAAACAAAAGCATGAATCAGGTGCAGTACAACTAGGACAGATTAAACAAAGCATGTTTATTTTTATAAGCATTTTCACAGCTCAAGCAACCTAATTTTAAAGAGATCATAAAACCTTCTTAAAAAATAAAAATTCAGCCTCTAAATTAAAACTACTTTGTGGAAACCTAAATAAGGAAATTAAAACCAAAGAAGTTATAGGGCCAGTAAATTATAGCTCAAGGAGAGGAAATTAGCCTGACATATTTCTGCTGGATGAAAAGATATTATATACATACATACATCTATATGTGTATATATACAGATATATGTTTATATAAGTAAATATACATACATATATTTTCTTTTGTAGTTTATAAGACTTTGAATTCTTATTAAAAAGAGGAAGATTAAGATATCATGCAATGCTAGCATCATCATACATCTTGAACTCAGACAAAAATGACAGTGACTGCATGACTTCCTTACTTCTTGTCAAACTCTAATTTCCTGGTATGAATTAACTGTGCCCACCTACCACGAGATTTCATGGATAGCACTGTTAATTTGAGAAAAATTGAATTCTGAAGGGGCAGAGTTGCTGAAGATGTCACATCAGACTCTAACGTGAATACATACTATTAGTGTATACTAAGGGAAAGAAAAAAGATACTCTGATGGGTTCAGTAATTATGTGAAACCAGATGCTCTCATCTCCAAATAAAAACACGTGGCTGCTTCTTTTTGTTGTTGTTGTTAATTGGCTAATACTATTGGTTAGTCTGTTTATGAAAATAGGAGAGTATGTTCCGGGATGCCAAGCAAACATTCCCATCTAAATTAACCTGAGTAGTCTGGAATCAGAAGAGCTGGTCTCAGCCCCAATTTTGAAGTCTGTGTGACCTTCATCAGTTAGAGTATCTGATTAGGATTAAATTTTCTTTTGTAAATAACCAATTTTCAGTTTGTAAAAAACCAATCAGCTAGATTACTTCTAAGATGGTGTGTCCAAATCTAAGGTTTTCTAAATTTGCTTAATAAAGGCATGAGTCAGAGCATGGGCTTTGGAAAGCTAAGAGGGCCACTTGAAGCACCTTCAAGGTCCAAATCAGTAGAGATTTGTATTCTGTATCTTTATTCTTCAAGTATATATAGCAGCAGGTCAAATAAATTTTTTAAAATGACAGCTCAGCAGATATTTTTAGTTTCCTTTAAATTGCCTCACTTCTAAAAAGACCTGAATTCTCATCTTCTATGTAAAGTATGAAATGAGTAGAAAACCAATCCCAGATTGCCATAATCTATATACTATATTACTTACAGGAAATGATGGGGAGAGGGAGAAGATGCTGCACATACATGTAGAGTTGATAAAAGTTGTCTTCTGAGCATTAGTCTTTCTGTTGCTTCAACTTTTCTTATCTGCTGTTGTAGGCCTATCTCCCATGGATGATGTGAAGTTCAGGGATGAATTAAGAGACTGTGTCAGGGGATAGGAATGCAGCAGCTAGTGTTTAGCCTTAGTGAAGGAAAATAAATATTGTTGAGCTCATGCAAGGCCCTGTGCTCACTCTGTGGGACCTTTGTTCATAGACCCATTCAACAAGCATTAAGAGTAGCTAGAATTAAAAACTGACTAATATCCATGGGTCAGGTGTTCTTACTTATTAATTTATTAAAATCTTTCTCCACAGTGGATGCCCTCTGGTGACAATTGCATGGAATATACGTCTATTCCAGTAAGTTCCTCCACATGTCCCTCCCCATTTCCTCTGTGTTATTATTCTTTCAATGTTGTTCTTTCCATGTCCCTTACCAACTAATAACCTTGTTGGCTGCTCTTATGAATCAACATAAATTTGTACCTGCAGCCATCTCTCTTTCCCTACCAAGTAGACAACCAGGCATTCTATTCCTTTGAAGGACTTTCCTTTGCCCTGTCTTTCAGGGCTACCTCTGAGGAGAGTTGTAATCACTGGTTATCCACTTTCTGGCACATGTCAGCCTGCAATACTGAGCCCTAATTGCAAGTTAAGAAAAAAGCGGGCAAAGCACCAGGAGCAGATACCATGGGACTCTGAGCCACACATTCATTCAATTTAGTAGAGCCTCAGATAAGCTGAAGTTCAGTCTTACATTCCATTTTCATTTAATATTGGAGCATCACTGTACATATACAATTGAATAATTGTAGATCATAAAGTTGGTGGTTCAGATTGCAGTCACTGGAAGTCCCTTAGTGAAGTCTTCAGTCTCTACTGAAGTAAGCTAGGAGCTGATTTGCCAATGGAAAATGGTTAAATCAAGAGGATATGATCTTACTCCAAAACCCTAGGGACTTTCCCACCAGGGGTTGCCAGGTATTCCATAGATCCTCTCTTCCTGTCACAGACTCTGAATACAGATGGGTCTTCTGGATCCTAAGGCCTGAGTGGCAAGGCAGTTTACACTGCAGCTGCACCTGCTGGGGAATACTCTTGACACCGCTCAAAACTGCCTTACAGATTACCAACAAATACGGTACAGCAATATGTTCAAATTCAATATATGTCGCTTCCAATATCCAGAGATCCACAAAATCGTGCCTCTTTCTTTATGGTGGGCATTACAATGTGTCTCATTTTAGAAGGGGCATCACAACAAGCCCTAGACTATATAGATGCCTAGAAGCTACACTGAAAGATGAATAATATATATATTACTAGCTTTTCCCTCACTAAGGCATATATATCTTTGACTTGGAGAGTGTAGGAATAAAATATATGCTTACTTTGAATGTGGAAAGATGAGATCATAGTTTATATTCTGTAATATAATCACTTATTTGCATTTTAATGACATGCCATGAAAAGGTCACAATTCTAACATGAGTAAAAATGCATTAATGCAAAATGGCAACATTAGCCTGAGATTTAAGTAACAATGAGTATGTATTCACATTATTCAAAATGTGTGAATTGTGTATGTGTGTGTGTTTGTGTGTGTGTGGTCCCTTTGAGATCTCCCTTTACATTTTATTGCTTTTACACCCTTAGAGTTATTTGTGAGGAAAATATGTGTGCTAGAAAGTGATTTAGTGCATTGAATGGTGTTTCCCCTAAAAAGATGTGCTCACATCCCAGAATCTGTGAACATGACCTTATTTGGTAAAGAGGCATTTATACATGTAGTTAAGTTAAGGTCCTTGAAATAAGATTATCCTGGATTATCCAGATGGGCCCTAAATCCAATGGCAAGTGTCCTTATCAGAGACACACAGCAGAGAGGCAGAGAGAGAAGAGGAAAATCGATGTAAAGACAGAGATCAAGAAACGCTTGCACCCTGCAGAAACTGGAAAAGTTGAGAAAGGATTCTCCATTAACCCTTCGCAGGGAGTACAGTCCTGCCGACATCTTGATTTCATACCTCTGGCCTCCTGAACTGTGAGATAATAAATTTCTGTGGTGTTAAGCTGCCAAGTTTGTGGTAATTTGTTATGGCAGCCCAGGGAAGCAGATACAGTCATCCATAAACATTTAACTTCAGCACATTTTCTGGTGGAAATGATGCTATGCATTCAGGGCATACAAAATGATTATGGTGTAATGTCTTCAAAAGCTTTTTTCCTAGAGGGCAAACAGTCACATATACAATTAACTCAGTGTAGCAATGCTGAGTTAGCAGTATAAGGGGAGCACAGAGGAAGAAGGGATAACTGTTGGCAGGATTATTCAGGAAATGTCAAGTGGTCTGATGCAGTTGGAGTATAAGCGTGCATGACAGAGAGGGAAAAGAGAGGAGATTATGAAAGAACATAGAGGAAAGACTGAATAATCTTGATTACTGTTTTAAAGAGTTTAAGACTTCATCCTGTGGGTTTGGAATAGTTAACTTTGAATGACAACTATTAGAGACAGGTAGTTGCTGTCTGGAGTTTAGTGTTTAGATGGATTGTGACGCATATTGGGCTCATTTATTCACTTACCAAAAATTTAGTGAGAACACATTATGAGCCAGTACTATGAAAAGGACTAGGAATGACACAGTAGACCCTGCCTTCATTGAGCATATAAATGAAAGGAGAAAAAGAACCATGGGCATGTGGGGGAGAAGACATGTTTACAACTCGTTCACCAGCTATGGCTTAAGAAATGTGGAGCTATTGAGGGTTTGCAGCCGAGTAGTGACCTGAATATAACTGCACGTAATGGAAATCACTCAGTTATTGAGAAGAATGTGTTGATCTGAAAAGAGAACAGAGGCAAAGAGACCTACCAAAGACTATTGTAATAATCTGGGAAGAAATTATGAGGACTATAATTAGAGGAAAAGCAGTGGGAATGGAGAAGCATTGTCAGAATAAAATTGTATTCCAGAAGAAAAATTGATAGGGTCCTGTATTTAATCAAGTACAGAGAGAGAAGATGTTGCAAAAGCCTCTGATCCTTTTAGCTTAGGTTATTACTGACGGAAGACACCCCTGATTGTGAGATGCATCATTATTTTATGTATCACTAAGAAATAAAAAACCCTACTAAACTCTGACATAATACTTTATTGCTTAGAACTTTTATGTTGAATCAACTGAAAGAGCTATTTTAGATTTATTTAGACAGAGGTTTTAGAAGTCATATTTCACTCTTGTGAAAAGGAAAATGTAAGCAAAATAAATTAGTTAAAACATTTCTAAAACACTTTTACATTTAGAATCTAATTCTTACAAATCTCTTACTCAGAATTGTCAAAGTCCATATTTTTCCATATATTATCATCCTCAGTGCAAACAAGAGTTCTCCACTATTGTTTCTGACATTTTCTTTGAAGTTGTAAGCTTTGATGTTGGCACGTTGCTGACTTACAAGAAGGTGTCAAAGGAAAGCTTGTAGACAATGTCCAGGATTTATATGACTTCAAGTGATTCTTAAATTTTTTGTTGACTAAAATATCAAGGAATTACCATTTTTCAGCTATATCAACAGGAATAAGTAAGACATTCATGCATACACTGGCAATGAAAACTATATTACAACTGTGTGCTAAGCCAATAACAATTGCAAGATGTCATCAATTTAAGCCACATCCTGACTCCAGAGCTGTGAAAGAGGGGAGAAAAAGCACACTGTAGAATTGATAAAATATGGAGAAAGACGATATTAAATAACATAGGCAACACAGGGATGTCAAAGATTCAAATTAAATTGTTTCATTGTCATTTAAGGGGAAACACAAAAGTCCCACATTAACTCTAAGAAAATGACAAAGTAATGCATGATGATAGAGATTTTGAACATATGCTTCCTTAAACTACATGCTGTAATATTTTGGTGAGATTAACTGGGTAAATTGGTGAGTTAATAAAGTGTACGTCCATTAGACTGAAATGTATGCCAAAGCTCCCTGTTTCTCCTTTCTTAGGTACTCTTCTAGGGAGTGTAATATGTACCTTCTTTGACAAATCACACTTGGGCCAGGCAGCAGGATGCACAAGCACTCCAGGCTGCTTCTGTAAATATTGGATCTGAAGAAAAGGGCAAGCCTCAGAGGTGCTCTGCTTGACACCTAGGAGGTTTTCATTAAAGAAAAAAAAAAAAAAAAAGCATTAAGCCCTGTTAGATTTGTCAGAGCCTGTACCAAAAGTACTTTTTTAAAAATGAAGGTTATTTATGCTGGTTTCCATTACCTGCCATTTGAAGAATTTTAAGTGACAGTCTAACCAGGGTTAGAGGAAACCAGACAGTGAAGAAGAAATTTAAACCATTCTCTACTTTGTATTACTTTTTACTTAGCTAAGTTTTGCAATTCAAGTCTCATCTTGAACTCACGTAATTTCAACCATAGTTTTTCTGTTTATTTTTCCTAGTAACATTAATAGCAGTGAATGAGGAAGTATTTGTTATTAATTCCAAGTTGACACCTTGAAAACACAGTAAAACAGATGGTTTTTCAGCAAAATTGATTTAAGCAATAATGAACTTATATAAGTGGGAGTGGATGTCATGTGCCCACTTTGGAGAGTTAGACAAAACTAAGTGCAAAGAATAGTATTACAACCTCCTCGGTGCATGAATTTGGCAAGTTACCTAACTTCGTTAAGCTTTCATGTCTTTATTTGCAAAATGGATATACCAATATTTTGTTTGTTATGATTAAGATAAATAATATAAAATTCCTTGTACATAGAAGGCACTTCTGTAAGTAGTAGCCAACATATCAACATCAAATAGCTCAGCCATTAAAGGAACTCCTTAGTTTTCACAGGGCATCTTTACCTTAGGGGTCTGAAGGTGCAGCAGCAAGTCAGTATAGATAAGGTTTATGTGCTTTGTTATTTCATACATATTCATATGAACATATTTTGTATGTTCAACCTAATATATTATTGAACTTGTTCAATATGCCAGCTGGTTACCTGCTGCTTTGCTTTTTTTCATTACTGCTTTAAAAATATCATAAAAATCCATCATTGCTGGGATAAGAAGCCAGTTTGGATAATAATTTTTTTAATCCAAAAAGTGCTTTGTCTTTCCAATACTGTTGTACTTTTTGACTATCAAAATAAGTCAAATGGTTACTATAGCAAATTATAAAAATTATGGGGCAAATTTTAAAAGCATAAGAAACAACAATTGATAAACAAGCTGTGAAGTACATGTCCATCTTGATTGACATCACTGGAGCCTGCCTCGTGTATATTTGTGGTATGATGAAGAAACAGTGGAAAAGCAGTCCCTATGTCTGAAATATTGCCCTTTCCTGTGTGTTGAATACAACTCAGTTTATAAAGATGGCTTAGAAGCTGAGACTACCTGGAGGGACAGAGGTTCTAAATAGAGGAGTTGAAGGTTGTCCCAAGATAATGTGAAATCATTTCATACATTGCATTGCACACTCATCTTATCCTCTAATGTTTTTGTCTGAAAATGAGAGGTGAACATGTTCAAAATTTTATTATTATTCTTGGCAACTATTCTTAATCCCAATTACTAAAATTATTCTGATAATTTTCAGAGTTACATGTCACTCACTGTTAAAAACTAATTTGACTTTAAGTACCAACTAAAGTCAAAAGAATCTTGTCCTTCCAACAATAATTCTTTTTTTGAGATGAGTTGTGTGCATTTTGTGGGGACAAAGAGATAAATGCAAATAATTTAAAAGTGTGCTTTACATATGTTATTTAATTTTCATTTAATGGCTGAACTTCAAACTGAGAATAGATTCACTGTTGCAGTTTGATTTTAGGTTTTTCAAACAAAGTAATACATCAAGTGTCTTAACTCTAGTTTATATAAGGTAAACAAAGACAAAATAGAGCTTTACATTGATTAGGTCTCCCCCTTTAAGGAATTCAATTACTAATAGTTGCTTTTAGTTCATGTTTGCCAAAGCTAGAACAAAACTGAACACAATTGATATTTAGGGAAATACTTAATGGTAAGAGATGACCTCGAATGTATTTTTAGAGAAAGATATAAAGAGGGGTGTGCGTGTGTATGTGTGTGTGTGTGTGTGTGTATGTTGGGGGATAAGTAGTAAAAATTAATCTTTAAAAATGAATGTGTTTCAAGGAAGGGTGGAGAAGCCAATGAGAAGCAAATAGAAATGGGAATGCATTGGTAAACTTAGAGTTCAGAATACAATTAGATAGACATTTTTGAAAATAAATGTATTTACTTTTTTGAATAACATGTTTACTTCCTGAAATGCAAGTTACCTTTTTTCTCCTTCAATAAAACTTGTTTATCTTGTTCTACAGCAGCCAAAGGCTCAGAGAGAAATATTTTCTCCAGAATGTTTTGTTCTGGAAAACAGGGTCATTTAAACACTTGATAACCTGCTGAAGCCTCAAACATTGTAGTCTGCACATAGATGAAAGGATTTTGAACCTTTTGATATTTACTACCATTTCAGCTTTGAAGAGAAAAATACTTGCCTAATTATATTTTTTAAAAGAAATATGAAAGTTATTTAACCACTGGGTTGGAATAAACTTGTATATTTCCTTTGTGTTCTGTGAACCCCTACTCTGCTGCTGACTGAGTGTAGACAAATAGTCTAACATTTCTCAAAAGGTATTCAGTACACTAGCCCTTTATACCAAGTTCTTTGAAAAAAGTATTATGTGACTTAAATGAGTTTGGAATACATTGTGAATAATGATCTCTTTCTCAGGATTTCATAGTTTTAAATGCTCCAAGAAGCAGTGCTGTAATGAAACATGTTTAGCTTTAACAAGACAACTCCAAAATGTCTTTGACCATGAATATGAAAAGAGAGACAGAAAAAGACAGACATAGTCTGTCTTTACATACATTCTACTTTTCTTCCTCATCATAATGTTTTTCCTCTGCTGATGGGGCAGAAGAGAGAAGAAAAATACCAGGGTCTGTTTAACAGACTGTCTTGACAAGTGGCTATAATTTCTGTTCAGGTTATTCTCATCATCTTGTTGTAAAGCCATGATGGCTTTATTAAGGACTCACTTCCAGTAGCTCTTAGCTTTGGTGGCCCATGAGAAACTCAGCTATAAGTTTTTGCTGACTGGTAGCTGCCAATATCACATCGTTTTCCTCTGAAAAATGTGCTTCTCTGTGTTATGTTGTGACAGTTCCTTGCAAGGTTAAAACCCCAATCTCATCTACTTACTGAGGCCAACTCTCGAGTTTTAATCTTCCATGGGAACTAATAACTTGGAGAAGGGGAAGTCCTGGACCATTTCACCTGGTTCTGCTGAATGCCACCTCTCAAGATGCCTTTCAGAATGGTGGCTGGCCCCCAAAACCAGCTTTCCCTGAACTCAGAGGATGGACATTTGGTGTCTTTGTTTCTCTGCTGTGGCCCCCAGGCCAATTACAGCACTGATCAACTAACAACTTCTTGCTTCATGAATAATAGAAATAATAACTCAACAGTTTGCACAGAATTTTACAGAACAGTTTAACCGAAGAACTACCATTTTCACCCTAAAAACCTTTTGGGAAATAGTGTATTTAGCCACGCTATGTATGAAAGAATAAAATATACCAGTTATACACCTCACACCATAAACTTATTTTTCCAAGAAGTCCAAGAAATAAAACTTCTCTTTCTCCCCCACGTTCTGTCACACTGTATTTGGAAATCCTAGCATCAGTCTCATTAATCCTTTCCAGGGTTGTGTTATGTCCTTGAGAGGTGATGTGGTAACAAGGAGAAATGGTAATGGGGGAGAGGGACACACAGGATACTGCTAGGATGTTCATTGATTTATGCAGCAAGGCCTTTAAGTTCTAGGCAAACCTTTCATCTTCTCAGCTACTCTTAGAACCTGGGATTCCCTGTGGGACACTGCTCAAGATCCTATTTGTCTTCAGCCATATTCTCAGAAAGTTATTCAAGGCAACACAATTTCCTCTCCGATACCTCTGATTCAAGGACATTTTGTCAAGTTTCCAGGCATTTTTCTCCCCTCATGTTTCTGTCCTAGATATTTAATCTACTTTTTAAATCCTCTTACATCCCTTCTCTGAGATAGTAAAGGCTATCTTTTATTTTTCTTAATGGGGGGAATGGAAAGAAGGAAAACTGGGGCAGGAAATACAGTATCATAGTAGGAAAAATATTATCCTAACACATTCTTATAGAAATTCTGTTTTCTGCTACTAAATTTTACTTTTCATCTAGATATTACCCTCCACCCCATCTCAAGAGTGTGAGACATGTGTCTCTGTCCCCAAACAGATTTTTGAGGACTGTAACTCTTACTCTAATAACACTGGCTGGCTGTGTGGTCATCTTTCCCCAAGTGTGGAATAGGGGAGCCTCGTTATAGGAGAGACATCTTACTTCCTTTGTCTGTGGGTCAGTATGTGTTCCCTAAGGAGGGTCTCAGTCCTGCTTCATAGGAAGCTCAGCTATAGGTGCAAGTGGAATGTTCCTTGTTTGGAATAAACCCTCAGCAGGCCTCACATAATTGGTGGGGAGTTGAGGCAATGGATAGTTCTTTAGCCTGACTCCACCTGTCTTCTTTGTCTTCTTCATAGAGTTCAGACATCTGGTGTCTGAAAACAGATGCCATTGAGCCTAGCTCCTGGGGGCCAGTGAGGCTCCACTCTCTGTTCCTGGTCATTTCTTGAGACTCACACAGCCACCTGTATCAGCAGATCAAAAGTTGCAGCAATGGACACCTCCCTGACTACCGCATCCCCGTACATGAAAAGATTAGCCCTGCGGTCTTTGAAAGAGTAATGTTTACCCTAAAAAAGTACGTCTTCTCCATAATCAGGGCAAAAAGAAGAGTGCTTACACTTTTCTATATCTCAGAAATATGATGCTGCTGTGTCATGCTGAGCAGAGTTCTCACTAGGAATTCTCCCCTTACTCTTAGTGTCTCCAGGGGTGCCCACAGGCCACCACATGGGAAGCAGCTTTAGTGTTTGCCCTTTGGGGGAACACAACTATTGCTTTTCCCTGGGCCAGGTTTGGGAGACTGCTCCATCAGGCTTCCCATAAAGCTAGAAAAATCCCAGTCAGGACTTACAGCTGCATTGACAGCCCATGGTAGTGCTAGAGCTTGAGCCAGTGTCCCTGGAATCACCCAACTTGTGCTCAATTCTTTTTGTTTGTTTTCTTTTCAATTCAGTATTGAAAATAAGGCTTTAAAAAAGTACCTTTAAACTTTGCATTTTTACTTATTTTCTTGGGAATCTGACAATTTAGTGACATCAGCAAATTGACAAAGCTACATTGAGCTTTCTTCCTTTTCTATGCCTACCATCCTATATGTGCCCAGAGTTACAGGGCATTTTATAGAACTCCATGGCCAGTCTCATCACAGTTGACTGGCATTTCTGAAATCATTAATAAATGATGAGATCTTATACAATGGTGGTTGAGAATGTAAGCTACAAATTGCTTGGATTTAAATCCTCACTCTACCAATTATTAGAAGTGTAACCTTGTACAAGTTAGTTAACCACCACATGCTTTATTTTCTTCATCGAAAGTAGCTATATCCACCACAGAATGTACTTATGATGAAAATGACACTGAAAATTTAAGTGACTAATAATGCATTTGTAACAACATAAAAAATCTAATTGAGGAATAACTTAATAACATAAAAAACCTGAAGACATATAAAATTGTAAAGCACTATTAGAAAAATTAAAGAAGACCTAAGTAAATGAAGAGAGAGACCATGTTCATTGATTGTATTGAAAATTGATCTGTTGCATTTAATCTAAATGAAACTCTAATCCAACTGATATCTTATTTTGTTCTTTGCAGAAGTTGGCAAGATAATCCTAAATTTCATATAGTGATGCAAAGAAGTAGTGATAACAAGATCATTTTTAAGAAAAAAAATTGGAGGACTTTGTGATGTTAGCATAAGGACAGACTAATAGAATAGTGGAACAGAGTAGAGAATCCTGAAACAG
Source organism: Ateles fusciceps (assembly GCA_036589455.1). Classification (NCBI taxonomy): domain Eukaryota; kingdom Metazoa; phylum Chordata; class Mammalia; order Primates; family Atelidae; genus Ateles; species Ateles fusciceps. The sequence goes on from JAZHEH010002565.1 coordinate 7,032,145, forward strand.
AGCCACACATATAATGAAAAAAAAGCTGAGCAAAGCAGTGGGAATTTGGTGGTCTATTCAATAAATTGTACTGCATCAATTAGATATTTATTTGGGAAAAATAATGAAATAATTTCTACTTCAAACCATGCAAAAGATCAAGGGATTACAAATTGAATATGAAAGATAAAGTAATAAAATTTCTAGAGGGTACTAAAGGAAGATAGTTTCATAATAAGGAACTATTCTTAAATAGAACACAAAAAACAGTAACCATAAAAAATGATTAATAAACTATACAACAATAAAATCAAGCACTTCTGTTCTACGAAAGATACAATTAAGACGGATATAACAGGTCACAAAGGAGAAAGTACTTGCAACACTTGTAACAGGTAGAGTTTGTGTCCAGTATATATAAGAAACTCCTACAGATCAATAAGAAAGTGACAGTACAAAAAAAGATGGGGAAAATATCTGAACAGATATTTCACAAAAAAGACACATATAACTATATGAGAGGCTTCTTGAACCTTAGTCTTTAGAAAAATACATATTAAAACCACAATGAGATAAATCTTACTTAGTATATATATATAGTTTTATGCCTACCTAGTATGTATACATTGTATATAGTCTTTTATATATTACTGGATTCTATTTGCTAATATTATGGTAAGAATTTCTGTGTCTATGAGGGGTATTGGTTTACTGTATTTCTCTGGTTTTGACATCATGGTAATACTAGGGTATTGGTCAGGGTTCTCCAGAGAAACAGAACCAATAGGATCTCATTCTTTAAAGAAAAAAAAAATCAAAACAATTGAATTCATGGAGATAGAGAGTAGAGGGATGGTTAGTAGGTGCTGGGAAGGGTAGGGGGGTTGAGTGGCAGGTAGGAGATAGTTAATGGATACAAAAAATTAGAAAGATTAAGATCTAGTATTTGGGAGCACAACAGGGTGACTATAGTAAATACTAATTTAATTATACATTTAAAAATAACTAAAAGAGTATAATTGGATTGTTTGTAACACAAAGAATAAAGGCCTGAAGGGATGAATACCCCATTCTACATGATGTGATTACTACATATTGCATGCCTGTATCAAAATATCTCATGTAAATATACACATAAAACTAAAATTAAAAATTAAAAAAAGAACCAATAGGTTCTCTTTCTATATATATATATTTTAGATATCTCTCTCTCTCTCTGTCTCTCTCTCTCTCTCTCTCTCTCTCTCTCTCTCCCTCTCCTTTTTCTATATATATATATATATATATATATATATATAAAAACCCATATAGTTTCATAAAATATTATACTGGGAATATATATAAGGATATTTACAATGGGAATTGGCTCACATAATTAAGAAAGCAGAGAAGTTCCACAATATGCCATCTCCAAGCTGGAGAACCAGAAAAGCCAGTGGTGTAATTCAGTTTGAGTCCAAAGACCTGAAAACCAGGAAAGCTGATGCTGAAATTTCTGGTCTGAGGCTAAAGGACTGAGAACTACATATGCGAGGAGGAATTGCTGGTGTTAGTCTGGGAGTCTGACGATCAAGAACCAGGAGCTGCAATGTCCAAGGGCAGAAGAAGATGAATGTCCCAGCTCAAGGAGAGGAAAGAACAACAAAACTTTCCTTCCTTCACCTTTTTGTGCCATTCTATCCCTCAATGGATTGCATCATACCCACCCAAATTGGTGAGGACAGATCTTTTTACTTACTGTACTCGTTTAAACGCTAAACTCTTCTGTACCTACCCTCACAGACACACTCAGAAATAAAGTTTTGGCTGCAATCTGACCATCCCTTAACCCAGTCAAGTTGACATAAAATCAATCATCATAACTAGTTTCATAAAATAAATTGAGAATGGTCCCTTTTTTTCCTATTTTCTGGATGAATCTTCTGTAGAATTGGTGTTAATTCCTCTCTAACTCAAGAGTTTGGCAGAATTCTCCAGTGAAATCATATGATCATGAAGATTTCTTTTTTGGTAGTTTTAAATTATAAATTCCATCTCCTTAATAGTGTAAACTAAAAATAAAATCTTAAGGCTCCAATGACTGAACGGACTCCCTTTTAGCCATGGGGACTTCAGAGAAACCTTTAAACCTAAGTTCCCAGTTATAACAGGAAAGAAGGTTAGACATGCCTCATTTTACCCCCCTCCCTTTTGGAATATAGACACAACTCAACAGCATTAATGTTAAAATAGAGACCATAAGACTGATGAAACAGATTTTTTTGTGACAATAAGATACCAAATTATAAAGAAGACCTAAGGCCATGTTAGACAAGAATTAAGTCAGGCCTGCAGGCCAGGTCACCAGTCCTGCTAAACAAGTCATTTTATTGTGGTTGACTCTGAGATGGCATAGTATCTTAACTTACCCATTCCTTTTGGCTGACTCCAAGTTTCAGACAGAGCCTTACTCCTTTAACTAATTAAAGGCAAATTAAAGATTCTCTGAATCCACATGTGACTTATAAATCCCTGCTTCAAAATAACCCACCTGTTTGGGCCAAACTGATGTATACCTTCCATGTATTAATTTATGTCTATGCCTGTAACTCCTGCATCTCTAAAATATATAAAACCAAATGTAATCCAACCACCTTAGGGCCACTCTTGGGTGTTTTTCCCAGGCCATGGTCACTAATATTGGCTCAGAATAAACCTCTTAAAATATTTTACAGAGTTTGATTTTCCATTAACAATAGAGCTATGCAAATTATCTATTTCATATTATCTATCAAATAATCTGTTTGTGGTTTTCAAACAAGTAATCCATTTCACCAAGGTGTCAACTTGATGTGGTAGAGTTTGTCACAGTAATTCTTTATTTTCCTCCCAGTGTCTGGGGGCTCTGTAGTGATATCCCGTTTCATTCCTGATATTGATAACTTGTATCTTCTCTTATTTTATTTCCTCAATCTTTTTAGAGGTTTGTCATTTTTGTTGATATTTCTATTCAGGTCTTTGACTTATTTTTCTCTTTTAAATTTCATTTATTTCTGTTTTTATTTTTACTATTGCCATCTTTCTGATTACTTTGGGTTTCCAATGCTTTTATTTTTCTAGGTTCTTGAGGTGGGATGTCTAAAATTATTTCAACACAACTGTACATTAAAGAGTTGTCATAATAAAATGTTGGGATGAAAAGACTCAACCCAGGCATTAAGCCCTTTGAAGTATCTTTCCTGACCTTCACTCCCATTTCTACTCTAGTATAAAATTTTCTTTTTTTTAATATTTTTTAATTTTTTTATTGTACTTTAGGTTCTGGGGTACATGTGCAGATCATGCAGGACTGTTGCATAGGTATACACATGGCAATGTGGTTTGCTGCCTCCATCCCCCCGTCGTTTTCTATTTTCTCTTCCCTTGAGCTCCTGTAATGCCTTGTGCATATTTTGACTATTGTATTTTAGTTACCTAATCACATTTGCCTTTTCTGTTAAAGTTTAAGCTCCTGGAGGGTATGAACTATGAAAATTACCTTGGTACAGATGCTCCTTGACTTGTGATGGGGTTACATTCTGAGAAACCTATGGTAAGTTGAAAATACCATAAGATCAAAATGCATTTAATACACTTAACCTAGTGAACATGAGAGCTTAGCCTAGTCTACCTTAAATGTGCCCAAACACTTACTTTAGCCTACAGTTGGGCAAAATCATCTAACATAAAGCCAACTTTATAATAAAGCATTGAATATATCATGTAATGTAGTGAATATTGACCTGGATGTTAAAAAACAGAATGATTGTATGGGCACTTGAAGTATGGTTTCTACTAAATGCATGTCACTTTTGCATTATCATAAAGTCGAAAAATCATAAGTTAAACCACCGTTGGTTGGGGGCCTGTGTCCTAAACACTGGTCTAGGTACTTCCTCAACTTGATAAAGAACATCTACATAATCCTATAGAGAACATTATATTTAATGGCGAAAGATTGAAAGACTGAATGCTTCTCCCTTAAGATTGAGAACAAGGCAAAAATGTCTGCTCTCACCACTCTATTTAAGACATTACTGCAAATTTTAGCTCATGCAATAAAGCAAGAAAAAGAAATAAAATGCACACAGATTGGAAAATACGAAACTGTTCCTTTTGCAGATTATATGATTATATGAAAATCCCAAGGAATCCACAAAAAATTTGCTGGAACTGAGTTTGCCACATGTTGACTCCAGGATAAAAAATACAATATAATTAAAAATGACTCAAAAACATGAAATATTTAGATATAAAACAATGTAGAGAACTTTTATACTGAAAATTGCACAACACACTGATGAAAGAAATCAAAAGACAATCTAGATAACTAGAGAGACATACTATTTTCATGGATTAGAAGACTCAACCTGGTAAAGATTTTAATTCCTTCCAAATTCATTTAGATTTAACACAGTTGATATCAAAATCTCAGCAATAATTTTTGTAGATATGGAAAAACTATTCTACATTTTATATGGAAGAACAAAAAAACTAGAACAGCTAAAACAATTACAAAAACTAAGAATAGGCCAGGTACAGTGGCTCATGCCTGTAATCCTAGCACTTTGGGAGGAGGCCTAGGTCAGTGGATCACTTGAACCCAGTAGTTCCAGATCAGCCTGGGCAACATGGCAAAACCTCATCTCTATAAAAAATACAAAAAAACTTAGCCAGGCATGGTGGCACATGCTCATAGTCTCAGTTACTCAGGAGGCCAAAGTGGGAGGATCAGTTGAGCCCAGGGAGGTAGAGGCTGCAGTGAGCCATGATTGTGCCACTGCACTCCACCCTGGGTGACAGAGTGAGACCCTGTGTCCGAAAAAAAAAAAAAAAGCCAATATCAAAAGATTACATATTGTATGATTTTCTTTATAGAAGATTCTGGAAATGACAAAATTACAGAAACAGAAAACAGATTGGTGGTTATAAGGGGTTAAGGAACATTGGGGTAGGAAGGAAGCAGATGTGGCTATAAAAGGGAAAAATGAAGGATCCTTGTGGTGATAGAAATGTTCTTTCTCTTGACTGTATCAATGTCAATATTCTGTGATACTGTATGATGATTTTGGAGGATGTTACCATTGGGGGAAACTGGATACACAAGCACTCACTAGATTATTTCTTACAACTGCATGTGGATCTACAATTATCTCAAAATAACAAGTTTTTTAAAAACACTATGAGAAAATACCACATACCACTAGAAATACCACTAGAATGACTAGAACTAAAATAATGGAAAATATCAATTGTCTCTAAGAATGTAAAGCAATGGAAATTCTCATTACACTTTAGGATTGTAAGTTGATATCCACTTTAGTTAAACTGTTTGGCATTATGTACTAAGGTGGAACATATGTACACTATATGACCAGAAGTTTCACACATATATATATATATATGTATGTTCAAGGGAAATGTTTAGAAATATATTCCAAAATACAAATTTTTTTCTTAACAGCCCTAAACTGGAAACAATCTAAGTGCTCATTAATGATAGAATGAATAATTTACTATAAAATGCAACAGCAATAATAAATCTCACGAACAATGTTGATTGAATGAAATCAAATACGTAAAATAGTATATAATGTGTGATTTAATTTATATGAATCTCAAAGATGGGCAGAACTAACTTATCTTAGAAATCTGGATAGTGGTTACCTTTGGGAAAGAAGGAGTTCATGATTGGACGTGGCATAAAGGAAATTCTGGGGTTCTTAACCTGACTGTATTTGATTTGTGATAATTCATCAGACACGATACTACGATTTGATGTAAATACTATGTGTAATTTCTGTATGTACATTACATAATTGAAAAGGTATCTCTAAAAAATAATAAAGCCTTCAAGAAAACATGGCATTTATCGTTTATGAGGAAGACTTTAAGACACTTCTACCAATAATTGATTGATAGACCAAGTGGAAAAATATGTTGAGGATACAGATAATTTGGACAATAAAATTATTCACTGTACTCAATTACTGGAGAATACAAGAAATGCTTACAGAATTTAACCCGATATAATGTCTTAACTATACCCTAAATCCTTTTCCTTCTTTAGGGTTCAGGGTTTTGGTTTATAACAGTCTGATAATCACAGTTTTTTTCTTTTCTTTTTTTTTTAATCCTGTAACATATTCTCTAAATCAATGAACTCAAAGTAAATTGCTTGAACTGTGGAAGAGAAAATGAGAACTCCAAATGGAAAATAATTAGAAGCAAATATCTCAAAATATTTCTTAAACACTTGTCTTACACCAAGCACTGTGTTAGCTTATAGAGATACAGAGATACATGATGCAGGGTTCCCACCTTTGAGAAACTAACAGTCTAGTAGAGGAGACTGATATGTAAAATTGTGATATCCATTGGTGTACTGGAACTGGCTGATAAAGGCTCATGAAAGCCAACTGTTAAACATTTGGGATTTTTTCTTTTTTTGCCAGCCAGTTGTTAAGCCATTGGTAGCTTCAAATTGGTTATGGTGGTTGTGTTTATACCATGGAAATTGACAAATGCTACAAATCTGGGCTTCCCATCCCCCTAGGGAGCTTGTTTACTAGCACACTACTGATTATATCATGAAACAACCTGATAAGTGTTTTGCAGTGCAAAATGAACCATGTGTTATGGAAACACAGAGAATGTATCGATCAAGGAGGAGGAGACAGTTCTATTACACTAGTGGAAACCTATCCCACTAGATAGGTTCAGTTTGACTTATCTGCAAAATAAGTGAATAGAAGTTGGTCAGAATTATAAAGTTGCTGTGATATTTCAATTAAATGGGGATGGATATGAAAATTCTGGAGGCAAAAAAGAATCATGTGTCAGGAACCAGGCTGCAGCATACGTTTGTTTAGGTTGTGCACTAAACAAAACCATCATATCTAATGGGTTTTAACTCACATCTATTTTATTTTTCATCTTGCATATTTTCATTATAACTGTGTTTAATCCAGAGATGGGTGATTTGTATATTTATGGCAATTTTATGGCATTTATTATAGCAAATAAATGAAATAATCTTGTTCCTATAGAGTTGGTTTCGATTGTCCTGTTTTGACTTAAAAAGGTAACACAAGTTCAATACAAGTCTCATTGATGTATCGTAACCTCTGTTTCTAAAAGAAAAGCTTTTTTTACTCACTAGTAGTGGGGCATAGCTTTATATTTTAAAAAACTGCCTGATGTTTTGTTCTAGATAATTCTAATGCTTAATTTTTCAGTTAATATCATCTAAGATTACTCTACCAGAAGGTTTGCTGAGCTCCCAGTTTAAATCTACAAACACTTTCACTAAGAAATGATTCACATGTAATCTTATTCAATAACTAATATTTATTTAACAATAATAATCCATTTGTTGTAACAAAATCCAATAGGGGTAACAATTCAATTTGTCGTTAAAAAGAAAACAAAGGGGGGGAGGTAGGCAAGAGTAGATATATGACATAATTGCTGAGAGAACCATCCAATGACTTTATGTGGGCACATGAGTGTATGGAATTCATTGTGTGAGGCTGTGCCCATATGCAATATTCAAAAAATTTATACTTAATTTATACCCATTAGATATGTTTTTATTAGCAACTTTATGAATATCATCTGAATAGGCCCCAATTTATACTTAATATATATCCATTTAGATACATTTTGTTAGCAACTTTATGAACATCATCTGAACTGGCAGCAGTTGATGACTTCCACTATTTGCACAACTTATTATTGCCAAATTATTAAGTGGTAATGGTTTAGGTAGACTGACATAAACAAGCAATATTTAATTTTATTTCCAGAAATGTAGTGATGGGTAAACAAGACAAATTCCTCTAAGCCATGGTTCTGAATGATGGCTATTGGATACAATCACCCATGACCTGCTCCCTTATATTTATGGCTGTAATAAGTGAAAAAATTCCCATGAAGGTGCTGCGTAAGTAGAGAGCGCCTGGCCAGGAAGAATAGGAGTGTAAGGTACCAGTGATCAGGGAGTGGAATGGGGAGCCGGGCTGAAGAACTTCCATCTTATGTGCTAGTTTCTTGAAAGTTAAGAGAGAATATTTTCCACTCAATCATTCATTTATTTTTGATTTCCTAGTTGCCTGCTATAGATAAACTAAATTCTGTAGAAAATATGTGAAGCATAGGCACACACATGCTATGGTGGTTTGCTGTCTCCATCCCTGTCACCTACATCAGGCATTTCTCCCAGTGTTATCCCTCCCCAACTTCCCCCGCCCCCCCTGCTGCTCCTCCCCTAGCCCCCTATCCCCCAACATACCCCAGTGTGTGATGTTCCCCCTCCTTGTGCCCATGTGTTCTCATTGTTCCCACCTATGAGTGAGAACATGCAGTGTTTGGTTTTCTGTTCTTGTGTCAGTTTGCTGAGAATGATGGTTTCCAGATTCATCCGTGTCCCTACAAAGGACATGAACTCATCGTTTTTTATGGCTCCATAGTATTCCATGGTATATATGTGCCACATTTTCTTTATCCAGTCTATCATTGATGGGCATTTGGGTTGGTTCCAGGTCTTTGCTATTGTAAACAGTGCTGCAATGAACATACATGTGCATGTGTCTTAATAATAGAACTATTTACAATCCTTTGCGTATATACCCAGTAATGGGATTGCTGGGTCAAATGGAATTTCTATTTCTTGATCCTTGAGGAATTGCCACACTGTCTTCCACAATGGTTGAACTAATTTACACTCCCACCAACAGCGTAAAAGTGTTCCTATTTCTTCACATCCTCTCCAGCATCTGTTGTCTCCACATTTTTTAATGATCGCCATTCTAACTGGCGTGAGATGATATCTCAATGTGATTTTGATTTGCATTTCTCTAATGACCAGTGATGATGAGCATGTTTTTCATATGTTTGTTGGCCTCATAAGTGTCTTCTTTTACCTGTGCAACAATCCTGCAAGATCTGCATATGTACCCCAGAATTTAAAGTACAATAAAAAAAAAGAAAATATATGAAGCACATAATAGGGAAACAAGTAACATAGAATTGAATTGATGAGTATACAAAAACTTACTTAAAAACACTCTAACCCTTACAATCACAAGGGGTCCGGAAAAAGCTCTTATGGTTAGTACACATTAAATGTCCAACACAACCAGTAATACAAAATGATGTGAATTTATTGTCTAGAGGGCCTATATGAAACAAGGATGTTAAAACTACATTTAAAATAACTTCTGTTTTTATGTACCTTTTAAAAGAATAATCTTTGGGTTTTTTTTAATTGACATTTAATTTATGGTAGAACGAGTTTGTTCATTTTAAAAGTATGAAACAACAGGGCCAAAGAAATGTACTGCAATATCCAAGGTCACATAGCATGTAACAGCAGAAATACACCTTAATTTCTTGGTGGTTGTCATACTTGCAGTGATTCCTGCAGATATGGGTATTTTCCTTTTCATAATATAGAGTGAATTTTTCTGGGGACCACTTTGGCTATGGAGTTGTAAAAGGTGAGTAGTCAGAGCGTGAAGGTAATCTTGCCACTGGGTTGGAGGCCTAGAATAGTTTGCTGAATGAAAAGGAGAATTCTCCTAAATTACTTGGATATCATGTCTATGCTTTTGAAGACTGTTGAATATTGTAATGGTCAGTAAAATTTTGACTGGGCTAGGACAGGTACTACATTTGCAAATGATAATAAGGATAATACAAAAGATTACTTAAATAACTAAACAATTATATCTGTATTATTTTTGTCTCCCAAATTTACCTTTAAAATCTGTACAACTGAATTAAAAACTGTTGTACTGTTACTGAGAACATTACCATGTGTTTACATTGTAGTAAAGTAGCCATTTATTCCATTTTGGGGGGAATATTTATTTTAATTCTCACAGTTCTTAGAACTAGTGTTTTGACTCTTTGCCACCTGGTTTTCCAAAGAATAAAATATCTGATTGGTTGTTGTGGTCAGCTATGAATGCTAAGCCTCTTTTAGCTGATTAAGGAATTTTCACATGTGGTAACATTCCTGTCTTTTGGGATGTTACATATACTGCTTAAGGGCATCTAGAAGCATTTGGTTGTACTTTTGCATACAAAAGCATAAAATCATACGGGCTGTGATGCCTGAGCAGTGTTACTAGTAGGTGGCTAAACTGAGATGAGCTTGGTACTCTAAGGAAGCCTGGGATACACTGTCAATACTTATATCAATCCACACTTAAAGAGAGCCACACAAAAGCAATTTGGTTTCAGATTGTTGTATTGACTCTAGGGGCAAAAGTTTCCTGTGGATCAGAAGAAGAAAAAAAAAATCACAGAAAGTCAAAAGATTTTGACTGCTGATTCTTTGTATCTAGGTAGCCAGAATTCAGTCGGGATTTCACAGGAAAGCAGAGTCTAGTCTGTGCAATTAACTATGGTGGCCCTACATTGGCTGTGGTAAGTGGTACAATTGGATGAAACTTTCCTTTTCTTCCCTCACAAAAACGGCTCCCTCACTTGCCTATTGTCAGCTTTTAAGACACAACTTATCTCTCACAAAAAAAGAACATATTGTATGATTTTCATTTGTGCAAACTTCTAAAAGAGGACAAAACTAATATTTGGTGAAGGAAATCAAAATAGTGGCTGTCTTGAGGTGAGGACTGATGAAAGTGATGTGAGGGATCTTGCTGAAGTAATGTAACCTTCTATATCTTGATAGGAATTTGGTTACACAGTTGTGCATATATTTGTCAAAGCTCAGCAAACATTGCAGACTGTGTGTCATATTGTATACACATTTTATATTTAAAAAGCCGTTAGGCACAAATATTGAACTCTGGTTAATGATATGCATGCTGAAACATTTAGGAAAAGTGTACTAATGAAATTTACTTTGAGACTCATCAAAAATACCTTGAATTAATATATACATAGAGGTATGGATACATATGGAAAAGCAAGTATAGTGAAATATTAATAGTAGAACATTCAACTTGCTAAACTTTTATAGCTTTACTGTATGTTTGAAATATTTTGTAATAAACTATAGAGGAGAAAAGACTCAACTCAGGCATTAGTTACCACAATGTATCTCTCCTGACCCTCATCTCCATCTTTACTCTAGGATAAGGTAGGTTATTTCCTTTCTTTGAGCTCCCTGTAAAACCTAGCACATAATTTTAATGTATTTTAGTGATCTGATTGTATCTGTCTCCTCTATTAAACAGTGTACTTCTTGAGGATAGGGACTATGCAATTTACTTTTGTGTCCCAAGCACTTGTGTAGGCACATAGTAAGAGCTCAATAAATAAAGTATTTGAACAAATGATCATAAACATCACATTTTTCCTAATCACAGAGGATAGAGGGCTGGCCAGTGCAAGAATAAATAAAGACAGATATCGTGAAACATAGAAATCACTGATAAAGTAGAAATATATGAAATACAGTATGGCATGCACTAATTATGGCTTGTTCCACAGAAAGATGGAAGAAGGAAGAAAAACGTTGAGGGACCTGTTGATAAATCAATAATACATGACAATTTGGGGATATGCTATTACATGGAATAGGAAATCACTAATCCCCAGATTGTCTTTATGGACAAGGGGAAAATGCAAAAACAGTTTACAGAGTTGAAGGACATGGCATGAGAACAAGGCACAACTATATTGAAGCCTAAAAGGCACTTTGCAGGACTGTGAGTGACATTTTTCCCCCTTCTACATTTGTCTGCAAGATTTTTCATTTGCCTGCACTGATAAGTGGAATTAAAGGTTGCATGGTTTGTTTAATGATCCAGAGAAAGACCCAGTGTAACAGTCTTGTTAGAGCTTCACTGAAGCATTAAGCAAGTGCCAATGTTAAGGTCTTTTTACTGTAGTCTATGAGCACTGATTACTGAAATAAAGTTGAGACTGTGTGAGCAAAGCAAAATGAGGAACTGAATAATCAGTCAACCAAATTCCAGGTAGCTGGTCATTCCATGCAATTTATACACACAACAACCCTACAGATGATTCTTCCTTAAGAGCATATTTTTATAATTAGCTTAGTGTTCCCTGATATTCATTCCTTAAGTAAGTATCCAAATAGCACCCACTGCTCTTCAACTTTATAGGTAGTTTTATTCATGTATCACTAGTGAAAACTACCAATCATTAGCTACAAATGAATTGCCCTGGTTTATACCATCCATTACAATGGCACAGCTATAATTTTCCTGTATCACTGATATTTATTTAGTAATTTACCTTACTCAAATATTCAGTAACCTAAAACCAATGAAATAATTTTGCTTATAATTCCAAAATATTGTCAAAATTATGAGTTGCACATCCTAAGTGATGTTTGGTGTCCAAATATTGATACAAACAACATTGCGCCTGTTATTTCAGGTTTCTTTACATTTGGTTTTTAATATATTTTATCAATTATTTTGACTACAGTTTCAAATAATAATTATGTTTTTGGGTTAATGGGGAACTCTGCATTTTAGGGTTAACTTCTCGTTTATTTCAGTTTCTCAGAGTCTGAGATCTCAGTCATTCTGTATGATTGTGTGTATGTTAACAGAGTCAGAAAGAATGGAATTCACCTATTTTAAATTCCTAATCAATATAAAAATCCTCCTACAACATTGTTGTCAACAGAACTATTTCTGCTAACTCGGTTTTTCTAAGTAGCAGAAGTATGTGATTCAGGGTTACTGTGTGATAGATTCTTACCTGGAGCTGAAGAGCTGTATTCCTAGAAAGCTTTTTGAAAAATGTTGCCTTTCCTAGATGAAAGCAGAGTAACAAGATGACTCCCAGAACTCTCTTTTTATGGCCATTATCAACCAGAGAGTAAAACATCTATATTACTTATCAGGCAGCTAAACAAAGTAACAGTTGAAGGCTGAAGAAAAGAGGAAGCTAAACTGTTGGATTAATTATACTTTCTATACTTGCCCTGTGTAGGGGGGGCGGTGATGGGGTGGGGGAAGATTTCTTCCCTGCTTACCTAAATAGACATGGGCTAATATTCTATTTTAGCTGGTTATATTGTACATACTTGGAAATAACTTCCTAACATATGACTTCCCCTTTCCCCACTATTAACTGTTTATCACAAAAACAGTGAAGCAGTGGCAGAGATCATTTCCTTCTCTGTCAGTGGTTGACGGGGTGGGTCTAATCAGGACTTTGGAACCAGGGTGAGGAGAACCTGACTCAATTTCTTTGAGAGACTAATTTTTCTTTTCTTTTTTAAAGACAGGGTCTCACTTTGTTGCCCAAGCTGGAGTGCAGTGGTGCAATTTCAGCTCACTGCAGCCTCGATCAACTGGGCTCAAGCAATCCTCTCACCTCAGCTTCCTGAGTACTGTGACCACAGGTGTGCACCACCATGCCCAGCTAATTTTTGCATTTTTTAGTAGAGACGAAGTTTCACCATGTTGCCCAGGATGGTCTCGAACTCCTGGGCTCAAAGGATCCACCCGCCTCGGCCTCCCAAAGTGCAAGGATTACAGGCATGAGCCACTGTGCCCAGCCGACTATTCTTAAAATACGTAGGCTCAAAGATTCTGGTGGGCATGATCTTTTTTTTTTATATATGGGACAGAGAGGTAGAGACAGCTATTACACAGACAGAAATGAGAGTAAAGCAGATATGTGGAAATGATTAGGTTGGTGCAAATGTAAGTGCAGTTTTTGCATTACTTTTAATGGCAAGAACCACACTTATATTTGCACCAACCTAAGAGAAAACCAGGCAAAAAGAAAAGGGGTCTTAGTGCGAAATAATTCTGGATAGCATCCTGTGCTCTAGTTCCTGCACCTCTCAAGGCCCTACTGCACTTCTGACCTTTGATTCTTGAAACATTGCTTTATGGTTAAGCTAGCTGGCTTTGTTTTCTATTACTGGAAACCCAGAGAATCCACAGATTAGTTCAAAATGCAATCTAAGAATTTACTTAAATTTTTGAATGACTTACTGAAGAAATAAAAAGATAAAATTCTGCTTTGGATTAACTTAAAATCGTATTGGGAAAACAAGGCTTATATTTATAACAAAACTCTGCAGAACGACTCAGCATGTTCCATAATGACTATTTTGTGACAGAATTATGTACAGTAGAAAATGGAGAAATCTGTGTGGGCTCTAGCAGTGAGGGAAGAGATTGGAGGAATAAACTTTTATGTTAAACCTTGAATGATGAGTAGCATTTGGTTAAATAAAAAGTGAAGTGTGTTCTAGATTAAGAGACAAAGTAGCCAAGAATGGCAGTAGTATTTACAAGGCTGTAACTAAAGACTAAATCTGAGATAAAAGATGAGATTGAGTTGGGAAGGTGGAGTCAGATGATGGAGACGCTTGAATTCCAAGATGAGGAACTATTTGCTTTTTCTGTATATCAGGTAAAGAGGAGTTGTAGACACTTGAGCAGTAGTGTAAAGTGACCAAATCTCTGTGTAAAAAGTTGAATCTAGTTGTGGTATGCTGTATAGTTTAGAGGCAACTGGACTAATCTGGAAGATAATTTATTTCTTACAGTTATTAGAGTGAGGTGAAAAACAGGACATGTGTAAGGAAAAATGTAGTAATTGAATCAGTGCTTCTCAAAATTTACTGTATGCATGAGTCACCTGGGGTATCTTCTCAATATGCAAACTCTCATTCAGTAGTTCTAGACGGAGGTCTGAAAATCTGAATTTTTAACCATCTCCCAACTAATACCTATGTTGCTAGTCTGTGGATGACACTGTGAAAAGCCAAGATTTGAAAATGATGATCTAATCTGGCGTGATGAAAGAAAATAAGAGTCAAGGATGACCTCAAGGTTTCTAGTATGCTATAGTAGACAGAAGAGAGAGAAAAAGGGAACTGGAAACATCTATTGAGTGACTATTGTTTGTTATTTATTTTATCCTGAGACTCCGCCTTACAAAGTAAATTCATTCATTCACTTACTTAACACTTATTTCCTGAGCACCCACTAAGTGCCAGGCATTATTGTATACTCTGTGGATTCAGTAATTAATAAAACCATTTAATAATAAAACTCTGCTCATGATTTAAGGGAGAAGATAACTAAAATAACTAAAATATGTAGTATTAAAATTGTGAAAACCAAGTAAATAATCCCAAGTAAGGTAGAAACAACTTTGGCTGAGTCTCAGTCATACCAGTCACAGTGGACAACTTCTCCATTACACAGATATGAGAAATTTACAACAGTCAAAATATATGTTGAAATTAAAACTATTTTTAAATCCTTTGAAAGTATTTTACTGAGTTAATGAAATATTTCTGAAAGCTCTGGATATTTTAGTTATGTTTCACTTGAACATAGTTTTAATGAAAGCATGCACAAGAATGCCTAATGGAATATTTTGCAGCTTTTATAGTCATTCATCTCCGAATAAACATCTGTCTTGCTATTCAGTTGATGTATGGTCTAAGAGCTTATTTCCTATTTATAAGAGGCCTGACTATACATTCCTCTTTGTTTCTTACCATAGATCACACAGAGGCATTTCTTTCCAAATCCACTGTAGAAATGTATTTCTATAGTAAATTGTAGAAACGCTATGGGATTGATTATTCAAAGAAAACAAAGAAACAGATTAATAAATTTATCCTTGTATGTATGTATCTATCTACATTTGCACTGCCACCATCCATGAATCTATAAAAAAAGAATAAATAAAATGTAAATGGAAGCCTATTAAACAATAATTGCTATAAAACAATAGTTTCTCATCTTCCAAAATTTATATTTAAAAATTGCTAAATGTATCTTTGTTCACCAAGCACTTTAATTAACATCTATAACATGGTGATTATATTATTCAACATTTAAATGCTTAATTTGCAATCTGGAATTGCTGGCATTCCCTGATAAAGATGTATTTTCATTTGTTGCATTTATATTTTTAGTAGAAGACAAAAACAAGAAGATACTTAATGGTAATATGATACTAGATCCATAAACAAAAGTTTTACTCACTCTTTTTCACTGCACTTGAGATCTAAAACACAGTAACAGTATTTTTATGTGGTGAGCTGTTGGGTATTTTCATGTTATGAGCTTTTAAGTGCTGTACCTGCCATCTACTGGAAGTCTATGGGAGGTACATTTCCCTAGTAGCAACTCAAGGCCTCCAGAGAGAGTCTAGAAAATGCTATCAGTGCTATTGAAGAAATTGTATCACAGGCTGTGAGGTCCTTTATTGCTGCTAAAGAAAACTAAAGATTAAAATAATCTCATTAATCACTGGTTAAAGTACAAAACTGACCCATTTAAATTTAGGTAGGTGAAATGGAAAGAATGATTCACTTTAGAAATGTCACAGTTACTAGAAGGCCAGGAGCAAAAAGACTAACAAATGTCCTTCCCAGCATTCTTACTAAAGAGAGTGCTCTAGCCATGAAAAAAAATGTGTGCATAAATCATAACTATTGGAAGTAGCCCTTAGCATCTAGGGCAGCCAGGATTCTGAGATCTTCTCTAGTAACTTCTGTTTAACATTTTTGGGCTTATCTGGATTGTGTGAATAGGGTAAATGTACACGTAGGAAAAGACGGGGTAAGCGGAGACTGGCTGAAATGTTGAAGTACTGCAAAGAATGAAACACCATAGTTAGTTCTTGAATTACATGCTTTGTGACTATATTTAATTTCTTCAACTATGCTCTGGGTCAGAATAGTTAGCTCCAGACATTCATATAACCTAGACACCTATATTTTCAGTTTCCTACACTTTTCCTATTCAAATAATACCAGTATATTTTCTTATTTAAATAATTTAAATACCTCTAATGGCTCCTTTTTTTCCTGAGTTGAAGGAAAAAAACAAATATTAGGAGTTATTTAATTCAACTTTTATGAATGACTTTAAAAATTATGATTAGATAAACTTAAAACATAAAACCTTTAGGTTTTAATCATTCTGAACTTTCTGGTGGCTAGAATAAATTCTTAGAAGTAAGTTCTAGAATGACATGATCATACACATTTATAGCATTAGGCTTTCATACAGATAACAATTAATAGTGGCACTAAGAGGTAGAATAATTTAATTCAAGGTCATATAATTTAGTGGCAGAGCTTAAACTATAATCTGGGTTGTTTTACTCTAGTCACTTGCTAGATCTACTACCCTGTAGAAAGTTGAAAGATTAGTAAACTGACATTGCCTTGGATGTAACTGTAAAATATATATTGGACTTGAAATTAAAATAAGAATGCTTTTGAGCAGTTATCCTGTGAGAGAAGGGAAAGTAGATGAAGAAGTATGAAGACATTTACCAGAGGTGTCCTTGGCATTCTTTGAAATTCAAACAAGGAGATCACTCTTCCTGTCAGAGTCTCAGACTTAAATTAGGTCTCCCTTTACTTAAGCATACTGGAGAGAACACATAAAGTCAAAGGTGTCTCGGATTAGGGAGAAAGTTAGAAAGAGAAGTGGCAGCCAGATATTTCTAAGGCTAAGTGATGAAACAGTAGAAAGTCTATGTCTAGCAATATGACAGACTGGAGACCCTGAAAATCCTACTGCAAACACCTGTAAGGATGGGATAAAAACATAATGAGCATTGTTTAAAACACATATCCAAACTCACAAAGAAGTATGTAAAATCCCCCTGGGGCTAAAAGCAAGGAGAAAATGGAAAGACAGATTAGTAAATGGATGCTGATACTTCGTCAGCTTGAGTTGGCAGTTGGGAGGAGTATTAGTCAGTCTTGCTATTCAAGGGAGTTTAATGAACATGATGGACCAAAAGACAAGGCCTTGGAACTGCTCGAGTTGGGGACTTGGACTGGCAAATTCTTACCTCACAGACACACTCATAAAGCCAGGACACATAAAGGGCTCTGGCCTAAGGGAAAAGTTAGACTAGGAGAAAATCTGTCTACTAGCAAAGTAAAATGAGAATCTTGTTGAGTTGACCTGGGATCTAGATAGGAAAGAAAAGTCTACAACAAAACTTTGCAATCACAAAAGAGCAAACAGCAGAATTAGACCCTGGGAGCTTCAGATAATAAAAAAAATCAGAATTAGACCCTAGTAGCTTCTGATTAAAAAAAAATTCCTGCAAAAAACATTTAAACTGATCAAAATTATATAGAGGAAGAAATCAAAAGTCTAAAAAGTTAATACTATCAAAATACACAGAATACTTGGCAGCAATTTAGAAAAACTAGACCTATATATGCTGATATGTAAAGATCTTCAAAGTTTATTATTTTTAAAAAGCTAGATATAAAAGCATCATTCTCAGCAAACTGACACAAGAACAGAAAACCAAACACCACATGTTCTCACTCATAGGCGGGTGTTGAACAATTAGAACATGTGGACACAGGGAGGGGGAGCATCACACACTGCATTCAGTTGTGGGGGGCTAGGGGAGGAACAGCGGAGGGTGGGGAGAGTGGGGGAAGGATAACGTGGGGAGAAATAAGATATAGTTGATGGGGGGTGAAGGCAGCAAACCACCTTGCCATGTATGTGCCTATGGAATAATCCTGCATGATCTGCACATGTACCCCAGAACCTAAAGTACAATTAAAAAAAAAAAAAAAAGCATCCTACAGGGTAATTCTATTGTTGGCTGTTGTTTTTTTTGAGACAGAGTCTTGCTCTGCTGCCCAGGCTGGAGTGCAGTGGTGTGATCTGGGCTCACGGCAACCTTTGCCCCCCCTGGGTTCAAGTGATTCTCTCACCTCAGCCTCCCAAGTAGCTGGGATTATAGGTGTGAGCCTAATTTTTGTATTTTTAGCAGAGATGGGGTTTCACCATGTTGCCCAGGCTGGTCTTGAACTCCTGACCTCAAGTGATCTACCTGCCTTGGCCTCTCAAAGGGCTGGGATTATAACTGTAAACCACTGTGCCTGGCCCCATTGTTGTTTAAAAGAATTTAAGGCCTGGTGCAGTGGCTCATGCCTGAAATCCCAGCACTTTTAAAGGCCGAGGCAGGTGGATCACAAGGTCAGGAGATCGAGACCATCCTGGCCAACATGGTGAAACCCTGTCTGTATTAAAACTACAAAAATTTAGCTGGGTGTGGTGGCTCGTGCCTATAATCCCAGCTACTCGGGAGGCTGAGGCAGGAGAATCACTTGAACCAGGGAGTCAGAGGTTGCAGTGAGCTGAGATCATGCCACTGCACTCCAGCCTGGCGACAGAGCGGGACTCTGTCTCAAAAATAAATAAATAAATAAATAAATAAATAAGTAAATAAAAGGCACTTGTGTGTTGCCTTTAAGGACGTTCAGTTTCTTTATATCTGGTCCCAATTAACTGTGTTAGTCCCTCTAATTTATACTGAACATAATAAAAGATGATTGCTAGTGAAAAAGTCTGGACCAGGCAAATCTGAAAAAAAGAACACACTTACAGAAATAAAATCTGATTGCTGAAATTTAAAAATGATATGGATGAAGAAAGAATTAGGGAACATAAAGTTAAATTTGAAAACTGAAGAAAGTTCACAGAAATATACAGAGATCAATAAATGAAAAAAGATGAAAGATTAAGAGACATAGAGGTAAAATGAGAAAGTCCTACATGTGTTATAAAGAAGTTTCAGAGGAAAATGAGAATGAGAAAGAGTCTATTTATTAAAATGGCTATTTTCCAGAAGTGATAAAATACTCCAGTCCTCAGATTCAAGAAGTCCCATACTTCCCAAGTTGTCTCTAGAGCATCAAAGTCAAATAAACACTTTCTAAAGCAAGACTAGAAACAGGCTACCATCAACAATTAGAAACATGCCTGATTTCTCAGTAGCAGTAATTTTAAAAGGGAAGACAGTGACTTATCCTCCTTAGTGAGCTGAGAAAAAATTAAATTCTCATAAAATGAATATTATATGTTGACTTAATGTCATTTAAAAATCGAATTTTAAAAATACATTTTCACAAATATAAATGGGTTGCATTTACTATCAACAGATCCACACTGAAGGAACTTCTAATTAATATTCTTCATGAAGAAGGACATTGATTCAGTAAAGAAAAATTGACATAAAAGAAAGGTGAGCAAATAAATTGATAAATAGTTGATAAAGCATTGACTGCATGAATCAACAGTGATCATGATAATTAATGTGGGAAGGGGGAAACATGTAGAGGCTTGAATACTCAACGAAAATAACATGCAAGTTGGAGTGATCGTGATTGGTATTAGTAGTTCTAAGGCATTTCAGTTGGGAAGAGTCTTGTAAAGATATTTTATTTAGACATTATTATGTCAAGAAGGCATGCTAAAAACAATTAAAATATCTCCTTAAAGAATAGAAAAAGAGTACATAATATCCATACAAGTAGAGAGGGGATGGGAAGTAACAAAACCTCAATCAATAAAAATGGAAGTAGAGAAGGAAAAAGAGAATGAGGCATACAAAAACATGGTAAGTAGAAAATAGAAAAAAAGAAAGATATACTAGTACCAAGACCACTAAAAACTTAGATTTCTAGGAATCAAAGTTTGGGTCACCCAAACAGATGAAAAAAAAAAAAAAAACCCAACCACCTGAAATGCTAGGTTAGGACAAACAAAACATAGAACTGGCAGTAGAAGGTGGAAGTTGTAAATATCATGTATGGTTGAATGGCCAATTGCAGAAAACAGCACTGTGCATCTAAACATATGTTACTCCTTGCTTGTTTTAATAAATTCTATGTATTAAACAAAAATTTCCCTTATCCTTTTGTCTATTATTTTCTATGAGCAATATTGGGGGTATTCATTTTAAATTTATGTTATAGCAGTGGTAGCATGCCCAAGAGTGCAACAGCAGTTTTAGGTTTGTGGTTTTGATCCCCAGGAATATTAGCACCTTCCTCATCTGTTTGTATCCTCTCTTCATTTTTGTTCCAGCAGAAAACTCGATCATTATTTCTCCTCCTGCTGTTGCAAGAGTTTTGTACTAAATTTCCTGAAGTAAATGACTTTTGTGTGAAACATTTGGCATGGTTTCTGTTTTCCTGACCAGACCATAACTGTTACAGTACATAGAAATTTAAGAGAAAAAGAAAAAAAAAAAGCATGAATACCCTTACTTCATATTATATCCTCCCCACAAAAATTCAACTGTTGAGGATTAAAGAACTAAATATTAAAACAAACTTTTAACCTCATAGAAAGAAAATGTTGGAAAATATTTTCTGACCTTTAGGTAGAAGAGAAGTTCTTAAACAAAACAAAATATATTTCAAAAGGAAAGTATTGATGAATGCTACTAGATTTAATTCAAAATTTTATTCATTAAAAGACTACATGGTATGCAAATGGAAAAGATAAACTGTAGACTGGCAGAAAAAAATGCAAATTAAACCACAATAACATATTTTACTTCAGCCAAATGGCAAAAGTTAAAACTTGATAGTGCCAAGTGTTGGCATGAATATGGAACAATAGGAATTGACATAGCTTCTAATACTGATAAAGTATGAAAGCATAAGGTATAAAAACTTGTGTGAGCGATTTGGCAATATCTAACAAATGTGATAATGCATATGTCTTTCACTCAAGGATTCTACTTAGCACGGATTTCTAATCACTGAGTGTTAGCACACTGGGCACTGTGGTAGGTTTCACAGGTGTGTGGTGATATGGGTTCCCCTAGCCCTTGGGGAGCAGGGGCAGGAGGGCCCTCCTAGGCTAGCTAGCTATAGGCAAAGTTGTTCATTTATCCCAGTGTGCCATACAAATATTACAATTTTATAAGTGTATTATAGCTTGAAAGAGAATGGAAAACACTCTTCTAAGATGTCAATTCCTTGTTTGTTTTAGATGTTTCAAATATCATTTGTTTTGGTCATTTCTCTGTTAACACCTATTCTGTAGGTACTCTGAGAATATCTCCAATTTTTACTTCTTCACTCTCACATCCCTCTGTGAGAATTGTGGAGAAGGGCTGTTGTCTCCTCATGAATGTGAAGCTAAACCCAGAGCCTGAATGAGATAGTAAAGGGTTGATAAGCTGGCCTTTCAAAAGTATTTAAAAGGCATGATCTTTCTTAGTGCCCTTTCCTTCTGATCTAGTTTCAGTGAAAACTCTGACAAATAATTCTTAGATCAAGAGATAAATGTGTGAAGAATTTTAAAAGTGTATTTGCCTCCTGCCTCCACAAAATAACTGGGAAGTTCTGTGACCAGATAGTTCCAAATAAATCGGAGAAAATATTTTTTAAAAGAAAATGAACTAATATGATCTACTGTACAACAGATAAAGAAATCTGATGTCCTTTAATCTTGTAGTATCCAAGCTAGTGACAATTTTCAGTACCTTCTTCCTCTCAAAATAAAACCAAAAACCAAAAAAGCACTATTCATAAGACCTAAATATTATTAGGGATTCTCCATTTAACTCATAACCAGACTCTTTCAAGGAGTTCATACATTAGCCAAAGAGAAAAAATAATAAAGTGCCATTCCTATCTCCTTCCAGAAAATAAAATTCCAGAAGTATTATTATAGAATGTGAAAAAGCAAAATTATAAATTTATGAAAATAAAACATGAAGAGAGTTTTTGTGATCTTTGGATAAATATTTTTTAAGTCAGATATAAAACACAGAAACCATTAATGAATATAAATAATACACAGTTTAAAAAGAAAAGATTGAAAATAAACAGAAAACTAAAGATAATTTTGGTAACGTGTAATAATACAATGGGTTAATAATCTTATAAAACATAAAAAAACTTTTATCAATTACTAAAAGATAAACATTTCTATGAAAAAAGGTTATAAACAGATTATCAAAAATACATACATTTAATAAATATATGAAAAAATATTTAACCTCACTAATAATAAAAAACAATTCTACCTGCATTAGTAATGTTTCATTAAGTTGACAATAACTTGGAGAAAAATTCCAGTCTGAGGCCTGAAACTTCGGATACCTGTCATGTAAAGCTATATATATTTTTTCAAGACAGAGGTTACTAATAAATGATACCTTTTGATCTTAAAACCATGTATCAGTGTCACAAGGGGAAAGACGTGGCACACTCAAATAAGGACACTGCAGATGAGTTTAATAAAGAAGCTGGTTATATCAAAGATATCTGCAGTTTTATGTTTATTGCAGCACTATTCACAATAGCCAACATTTGGAAGCAACCTAAGTGTCCATCAACAGATGCATGGATAAAGAAAATATGGGAAATATACACCATAAAATACTATTCAGCCATAGAAAATAATGAGATCCTGTCATTTGCAACAACGAGGATAGAACCGGAGGACATTACATTAAGTGAAATAAGCCAGACACAGAAAGGCAAATTTCCCATATTCTCACTTCCCTGGGGGAGTTAAAATTAAAACAATTGAACTCATGGAGATAGAGAGTTGAATAATGGTTAACAGAGGCTGGGAAGGATAGTAAGGCATTTCTGGGGAAGTGAGAATGATTAATGGATACAAAAAATAGAAAGAATGAGTAAGAACTAATGTTTGATAGCACAATAACATACAATAGTCAATAATTTAATTATACATTAAAGTATTTTAAAGAGTATTATTGGATTGTTTGTAACACAAAGGATAAATGCTTGAGGTGCAGGATACGCATTTACCCTGAAGTATTACACATTGCATGCTTAAATAGAAAAAAGCTCAATTACCCCATAAATACATATACCTAGTATGGACCCACAAAAATGAAAAATTTTTTAAAAAGCTGGTTACCATATATTAGCAGAGTTTGAGAAACCAGTAAAAAGATAGTGCACAGTTCCAGAGCTAAGGACAATGTGGAGTCAATACCACCCTCACCCTCCAGGCCCAGAGTAGTTACTAGAATTGCAAGACAGTTAGAAGAGAGGGTCATCTGATGGAACCTGCAGCTTTTAGCAGAGGAGAGCAGTCATCGTGAATGGAAACCATCAGGGAGGTATCTGGTGAAATAAATACCCTGTTCTCACACTACTATCATTCCCAAGGCTCCTGTGATTGCTTTCCCATTAGATGAATTCGCCTAGAAGCGAGAGTGTGGTCCATACAGATCAGAGTTCTAGGTCACAGAGAAGGGTGGGAAAGTGGAGAATAAATCTGAAGGAGCAGATGGGAAATATTCACTGTGAACTTGGTGAACCAAAGTCTGAGATTTTCTCAGAAAGACATGAAAAAGATTTGCAAATCTTTATTTAGGACTTACTCCTAAATAATGGCTCCTACTTCTTCCAAGATAGTTAAAGAATACATACATATTTCCTAAATAAAGGAAAAGCAAATCCAATGGGACTTGTCCATGGGAAAAGGCTTAGTGGGATTTAACCATCAAAAGATATTGCAAACAAAACAAACACCATAATTCATCTACTCTAGAGGGTTTCCTATATGCTGCAGGAGTATATAGTATATTCCCTAGTCACAAAGCAAGCAATAGCTACTGAGACCAGTACAATGTCATTGGTTGAATTTCACCACCTTCAGGTGTAGAGCTGAAAACAAATATGAGAAATACTGAAATATTACTTGGAAATTACACTTGATTGAGAATTGCATGTGTTGAATTGCACATAGTTGTAGTGTCTTAGAACGTTTTTTTCTAATTGAGATTAAAAGAATAAAAGCACAAACGAGCCCAGATTTGATAAACAACCAGGCACAGGACTTAATTGAGAATGGCAGGAATTTTAAAAAGACCGAATTCATATCCTAGGTGAGTCTGGGCCTGGTTGTCAGCTCTGTCTTCACTTTGGCAAAAAGAAATGTGGATCTCCTTAAACGTGGCCATGGAAGCGTAATTTACTTTAAATTGGTGATTGAGTCTAGCGTGTCATTTTCTCTGTTTAAGGTATTAATAGCACTTAACAACAACTACCAAATACCACAAATTATATGGTTATTATTTATCCTGAAATTTATAAGCATCAGGAACATGACATAACCTAAGTCCATCTGCATCTCATCCAAGATCACTAGAGATGAAACTCTGAGCATTTGTATTGCTACAGCATGTCAGGAATGATCAATACACTACCAACCACCAGCAATCAAGTCTCTATTGCTATCTGGCTGGTGAATGATGTACCTTCAGAATCTCATTTGTAAAGATGACTTTCTAGAATCATCCCTGGTACCAACTGTCTTAGATTGGGTTTCCTAAAAGCAAAGTCAGAGACAGGGATTTATGTGCAAATGACTTAATGAAGAAGTTCTCTCAGGATAACCCCTAGGTTAGTAAGGAAAGTAGAATAGGGCAGGGGATGAAGCATCTCCTGCAAAGATGTAGCAGAAGTCTCACCTCAGCCCGATCCCATGTTGAGCTCAGTGTGCCTGGCACATTAAGTTGTCCACCTTGGGGCAAGAGGGTGATCTTTTGTATCTCTATATCAGCCAACTCCAGAAGAGAAAACATTTCAAACATTTTGGGTGCAGGGGATCCTGGGTTCCTGTTGATCAGGTGCATTTCTCAGGAAAATAGTGCAGCTGTATGTGAGCTGTTAGCAGCCAACACTGGTAACAACTGAGGGCTGGATGCTCTGGCCTTCTAAAAGAGAGCTGGGCAGGGCATCAACAGCCCTGCTATAGGAGGAATGGGAAACTCTTTGCTGAAGAATTAGAAAAAAGTTCATGAAGATGACACTTGTAAGGAAAAGAATAATTAGGCTGAGAATACAGTAGCCAAGGTATTCTGTCAACAAGTTCATTGAGTTCAAATCTGGAGGGGATTTGTATTCAGAATCAAATACTCATCTACAAGGTGTTAATTTTTATTTAGTTTCTGTTCTTTTCTTTCTTGGTTTTTCTTTCTGGATTATTTTCTTTGAGTTAATAGCCTGCCAATTCTTCCTGGCAGTAGTATCAATGAATACAGTTACTTAATGAGGTATACTGGGGTTAGTTTACAACATTTATACACATTAAGGTATTTAAATATCTCACTGGAGTAATAATAGATATCTTATAGAAGAATTATGTATTTTTGGCAGGTTAAAACCACCAACAAAAAAAAAACTGTGCAAGACACATGCACACATGTTTATTATAGCACTATTCACAATAGCAAAGACCTGGAACCAACCCAAATGCCCATCAATGACAGACTGGATAAAGAAAATGTGGCACATATATACCATGGAATACTATGGAGCCATAGAAAAGGATGCGTTCAT
Source organism: Ateles fusciceps (assembly GCA_036589455.1). Classification (NCBI taxonomy): domain Eukaryota; kingdom Metazoa; phylum Chordata; class Mammalia; order Primates; family Atelidae; genus Ateles; species Ateles fusciceps. The sequence continues at coordinate 7,058,249 of JAZHEH010002565.1, forward strand.
GTCCTTTGCAGGGACATGGATGAAATCATCATTCTCAGCAAACTAACACAGAAACAGAAAACCAAACACTGCATGTTCTCACTCATAAGTGAGAGCTGAACAATGAGAACACATGGACACAGGGAGGGGAACATCACACACTGGGGCCTGTCAGGGGTGGGGGGCTAGGGGAAGGATAACATTAGGAAAAATACCTAATGTACACGACGGGTTGATGGGTGCAGCAAACCACCATGGCACTGTATACTTATGTAACAAACCTGTATGTTCTGTACATGTATTCCAGACTTAAATTATAATAATAATTTTTAAAATGTGTAAGCAAGATAGTTTTGCTATGGGCTCAGAATTTCTGAAACAATGCAGCATGTAAAGGTTTAAGTTTAAAATAATATAGGTAAAAAAACTGTCAAAGTGAGTTAGAAAAAGAGAAATGTGGATAATTTTGTATTAACTCAACTTATTTGTAGGATATAAGGTATGAGAAAAAGTGCAAAATGACACATGACATAGCATTCCATTTTGAAATCTGTATATTGAAGACTTATAATTTGAGTAAAAATGTTTTCTTTTCAGATAATCACCATCACTCAGTGAGTCACAACCTACTAAAAAACGTTCAGAGAAGGACTCAAGGCTAAGTATGTGAGGGTGAGTTTGGGTGAGTGTGCATATTTATGTGTGTGTGTGTGTGTGTGTGTGTGTATGCATGCATGTGAGTGGGGGGAAGACTTTTGTATCTGAGTAAAGTCATTTCAAAACCAAATATAAATTATTTAAATTGTAAATTGTAAATGCCTGTGTATCTGGTGTAGTGTGGAGGTAATCAAGAATTGACACCACAGTAAGGCCAGCGTTAGAAATTAGAAGAGGAGCAAAGATTTTCTTTAGAATCTACCAACCGGGATCTAGTGTTGTGCAGCCAGGAGTCATGGGTTATTAAATGAAATCAAAAGCACATCAGGCCTAGAAGCATCTTAACAAGCATTAGTGTTTCATTTAAAGGGAGTGTCTTGTTTCTGAAATATTCATAGCTGGAATCCACCACCACTGCTGAGATTTACATCTCCTCTCTCCCCATTATGCTCGCTGAATCTCTTTACTTGCTATTGTAGGAAAAATATTCAAAGATTTATAGGCAGCAAAGAGAAGGCAGCAAATTATGACATCCATTATTGGCATCTGCTCTTGTCTGTATCCCCAGGAAATGCAAATACAAATGACTTCCAATTTTCTACTACAACTGAGTTGCAAAGGGAACTGTTATATGCAGATGAGGCAACTTCTATTTGGACAGAGATAAAATGGAAGAAATTTCAGTCTACTATACTTGGCATACCATTTGCATAACTCTGAAAAAGCTGTCACAAAGGGATAATAAAAAATCATAAGGCTCTTAAAGTACCACATACAATCCCTGTAGCTAGACTGCTTATTGCAGAAAGACACAGCTTTAGGTTGTATGGGCTGGTGGAAGATCCAAAAACAAAAGGGTGACTAAATATAGATGCTTCTATATTCATTGGTAAAAGTGATCCCTCTTCTCATGTTTGGCAAAAGGATTACCCTAGGTTTGAAAATAACTTATAAGCCAATATGCCGTAAAGACAGACCCCACATCATCAATTTTTAAAAAATTCTTTTGGCATAAATTATTGCTTCTTTTGGAGGCATGACTAAGGCAATATTTCCCATTATGTTGTAGGCTCTTTTGGGGCAAGAATCTTTGTATCCACTGATGTCCTGTACTTTAAGTGTCGAAAATGGAATTTTGAACACAAGAGAATCTCAAAATAGAATGTTTAATGGTAGGAATTGAAGGAATCACAGTGGTACAGTATTGCAACTCAGGAGATGTATATTCTAATCTAGTGCCTCTTTCTCAATGTCTCTGTCTCTTTGGGCCTTGGCTCCCACATCTGAAAAAAGTACGTAACAATACCTATCTTATTTTATTTGGGAATATTTAAATGAATTATCATGGCTAGTGTCCACTATAACATCTGGCATAGATTTGTCACTCAAGACGTGGGTCTTTTTTTCCCCTATGTTCCTTTTTCTTTCCAAATTCTCCCACGTCTCAACTTGGAAAGCATAAAAGTCAGCAGTTTCTGACAATTTTAGACCCCAGGCACATGCTCACGTCACCTGGCTCACGTCATGTGGCTTTTCACCCTGTGCCTGCTCTTATCTTTAAGCCTCTATCAGCTTCAAAACTGCTTCTCAATGTTTATTAAAATTTTAGCCTTTGACTCACAATTTTTCTTCTTGTCCAAGTCATGATATCATAACATCAATGTCCAGGTGAACAACATACCCAGGTGTTTTAATCATCTCCTATTCCCTTTGTTGGTGAGGTCGGGGGGAGGATTCTTACTCTAGGAAATGAGGCTGGATAAACACATAACACCCCAAACTGAAGAGGTGATATGGACAGCAGTTTGAATACTCATAGCTCAAGAGAGAAGGACACTCAGCAACATGCCAGGCCACACGATGTTGCACTTAGCAACAGAGTGAACCACCAAGGGCATTAGCAGGTAGACTTTGTAGTACCAAGAAGATGAAGTATCCTTTGATTACCATGCGAGGATGTGATTGGCTTTTTGAATAACTGTGGGCTGCCAGGGAACTGAAACCCACTACTCAGTGACAAATAAGAACTGCACCAGTTTCCCATGAGAAGAGCGTTTTAGCTAGGGGATCTTTTCCATGAGAGCAGCGCGGATAGGAGAGCTTGTGGTGAGGTCATTCGAGGCCTTCCTGATTTTGCCATGTCAAGGTCGCAGATCAGAGTGACCTTCATTTTAGGCCTCATTCCACACCGACTGTTTGTCTCACCCTTCAATTCCTTTAGCTCCTGAACTTTAAGGGTTTTCACTTCTGTTCTTCCTTGGTAAGGCTCACATTTTCCATCTAATGCTCAGAATCATAATTTCCAATTTCATTCTTACCATCTTTCTTGTCCTAGCTTATTCCTATACCCCTTGAAAAAACTCAACTCTGAATCTATTGTCCCTGTTCCCATGCTGCGAACTACTAGAGAAAATTGCACAGCTGATATTTGGGTTATATTTTTATAGTCTTTAACTGCAAAGGGATTATTAATATTGCATAGAGTCTCACAACCAGTTCTCTAATTTGCAGAGCAACTACTCCAAATGTCACTGCTGTTCTCAAGGTCCTTCTCAAACTCTCCCCATTCTTACCGAAACACCTGAAATGAGAATTTTATCTACATTACCATTCTAACTTCAGAGGAAGGGACATCTCTCTCACTTTCCATTACCAAATGTATACTTGTGCTATGAATCCATTCCTATCTCATCTCCTTGATGACTGCATTTCATTAATTTTCTCTTCTTCTCTTTATCCTCAATCTCTCCCTCTCAGTTTCTCTTTTTCCTTATCATAGAAATATGCCCAAGTCTCTGAATCACCTGAGCTCAGGAGTTCAAGAACAGCCAGGGCAATATGGCAAAACCCCATCTCTACAAAAAATACAAAAATTAGCCGGGCACGGTGGCACACACCAGTAGTCTCAGCTAGTCAGAAAGCTGAGGCAGGAGAATCACTGGAGACTGGGAGACAGAGGTTATAATGAGCCGGTATCTCGCCATTGCACTCCAGCCTGAGTGACAGAGCAAGACATTATCTCAAAACAAAAACAAAAACAAAAAAAGAAATACATGCAAATCTCTTCCATCTTAAAAATCCTACCTGTGATCCTTTAACCACCACTATATTTCTTTTATTCCCTTGTAACCAAGTTGCTTTAAAGAATACATTAAAATGTAAATACCCATCATCCCCATTCACTCCCAGTGCGTTGCAGCAACATAGCTGCCAACACACGTCAATGAATGAGCTTTTATCAAACCTACTGAGGCTTTTTTCAGTCTTATCCTCCTTGAGCCTCTAGACAATGCAGCATTGTCAATCCCTCCTGCAACTTCTGTAATACCTCTTTTCTAATTTTCTGTCCACTTATTGTCAGTCACCGCTTCCTCCATTCCCCATGCTCTGCCCACACTGAATGTTGGAGTTTTTCAAAGTTCAATCCTCAACTATGTTCCTTATTATTTTTTAAAATCCATACCTATTATTGCCAACTCTCAAAGCAATGTCTCTTACCCAGAACCTTTCCCTGAGCTCCAGATCTCTAATTCCATCCGTCTACTAACTGCCACTTTCATCTTTTGCATGCACCCCAAAATCAGAACACATTAAATCTGTCACTTTCCCATACATGCACTTTTTTTACTTCATTCCTTAAATGTGTCTGTAACTCATTTTGTATCCTCTATGTTGGTTGTAACTTCCAGGCCTCCTCCTATGGCTTCATCCTCTGCATTTTTATATCGCTCTGTTTTTCTACCACAGCCTGGTCTCTTATAGTAGTTTTTACCTTCCTTCAGTAAAGGATCATTAGTTCTCCAGAGTTTACCTTCCCTCAGCAAAGGATGTTTAGTTCTCCAAAGGGATCTATGCTAGTGTCAGTAGTTCCCAAACCTGATTAAATACAGATAGCATGAGGAAGATTATTTAAAAACATAGATATGTTATCTGTACCCCTATCTCCTACTCTTCCCTACCTACACACATACACATGCACATGCACACATACACACAGCCCAAATTAGGAGGGAAGCAGAAGAATCAGAATTTTTAAAGTTGCCCGTATGATTATCAAGGAAACCATCCTCAGATAAACACTGGGTATTGGGGAAGTATTACAGTAGTGTTGTTGCATGTTATGTTTCGGAAAGAAAGCTGTGGCAGCACTGTGCAGAAGGGACTGGAAGTTGATTAAATGTTGCCAGCATGTTTTCTTGCATGTAACATCTTAAAAGGCAATAGTTACAGCTACTACTGCATGCACAGACAGTGGTTTCTGTCACAGTAACTTTATTTGCATTCTTATCTATCATTATCACCCATTACCTATCTATCAAATGATTGATAGCTTGCTGACTCTGCATACAGTGACTGAGAAACTCAAAAATATTAATTGACTTTCATAAAATCACACAGTAACTCAGTAACATTAGCAAAGATCTGATTTTTTTGATTTTCTGTCTCCTTGTCTTGCATAGTTCTCCCTGAGCCAGTTCACGGTCTAAAGATAGGTTATCATCATATCTTCTTTAAATAAATCTTTCCAGTGGCTTATGGAATTAGCCAACACCTCATTTCCTCATTTTGAAAGTGTTCAGGCAATCAGATCTACTCTCAAGCCCATGCCTTCCAAATATGAAGAAGATTCAAATCTGAGAAGTGAATACATTTTATCTAAGCAGAGCCTGTCAGAACATTTTTAATAAAGACCTGGCCCAATTTCAGAGCTTTCTTTTCATTAGGGCAGGTCTGAAAGCAAAGGCCTTGAAAGTGCTTAGAAAAACATAGTGTAATCACTATGGTACCATTATCCTGTCCCTGGGTAATCATTAGGCATCAGCTTGCCAAAGTGAAGGGCGGCAAATTACTCATTTATTGTTACCTGAGCTGTGCAGAAGATTGAAATCTGGACTACTAATGATTTTTTTTCACCTTGTTTAGGAGATTCTGTAGAAAAGTTCACATGTAGCACACATGCTGGCTTGCTGGCGAAAGTGCTTTTAGACAAATATGAAAGAGAAGCAAAGCATCACCTTCCTTCAAACATAAAGCTGAAAAGCTCCCATCATTTCATGAAAGCAGTTCTAAGGGAGAAATACTAAAAGTTTTCAAGATCTATAACTGAAGAGGAAGCTAGTTAGTTGACTATGAATAGATTTTTATCTGCTCTAAACAGATCAGACACTCAGTACATGTTGAATTTAATGCAAATCAAGCTTAAGGTAAATATTTACCAATAGTTTGTAGGAAAATAAATATATTTAATGACATCATCTAATGAATTAGATTTTTTTTTCTTTTGTCCACTGCTTTCGCAAGTTTCAAATTCAATAAAGGCTCCAAGTGTAGGTATTGTGAAACACAACTAAACCATTCCTAATCTTATTAAAGTTAAAAGTGTAAACACTTAACTTTGGGAAGAGTAAAAGTCAGCCATTACTAAATTTGTATTGATACCTAAGAGAGACATCTGAAGTAAACCTCTAAGCAGTTTCTAATTCTTAAGCCCAGAATGTAATTTTATGCATCATGCAGGGAAACAAATGGTATCTCCAAAGCAGACTTAGAATACCTATATGGCTGTTCTAGATGTAGTGAAATTTCTGAAAATATGTGTTATCAGTCTAGATTAGTAGAAAGACCTAATCTAAAATGAAACACAACTTTTGAATTGGATCTGATTCTAAGGTGGAAAGGTACTAAAGATAACTGATGTAGGTAAGGAGGGAGTTCTAGATAGTTTTCAATAGTTTTGTGAAGGCAAAATATTACATTTAAAAGTAAAGATCTTCCTTCTTGCAAGTAATGCCTTTTGCTTCTATAAGAAATAGTACAGTGTCTGGAATGGGGACACGAGATCAAAAAGCATTGATTTCTATTGCTGGCTTGGCTGGTGACTGCTTCTGTAGTCTGAGGCAATTTTCTTAGCCTATTTGTGACTAAATCTCAGCATCTACAAAATGAGGTTAGTAATCTTTTCTATGTGAGACCCAGCTAGTATTATTATTAGAACTTTTGTTCATTTTATTAATGTTTATGATGTCTTTAGGGATTTTCAGATTTACAGATTTGGGCTGTAAGCCCAAAGTGTTATTAATACTGTTTTCCATGTTATCCCAAAAGGGTATTGTGGAAGATGACAAAATAACATTTGCAATATTCTTTAGAAAGGACTGAAATAAACAGTGTCAGTACCACTTAATGCACAGGTTCACCCTTGAAGAATCTGTAGAAAATCTACAAGTGACAGCCTCCTGATCCAGCCTGATATTAGGCTCATCCCAGACTCTTAGTCACCTAAAGCATTTGCCAAATGATTACGAATCTTTATCTATTTTGCCATATAAACTAGGGTTCCATTCTACCCACACCATCTAGAAAGGTGAAGTAATATCATGAAGTTACATTTGTTCAAAACTTAGATCTGGTTATTTGTAAATTGTATTCCTTCCTTTTGTTTCACTGTTGATTCTTGAAATGTTCCTGATGCATTATAATTCAACTTTCTAACAGACTGGATTTTAATATGACAACATCCTTTGAGGTTTTGGATTACTTTTATCAGAGGCTTGCTTAATATTTGATGCCTTATAAGATGCTGGACATATTTTTATGGTGCCTGGCCTTGAATGGCTATTACAGTGTATATTACAGTCACAGGGAAACTTCAATTTACAGTATTTTACCTACTTATACCATTCCCACAGCTCTCTATTGTAACATTATCATTAAAGTTGCTGGCCCTTTGCTGCCGACCACATGATTAAATCCTATTACAATTACTCTTGTTATAAAATCTTCTCATACTTCCTGGCACTAAAAGTGCACAGGGCCATGCAGGTGGTAATATAACGAGGAGCAATGTACTCTGAACTGAAATGTTAGGAGAGCTTTATCCTAGAGAAGGAAAATAGATCCCCAAAGTAAGATATTACTGTATTATTCTACTCCCTGGGGATGGATTTTCTTTTGAAGTTTATTTTATAATACTAAAGAGGGTTTTGTTCTTACTTTGTTTTTCCCTCTAGGGGGAGTAGAACAGAGGGATGTGATGTGGAAGAATTCTTGCCAAAGAGAGGGTTAGAAAAAGAGCTGGTGATGACTAGAAAAATGACAAGCTGTTTTACGACAAAGAGGGGGAGAATCTAGTCAATGAAATAATGTCTCATATTTCAGACAAAATAATGGTACTTTTTACACCTGGGAATGATGAAACGTGAATTGGGATATTTTTTCCTCTAGTGATAGATAAAGATTCAGCAGTCCTCACAACTAGAAGCAAGAACCTGTAACACAGGTGGCAACAGAACAGGTGCTCACTTTATGAAACCCAACCTGTCTTCGAAACTATTTAACTTGACCTAATTAGTATCTTGGTCTAAGCATCCACATTTCAGGAAAGCAGCCAGGTCCCTGTGTGGTGTGTCTCTGAATGTGACTGTAAGAGGCAGTGCAGAGTGCTGGTTAAAGCCTCCAGTGTGGTGGCCAAACTACCTATGTTAACTTCTGGCCTCTGTCACTTTTTTTGGTGCTTTTAATTCAAATGCTCCTATCTGTGTTTTAGTTTCTAATATGTTTCCCCATCCTTGTAAGTTTGTTAGCAAGACTGAACTATTAATAGTTAGCATTTGTGAAACACTTAGAACAGTGTGTGGCCCACAGAAAATGTCATCTTATCTTAGTAACAGTGGTGTACTGTATTATTAATGTATGTGTGCCCTGGAATTGGCATGCACATATATAAACTTTGATGGTACTAGGGGACATGCATACTTTTTTTTCTACTCCCCTTATAAACATGCAAGTGTGAGAAAATTTGGCAAAAGATAAATGGGACATATACAACATAACGAATTCAATGTAATAAAATGATATTTCATGTGGTAATAATAATTATTGGACATGGATTTATATTAGACTAAGTCCTTTATGTGTATCATTTCACTGAATCCTCATAGTAACTCTATGAGTAGGCACTATTATTTATTCTGTTTACCACTGAGGGAAATAAAACACAGAGGTTAAATTCGTACTGCCTATGTATGATGAACTGGGATTTGTTTATCTGACTGATATTTTTCTTTTTTTCTATTTATTTATTTATTTATTTATTTAGAGATGGAGTCTTGCTCTGTCACCCAGGCTGGAGTGCAGTGGTGCCATCTCAGCTCATTGCAACCTCGGCCTCCCAGGTTCTAGCAATTCTCCTGCCTCAGCCTCCCGAGTAGCTGGTACTACAGGAGCACACTGCTATGCCTGGCTAATTTTTTGTATTTTAGTAGAGACAGGGTTTCACCATGTTGCCCAGGCTGGTCTCAAACTCCTCAGCTCAGGCAACTCACCCACCTTGGCCTCCCAAAGTGCTAGGGTTATAGGCGTGAGCCACCACGACTGACCTTTTATTTTTTTTAACTGACATTTTTCTATTTATCTTTCTCCTTCCTATATAAACATACCTTATGTTTGCAATGCTCTGTACATTCATGGTTTAGTCTACAGTTAACAATTTTTATTCATGTCTATCCATATATATTTTCTCACAACCAGAACTAGAAATTTACAATTAAATAAAAATTAATTTATAGATAGATGGCTCCAGATTCTATACTATTATAGCTACCTTTTATATGTGCATGTGTATTTATTTGTATAAAGGTACATACCAAGTGTCTATTTTTTTGAAGTTCAACATGCATGTCTTGTCTATCCTCCTAAAGGCAAGTAAAATACCAAGGTGAAGGTGGTACAGGGGTGTGATCTATTCCAGGCATAAGTTGCAAAGAGGCACACGGTTATGGAGAATTTAAAAGTAATAATAAAGTCCAAAAGTCAACTTTCTTTTTCTTATCACCATGCAATTCTAAATCGTGTTGATGACATAGCATCCTCCTCTCTAGGACGTTTCCTCTAGTCCTCTCCCACCTTCCTCCCCTTCGGCGGGTCCCTGCATTTCCTTAGGGACAAGAAAGTAAAGTGTGATACACAGGAAAGGACGTATTTTCAATAATAAAAATACCTATTAACCATCTATTAGTAAGGTATTTGCTTAGCATGTAGACACTTCTAATATCTGCTCTTAGGATACTTTCACTGCAGAGAGAAAAACAAAATGTTTATGTAAGCAAACATATAAACCCAGAAACAAAGACAAATAACAGACACAAAATCATCATTGCTCAGTCCATCCCTTAGTATCCAGAAAAGCCCAGAAGCATGTATCTGCTTCATTTTATTCCTGGTGTTTGGCAGAGGAATAGGTAGTTTTTTGGTGATAAGAGAAGAATAGAACAAGTAGTTAAGGATAAACCCTTTCCCATTTAACTGTTCCATTCTTTTCTTTCCCCCAAGGTGGTGTATGATGTATAGAAAGGAATAAGAATTCAGAACAGTGTGACTAAATCACACTTGTTAAAGTTAGAAAAGCCCTGAATAGGTCAATTTTACTGACTTCACAGAGGGAAAAAAAGCACAAGAACCTTTTCATGAGGGGCAAAAGGTGTTGCAACTCCCACCTGAGCTTACAATTACTGTTTACTCACCTGCCTACCACCATTATTAACATCAAACTATTGATAAGGCCATTCCATGGGAAAACTATAAAATATGAGGAGCTTTTCTTTGGCTTATCCTTCTTTCAGAAGACTTTCACAGCCCCCACCTTATTACATCCTGCTGCACCCTAGCTACCATTACCATCACCATCATCTTCATTGCGTTTTTCACCATACATAAGATTTTCAGGGCTTTGGCATTAAGTCAGGTTCCCAATCTTTTTCACTTCCTTTCTCCCATCAGCGTTTTCCCCTTTGATTTCCCATCTCCTCAAACTCCTACTACTGTGTCAAAATGGCTGGTGATCAATCAGTCAGATCAATAGATCAGATAAACCCATTCCTGAAGATGGGTTGGCTGGTTATTTTTATAAAAGCAAATTAGATGTTTTCTCTGTGCTTTCAGGCAGAGAACTAAGGATCTAGACCCAGAATTTTTAGAAGTACCCCTAAAATAAAGTCAGGATTAAACATAATAAGCAGCAAATGCTACTGTTACTCAGTTTGCTCATAGGAGTGGGACTGAATTGTCAGTTTTAGAGAGTGAAAATAAAGCAAGGCCTATCCATGAATTTGAGATGAGGTAATTCCACAGTGAAAAATAGTTTCTACAGATTTAAGCAGCAAATAACTGCTTGAAGGCAAAAGGGGCTAGGTGTGGTGGCTCACACCTATAATTTCAGCACTTTGGGAGGCTGAGGCATGAGGATCACTTGAGCCCAGGAGTTTGAGACCAGCCTGGGCAACATGGCAAAACCCCATCTTAACCACAACAACAAAAAACACAAAAATTAACTGGCCATGGTGGCATGCACCTCTAGACCCAGCTACTCATGAGGCTGAGGAGGGAGGATCGTTTGAGTCTGGAGGTGGAAGCTGCAGTAAGCCATGATGGTGTCACTTTACTCCAGCCTGGGCAACACAGTGAGACTCTTTCTCTAAATAAATAATAAATAAAGCCCCCAAAGTAAGAATAATCCAGAAGGAAGTCTTCCTCTTAAGGGTTAATTAAAAGGATAGCATCTCTTCCCTGCTGAATCCTTTATACCTCCATGGAAACAGTGAAAAGAATAATGATAAATGGAGAATAGTATTACCCACCCCACCTCTGACCATTCATTCACCTGAATGGCAGGAAAAGGCCTAATTATGTTCCTTGGATCCTATCAGAAATCAGGAGAGTCTAATATATTACATTGCGTTTTTCCTAACCGAACATATTTGATATAGTTTGGTTATTTGTCCTCACCCAAATCTCATGTTGAATTGTAATCCCCAGTGTTGAAGATGGGCCCTGGTGGGGAGGTGTTTGGATGATCGGGGAGGAACCTTCATGAATGGCTTGGGCCATCCTCTTGGCGATAAGTGAGCTCTTGTTTCAAGTTCACGAGACTGGTTGTTTAAAAGTGTGTGGCACCTCCCCCACTCCACACACTTTGTCTTGTTCCTGCTTTTGCCATATGCTACACCTGATTCTCCCCTTAGCTTCTGCTATGATTCTTAGTTTCCTGAGTCCTCCACAGAAGCGGAGCAGATATTGGTACCATGCTGCTGATCCATGATCCAATTAAGTATATTTTATTTATGAATTACCCAATCTCAGGTATTTCTTTATAGGAATGCAAGAATGGCCTAATAAAATATTCAAACACCAATCTTTTCCTGAAATCTTTTAAAGTGATTTAATCTTTAGCTGGATTAAGATATATTTCTTTTGTTTTTTTCTTTTTTCAACTTTTATTTTAAGTTCCAGGGTACATGTGCAGCATGTGCAGGTTTGTTTCATAGGTAAATGTGTGCCATGATGGTTTGCCACATAGATCAACTCATCACCTAGGTATTAAGCCCAGCGTCCATTAGCTATTCTTCCTGATGCTCTTCCTCCCCCCTACCCTACCCTCCGACAGGCTTCAGTGTGTGTTGTTCCCCCAATGTGTCCATGTGTTCTAATTGTTCATCTCCCACTTATAAGTAAGAGCATGTGGTATTTGGTTTTCTGTTCTTGTGCTCATTGGCTGAGCATAAAGCTTCCAGCTCTATCCATGTCCCCGCAAAGACGTGATCTTTTTCCTTTGTATGTCTGCATAGCATTCTATGGTGTATATGTACCACATTTCTTTATCCAGTTTATCACTGATGGGCATTTGGGTTGATTCCATGTCTTTGATATTGTGACTAGTGCTGCAATGAATATACGCATGCATGTATCTTTATAATAGAATGATTTATATTCCTTTGGGTATATACTCAGTAATGTGATTGCTGAGTCAAAAGGTATTTCTGCCTCTAGATCTTTGAGGAATCACCATACTGTTTTCCACAATGGTTGGACTAATTTACATTCCCCACCAACAGTGTAAAAGTGTTGCTTTTCCTCTACAACCTCACCAGCATCTGGCGTTTCTTGACTTTTTAATAATCACCATTCTGACTGGTGTGAGATGGTATCTCATTATTTCATCGTGTTTTAGTTTTCTGGGTTTTTTTTTTGTTTGTTTGTTTGTTTTTGAGATGGAGTATCCCTGTGTCACTCACACTGGAGTGCAGTGGTGTGATCTCAGCTCACTGCAACCTCCACCTTCTGGGTTCAATTGATTCTCCAGCACCAGCCTCCCGAGTAGCTAGGACTACAGGTGCCCGCCACCATGACTGGCTAATTTTTGTGTTTTTAGTAGAGACAGGGTTTCATCATGTTGGCCAGGTTGGTCTCAAACTTTTGACCTCAAGTGATTTGCCCACCTTGGCATCCCAAAGTGCTGGGATTACAGCTATTAACCAATGCACTCCCAGACCTCATTGTGGTTTTGATTTGCATTTCTCTAACGATCATTGATGTTGAGTTTTTTTCATATGTTTGTTGGCTGCCTGAATGTCTTCTTTTCAAAAGTGTCTGTTCATATCCTTTGTCCATTTTTTAATGAGGCTATTTTTTTTTTTGTAAATTTGTTTAAGTTCCTTGTAGCCTGTAAATATTAGACTTTTGTCAGATGGATAGATTGGAAAAGTTGTCTCCTATTTTGTAGGTTGTCTATTCATTCTGATGATAGCTTCCTTTGCTGTGCAGAAGCTCTTTAGTTTACTTAGATCCCATTTGCCAATTTTCATTTTTGTTGCAATTGCTTTTGTCATTTTTGTCAAGAAATCTTTGCCCATGCCTATATCCTGAATGGTATTGCCTAGATTATCTTCTAAGTTTTCATAGTTTTGGGTTTTACATTTAAGTCTTCAATTCATGTTAACTTTTGAATAAGGTATAAGGAAGGGGTCCAGTTTTAATTTTCTGCATATGGCTAGCCAGTTCTCCCAGCACCATTTATTAAATAGGGAATCATTTCCCCCATTGCCAATTTTTGTCAGGTTTGTCGAAGATCAATAGTTGTAGGTGTGCAGTCTTATTTCTGACTTCTGTATTTTGTTCCATTGGTCTATGTGTCTGTTTTTGTACTGGTAACATGATGTCTTGATTATTGTAGCATTATAGTATAGTTCAAAGTCAGGTAGCTTTGTTCTTTTTGCTTAGGATTGTCTTGGCTATGTGGGCTCCTTATTGGTTCTATGTGAATTTTAAAATAGTTTTTTCTAAATCTGTGAAAATGTCAATGGTAGTTTAAAGGCAATAGCACTGAATCTATAAATTACTTTGAGCAGTATGGCCAATCTTTCTATCCATGAACATGGAATGTTTTTCCATTTGTTTCAGTCCTCGCTGATTTCCTTGAGCAGTGGTTTGTAGTTCTCCTAGAAGAGATCCTTCTCTTCCCTTGTTGGCTGTATTCCTAGGTATGTTATTCTCTTTGTAGCAATTTTGAATGGGGAGTTTATTCATGATTTGGCTCGCTGCTTGCCTGTTGTTGGTATGTAGGAATGCTAGCAATTTTTGCACATTGGTTTTGTATCCTGAGACTTTGCTGAAGTTGCTTATCAGTTTCAGGAGATTTTGGGTTGAGACAACGGGGTCTTCTAGATATACAATCATGTCTTCTGTAGAGACAATTTGACTTCCTCCTTTCCTAATTGAATACCCTTTATTTCTTTTCCTTGCCTGACTGCTCTGGTTAGATCTTCCAATACTATATTGAATAGGAGTGGTGAGAGAGGGCATCCTTGTCTAGTGCCAGATTTCAAGGGGAATGCTTCCAGTTTTTGCCCATTCAGTATGATATTGGCTGTTGGTTTGTCATAAATAGCTTTTATTATTTTGAGATACGTTCCATCAATACCTAGTTTATTGAGGGTTTTTAGCATAAAGGGCTGTTGAATTTTGTCACAGGCCTTCTCTGCATCAGCTGAGATAATCATGTGGTTTTTGCCTTTGGTTCTGTTTACGTGGTGAATTACGTTTATAGACTTGAGTATGTTGAACCAGCCTTGCATCCCCGGGATGAAGCCTACTTGATTGTGATGGATAAGCTTTTTGATGTGCTGTTGCTGTCGGTTTGCCAGTATTTTATTGAAGATTTTTGCATCTATGTTCATCATGGATATTGGCCTGAAGTTTTCTTTTCTTGCTGAGTCTCTGCCAGGTTTTGGTATCAGGATGATGTTGGTCTCATAAAATGATTTGGGAAGGATTCCCTCTTTTTGTATTGTTTGGAATAGTTTTAGAAGGAATGGTACCAGCTCCTCTTTGTTTGTCTGGTATAATTTGGCTGTGAATCCGTCTGGACCTGGACTTTTTTTGGGTAGTAGGCTCTTAATTGCTGCCTTAACTTCAGACCTTGTTATTGGTCTATTCAGGGTTTCGGCTTCTTCCTGGTTTAGGCTTGGGAGGATGCAAGTGTCCAGGAGTTCATCCATTTCTTCCAGGTTTACTAGTTTATGTGCATAGAGATGTTTGTAATAATCTCTGATGATGGTTTGTATTTCCATGGAATCTGTGGTGATAGCCCCTTTATCATTTTTTTATTGCATCTATTTGATTATTCTCTCTTTTCTTTTTATTAATCTGGCCAGTGGTCTATTTTGTTGATCTTTTCGAAAAACCAGCTCCTGGATTTATTGATTTTTTGAAGAGTTTTTTGTATTTCTATCTCCTTCAGTTCTGCTCTGATCTTAGTTATTTCTTGTCTTCTGCCAGGTTTTGAATTTTTTTGGTCTTGCTCCTCTAGCTCTTTCAATTTTGATGATAGGGTGTCAATTTTGGATCTTTCCTTCCTTCTCATGTGGGCATTTATTGCTATATATTTTCCTCTAGACACTGCTTTAAATGTGTCCCAGAGATTCTGGTATGTTGTGTCTTCATTCTTGTTGGTTTTGAAGAACATCTTTATTTCTGCCTTCATTTCATTGTTTATCCAGTCAACATTCAAGAGCCAGTTGTTCAGTTTCCATGAAGCTGTGTGGTTCTCAGTTAGTTTCTCAATTCTGAGTTCTAACTTGATCGCACTGTGGTCTGAGAGACTGTTTGTTATGATTTCCGTTCTTTTGCATTTGCTGAGGAGTGATTTACTTCCAATTATGTGGTCAATTTTAGAGCTGCAATCCTGAGCTGCTCCTAATCAGCCATCTTGGATCCATCCCATCTAATATTTCTTCTAAGGGAGATACAGTAGAAATAAATTCTTCCAGTCTTTATCAGATATTTCTTAATGTAACTAATAATTTGCCTTCGGTTTTGAAGTATAATATTTGTACATAGAATATTTTTTAACAGCATTATTGTGATTATACTATACATACTGTATAATTCACCCATTTAAAGTGTACATTTCAATGACAGTATAGTCAGAGTTGTGCAGCAATTACAATTAATTTTAGTATATTTTTAGATATAGAATTCTTGGTTGAAAGTCATTTTTTATTTCTTTCTTTCAGCACTTTTATTATGCTATTCCATTATCTTCTCGCTTCTATTATTTCTGATAAGTCAGCCATTAGTCATATTATTTTCTAGTATTTAATGATTTTTGTTTGCTCATTTCAAAATCATTCTGTTTATTTGGCTTTCTGTAATTGACTCTGATATGCCTAGGTGCAGATCTCTTTGTCTTTGTCCTTTTGGGGAGTTTTTGGGCTTCCTGAATCTGTAGACTAACCTTTTTCATCAAATGGGGGTTTTTGGTCATTTCTTCTTTTCTTTCTCTTTTCTTTTGGGCTCTCATGACATGTGTGTTGGTATGCTTGATGTTCT
This sequence comes from Ateles fusciceps, assembly GCA_036589455.1. NCBI lineage: Eukaryota > Metazoa > Chordata > Mammalia > Primates > Atelidae > Ateles > Ateles fusciceps. The sequence continues at coordinate 7,074,548 of JAZHEH010002565.1, forward strand.
CCCCAGGTATTGCTGAGGCTCTGGCTATTTTTCTTGAATCTTTTTCAAGATTCTGATCTTCAAAATAGGTCTTTTCTGTTCATGTATCTTTATGTTTACTGATTCTTCTGCCATCTGAAATCTGCTGTCAATCTCCCTTAGTATTTTAATTATTATTAAGTAAATAATTATTAAGTAAATATTTTAATTATTTAATATTTATTTTGATTATTATATTTTTTAACTCTAGAATTTCCACTTATTTCTTTTTTATAGTTTGTTTATTTACTGAGATTCCTGATTTGTCATTGTAATTATATTTTTTAACCATTTACATTTATACTATATGTGCATAGTTTCCTTCAATCTTTGAATATATTTATAATGCAAAGATTGAATTTTTTGAAGTTTTTTATCTAATAAAACCAAAATATAAGCCTACTCAAAGTTTCTATTTACTGCTTTTCTCCCGAGTATTTCACATTTTCCTATTTCTTTACCTCTTCTACTTTCGTTAAACATGATATTTTAAATGATATTCTGTAGCAAACTCTGGATTCTGTTTTTTTTCTGACTTACCCACTTCAGAGTTTTATTCTCCTCCCACCCCCCACACACTTTTCTCTCTGATCTTTCTTCTTCCTTTCTCTTTCTTTCTATAATTGATTGGATTTATTTGTAGAAGCTGTCTCCTCTGCAATGTGCAACCACTAATGTTTCTGTTAAAATTTTTAAAATTCTTATATTTTTACTTTTTAGTTTGGCTTCCTAGTATCACCTGCATAACTTAGTGGTTGGCCAACGACTGGTAACGATTGTGCTCAAACACCTTGAGCCCATAAAACCTACCTTCTACCGGTGGGTCTGTGTGTGATTTGAAGAAGACATCCAAAGTTTGTATAGTTTCCATATTTGCCCAGATTTTATTTTTCTGACAGTCTCTTGAGTTACTCCGTGTATACACACAGTCCTTAGTCAGTTGGAGATGTATGGAGAACTTATACAGCCCTCTATGGCTCTCTCACTTCGAGGGTCTCCCTATTACATTTCTGGCTGGTCTGCAAGCCTGCCACTCATCTCAACCAGGACTGCAACCTTAGACTAGAAAAGCTGCAATCTTGCTTCACTCATTTCTTATTGAGTTCACTGCTTTTACTGAAAACATTGCCAGACATGGGCTTTTGATTCAGCTCCAAAGCAAGTCCACCCTTTCTGGCAGCAAATCTGCTGGTTCTCACAGCCAACTCTACCCTGTTCTAACTACGGTGCCAATCAAGCTGGGCACAGAAGAAATGGAGGCAGCCCCCAGGCAAGAAGGCCATGGCCTCCTTCTATTTTTACCTGAAATTAGAGCAGCTTTTCATAAATAAATAGTTCTTTCTTTGTTGTTTGCCTTTGTTTAATTTCTAGAGCCCTGAAATGCTTGGGGCTTTTCTTTGACAATTTTGTCCAGTTTTGTAGCTGGCTTTTGAGCATAGAATATGCTGACTTCTTCCCTCAACCGTGGTCCAAAGTCCTACCTACCAATCCTTCATTGCTTATTCTATGGTGGCCTCTTTTTCTGCCATTTAGTTTGTGTTCTGGGAACAATTTTTGACCAACAATGCCTGATTAATGAGGTGTAAGAGATAGAGTTGAAACTGTCTCAAATAAAAAAAATAAGAGAATCATGCCACATTTGAAAATGCAAATTTTACATCTGTTTAAGCATCTTACTAGTTGTGTAGGACTAATAAATGGTCTAGAAAGAATGATAAAGCTTAGAAAGCAGTCAGCATGTTACTAATTGGGATTCACAATATATTTATTATGAAAGGCACCATAACATGGCAACCTATGCAGTTCTTTGGCACCTCATTCAATCTCTTGGCCTTAAGTATTATCTACATGTTAATGACTCCCAAATTTATATCATCAATCCACACCTCTCTCCTATACTTCAGACTCACATATCTCACAGCCAAGTTCAATATCCGCACTTAAGTGTGTAATAGACATTTCACACTCACCATGTCCAAGGCTGAAGTTATCTTGCCACCAACCTCTCTTCTTTAGCCCTGTCTATCTTTGATGATGGCAGCTCCATTCTTTTAGCACTAATTCTAAAAATGGTATAGTCTTCATTGACTTCTCTCTTTTCACACCCCACAACCAATCCAAAGCTGTGTCATTCAAAATATAACAAAGTTTCAAGGTACAAACAAAATTCAACCACTTTATCTATCTTTACTGATATATCGCCATAAATCCACTATCATGTCTTACCCGGACATAATAAACTCACTATCATATCTCACCTGGATTCTCACCGTAATATTCTTCTAACTGGTTTGCTTCTACCTTTGTTCTCCTACATTCTAACATAGCAGCCAGAGTAAAGTTGTTAAAGCATAAGTCATATATCAAAAACTCTCTTGTGCTCAAAACTCTGCAATGGCTTCCCATTTCACGCAGAGCGTAAGTCAAGGTCTTTGTAGCAGCCAATAAGGCCCTTCATGAACTTGTCCCACGATATCTTTGACCTCCTCTTATTCTATTTACTCTAGCAGTAGGTCCACACCAGCCATATTGACCTCCTGCTATTCATCAAAAACGTCAGGTTTGCCATTGCCTTAGGGCCCTTGCCATGTCTTTTCCTTCGGCTTCAAATGCTTTTCCCACAGATATGTGCATTTTTAATTCCTCATCCCCTTCAAGTCTGAATAATAATTAATTTCTCAATGAGGCTTATTCTAACCACCACTAATGTCCCTTCTATGTACTCACTATTTTGCACTTAACATCTTATTTATACCATATAATGTATTTGTTTATTATGTTTATTGTTTACTATCTCTCTCCTCCAGGATGAAAGATTCGTGAAGACAGGGATTTTTGTCTGCTTGTTCATGAATACATTTCAAGCACCAAGAGCAATGCCTGACACATACCAGTAAATGAATATGTGGTGAGTGAATAAATGTTTTCTTTAGCTTTTAAGACTAAACCAATAGTTGGTCTTAAAACTAGCTAGTAACCAAGTAGTAACCCCACCAGTTGAAGTATAATATAACAAGTATAACACTAAAAATTGCTTTCAAAGAAATGTACTTCATCATGGGTACTAGTGGCGAAAAGCAGTACAGTATGCTAGGGGACATGATAATGTAATGGTATTGGATAGGTTACTTTTAAGTGTTTGTAAGAAAGCTGCAATGATTAATGGTCTTTCACCTTACTTCAGAAGGAAACATGGCAGAGACTCATACTGTCTCTTCCTTGGTTTACTGCTGGACCCCATTTCTCAGCCCCTTGTATCTTTGATAGGGACATGAGGATAGTTTGGACAATGTTAGTTGAAAGGATGTGAACCACTTTTCTGGCTAACTTCTTAAATTTCTCTTGTGATTTTGTTTTCTTCCCTTGTCCCTTGGTTGGATGGAGACGATGCAGTGGAGGATTCAGAGGTCATAGAAGATGGTGGAGTCTCTAGATAGAAGGAAGCTGGGCCTCTAAATCACAAGGTGGAAGACCACTCACCAAACACTTTATTAGACAATGACATGAATGAGAACTAAAACCTTTATAGCTGCAACTCACTGATAGTTGGTGTTGATTGTTATGACAGCTAGTTTACCTAGTCCAACAGAGTCAATTCCTAATATGATCTCGGAAAGGTAGGATGAAGCCTTGAATATGCACAGTGGTGAAAATGACATATATTGGGTAGCAAGGAAAATTTAAATCTTTGGCAAAGTGGAATTGCCACCTCTAAAAACTGTTCTTTAAACTAAAATACTCCAATATATTAGCAATTCTTCTTTGAACTAAATAGATTGGTGCTTTTTGGACCTGAGCTGTGAAACTCTGCCCTAAGTTAGGATTCATCTTTAAATTCAAATAGCAGTGTCAGTAGGAAAGCAAGTTGGCTGTTTGTGCTTGGCACCACCTGGCTGCAGTTACGTCGCTCAGTACTAAACATGCTGGCTGCGTCAGAGTTGAGTACTGTCATTCTGATGAAGTGGGGGAGTGTGTTGCCCTGGTAGGAAGCCTTTTAAATTGAATGACAAGATTTTTCTTATTTGTTACATCCCCAGGCCATTGTCAAATCATATAATGCCAGCCCAGGAAAGTAATTACAGAACTGTTGTGAGGCTGTTAGCAGCTGCTTTTCATTTTTCCCCATTGTGACTGGGATGTGGTGGAGAAAAATTGGGATGACTAAGAACCACAACATAAACGCCACCCAATCTGCTGGCCAGTCACATATGGCACTTACTGTCGACCAAAGGGAAGAGAGCAGGCCCCTGAAAGGTCATTAGATGTAGGAGCTGAATATAATGAAGAATCTACAGCAAACTATCACAGACCAAGTTGTGAGGATAGGTGGATTCCATTTCCATTTATAAAAGCATTATAAAAATCATTGGCCACAAAGTCTAATTTCTAAAAATAAAATTCTGTGTTGATCTTATTAAGAAATCTCTCTTCCTCCTAGCTGCTACTTTTCTTTTTAGCACTTTCATTATTTTTTTATGTAAGAACTACAATGAACCTTTGGCTAACAACATGTTACTCAAAGTTTCCAACAATAAATTTAGATTCTTATTAAAAAGCAACTGCTAGGATATATGAAGGGGAAATTAACATTATTTAAAGCATTTAAATCTTACCATCTTACTTTAATTTGATTATTTGTAATAAGAACCTTATAAGCTGTCCATTACTTATTTTCAAAGTTAATTTATTTCCTAAAACTCCAGTTAGTGAAGAAAAAGCAGACATTTGATTAGCTGATTTAAAGTAAAAACAGGTATGTATTGTTTTAAAGTTATAACTGCTCAAAATTTAGTGGAAACTTCTTGAAATTCCTAACACTACTAAATACTGTGTTTCCAATCAGGTGACAATATAATTATGATGAACCTTAAGTGATTATTCATTGTTCATTTTCTTTGAATGAAATTGTTTAACTGGAAGCTAGCAAGTTATTATGTACACATATAATCCATTCTTGTTCTGAAAGTCATTGCTTTCCTTTCCTTGGCTACTGAGATACAGCAAATATATTTGCATGTCTTTTAAACATTGCAGCAGGCAGTTGCTTTCCTATACGCTAGGCAATATCCCTCAGAATTGGAACTCTTTTTTAAAAAATAATTTATTTGCAAATGATGAACGTGGTCAGATGCTTGAGATCCAGCAACATCCCAAATGAAAAAAATTAGAATTTGTGGTTAAGAGTGAGATTCAAAACCTGTCAGTACATATCACCAAGTAGAAATAAATTATGGCTTGTCAAAAATGACAGATTTCAGCAAGGTGCTTCCTTTTTACTTCGAGTAAGACCTTTTTCCACCTAGCAATTAACTTTATTCCCATTAATATTCAATAGCATTGACAAGGCTGACAGAGTAAAACTGAGTTTTATAAAACTAAAGACAGATTGATGGAGACTTACTACTTTGTCTAATAATTTCATCATTATATGTTAGATCTTAATAAATAAAGAACAAAGCTGTTGACTGTAGCATTGATTTGTTGTGCCAGGTAAAGGACTCAGATTTTCTGTGAATATTTTCTTTTTGTGATTCATAAATTTATTTTTGAAAATAAACAGTAATTTTGCCTAAAGGGTTGCAGAGGTGACAAAATAATACATTTACACTGTACCATAATACCCTTAGTACTGGCATCTGTTTCTTTAGATATTTCTTCGCAAGCTGTAAATAATAATTATGCCACACAGTTACATAAAATGAGCAACTGCACTTAAATTACCCTTTGATTATAGATTGAGAAAGCCTAAGAACAAGTATTTTCTTGTGGTTTGGTAGAAAAAGAGCAAAGGATTAACTAACAACCTAAAGAAACATAAAAACCAAACATTTTGGTCTTTCCTTTTTTATGATATAAAAAGAAAGACAACAGAGCAGGTTTCACAAAACTTCAAGATGTGTCAAAGATGATGTTGCTTAAAGATACAATATCTGCTGTTTTTGTATTTGTCATATTTCCCATACTTGATCTTAGCCAAAGGGCCGAGAAGCGATTATTTGTCATATTTCCTTAAAAATTAAAAATGAAGCATTGTACTTTTCAAGGATTATGGACACAGTTGTTGTTGTTTTTCTTTTCAAACAGGACACTTTGGCTGATTTAGGTTTTGCTTTGTCTTCCAGAACTTTGAGAAAAGAATTCTCACTGTTGGTGAGAAAGATGTGATATTTGCCTAACAAAATCAACTTGATTTTTTTTTCTTGAATTCTCTAAGTTGTTTTTTCCCTCTGCCAAGAAAAGTGACTCCTCACAGGTGAAAGTTTGCCATTTTTTCTTAAAGAGTTATTTTTCCATTAACATTATATAGCTCAGCAAATTTTTTTTTTTTGGCCGATAGCAATAATAGTGATTTTCTGATGTATTATTGACATGAAATTTTGCCACTTGCATTTATTTTCCATGCTATGACAACAAACTGTTCTGTGGTAGAAATGACACAATTTTAGTCTTCATCAAATTCATAGTTTCTGCAAAAGTCCTACTTTTCATAAGCGAAAATTCATGTAGTAAAAATGGAGTCATTTCATGCAGTTCCGACTTTGACCCTGAGCTCATGCACTGAGCAGCTCTCCTCTTTACTCCTCTATTTCTGTCAGTATTAAAGTCTGCAGATGGGTATGTCACACCTGAACACCCTGAGTACAGAAGGTGTAATTATAATAAAAGCTTTGGATTTGATTTCCCCGGCCCTTGAGTTTCTTCTTTTAACTACTTCTCTGATGCTCCACATCCCCTTCAATTATTATATCCTGTTAGCTCTGATCTCCTTTTTTCACACCAGTCTGCTTTTCTGATTTGAGCTTTATTTGACTCCACTGTTCTCTCTCAAACTTCCCTTCAAATTATCAATGCTAGTTCTTTCCTTCCTGTCTTGTTTTCTTGTTGATTATTCTATTTTCGAATCAATTTATGAACTTAGTCTTACTCTTCATGAATGAACACTTCTTAGAAAGAAGAGCAGTTATTTGAAGAACTGAAGTCAATCAAATATTTATTGAGAACTTACTATATGTTAACATTGTGGGAGAACACAGATACCTGATGTATTATCACTGCCGTTGATAATAACTAATGCTCATATAATATTAACTATGAATCAGGCATTGATCTGTGTGCTTTACAAATGTTAATGTACTTGGCCCTCCCAATATGCCCTATGCTTTAATATGCAGGTTTTATCATTATACAGGTAAGAAAGACCATACGATCAGAAGACTGCTGCCATTGAAAAGACAGCTTGTTATTCACAGTTCTCAAGAGAGAATATGCCATGCCATGGAGGGCCACACAGGGAAGCACCAGGGTTAGTCAAGAGGCAAACAGAGTGAGAGAAAAATGTGGGCAAGAGACTTTATTGTGGTTCCATTGGGAAGAAACAAGTGAGGCAAGGTAAGCAGGCCAAGGATTAGTCTGAATGATTTCAACAGGCTCTGGGATGCAGTGGCTGTCTAGAGTTGCCTGATACCTGGTCCTGGTATCATTAGGGCAGGGGAACATTGGCCCAGAGTGAAGATCTTGATAGAGGAGGTGGGAACGGGTGTGGGCTTTGGACTGGTTAGCTTGCATGTGACAGTTGTGCTAATAGGCAAGTTGTTTACTATCTCTGGGAATTGGCTAGCTCTAGGAAAGAATACTCCTAGAATCAGTAAGATCCCAGATAACAAAACAGAATAAAAAGACATACTTACTATATCTTAGAGACAGGGTACTATTATTGTCTCCACTTTATAAAGTGGCAGATTAAGGCAAAGAGTTAAATGACTTTCCCAAAGCCACATAGCTAGTAGGGGTTTGAGTCCAGATTCAGAAGTAATAGGTCTGGCTCCAGAGTTCATATTCTTAGTTCCATGTCTTGTTGCTTCACTAAGGAACTTGGCTTTTCATAGGGGAAGTAAAAATATGCAATATATATGTGATATCATTTAAGTGCAGAAAGAAAAGTAAAAGGTGGCTTCAGAATTCAGAGGTGGGAGACATCAGATGGAAAATCAGGCAAAAATTTAGGAAAGAAGCCATAATTGAGCGTGTATTTAAAGGATGCCAGAGATTCCTATGGAAAGGCAGAAGTCATTGCAAGCAAAGGGAATTGCTTAAACACAGTTGTAAAGACTTGAAATCAGTGAATGTGATTAAGTTGCTGCACACTATCCATATAGCCTAATGGCATACGCAAAGCTCAAAGGAAATGATATTGAGAAAGTTATTTAAAATCAGGTTTAAGAAAGTCATGAATAAAAGGCTGAGGAATTTGAGCTGATCTATATCACAGGTCTTTGAGTAGGAAGGGTTACATGACCACATGTGCGTTTCAGGTGTTAACCTGAATTTAGTGGAAGAAGTATTGGAAAGAGAAGAAGCAGAAGGTGAAAACATCAATTAGGATGTTACAGAAATAACTCAAGTTATTGAAATAACTCAAATTAAACTTAAGGATAACATCAAGGAGTATTAAGAGCTTGATTCCAAAACCATTGTAGAGATAGAATTAAAAGTATTCTATATTGAAACTCTGTCATACAAACCAATGATTGAAGGAATTGGAAATTTTACTATGCAGAAGAGAAAATAAAGGGATAGACTCTCCTAGATGCTGAGCTAGGCCAGACCTCAGAGAATAAAACATGGACAGAGCTCAAGAATGCTTGCACTCCATCAGTTCAGTTCAGAAGCTGATAATAACTAGTGCAAAGAAGCTTCAGCTCCACTATGGTTCAGCATGGCACTGTTATTGGAATAAAAAAAGTAATTTTAATAAAATAATATGTATTTCAATATGTAAATGCTCAGACAAAGCTATCTCAGGAGACCTGATGATACAGACAGATGCTTGCACATATTTATAATGAATACATCTGGATTTAAGAGAGTTAACATCAATACGCCTCAATACAAGAAGTTCAGGAAGATGAAAGAGTAGATATCTAGGTGGTCACTAAATAAAACTAAGTCCTAACAGAATAGAATTATTTGTCTATAAGAAAAAAAAGAAATAATCTTAATTGAAATAAGAATAACATGCCAAGACAAACTACAGACTTTGGAAACAGAGAAAATGATGAAGTACGATATTAGCACGAATGAGTTGGGCCTTATTTATAAGTGCAGTGTCAAAATAATTCCCAATATTATGATGAGATAGTGACAAAGTATCTCTGAAAACATATCTCCTGCCTTAAAATTCCTCCACATGTTGAGGCTCACAATCAGTCTCTGGCACTTAGAAAGACCCAGGAGACCTTATTTTTTGATAATCTATATGGGAGGGAGGTTGTATTGTAAAAATAAGTAGTAATACAAGAAACCACAGGAACGTTGTGACAGAGATGGAATTTATATCAATACTGAGAAAAAAGGCCACTCTCAAAATGAATAATTTCCATATATAACTTACATAATCTAGATTTCTCATTATTATTATCCATAAAAACTTAAAAGCATATGTAATGGCAAGAATATGAAATATAAATCTTTATTAATAAAATTCAATTAGATCCCAACATCTTGTATATATAATAATATTATTTCTAAGTCTAGTAACAGTCTTAGGTTTCCTTTATTATCTGTCTGTACGTGGCAGCTATATGTGCCAACTAGCACTGGTATGTTATATTGGTGACTCAATTATAATGAGGGGCATTGTTTTGCTAATGTGATTTTCTGAAATGTTAAACAAGTCTCAGAAAACATAGTGCAATATTCCTTTGATTTAAACAGTATTGCATTGCTGAAAGTTTTAGTTTATACCCATGAAGAAAAAAATCTTGTTGTTATGTAAATTATTTTTTAGATTCTCAGATAATTGCAACTTTTCCCCCACTACATGAATGTTGATAGAATATTTGAAAATCATGCAGCATAATTATCTATTGGGTAAAACTATCACATTCATCACAGGATACCTAGCATCTCTGTCCAGATCTACCTTCTAAATAACAGCATCATCCTGCAATTAGTATGAAAAATAAAAATGATCACATATTTTAAAAATTATTTGTGGAAAAAAAACTACTACTTTAAGTATTGATGCTCAATACAAGGGAGATCCCTGCCATATGACATGATCAAGAATATGCTAAGATGTTTTAGCAGAGAAATGATAGAAAGATTTCAAGTATTGGGTGACTGGTTGGACTAGTTCAAAGTTGAAAAACCAAATGCCTCCAGGCATAAGGCAGGTATAAGGCTGGGCCAAGAGGAAGACAATAGGGAGTTACGTGGTCTGTGACCAGTTGTCCCAGCACCACTTGTTGAAAGATTATTTTTTCCTCATTGAATTGTCTTGGCACCTTGTCAAAAATCAATTGACAGTAAATGTGAGGGATTATTTCTGAACTCTCAGTTCTATTCCATTTATCTATGTCATCTTTACACCAGTACCACACTATCTCGATTACTGTAGCTATGTAGTAACTTTCGAAATCAATTAATGTGAACCTTTCACCTTTTTTTCCCTTTATTAAGATTGTCTTGGTTATTCTGGGTAACTTGAATTTCTACATAAATTTTAGGATCAGCTTGTTCATTTCTACAAAGAGGCCGGCTGACTTTTGCACTGAGTTTGTAGATTAATTTCAGGAGCATTGCTATCTTAACAATATTGTGTTCTGATCCACAAACATAGGATGTCTTTCTATTTGTTTACATCTTCTTAAATTTCTTTCAACAATGTTTTTAGTTTTCAAGTTGTATGTCTTATAATTATTTGTTAAATTTATTCATAAGCATTTTATTCTTTTCAATCTGGTTGTCGTTTATTTCATGTTCTTGCCAGTTGCCCTGGCTGGGTCGAATTAGCTTTTAAAACTTATCTGTCAGCCAGGCATGGTGGCTCATGCCTGCAATCCCAGCAGTTTGGGAGGCTGAGGTGGGTGGATCATGAGGTCAGGAGTTCAAGACCAGCCTGGCCAACATGGCAAAAACCCTGGCTCTACTAAAAATACAAAAATTAGCTGGGCGTGGTGGCGGACACCTGTAATCCCAGCTACTTGGGAGACTGAGGCCGGAGAGTCGTTTGAACCCAGGAGGTGGAGGTTGCAGCAAGCTGAGATCGCACCATTGCACTCCAACCTCGGCAACAGGGCAAGACTCTGTCTCACACAAACAAACAAACAAAAATGTATCTGTCTTACATCCCATTTTTCTTACTCATTATTTATTTCCCTGGTTCAATGAAACAAATCACCTAGCTTTCTCTTTCAGCACTTTCCATCTCCTATAATCTTTTGGATCTTTTGTAACTTAATTCTTCAATAAAAACATCCCTAATTAACACTATGTCACTATTCCAGAGATTCTTTCTATAATCTCCACCACTCTGACACGTCCATAATTATAGTGTAAATTGCCATTTATCCCATTACTGTCTATTATCTGGAACACATATTCTCATAATGTCTCATATTAAATTGTAAGCTCCTTTGAATAGGGTCAAAGTTGAAAAATGAAACGCTTACAGGCACAAGGTAGTGTGTTTTTTACTTTGTTTTCTACTTTTATAAAAAATCCTAAGAGTCCTGAGCACAAAAGTCTGGCTCAAAAATGTTTTCCATTTGCTTTTCTTTTTTAACAGACAAGTAGTTCAATGAGATGAGAAGAGCACTACCTTGTCTTGAATCCTGGCTTTGCCACTTAACCCCCAAACCTAAAATGCAATTAAAAAAAAAATGCTACATAATATTGAATAATTAATTTACATCTGAGTCTCCATCTGTAAAGTAAGAATAACAATGTCTAACTTGATGAATTATAATAAAGATGAGAAATTGGCAAGTAAAACATATACTCTATGGCAGGCTTTGGTAAATGACATTGTGATGGTTAATATTGAGTGTAAACTTGATTGGATTGAAGGATACAAAGTATTGTTCCTGGCTGTATCTCTAAGGGCATTGGCAAAGAAGATTAACATTTGATTTAATGGACTGGGAGAGGCAGACCCACCCTTAATCTGGATGGGCACAATCTAATTGTCAGAAGTGTTTGAACCAGAACAACTCCATCTTGAATAAGAGCTGGGTAAAATAAGGCTGAGACCTACTGGGCTGCATTCCCAGACAGTTAAGGCATTCTAAATCACAGGATGAGACAGGAGGTCAGCAAAAAATACAGGTCATAAAGACCTTGCTAATAAAATAGTTTGCAATAAAGAAGCCAGCTAAAACCCACCAAAACCAAGATGTCCATGAGAGTGACCTCTGGTCGTCTCCTCACTGCTACAGTAACACCAGCACCATGACCGTTTACAAAAGCCATGGCAACATCAGAAAGTTACCCTATGTGGTCTAAAAAGGGGAGGTATGTATGATTTATCCCTTGTTTAGCATATCATCAAGAAACAACCATAAAAATGGGCAACCAGCAGTCCTTGAAACTGCTCTGTCTATGGAGTAGCCATTCTTTTATTCCTTTACTTTCCTAATGAACTTGTTTTCGCTTTTTTCTATGGACTTACCCTATATTTTTTCTTGCATGAGATCCAAGAACACTCTCTTGGGATCTGAATCAGGATTCCTTTCTGTAACATCTTTCTGGCAACCACAGAAGGGACAATACTAAGGAAACCCCCCAACCAAAGGCTAACTTTGGGTAAGTGGTGGAGTCTGGTAACATCTTTCTGGTGAATCCTGAAGGGATGATACTGAGGTGATCTCCCAACACAAAGGAAATAGACTGCAGCACTGATTGGACAACTTTGGGTAAGAGGGGTGCATATACCTGGGTAAAGGATGGGACTGGGTTAGAGGCCCAACTTAGGAGAGTCAGAGTCTCTCCTAAGACAGTGTGGGTGAGAGGCCTCTCTTAATAAAAGGCAAGGACGCTTGACCAACCTTTTGTTAGAGGTCCAACTTAGGAGGGTTGGAGATCCTTCTAAGATTTAGGGGGTTATAAGTCCCTCTCTGTAAAGTCACTCTCGGGTAAAGTCTCTTTTGGCTAAGAACTATGGGATATTAATTGCTATTCTCTTTTTTTTTTCCATATGTTATTGGGGTTCAGGTGGTGTTTGGTTACATGAGTAAGTTCTTTAGTGGTGATCTCAGATTTTGGTGCACCCATCACCCAAAGAGTATACACTGCACCATATTTGTAGTCTTTTATCCCTTGTCCCACCCACCCTTTTCCCCAAGTCCCTAAAGTCCATTGTCTCATTTTTATGCCTTTGAGTACTCATTGCTTAGCTTCCATTTATCAGTGAGAACACAGGATGTATGGTTTTCCATTCCCAAGTTACTTAAATTAGAATAATAGTCTCCAATATCATTCAGGTTTCTGTAAATGCCATTAATTCATTCCTTTTATGAGTGGGTTCCACAGTTTTGCAATTGCAAATTGTGCTGCTATAAAGATGTGTGTACAAATATCATTTTTGTATAATGACTTCTTTTCCTCTGGGTAGATACCCAGCAACAGGAATGCTGGATCAAATGGTAGTTCTACTTTTAGTTCTTTAAGGAATCTCCACACTGTTTTCCATAGTGGCTGTAATAGCTTGTATTACCACCAGCACTGTAGAAATGTTTCCCGATCACCATATTTATGCCGACATCTACTGTTTTTTGATTTTTTTATTATGATCATCTTGCAGGAGTAAGGTGGTATCACATTGTGGTTTTGATTTGCATTTCCCTGATCATCAGTAATGTTGAACATTGTTTATATGTTTTTTGGACATTTGTATATTGTCTTTTGAGAATTGTCTTTAGCCCACTTTTTGATGGGATTGTTTTTTGTTTTTTTGTTTTGTTTTGTTTTGTTTTTGCTAATTTCTTTGAGTTTTTTTTTATAGATTCTAGGTATCAGTCCTTTGTCAGGTGTATAGATTGTGACGATTTTCTCAAACTCTGTGGGTTGTCTGTTTACTGTCCTGACTGTTCCTCTACTAAAAACAAAAAAGGCCATAACCAAAAAAGAAAAGTACAGACCAACATCCCCCGATGAACATAGATGCCAAAATTCTTAACAAAACACTAGCTAACTGAATTCAACAACATATCAAAAAGATGATTCACTATGATCAAGTGGGTTTCATACCAGGGACACAGGGATGGTTTAACATATGCAAGTCAATAAATGTGATACACCACATAAACATAAGTAAAAACAAAAATCACACGATTATCTCAATAGATGCAGGAAAAAAAACAGACAAAATCCAGCATCACTTTATGATTATAACTGACAGCAAAATAAGTATACAAGGGACATAACTCAATGTAATAAAATCCATCTATGACAAACCCACAACCAGTATATTACTGAATGGGGGAAAAGTTGAAAGCATTCCTCTGAGAACTCAAAAAAGACAACAATGCCCACTCTCACCACTCCTCTTCAACATAGTACTGCAAGTTCTAGCCTGAGCAATCAGACAAAAGAAAGAAATAAAGGGCATCCAAATCAGTAAAGAGGAAGTCAAACTGTCACTGTTTGCTGATGACATGATCATTTACAACAAAAACCTTCAAGACTCCTCCAGAAAGCTCCTAGAACTGATAAAATAATTCAGCAAAGTTTTTGGATACAAGATTAATGTACAAAAATCATAGCTCTTCTATATATGGAGAATCAAAGTGGAGAATCAAATTAAGAACTCAACCCCTTTTACAATAGCTGCCAAAAAATAAATAAATGAATGAAAATAAAATACTTAGGAATATACCTAACCAAGGAGGCGAAAGACCTCTACAAGGGAAACTACAAAACACTGCTGAAAGAAATTATAGACAACACAAACAAATGGAAACACATCCTATGCTCATGGATAGGTAGAATCTATATTGTGAAAAATGACCATACCACCAAAAGCAATCTACAAATTCAATGTAATTCCCATCAAAATACCAGCACCATTCTTCACAGAATTAGAAAAACAAATCTAAACTTCATATGGAACCAAAAGAAAGCCCACATAGCCAATGGAAGACTAAGCAAAAAAAAAAAAAAAAAAAAAAACAAATCTGGAGGCATCACACTACCTGATTTCAAACTATACTATAAGGCCATAGTCACCAAAACAGCATGGCATTGGTATAAAAATAGGCACATAGACCAATGGAGTAGAATAGAGAACCCAGAAATAAACCCAAATATGTATATCCAACTGATCTTTGACAAAGCAAACCAAAACATAAGTGGGGGAAAGGACACCCTTTTCAACAAATGGCTGGGATAATTGACTAGCCACATGTAGGAGAATGAAACTGGATTATCTCTCACCTTATATAAAAATTAACTCGAGATGGATTAAGGACTTAAATCTAAGACCTGAAACTATAAAAATTCTAGAAGATAACGTTGGAAAACCCCTTCTAGACATTGGCTTAGGTAAACGTCTAGAAGAACATGACATTTGAACCCAAAAACATGATCAAGAACCCAAAAGCAAATGCAATAAAAACAAAGATAAATAGTTGGGACTTAATTAAATTGTTATTCTCTTTGAACGAATCTGCCTTGCACTCTGCTGACAGCTGTGGGTGACAGAATTAGGCATGTACAGGATCATGGTATGTAGGGAGCTTTTTCCTCATCAAAAAGGGGAAACTTGAATGCTGACGGGGCTGCTGGAAAAAATCCCTTCACTATCAACAAGCAGCCACCTGAACTTTTTAGTGTACCTGCAATGGGTGGGTCTTTCTCCGGCATCTCTGAGCACCTCACCTTCCCCACTGTGCCTCAGGCAATGGTTTCTTCTCCCTCTCTCTCTGTGTGCAAACTGGTTGAATGGTAAAAATCACTATTTATCTACTCTGCAATATTTTAATTAATTGGAAAAAGGATTTGTGAAGCTAGTCTTAAGCTACAGCAAATCTGTTATACTTCATTCTATTGTATTAGTCCATTTTCACATTGCTGATAAAGACATACTTGAGACCGGGGGGGGGGGGGAAATGTTTAATTGGACTTACAGTTCCACATGGCTGGGGGAGGCCTCAGAATCATGGTCGGAGGCAAAGGGCACTTCTTACGTCGTGGCAGCAAGAGAAAATGAAGTAGAAGCAAAAGCAGAAACCCATGATAAACCCATCATATCTCATGAGACTTATTCCCTATCACGAGAATAGCATGCTTACCTCCCCCGGGTCCCTCCCACAACATATAAGAATTCTGGGAGATACAATTCAAGTTCATATGTGAATGGAGACACAGCCAAACAATATTATTCTGCCCCTGCCCCCTCCAACCTTATGTCCTCACATTTCAAAACCAATCATGTCTTCCCAACAGGCCCACAAAGGCTTAACTCATTTCAGCAGTAACCCAAAAGTTCCTTTGCCTATGAGCCTTTAAAATAAAAAACAAGTTAGTTACTTCCTAGGTACAATAGGGGTACAGGTATTGGGTAAATACAGTCATTCCAAAAGGGAGAAATTGGCCAAAACAAAGGTGTTAAAGGGCCCATGCAAGTCCAAAATCCAGCAGGGCAGCCAAATTTTAAAGCTCCAAAATGATCTCCTTTGACTCCAGGTCTCACATCCAGGTCAAGCTGATGGAAGAAGTGGGTTCCCATGGTGTAGGGCAGCTTTGACCCTGTGGCTTTGCAGGGTATAGCCTCCCTCCTGGCTGCTTTCATGAGCTGGTATTGAGTGTCTGTGGCTTTTCCAGGCACACAGTGCAAGCTGTTGGTGGATCTACATTTCTAGGGACTGGAAGATGGTGGCCCTCTTCTCACAGCTTAACTAGGCAGTGCTCCAGTAGGGACTCTGTGTCGGGGTTCTAGCCCCATATTTCCCTTCCGCACTCCTGTCTCTATGAGGGACGCACCCCTGCAGCAAACTTTCCATACATCTTTTGAAATCTGAGGTTCTCAAACCGCAATTCTTGACTTCTGTGCACCCACAGGCTCAACAGTATGTGGAAGCTGCCAAGGCTTGGGGTTTCCACCCTCCGAAGTCATGGCCTGAGCTCTATGTTGGCCCATTTCAGCCATGGCTGGAGCAGCTGGGACACATGGCACCAAGTTCCTAGGTGGCACACAGAATGTGGACCCTGGGTCCAGCCCACAAAACAACTTTTTCTTCGTGGGCCTCTGGCCTGTGATGGCAGAGGCTGCCATGAAGGTCTCTGACATGGCCTGTAGATATATTCCCCCATGGTCTTGGGGATTAACATTAGGCTCCTTGTTACTTGTGCAAATTTCTGCAGCCGTCTCGAATTTCTCGTCAAGAAAATGCGTTTTTCTTTTCTACTGCATCATCAGGCTGCAAATTTTCTGAACTTTTATGTTCTGCTTCCCTTTTAAAATGGAATACTTTAACAGCACTCGTCACATTTTAAATGCTTTGTTGCTTAGAAATTTCTTCTGCTAGATACCCTAAATCATCTCTCTCAAATTAAAAGTTCAACAAAGTTCTAGGGCAGGGGCAAAATGCTGCCAGTCTCTTTGCTAAAACATAACAAGAGTCACCTTTGCTCCAGTTCCCAACAAGTTCCTCATCTCCATCTGAGACCACCTCAGTTTGGAATTTACTGTTCATATCACTGTCAGCATTTTTGTCAAAGCCATTCAACAAGTCTCTAGGAGGTTCCAACTTGCCCACATTTTCCTGCCTTCTTCTGAGCCCTGCAAATTGTTCCAAGTGTTCAAACAGGGTAACTGCCTTTCACAATTTTGGGTATGTTTTCAGCAACACCCCACTCTACTGGTACCAATTTACTGCATTAGTTCATTTTCACACTGCTGATAAAGACATAACCGAGACTGGGAAGAAAAGGAGGTTTAATTGGACTTATAGCTCCACATGGCTCGAGAGGCCTCAGAATCATGGCAGAAGGTGAAAGGCACTTCTTACATCATAGCAGCAAGAGAAAATGGAGAAGCAGCAAAAGCAGAAACTCTTGACAAACCCATCATATCTCAGGAGACTTATTCACTATCACTAGACTAGCACAGGAAGACCGGCCCCCAGGATTCAATTACCTTCCCCTAGGTCCCTCCCACAACACGTGCGAATTCAAGTTCAGATTTGAATGAGGACACATCCCTATTTTGGTCCTCCAGTTAAAGTAAGGGCTTATGGAGGTCAGGTAATTAATGGAGTTTTAGCTCAGGTTTGACTGACAGTGGATCCAGTGGGTCCCTGAACTCATCCTGTGATCATTTCCCCCAGTGCCAGAATGCATAATTGGCATAAACACACTTAGCAGCAGCTGGTAGAATCCCCACATTGGCTCTCTGACTGGTAGGGTGAGGGCTGCTATGGTGGAAAAGGCCAAATGGAAGCCATTAGAGCTGCCTGTACCTAGAATAATAGTAAGTCAAAAACAATATTGCACCCCTGGAGGGACTGCAGAGATTAGCACCACCATCAAAGACTTGAAAGATAAAGGGGTGGTGATTCCCACCACATCCCCATTCAACTCTCCCATTTGGCCTGTGCAGAACAGAGATGAATCTTGGGAGAATGACAGTGGATTACTGTAAGCTTAACCAAGTGGTGACTCCAGTTGCAGCTGCTGTACCAGATGTGATTTTATTGCTTGAGCAAATTAACACATCTCCTGGTACCTAGTAGGCAGCCATTGATTTGGCAAATACCTTTTTCTTCATTCCTGTCCATAAGGCCCACCAGAAGCAATTTTCCTTCAGCTTGCAAGACCAGCAATATACCTTCACTGTCATACCTCAGGGGTATATCTGCTCTCCAGCTTTGTGTCATAATCTTGTTCAGAGAGATCTTGATCGCCTTTTGCTTCTCCAAGTTATCACACTGTTCCATTACATTGATGACATTATGCTGATTAGATCCAATGAGCAAAAAGTAGTAAACACATTGGACTTATTGGTGAGAGATTTGCATGCCAGGAGATGGAAAATAAATCCAGCTAAAATTCAGGGGCCTTCTACCTCAGTAAAATTTCTGGGGGTTCAGTGGTGTGGAGCCTGTTGAGATATTCCTTCTAAGGTGAAGGATAGGTTGTTGCATTTGGCCCCTCCTACAACCAAGAAAGAGGAACGATGCCTAGTGGGCCTATTTGGATTTTGGAGGTAACACATTCTTCATTTGGGTATGTTACTCTGGCCCATTTATTGAGTGACTAGAAAGGCTTGAGTGGGGTCAAGAACAAAAGAAGGCTCTGCAACAGGGCCAGGCTGCTGGGAAAGCTGCTCTGTCACTGGGCCACATGACCTAGCAGATCCAATGGAGTTTGAGGTGTCAGTAGTAGATAGGGATGCTGTTTGGAGCCTTGGTAGGCCTTCATAGGTGAATCACAGTAGAGGCTTCTAGGATTTTGGAGCAAGGCCCTGCCATCTTCTGCAGATAACTACTCTCCTTTTAAGAGATGACTCTTGGCCTGTTACTGGGTTTTGGTAGATAATGAATGTTTGACTATGGGTCAACAAGTCACCATACAACCTTAACTGCCTATCATAAACTGTGTGCTTTCTGACCCATCTAGCCATGAAGTGGGGCATGCACAGCAGCATTCCAGCATCAAATGGAAGTGGTATATGTGTGATCAGGCTGGAGCAGGTCTAGAGGGTACAAGTAAGTTACATGAGGAAGCGGCTCAAATGCCCCTGGTCCCCACTCCTGTCACCCTGCCTTCTTTCCCCCAGCCTGTACCAATGGCCTCATGGGGAATTCCTTATGATCAGACGACAGAGGAGGAGAAGACAAGGGCCTGGTTTACAGATGATTCTGCATGATACACAGGCACCACCTGAAAGTGGACAGCTACAGCATTACAGCCCCTTTCTAGGACATTCCTGAAGGACAGTGGTGAAGAGAAATCTTCCCAGTGGGCAGAACTTAGAGCAGTGCACCTAGCTGTGCACTTTGCTTGGAAGGAGAAATAGCCAGATGTGTGATTATATACTGATTCATGGGCTGTATTCAGTGGTTTGGCTGGAAGGTCAGGGACTTGGAAGAAGCATAATTGGATAATTGGTGACAAAGAAATTTGGGGTAGAGGTATGTGGATGGACCTCTTTGAGTGGTCAACAACTGAAGACATTTGTATCTTATGTGAGTGGTCACCAAAGGGTGAGTTCAGCAAAGGAGGATTTTAATAATCAAGTGGATAGAATGACTCATTGTGTGGACACCACTCAGCCTCTTTCCCAAGCCACCCCCTGTCATCACCCAATGGGCCCATGAACAAACTGGCCATGGTAGTAGGAATGGAGGTTATGCATGGGCTCAGCAACATGGATTTCCACACTCTAAAGCTGACCTGGCTACGGCCACCGCTGAATGCCCAATTTGCCAGCAGCAGAAACCAACACCTCAATATGTCCTCGATATGGCACAATTCCTTGGGGTGTTCAGCCAGCTACTTGGTGGCAGGTTAATTATACTGGACCTCTTCCATCACGGAAAGGGCAGCTGTTTGTCCTCATCGGAATAAACACTTACTCTGGATATGTGTTTGTATATCTTGCAAGCAATGTTTCTGCCAAGACTACCATTCGTGGACTCATGGAAGGCCTATCCACTACATTGCCTCTGACCAAGGCACTCACTTTACAGCTAAAGAAGTGCAGCAGTGGACTCATGCTCATGGAATTCACTGGTCTTACCATGTTCCCCATCATCCTGAAGCAGCTGGATTGGGAGAATTGTGAAATGGCCTTTTGAAGTCACAACTACAATGCCAACTAGGTGACAATATTTTGCAGGGCTGGGCCAGAGTTCTCCAGAAGGCTGTGTATGCTCTCAATCAGTGTCCAGTATATGGTACTGTTTCTCAAATAAGATTCACCAGTCCAGGAATCAAGGGGTGGAAGTGGAAGTGGCACTACTCATCATCACCTCTTGACCCACAGGCAAAATTTTTCTTCCTGTTCCTGCAACATTAAGTTCTGCTGGCCTAGAGGTCTTAGCTCCAGAGGGAGGAATGCTACCACCAGGAGACACAATAATGATTCCATTAAACTTGAAGCTAAGATTGCCACCTGGACACTTTCAGCTCCTCCTACCTCTAAGTCAACAGGCTAAGAAGGGAGTTAGAGTGTTGGCTGGAGTGACTGACCCAGAATATCAAGATGAAATCAGTCTACTACTCCACAATGGAGGTAAGAAAGAGCATGCATAGAATTCAGGAGATCCTTTAGGGTGTCTCTTAGTATTACCATGGTGTGTGATTAAGGTCAATGGGAAACTACAACAACCCAATTCAGGCAGGATTACAAATGGACCAGACCTTTCAGGAATAAAGGTTTGGGTCACTCCACCAGCTAAAAAAAACCATAACCTGCTGAGGTGCTTGCTGAATGCAAAGGCAATACAAAATGAATGGTAGAATAAGGTAGTCATCAGTACCAGCTATGACCACGTGACCAGGTGCAAAAAGAGGACTGTAATTGTCATAAATATTTCCTACTTATTTTGTTAAGAATATATTTGTGCACCTACACACTTGTACTAATAGCTTCATTTTATTTCCTTTCTTTTTCCTTTACCATGTGATATAAGATTTATTGACTTTATATTAGCATTTAAATGTTGTTAACTTTATGAAATAGCATTTAGGTTAAGGATTAGTGTGCTTCCATTTGTACAAAGGATAGCTGTATTATGTTAGGCATAATTATAACCTTAATATTGTCTTTATTTGAAGATTATGTATAATTTCAGGAGATGTACATGGGTTCAACTTGACAAGGGGTGGACTTGCGGTGGTTAATACTGATTGTCAACTTGATTGGATTGAAGGATGCAAACTATTGTTCCTGGGTATGTCTTTAAGGGTGTTGTCAAAAGAGATTAACATTTGAGTCAGTGGAATGGGAGAGACAGACCAACCCTCAATCAGGTAGGTACCATCTAATCAGCTGCCAGCACAGCTAGAATATAGCAAGAAGTTGGGAGGACTTGACTTGCTAAGTCTTCAGGCCTTCATGTTTCTCCCATGCTGGATGCTTCCTGCCCTTGAATATCTGATTCCAAGTTCCTCAGCTTTTGGACTCGGACTTACACAAGTGCTTTTCCAGGGTCTCTCGGGCCTTTGACCACAGACTGAAGGCTGCACTGTTGGCGTCTCTACTTTTGAGGTTTTGGGACTCGGACTGATACACCACTGGCTTCCTTGCTCCTTAACTTGCAGACAGCGTATTGTGGGACTTTACCTTTTGATCGTGTGAGTCAATTCTCCTAATAAACTCTCCCTTTTATAAACATATATTCTATTAGTTCTGTCCCTTTAGAGAACCTTGACTAATACAGGCAATAACATTCAGTCTTTATAAAAGCAATGTGGCAATTAATAAAAACCTAAGCTTAGAGTTTTTCTTTTAAAAATAAACAAAGAGGCCGGATGCGGTGGCTCACGACTGTAATCCCAGAACTTTGGGAGGCCGAGGCGGGCAGATCACGAGGTCAAGAGATCAAGACCATCCTGGCCAACATGGTGAAACCCTGTCTCTATTAAAAATGCAAAAATTAGCCAGGCATGGTGGCATGCGCCTGTGGTCCCAGCTTCTTGGGAGGCTAAGGCGGAAGAATCGCTTGAACCCAGGAGGCGGAGGTTGCAGTGAGATCACATTTCCCCACTGCACTTCAGCCTGGCAACAGAGCAAGACGCCATCTCAAAATAAATAAATAAATAAAATAAAATAAAGAAAATAGGAAAATTGAAATTTAAAACAGTTATGGAAACTAGGATTCTGATTATTTTATTTCCATGTCATATCTAGGGCTTCTCCATCAGTGCCATATTCTCCTTGGAACTCTTCATCATTTATTTCAAAGCGAATATAGAGCATGAAACAGAAAGTGTGACATCTTCCCCCATCTTCTTATAAGGTTTCTGGCATCTTATATTGCAAAACAGACTGACAAACAACATCAAGAGAAAATGTACTGAAAGTCAATGTTTACTGTCATATACAGCAAAGTTCAAAGGGCTCTACTCCAAGTTATTGATTCATTTGAAATGAAATGGGAAACTTTGGAAGCTACATTTATTATACTAGTTTTGTATTTTGTACTAGTTAACCAGAGAAAAATAATGCAAAATGTTGTATATTGCTTGATTTTTTTCTGTTCTACAAATAACTAAAATAATTCTTTGTAAATGTTTTTAAAAATATTTTTTAAAATTCTAACAACCAGTCAAATCTAATTAGAGAAAAGATTAAGTAAGAAGCAATATTTCCTCTTCTTGAGCTTTATTAAAGCATATATTCCTTAACTATAACCATATTTGACAAGGAAATATTTATTTTAAATAAGTATATCACATTCTAGATAGAGCAAGGCAACAGATGTATCAGAGTGAATTAAAAAGTTGCACATTCTTGGGCTTGCCAGGGGGAAGCCCAAGAATGTACAACTTTTGGCTTTACCCTCTGTGAGTAATGGAATAATTTCTAGTCTTTACAGAGATTTTTTTTTTAAAGCCACAAAGGTCTGAAAGGTTATTTCATATGTATCTAGGAAATTATGTGTATCTTCATAGAGTCTAGCCAGGAAACAGAAACCACCTGAGTAGTTAAAGAGACTTTAATGCAGAAAATTGATTCCCTAGGTGATGAAAGAGCTGAGAAACCAAACAGAGGACAGTGGGCCAATATAAAGATTCATAGCAGCAAGAAGCCACCCTGACCCATGACTGAGGGGATAAAGAATGAACGCAGTGTTACTGGCACTAGGGGAAGCTGGAACCATAACTGGTTTGCCTGCCAAGAGCTGAATTCATAAAGCTTTTGGAAGGCAGGGGAAGAAGAGAGATACCCCAGCTTCTTCCTCCCCACCACCTTCTCCATAATCTATTTGAAGCCACTGAGCATGGGAAACACAACTGCAGAGATTAATGTCCCTTAATGCAGAGCAGGGGAAAGGCAGGGAAAGGATGAAAGGGCAAACAGATCCAGAATGTCCTTACCATGGAATTGCCTACTAAAGTAGAAAAGGTGTGAGGGGAGTCAGAGAGGGGCTGGTGTTGGAGAAAGGCAACATGGAATTAATCTGGCCATTTGTGATTTGGAAGAGGACACAAAATGGACCTATTAGTTTTATTTACTCTTTTGCAAGAGAATAATCAATGTATTTGGGACTGAGATGAGCTATTCTGCTTCTTGATTTTGTATTACATACTAGATTTATCAATGCTACTATCATCTTAATTTTTCAGTTAGACACCTGGGGGCAGGGACCATAATCTTCATCTGTTTTACCACAAACTTTTAGTATCCCCGTATGACGTCACAATGTTCTAGTGGTGTGTATACACACACCTACAAACACACATTTTAAATAACAGAAACATGATGGAATATAAAATGTGATGGCTACAGGAATCAGTGACGCAAATTCTGAAACATAAGTAAAATCTAATGTTCTGTGAGAGTGTAAAATTCCAACTTATTCATAATGTTCTGTGAGAGTGTAAAATTCCAACTTATTCATCAAGACACTTTTAATATAATAATGACTTTTGTGTCTTGATGGGAGATCTATTACAATGAGGTCAGATTTTGCTTCCCAAGCTATTTTGGTCAAGAGACCACACCTTACTCACTGATGGATTTGCTGAAGCCAACAGAAACAAGTTGAACAGGAGACAGGCGAGCGTCTGACTACAGTAGATCATGAACAAGGATAGAAAAGGGATCTTTAGGGCCTCTGGGAAACACCAACTAGTTCCTGTTCATTGAAGTTCAGGAATGAACTGTGCAAAACCATTAAGAGTGTATTACTACCCTTCATCTGATCTTGACAGGAGAATATTTGGTGATAAAAAAGACAGATTAAGCTACATCTGGGTTAACTTTCCCAAATAGCAAATTGGCAGACAGCCTGGAAACAATGTAAACTCTGCTTCATTAAAATTACAATCACGGTTGATTTTTTTTCCTACCTAGGTGGCTATTGGGAAATAAAATGTCAATGGCTGCATGGCTTATGTAAAGGATAACACATAGTAAACCTGCAAAAAATTTCCTATAGATGGGACTGGAGGCAACCATGTAAACCATGTTGGAGAATGGGTGGCTGAGAGGAAAAGCAACAAAGGCTGGCCCCCTCCAGAGGTCCCATATACTTATGAAATGATGTTCCATTAAAAGGTCAAGAAAAGAAGCTTGCCTGCCAATAAGCTCCTTTTTTTTTTTTTTGGAAAGGTAAGTAAGAGCAGACTTGCATATTGAATAAACACAGAAACATTTTCTAGTATAGCTTTCATCAACCAAAAATTGGAATATAATGGCTTTTTTTGTATAAACATTTTTTTCTCCCACTATGAACTCAGAACTCAAGAGAGCACTTTGCAACAAAAATGACAACGTAATATTTTCTCTATCAACTTTGAGTAAAAGTCAAAGAATAATATCACAATGTGTGTCTATGGCATCGAATGCATATAGATTAACTCTTTCTAGAAGATGCCTAAAGGCAAAAAAAAAAAAAAAAAACCCATCAAAATTGACTGTCCTTCTAGGTCAGTGTATCCAGTAATACTCTGGGATCAAGTCAAGATAGAAAAATTGGTAAGATGAGTTCACGAAAGGTAAAATGCAATTATTTTGTATATGGAAATAAAAATGTCTAATACATAGTTAGAAATATAGGATTGGCTTGTTCTTCTTCATGGGATTTCAGAGGGAAGCACCACTTCAGAGTGGACATGAATGTTTCCCTCTCAGTCGCAAGCTGCCAGAAATGCACCGAAATGGACAATGAACACAAACATCATGCCTTTTATGAGAAGCGTATGGCCACAGAAGTTGCTGCTGACGCTGACTGAAGAGTGAAAAGCTTATGTCATCTGAATCAGTGATGGGAACTGCAAACAAGGTTTCCTTGTGAAGCAGAATGTCTTGACCCATGGCTGTGTTTACTGATACTAAGTTAGGAGAGTTCCTGTCATATGCCAAGGAGAACTGCAGAAAGTACAAATCTGCTTGAGGTTGCATTGTGGATGTCAATTTGACTGCTCTTAATCTGGTTATTGTAAAAAAAAATTTGAAAAGTCGGGGGAGAGGAGGATATTCTTGGACTGACTGATAATACTATGCTTCATCACCTAGGGTCCAAGAGAGGTAGCAGAATCTGCTAAGTTTTCAAATATCTCTAAAAAGATGATACTTACCATATGTTGTGAGAAAGTCCCTAAACAAAGAAGGTAAGAAACTCAGGACCAGACTGCCCAAGATTCAGCATCCTGTTATTCCATGTGTTCTGCAACATAAAACATCCACATATTTGCTCTGAAGGCACAGTTTGCTAGGAAAAATAAGTAAGAAGCTGCAGAATATGCTAAACTTTTGACCAAGAGAATGGGACACCAAAGAGAAATGCCAGGAACAGGTCCCCCAAGGGGCAGAGGTTGTTCTCTCTAAGAGCTTCTACCCTGACCTTGAATCCAGTAAAAAATAAGATTTTCTAAGAGTGGCAAATAAATAGGATCAGATTATTTTTAAAATAAAAAATATAGAAAGTCTGGGTAAAATTCAGTAGTAAAAATGTAGTTTTTCAAACACAAATACCATAAATAAGGTTAAAAGAGAAAGAATGGGAAAATAGATTTACCGCACATATAAGAAACAGAAGATTATTTTTTCAGTAAGCTTCTACACGTTAATAAGGAAAAGACAAAGACTATGATACAGGAACTTCACAGAGGTAGAAATAAAAATGATCAATAAACCCATGAAAAGATGTTCCGTTCACTAGCAGCCAAGGGTATGGATACTGAAAGCAATTTATATCTTTCAAGTTAGCAAAACAAAAATTTAATTTGATATTGTATACACAAGTTCAAATGGCCATATGTCACTTGAATTAGGCTTGCTTGAGTAGAATTTCTTGGGGAATACTGAGGGGGCAGGAGCAATAGCAGGTGCTGTAGGGCACTACACAGCAGCCCAGTAGAGCCTAACTCTCATGTCTGGAAAGGGACTCGGGTCTTTGGCCATGATGCTTTTATGTGGCAGGATTAGGGAAACACCAACTTCATCCCAGGATAAGTTGGGGGCAGGTGGGCATTAAAAGCCAGGATTCAACAGCAACGTGATATGTAAGAACCATTGTTAGAACTTTAAGCTGCTAGTTTGGTGTTCTTGTTTGGAAAGAATATCAGTCCCTTTCTTGGGAACTAGGTAGGAGTGATATAAACCTTATACTTATAGCTCACATTGTGGTAAGTTAGCAAAGAATTCACTCCATCCACATTCATGGTTGCAGAAGCATTGGTCTCTCAGCCAGCATGATGGGGTGAGGAAGAGGGGTTCAAGCTTTGAGACTGACAGGTACTGATTACCCTAAACAAAGACTGTATATCCGGTTTCCATGGGGCCTTGCAGAAGTCCAGGTCTCTCTTTGGAAAGCCAGAATATAGAGGATTAGTCTTGGACAATTTAATCCTTATTTCTCACAAGGGCTAGCAAGAGTGTGGGGGGACATGGTAGTCCCATACAAGAGAAACAGGGGTTTAAAATTTCACAGCTGTTTTGGGAGTGAAGAGAACTATTCCGTAGTGTCAGACAATATTCCAAGGAGATTGCAAGACTCCAAAGAGGAATATCTACAATTTTCCTACTCTCCAGAGGTCATGTTTAAAGTACGATTTTAAAAAGCTGTAGTTATGTCTGCCTGAATGAACTGTGTGGCTTGGACAATGGGAATTTTAGTAATAACCAGTGGAGACAGATAAGCAATGTCCACAGGATCACCAAAACACCTTCCAACTTGGTTATGATTTTAGATCCCTGGTGTAACCCTGGAGTGGAAGAGATTCAAGAACAGATAATGTTGCCCAACAGCACCATGGGAAGGGGAGCTGAGCTGATTCTGAAAAAATAATAAAAAACGGCTATATTTCTTATACAAAAAATACAAAGTTAAAATCCAAGAAAATATTATTTTACTTTATCTTTTCACATATTATGTCTCATTCTGGAGGAATGAATATAATTTTATAAATTCTTCTATGATTTGCTAATGTTTCATAGTGGCCATGAACATTCAAGGTGAAACCAACCAGGTTTCAGATTACTCTATAATTGAGTGCCTGAGGTATGATTTTTAATCTTTTAAGACTTCGTTTCTGCAAATATAAAATAGTGATGATCTATTAGTTGTCATTAAGCATTAATATGAATAAGACAATGTTTATAAAGCATTTGGCACAGTGCTCCAAGTCAGTGGAACTTGAAGAGTGCTTTAAGGGCAATATTCCTATTACAGAAGACTGAGAAAGCAGAAGAAAGGGGAAAAGATCGCCAAAAACCTGATTACTCCAGCATAATGCAATCTTTTGGATAATAATTTACTTTTACAGTGGAATTTTTACTTTTGGGGATTGTTTTGTTGTAGTTGTGCCAGTTTCATGAGGGCAGAGACTATGAACTTCAGCACTTAACATAGGCAATGAAAAAAATATTATTGCATGAATGAGTCAGTCAATAAATTGGAGGTAATTTGTGGGTAGTTTTCGTATTTTCATTTTATAATAAAATGCTAGAAATTCTCAAATAGACATGAATGTTCTTTAAAAAAGGTTTCTGATGTAGTTTTCAACAAATCAAGATTTTCATTTTTAAGTTGTCTTTACTATTAATTCAAAATATCCCCAAAGTGTGATTGATTAGGCAGCCTCAAATATGTGAAAATTAATTCTCAACTCATTTTAAACAACTCCAACTTCAAGTATTTTATTATTATTCCTAATATGTGTAAACAAAGGTAAGTTTTTACATGAGTTTTACTGAGAATCCAATTGCTTTATATGTATGAAAAGTCAATTTCTCTTTTCTATTTAAAAATAATGTGGCAATATACTTGTGGAATTCCTAGCTTAAGATCCTTGAAACCCATGTTTTTTTCTCCAAAAATTTTCTAATAGTCTCTCAAATACCAATAAAGTTATTACTTTAGCAAGAGACAAATCATTGCTTTCCATTATGATTTTGTCTTTTCCTAGGTAGAGTTTATTTCCTTCCTGTTATTAGTAAGAAAATGACTTAAAAGCAGCTCATGTCACTTATCTCCTGACTCAGTATTCATTTGGAATTTCTGTGATATGGACAAGAGAATGATTACTGATTTAAAAACATATAAACTGAATCTAGGGGAATTAGGGCAATCTCTAGAAGGCATGCTGGGCCTCTGATGGCAGTATCTGCAGCTGCTGACCCATCTCTTGCCACTTTTTTTTCTTTCCTCTCACACATACACTGTCTGAATCTTTCCCACAGCAACCAGTCAGGCTTTCTTTTCCTTCCTCTGGATTAATAATTACTTTGCACCCCAGTGAGATTCATTTTTTCCCACATTCTGAAAGTAAGTCTCAACAATAACATAGACAAAATTGACATGCATAATTATCCTTGATCCACGAATTAGTCCCTTTCTTCACTTATTAATCTGTCCTGGCCATCTTACCTGCTGCGACAAAAGATTCTTGGGGTTAGAAAATACAAACAAATTTTGGTTTTAGTTTTCATCATTGGATCCGGATTGAATAAAAAGCCAAAGTTTTATAGACTTAGAGAAAGTGCGCTTAGAATTTCCTTTTGCAGAATATATCTGAGTAATATTTGAAAATAGTGTATATAACTGACTCTTATCAGAAATATTGAAAAACAAAAAGTATATAGACAGTTTTATCTCTATCAGTAGAAGGTGCTTCTTTATAATAAATAACTTGAAAAAAAATGTAAAAACCTAAAAATTAATGAACTCATCTTTTGAATCTTTCTTCATTTAAAACATGGAATTAAGCAACTTCCTTCAATACTCCCTCAACCCTATTGCCCTTCATCCTCTTTACTAATATCATTTGAATGTTTAGTTTTATTTAATATTACAATATTATTTCAAACATCTAGTACTTTTTCTTAAAAATCACTTTGACATTTGTGTTGTGCATTATAATTACAATAATTTTTTCTATCACTGCCTGTTTCACTGTATTAATACAATGCTAATTAAAAGTCATATTAACACCCGGCTACTTCATTCTTTAATTCTTAATTCTGATTCCTTTCTCAGTTTTTATGTATTTCTTTTTAAAGTAACTTCTTTTCATAAGGATTATTTAAATTAATGGACTTTCAAATATTCTTTTTAAAATTGACATATAATGATTTTATTTATGAGATAGAATGTGGTATTACATTGTGTAATAATCAAATCAGGGTATTTAGCATATTCATCAACATTTATCATTTCTTTGTGGTGAGAACATTCAAAATCCACTCTTCTAGTTATTCTGAAATATATAATACTGTTAACCATAGTCACCCTACTGTGCAATATAAGACATCAGAACTTATTTCTCCTGTGTAACTATAACTTTGTTCCAGAAATTATTTCTCCCCCTCTAACTGCAGCTTGTCTCCATTGGCCAATCATTCTCTACTCCCCTATCTTCTTATCTAACTCCGGTAACTACTATTCTACTCTGTACTTCTGATATCAACTTGTTTAGATTCTACATATGAGTAAGATCATGTAGTATTTGTCTTTCTGTGTCTGACTTATTTCACTAAACATAATGTCCTTAAGTACATCCATGTCACCATAAATTCCAAGATTTCATTTTTTTTTATGGCTGAATAGCTCTCCATTGTGTATAGATACCCACATTTTCTTCATCCATTAATAGACACTTAGGTTGATTCTATATCTTGGCTATTGTGAATACTTTTTCAATAAACATGGAGTACGACTATCTCTTCAACATACTAATATTATTTCCTTTGAACATATACCCAAGACTGCAATTGCTGGATTATAAGGTAATTCTATTTTTTTTTTTAAGAAATCAATATATTGTTTCCTATAATGGCAGTACTAATTCACATTCACACCAAGAGTGTGTTTCCTTTATTCTATATCCACACCAGTATTTGTTATGTTTTATCTTTTTAATAACAGCTATTCTAATTAGTTGAAGTGATATCTCACTGTGGTTTCAAATTGCATTTCCATGATGGTTAGTGATATTGAGCATTTTTTCATAAACCTATTGATGATTTGTGTATCTTCTTTTGAGAAATGTGTATTTGAGCTTTCTCTCTTTTTAAAATCAGGTTTCCTTTTTTGATATTGAGTTGCTTGAGTTCCTTATATATTCTGAATATTAGTCCCTTCTTGTGTACATAGTGTTTGACATATTATGTAGGTTGTCATATATGGCTTTTGTTGTTTTGACATGTGTTCCTTCTATATCTAGTTTGTTGAGGTTTTTATCATGAAGTAATGTTAAATTTTATCAAGTACTTTTTCTAGATCTATTGGAATGATGATATGATGTCTGTCCTTGATTCTCTTAATGTGTTGTCACATTTATTGATTTGCATATGTTGAACCAATCTTGCATCGCTGGAATGAATCCTACTTGATCATGGTGAATGACCTTTTTATTATTATTACTTTTTTTTTCTGTTTTTTTTTATTGCATTTTAGGTTTGGGGGTACATGTGAAGAACATGGAAGATTGTTGCATAGGTGACCTTTTTATTATGCTGTTGAATTTAGTCTACAAGTATTTTGTTGAAGATTTCTGTGTCAATTGTTCCTCAGTGATATTGGCCTGCAGTTTTCTTTATTTTGTTGGGTCCTTGTATGGCTTTCACATGAGGGTAATGCTGGACTTGTAGAATGAGTTAGGAAGAATCCTCTCAGCTTCAATTTCTTGGAATAGTGGAAAGAATTGGTATTAGTAACTTTTTAAATGTTTGGTAGAATTGAGCAGGGAAGCCATTCGGTCCTCAGCTTTTCTTTGATGGGTGGTTTTTTATGATTGAGCCAATCTCATTAGTGGTTATTGATCTGTTTAAGTTTTCTATATCCTCATGATTCGATTTTGGTAAGTTCTATGTTTCCAGGAATTTATCCATTTCTTCAAGTTTTTCCTATTTGTTGGCAAGTAGGTGTTCATAACAGTTTCTTATGATTCTTTATTTTTCTGTGGGGACAATTTGTAGTATCTTTGTTTTTTGTCTCTGATTTTATCTATTTGGATCTTCTCTTTTTTTCATAGTCTAGCTAAAGTTTGCCAATTTTTAAATTTTTATTCATTTTGGTTTTTTTGTATTTTTAAAGTCTATTCCATTTACTTGTTTTCTGATTTTTATTATTTCTTTTCTTCTACTAACTTGGGGTTCTCTGTTTTTCTAGTTCCTTGAGGTGCAATGTTAAGTTGTTTATTTGAGATCTTTCTTCTTTTTTATGTAGTTGTTTATTATTACATAACAAGTACCTCATAGGTTTTGGTATATTGTGTTTTAGTTTCATCCCCTTTTTATTTTTTTCATTGAGCCATTGGTGGTTCAGGAGCATGTTGTTTCATTTCCATGTATTTTTAGTCTCTAATGTTTCTTCAGTTACTGATTTCTAGTTTTATACCATTGTGTTCAGAAAAGATACTTGGTATGGTTTCAATCTTTACGTTTGTTAAGACTTATTTTGTGGAGCAAAATATGATGTGTCTAGGAGAATGCTCCACGGGAAGTTGAGAAGAATGAGTATTCTGTAGCTGTTGGATAGAATGCTCTGTATATGGCTGTTAGGCACATTCGATCTAGGGTGCAGCTTAATATCACTGTTTCTTTGTTGAGTATCTAACTGAATGCACTGTCCATTGCTGAAAGTGGGATGTTAATGTTCCCTCCTATTGTTGTACTGAAGTCTATCTCTCCTTTGAGATCTACTAATATTTGCTTTATATATTTAGGTAATCCAATGTTGAAAGCATATATATTTACAATTGTTATATCCTCTTAATTGATCTCTTTATCATTACATTATTAAGTTACAATGATAATATTTGTCTCCAGTTTTTGACATAAAGTCTATTTTATTTGACATAATCACTCTTGCTCTTTTTGGCTTCCATTTGCATGGAATATCTTTTTTCACCCCTTCACTTTCTGTCTGTGTCCTTACAGGTGTCCTACAAGTAAGAATTACAGGCAGCATATTGCTGTGTCTTGGCTTTTTTGTTTCTTTGCTTTTGATTTTATCAATTTAGCCAATCTATGTTTCTTAACTAGAGAATGTAATGCATTTATATTCAAGGTAATTATTGACAGTTAAGAGTTTACTACTGCCACTTTGTTAATTATTTTTTAGTTGGTTCCAGAGCCTTTATTTTTTCATCTTTTACTATCTTCCTTTTTGGATAAATGATTTTCTCTAGTAGAATTTTTGATTTCTTGGTTTTTATTTTTAATGAATCTATTATAAGATTTGCTTTGCAGTTACCATGAGGTTTCTGTTGCATTTGATCTCTTGGTGGTATGGACTGAATATTTATGTCCCCTTAAAATGCTAACATCCTAACCCACAAGATGACGATATTAGAAGGTGGAGGACTTTGGGAATTGCTTAGGTCATGAGGGAAGAGTCCTTATAAATGGGATTAATTTCCTTATAACAGAGGAGTGAAAGAGCTCCTAGTCCTTTCCACCATGAGATAACAGTGAAAAGCGATCGATCATCTATGAACCAGAAAGCCGACTCTTACCAGACTCTGAATCTGTTGACACCTTAATCTTGGACTTTCCACTCTCTATAACTGTGATAGATAAATTTCTATTGTTTATAAAGCAACCAGTCTATGGTAGTTTGTCATAGCAGCCCAAATGGGTAAGGTATTTGGCAAATAAATAGATTGTGTCATCTTTCTAACTAATATTTTCAGGAAGCCCCATCCAATAATCTAGATGATACTGCCAGTATAGACTGTTCAGTCACATATTTTAGGCCCCAGAGTAGATTCCAGAAGGGCCAATTATTCAGCTAGTATGACTATACTAAATAAATTACTTACGTGCTACTCACTTCTCTGCAAGCACAATCATGGACAAAGACACATAAAATAATCTTTTAAATATAGATGAAGCAATAACATCACTGAAAAGTTTATTTTTGCCCAATCACTTGAGTAAATTTCCACGAGGAAATAAGCATGATTATGATGCCATCTTGGATTCATAAATTGCTGTTTTTATGAAGAACTCAAAGATAATTAATAGTGCAAATGACATAAAGATTGAAATAAAATCAGTTCATATGAGGTGCTATAATTGTAAATTATGTTGAAATTGCAAGTTCTAATCTTTCAGACAACAACACTAAAGTTTGCCTTTTGTGCAACCTAAATAATTACTATATCTTAAAATGCTTTATTACTTTATCCCTTTTGTTAGGACTCATGTGAGAGTCTTATTATATGCTACCATAAGAAAATGTATGAGGAAATAAAAAGAAGGGAAGAATGTAGATCAAAGTCTATATAAAAAGAGAGACTGAGAAGGTAATATTTTCCTAGCATAAGGTTCCAATGCTCAAGTAAAGCTGGTATTTGAAGCCATCCAAGCAAACAGTCAGAAAATGATGTACTTTGAATACCTCTTTCTTCCCTAGAGGTGTAAAAGGATGCCATGTGGGATCCTTTCACTTTGGAGGGACTCCAGAGAAATATCTCACCAAGGTTTCATAACAGATAGGGGGCCAAATGCATGCTGGATAATATTCCTGTGGTGTGTGAAGATGGTGTTAAAGAGCCAGAAAAGTCATTTTCAGGTTTCTTGAGCCAGATAAGAACACACACACACACACACACACACACACAGAGAGACACGTGTCAAACCTGACAGGATTCCAGATGAGTTTTAATATTTTAGAATACCCAACCTGTACCTACATCATTCCACTTTCTCATGGAGATAAGGCTGTGTTGGTGCTAGCCTCTCATGACCCATGAGAAACAACACCAGCCAGAAATAGAACTGAGAGAGAGCTGGAAATATGTAGGTTGGGCTTCTGGCACCAAAATGATGTATTAGAACTCATGAGAAACTGTTGTAGGACTTTAATACGTGTAAGGTAATGATTTTAGAAAAGTTCCCACTGATAAAATAGAGGGCACCTAACAAAGGTTTATTAGCATTGGCCACCAATATCTTCCTCTATTGCAGCACTTAGTTGTTTAAAATGAAGGGGGAAATAAACTGAAGATAAGAAAAGGAGAAAATCCTTTGGAAAGCACAAAAGCCTCCACACAGTTCCAATCTTAGAGTGTTATGATGTTAAAATATGAGACACATTATCAGGAGATGACATTATCAGAGATGAAAGTTCAAAGAGGACTCAGCTTTGTGTTGGATAAACAGGAACATATGCCCAGCTTCAGAAATATTTCAAATGTGTTGTGAAACTTCACTCAGTTGGGGAGAGAAATGTTAGAGTTCAACTGTGAAAAATTCAGTTGCATATTTGAAAAAAGCAGGTGCTGGGAAAGACCACAAACTTTCTAAGCATGTCAGCACCAACCACCACAATAGCAAACATAATAAAAATGTTATTAAGGCCTAAAAAGGTTTTCTGAGCAATGGAGCAAATGAGTCTAAGTAGTATTTACTTATCATTGTGTAAATGCATTCCTCTAAGAGGAAAATGAAAATCAAAAAGAAGGAAATTGAGACACTGGAAATATTTCATTGTCGATTTTTATGAGAAATTTATAAAATCAAAGGAAATTTGGGTAGAAGTCACCACATATCAGGAATGAGTAATCTCTGCTGAGAAAGGTTAATTAGTTCATCAGAACAGTCCCAGTCAATAAATTTTGTTGATTTATGAGTTGTGATGGTCTAGGAGAGTATGCATAGCTGATCAGAAATCTTTTCTTAATCCTGTTACTAAAGGAATTAATATATTTATGCTATGCTTCTTCTAAGTGGTTTATATTTCTATTTCTTTTATGTCCACTCTACGTTCCACTCATTCAATGAGTACAGTATTCCATGAATAGTGAAAGGGAGTCAATAAATTTTTATTGATTACCTAAACAAAAACTCAGTATCTAAAACAAAGGGGAAGTCATGCAGTTCCAATCCTGTTGGAGAGCAGGACTGGCTATGATTCAAATGGATGGGCCATTTCACCAGCTTCCTCACATTGTAGTGTGCTCCTCCTCTATCCCAGACACACAAAGTCATCCCACTGCTGGGGCCACTCCACACACACTTACCCTGATGACTTCCCCTGGGCCCCAACCCTCAACCCTAATATCTTACACCCTGGGCTTTTACTTTAAAACCTTACAATTTACAAGCTGTCTGGGAGAATATCCACATAGAAGCTGATGAGGATTACCACAATCTAAGTGCTGCTGACTATAATTATTAATTGTGCCTTGTCCCTTATCTTGAAGCCATGAAGTGCTTTCTCTTAATCTGGAAAGTTAATCCATGTTACTATGTCACTGGATTAAGGGGTTAACCTCCCAAATTAACATTTGCATTTCATTGTGTTCGAAAGAAAGAAGAAGTAGGCTAACAGGTTAGCAGAGTTGAGGGAAGCATTTCAGAATGGAGTCACTCTTGTTTTGAAACCCACATTGCTTACTCAATAACACCTTCTCCCTTTTGCAGACTTCCTGAAAAATATGGCTCTCATTAAATATTTTGGAGAAAACATTTAAAAATACAGTAAAAATCAAGTACACACATGCCCACACACACACACACACACACACACGCGTGCATGCGCACACACACACACACATACACACACATCTCACCTTCATCCATGTATTATTCACTTCCGAGAATTAACAAATGCTATCAGTTTGTCACTTTGGTTCAATTTTTATTTTTATTTTTCAAAATGGTGTCTCACTCTGTTGCCCAGGCTGGAGTACAGTGGCTCCATCTCTGCTCACTGCAACCTCTGCCTCCTAAGCTCAAGTGATTCTCTGGACTCAGCCTTCTGAGTAGCAGGAACTACAGGTGCTCATCACAACTCTGTCTCTATTTTTGTAGAGACAGAGCTTCACCATGTCACCCAGGCTGGTCTGAAACTCCTGAACTCAACTGATCCACTTGGCTCGGCCTCCCAAAATGTTGGGGATGCAGATGTGAGCCATCGTGCGTGGCCCAATTTTCTTTTTCAAAGGAGCATTTCAAATAAATTGGAAACTACATTTGTTACTCCTTTTCATCCTCTCTCCCTCTCACCTTCACTCTCCAGAGATAATCATTATTTGATTTGTATCTTTCTAGGTCATTAAATAGATGCATCTATTTAGAAATAATATATGGTATTGCTTTGTGAGTTCTTTTAATTTTTCCTTAGTACACTCATGTTGTACATATTCTTCAACTTGCTTTTTATCCCTCAACATTGTATACTAGATTGTCCTATAAATAAACATGTAACCAGTTTGTTCACTTTAACTGCTATGTAACATTTTATGATTGATGACACCATAGTTTCTTAATTCCCTTATTAGATATTTATAAATTTTCTCTATTTTAAACAGTACTATATGAATATCCTATACACATCTTTGCACATATGCCAGAACTCTCTTAGGGTGCTTATACCTCCAAGTGGAATTGCTGGGTTGTAGGGTATGAGTGCTTTCACTCTTACTATACAGTATCAATTGTTTAAAAGGAATTACATTCCCACCAGCAATGTCTGAGAGTTCCTCCATTGTTACAAGCTCACCAACACTTTATATTATCAGTCTTTTATCATTGTTAAACCTACATAAAAAGGAGGAAACTGAGGGATCAAAAGGACCCCTAGCTTGACCAAAGCCACACAGTTAACACATAGCAGAGCCAGGATTTCCACCTTCCACAACCCACACTCTACAACACTTCAGTCTACTAGCTCCCAGTAATTTTTTCCTTGTAAGTAAATTAAATAAATGTAAACACTTAGCCTTTAGCCTATTGCCTAGTATAAACAAATTCTATAAACATTACTTTTATTTCCCATAAAGACTAATCTAAACTTTTCAACTTTACTCCAACTTGAATTTACTCCCACAGATGAACTTGTATTCGTATGCTCCAATGTCTTCTGTAGGACACTAGAATTGTCTATTCAACTGTCATGTAATGAGGTAAATACAATTGTCATGTATTGAAAATCTCATTACCTACAGGCCTTAAACTTTGTCTTCACCTTCTCCTACTCCCCGTCATTCTCCTTATCCTCATCCTTCAAAACTCTCTTAGGAAACCTCACATGATCAAAACTGTGTAAAGAAGTTAGGACTCTGAAAATGATGCATTTTAAATTTCTTCTACTTATCTACATGTAAAGTACCCAGTATAATGCCTGGAATATAGCATGTGTTCAATAAATGTCGATTTTTGTTATTTGGATTCTTTGGTGTCAGTGTGCAACAAGATCATCATTTCCACTTGGCAGGCTGACTTGAATTTCTGCTGCAGCATGAGTGGGATGTGGGTGTAAGACACAATGAGATATTAAAAGAAAAAAGAATCACCTTCTCTTTTTCTTCCAACAGAGAAAGATTTCACTTTCTTTCCCAAGGTAACTCCTCTACTTGTG
The DNA here is from genome assembly GCA_036589455.1 of Ateles fusciceps. Taxonomy (NCBI): domain Eukaryota; kingdom Metazoa; phylum Chordata; class Mammalia; order Primates; family Atelidae; genus Ateles; species Ateles fusciceps. The sequence goes on from JAZHEH010002565.1 coordinate 7,112,833, forward strand.
TCCATTATCTTATCCACTTTCGCGTTTTCCAGGACCTTTCCTCCTCTTTCAAGTGTTCAATCTTTCATCCTCTATAATTCTATTTTATTAACTTTAAGATACCATCAACTGTACAGAATAAAAAATGTCATCAAACCAGGATAGCATGTTATCACTCAGATAGTGACATAGATTTTCATCATATATCACTGTTGAGCCTACACGAAAAGGGGGGAAAAGAAACTTTGCACTTACAGTTTGATTTTTCACATACACAGGACTACTGATGTTGCTTTTCCACACAATCTTGTCCTCTGTGCTATCAAAAGTATTGGTGACACATCATTTTTTAAGGGTGCTCCTCTGTTGTTTCCAAGACTGTCTTTCAAATGCTTCACCCACCCTCTAAGCTTTGACATGCATGTGTTGACAGTGACTAAAAATCATGACTGCTGCCTCATTCAGCAGCAACTGTAAAATGCATCCTTATTTCAGAAATATTAAAATGTGGACAAAAATTTGTCACAGAGACAAATGTAGTAGACCCATCTCCTCCAAATCTTATCCTGAATTATAGTTCCCATAATTCCCACATGTTGTGGAAGGGACCCAGCGCAAGATAATTGAGTCATGGGGGCAGTTTCCCCCATTCTTGTGGTAGTGAATAAGTCTCACGAGATCTGATGGTTTTATCAGAGGAAACCCCTTTCGTTTGGCTCTCACTCTCTTGTCTGCTGTTGTGTAAGATGTGCCTTTTGTCTTGTACCATGACTATGAGGCCTCCCCCAGGCATATGGAACTGTGAATCCACTGAACCTCTTTTTCTTTCTAAATTACTCAGTCTTGGGTATGTTTTTATCAGCAGCATGAAAACGTAATAATACATGCCTTTACCTAGAAATTCAAATTATAAAGATTTATCCTAACACATCTATGCACAAAAGTTAGAAAACCTAGAAGAAATAGATAAATTCCTGAAAACATACAACCTCCCAAGATTGAACCAGGAAGAAATTGAATCCCTAAACACACCAACAAGTACTAAAATTGAAGCAGTAATAAAAAGCCTACCAACCAGAAAAATCCCAGGACAAGAGAGATTTTCAGATGAATTCTACCAGATGTATAAGGAAGACCTGGTACCATTCCTACTAAAACTATTACAAAAAATTAAAGAAGGGTCTCCTCCCTGACTCATTCTGTGAGGTCAACATCATCCCCAAACCTAGCAGAGACACAGACACATAAATAAAAGAAAACTTCAGGCCAATATACTTAATGAATATAGATGCAAAAATACTCTAAAAAGTACTAGCAGATCAAATAAAGCAACACATCAAAAAGCTCATGACCAAGTATTCTTCAACTCTGGAATGCAAGGTTGATTAAACGTACACAAATCAATAAATGTGATTCATCACATAAACAGAACTGAAAACAAAACACATGATCATCTTTTAGATGCAGAAAAGGCTTTTGATAAAATTCAATACCCCTTTATGCTAAAACCCCTCAACAAATGACATTGAAGTAACATACCTCAAAATAGTAAGAGCCATCTATGAAGAACCCACAGCCACCATCATACTGAATGGGCAAAATCTGGAAGCACTCCCCTTGAAAACTGAAACAAAACAAGAATGCCTTCTCTCACCACTCTTATACATAGTACTGGAAGTCCTAGCCAGAGAAATCAGGCAAGAGAAAGAAAAGGCATCCAAATAGGAAGAAGGGAAGTCAAATTATCCCTGTTTGCAGATTATATGATTCTGTACGTAGAATACCCTATAGTTTCTGTGCACACGTTCCTTGATCTGATAAACAATTTCTGCAAAGTTTCAAGATAGAAAATCAATGTACAAAAATCAGTAACATTCCTATACATCAGCAATATCCAAGCCTAGAACCAAATGAAGAACGCAATCCCAATTACAATAGCCTCAAGAAGAATAAAATACCTAGGAATACAGCTAATCAAGGAGGTAAAAGACTTCTACAATGAGAATTACAAAACACTGCTAAAAGAAATCAGCCATGACAAACACAAATGGAAAAACATTCCATGCTCAGGGATAGGAAGAATCACTATTGTTTAAATGTCCATACTGCCCAAGCAATTTACAGACTCAATGCAATTCCTATCAAACCACCAATGACGTTCTTCAGAGAATTAGAGAAAACAATTTTAAAATTCATATGACATAAAAAAAGAGCCCAAATAGCCAAGGTACTTCTAAGCAAAAAGAACAAAGCTGATGGTATCACATAACCCTACTTCAAACTATACTACAAGGGTATGGTAACCAAAACAGCATGATACTGGCACAGAAAGAGACACATAGACTAGCGAAACAGAAAAGAGAGTGCAGAAATTATACTGCATGCCTACAACTAACTGGTCTTCAACAAAATCAGCAAAATAAGCAATGAATGAGGAAATAACTCCCTATTCCATAAATGGTGCTGGGATAACTGGTTAGCCATATATGGAAGATTGAAACTGGGCCCCTTTCTTACACAACCTACAAAAATCAACTCAAAATGGATAAACACTTAAATATAAAACCTCGAACTATAAAAACCCTGGAAGATAACCTAGAAATACCACTCTGGACATAAGGCCTGACATGATGAAGATGCCAGAAACAATTATAACAAAAGCAAAAATTGATAAATGGGACTGAATTAAACTAAAGAGCTTCTGCACAGCAAAACAAACAAACAAACAAAAACTATCAACAGTGTAAACAGATAATGTACAGAATGGGGGAAAATATTTGTAAACCATGCATCTGACGAAGGTCTAACATCCAGAATCTACAAGGAAATATAAAGAAATTTACAAGCAAAAAAACAAACAGCACTTCCTGCTAAAAAGTGGGCAAAGGAAATGAACAGACACTTTTCAAAACAGGACATACAGGCAGCCAACAAGCATATGAAAAAATATTCCAAGACACTAATCATTATAGAAATGCAAATCAAAACTGCAAAGAGATACCATCTCATACCAGTAAGAATGGATGACTACTATTAAAAAGTCAAGAAATAACAGATATTGGCAAGGTTGTGGAGAAAAGGAAACGCTTATACACTGTTGGTGGGAATATAAATTAGTTCAGCCATTGTGGAAAGCAGCTTGGAGATTTCTCAAGGAACTTAAACAGAACTATCATTTGACCAAGCAATCTCATTATTGGGTATATGCCCAAAGGAATATAAATTATTCTATCATAAAGACATATGCATGTGTATATTTATCACAGCACTATTCACAATCACAAAGACATGGAATCAAACTGAATGTCTATCAACAGTAGACTGGATTAAAAAAATGTGGTTCATACATACAATGGAATACTATGAAACCATTAAAAAGGAATAAGATGATGTCCTTTGAACCAACATAGACGGAGCTGGAGGCTGCTATTTCAAGCAAACTAATGTCAGAGGAGAACCCCAAATACTGCATATTCTCACTTCTAAGTGGGAGCTAAATTTTAAGTACACATGGAAACAAAGGAAAAAATAGACACTGGGCTCTATTTGGGAGTGGAGGGTAGGAGGAGTGTGAAGATTGAAAAGCTCCCTATTGGATACTATGCTTATTACCTGGGTGACAAAATAATCTGTACACCAAACCCTGTGACACACAATTTACCTATATAACAAACCTGCAAATGTTCCCCGAACCTAAAAGTTAAAACGAATTAGTTATCCTAAGGTAGCAAGTAGAGAAGTACTCAAAGCTATAGACAGAAAGATGTTTGGCACAGTCATTTAGAGTAGTGAAACACCAAAACACTCTAAATGTTCAACTACAGCTGGTTAACAAATTGTGGTATATCCATTTAAAAAAATTCTTTTTATTTGAGACAGGGTCTCACACTGTGGCCCAGCCTGCAGTGCAATGCATGATCATGGCTCACTGCAGCCTCAAACTCTTTGGACTCAGGTGAGCCTGCTGAGTAGTTGGGACCAAAGGCACACACCACCATGCCCAGCTAATTTTTGTATGTTTTTGTAGAGACTGTTTTGCCATGTTGCCCAGGCTGGTCACGAACTCCTGGGATCAAGTGATCCACCTGCCCTGGCCTTCCAAAGTGCTGGGATTACAGGCATGAGCAAGCACACATGACCTAAAAATTCTTTAGCCAATAAAAGATATGAGTTAGATCTCTATTTACTGATATGATGTGGTAGAGAGAGTAATGCCGAGTAGTATTTCACTTGCTCCTTTCATTTCTTGTCTCTCTTGCAGTTAGGTGAAGCCATGTAAGGCATTCTAGCCAAAGAAATGTGGAAGAAAAGTGTGCCACTTACAGACCGAGGCAAATAAAAGCCCTTGTAAGACTTCCAATTTCTCCCCTTAGAAATGGAAGAAGTAGGGTATTCCAAACACTGCAGCTACAAGATGATGGAGCTTCCATCAGCTCAGGTCCCTGGGTAGGAATGTATGGCACAGAGCCCTCCATTATCCTGTTTATGATATGTAGCAGGAATAAGAAATAAACTTCTATGGTATTCAACCACTTAAGAGTGAGATTTTCATACTGCAACATAAATTGGCCAAGCCTTGCTAATCTAATATATATTCTAAAAGATTTATGACACATTAAACAAGTGTCAATGATATAATGTACATAAAGGTAACAGTTTGTTTTTGTAAAACAGAATGACAGTATTTTGTTTCTTCTCATTTTAAAAATGAGTTTGTTAATATGTTTTTTTAACTTTAAGAATTGTTTTCCTTTGTCAAAAACTTTAGAACAAAATAAATTATATACCATGCTCAACAAAACTAACTTCATTAATGAATAGATAGAAAACACCAAAACACACCTAAATTTTACCAGCTCTTTTACAAGCTAATAGTTTTTAGAAATATGGAATACAGGGACAGACAAAGAAGACTGCTCAGTCAATATCTGTGTGTTGGTGGGTGGTATGTGGACGCTCAGATGTTCCAGCCCCAAAGCAACTGAAAGAAGATTCTTGATGGAAGTAGGAAAGTTGTGGTATTGTACATATGGGACAGAAAATTAAGAACAAATGTTCTCTCTATGAAAAATGCCTTGGGAGTAAATAATGAAGCTGGAGATGAAGAGCAGAACCCAGCTTTATCCAAGAAGCCACAGAGGCAGCTGCCTGAGTAGAGAATGTCATTTATATAAAGGTTCTGTGTCCCGGATGAAATTCTGAGTTTGTGTTTTCCGATGTGCCCAGGCCCTGAACCCTTCTCCTCTGGCTCCCTTCAGCTATCTTCCTTCCCTACTTTGTCTCCATATCTTCTTTTATCTTCTCTCTTCCATTTCATTTTCTGTTTATTTTATTCTCAGGAACCATCATGGCCTCAGGATATTTTCCATTACTCACAAACCTTTCCATTACTATGAAAGCAGGCAGGATGGCAACAGAATATGCATGGCCTTTCAGATGAAAGTAAACTTGGAAAAATTTCCTTCCATTCCCTCATGTTGAAGACTGAAGTTCTAGAGAAGGATGGAAAACCTGTTACTGATTTAGTGAAGGTTATTGCCTTAAAGACAGAAGATTGTTTTCCCTGATATTGGTTAGCCTGGTGGGGCAGATGTTAGGGCTAGGTGCTTTTCTTTGTTGCTGCACACAGATTGGCTTATTGGTTTACTTGTTTTTCATTCACTAAGGCAAATCCCTAAGCAAGGAGCTCCCTCGTTCTCTGACATGACATTGATGTAAGCTTTATTAAAAGATACTCTGCTTAAAAGCAGAAATAACTGAATGGGGGGGGGAGTTTATTCTGTGCCATGGTGATAATGAGGATCAGCTAAGGAGGTCTGTTACTGGCAGAACTGGTGTGTGCTTTAAGACACACAGTGGTGCCAAGAAACAATACAAAGTGTGAGAACAAGCAGACTGAGTCACGATCCATTGCAGATTCTAAATTGTACACTTCTGTCTCTATACATAGCCCGTCAAAAGTGTAATTTCTGCTGTCATGAGAACGTTTTAGATTGCCATCACCATAAGTACAGCAACAACAGTAGCATTTCTTTATATTAACTGTATCTGAATCCCACAGCAAGATGTAGTTTCTCCTGACACATTTAACTTGGGGAATATTAGGCTGGGAGAATCTCTAGGGGAAACAGGGTACTGCTTCTTAAATCTATGAAAAGAGGAGTCATTCTAGTTGACATAGACTACAGAGTGTTGTACTTTTTTTCGATCTGGCTGTCAGAAATCTCCAAGTATGGTGTGAAAGATGTATAATATTCTTTCAGTAAGGCTATTTTTTCAAGTGGTATTATGTGGATTTGAAACCAGAATGGGAGTGCTCTTGATGATAATTCTTCCACATCCTGACTGTGCAGCTGAGGTGCTGGAGGCGAGGGGGTGCCACATTTTCAGATGTACCGGAAAAGAAAAACATTTTAAATGGCCATATGTATTTCTCGTGTTATTTCTGCCTTTTAAATAAAAGGACATCTTTGGTTCATTTTGGGCAAAAGCTCTCATTTATGCAGACATATTATAAAATAAAATCTTCCTTTGTTTTGTAAGACAAAAATATTTGGGGGAATGCCTGGGGGATACTTTAACTAATGATCTTTAATTATTTCTTTTCCTATGTGCAATTTCAAAACAATATCTCTGATAAAAATAAATCTAGATGTTATAAAAAACATAGAAGTGCTCTGACTACAGAACTCTTATGATGATCTCACATAGAGAAGATGCACTTTAAACAAGTGTTAAATACACACACTCACTGTACAGTAGAATGAAAAAAGCTAGAGTTTTTATCCTGAAGGAACAATATCTTTTAAAAAAAAAAACTCTTAAATATTAGTTTTCTTTTTTACTTTAAAAAATACATATACCAAAATTCAGTATTTGAGGTGTATAGTTCTGTGATTTCGACAAATGAATACAGTTATGTCACTACCACCACAACCAAGATACAGAACAGATTGCCAAAGCATTTCCCCCAGTTCCTTTGTAGCCAAGCTGCCCACAGTCCCAAACCCTGGCAAACATTTGTTTTTTGCCTCCATTGTTTTGTAATTTCCAGAATGTCATATAATTGAATCATACAGTATGTGGTCTTTTGGGTATGGCCTCTTTCACTAAACAAAATGCATTTGAGATTCATCCATATTGTTAAATGAATTTATAGTGCATTCATTTTTATTGTCAAATAGAATCCCATTGCATAGGTGTACTACAATTTGTTTATTCATGAACAAGTTGAAAGGTTGTTTCCAGTTTTTGGTAATGATAAATAAAGTTACTAAAAATATTTGTGTCCAGGTTTTTGTTTAAACATAAGCATTTATCTCTTGGGTAAATACCTAGTAGTAGGATTATTGATTCACATAGTGAGTGTATGTTTAACTTTAAAAGAAACTGGGAACCTGTCTTCCATAGTGGCTATATCATTGTATTTCCACCAGAAGTGTATGTACAAGAGTTCCATTTGCTCACAAAGCTTGCTCACACTATTATTATTAGTATTTTATTACTTCTAATAATTGGTTTGTAGTGACAATTCCTTATGATTTTAATGTATATTTCCTTAATGACTAACGATGTTGAACATTTCATGTTATTTGTTATCCATGTATATTCTCTGGTGATTTACTTGTACAATTTTTTTGCCGATATGAAGAATTGGATCCTTTGTTTTCTTATTGAATTTTGAGAGTTCTTTATATGTTCTAGATAAAAATCTATTGTTAAATATGTGTTTTGCAAATATTTTGTGAAGTCAGTACCTTTACATCCCCTTAGCAGTGTTTTTTACAAACCAGGTTTTCATTTTGATGAAATCTAGTTGATTACTTTTTTTGGTGCTTTTGGTGTCATATCTAAGAGACCTGCTTGGCCCCCAAATCTCAGAAATTTTCTAAGTTTTTTTTTCTAGGAATTTGATAATTTTAGATCTCACATTTAAGTCTCTGATCTATTTTTAGTTAATTTTTATATAATGTATAAAGTTTGTGTCAAAGTTCATTTTTTTATATTGATATCTAATTCAATTCTCTTAACATCATTTATTGAAAATGCTGTACTTTCTCCATGAAATTGCCTTTGTACCTTGGCTAAAAATCAGTTGGTCAAATGTGTGTGTCTACTCTTGACTCTCAGTTCTGTTCTGTTGATATTCACATCTGCCCTTTCACCAACATTACACTGCTTTAGATACAATAGTTTTATAGTAAGCCTTAAGTCAGATTATGTGAGTCTTCCAAATTGTTCTTCAAAATTGTTTTGGCTATTCTAGTTCCTTTGACTTTCCATGTGAAACGTAGAATCACCTTGTTAATTTCTACAAAAAAGAAATACTGGAATTTAGATTGAGATTGTGTTAAATCTGTATAACATAATTTTAGGACATAAAGAAACTTCTACAAAGCACAACTAAAAATCCTAAGAGGCATCCTAAAATCAATTCATATGAGCTAACATTCCTGTTTGTGAACCTAGCATTTGATAGTTATGTAACATCTCTTTTTTATTTTTTATTTATTTATTTTTTATTGTACTTTAGGTTCTGGGGTACATGTGCAGATCATGCAGGATTGTTGCATAGGTACACACATGGCAATGTGGTTTGATGCCTCCACCCCCCGTCACCTATATCTGAAATTTCTCCCCATGTTATCCCTCCATCCCTCCCTGACCTCCCCATTCCCCCCACTGTCCCTCCCTTGGCCCCCCCACAACAGACCCCTGTGCGTGATGCTCCTCTCCCCGTGTCCATGTGTTCTCATTGTTCAACACCCGCCTATGAGTAAGAACATGCCATGTTTGATTTTCTGTTCTTGTGTCAGTTTGCTGAGAATGATGGTTTCCAAATTCATCCATGTCCCTACAAAGGACACAAACTGACCATTATTTATGGCTGCATAGTATTCCATGGTGTATATGTGCCACATTTTCCTTGTCCGGTCTATCATCGATGAGCATTTGGGTTGGTTTCAGGTCTTTGTTATTGTAAACAGGGCCGCTATGAACATACCTGTGTATGTGTCTTTATAACAGAATGATTTATAATCATTTGGGTATATACCCAGTAATGGGATTGCTGGGTCAAATGGAATTTCTATTTCTAGGTCCTTGAGGAATCACCACACTGTCTTCTACAATGGTTGAACTAGTTTCCCGCCAACAGTGTAAAAGGGTTCCTATTTCTCCACATCCTCTCCAGCATCTGTTGTCTCCAGATTTTTTAATGATCGCCATTTTAACTGGCATGAGGTGGTATCTCAATGTGGTTTTGATTTGCATTTCTCTAATAATCAGTGATGATGAGCATTTTTTCATATGTTTGTTGGCCGCATATACATCTTCTTTTGAAAAGTGTCTGTTCATATCCTTCACCCACTTTTGAATGGGCTTGTTTTTTTCTTGTAAATCTGTTTTAGTTCTTTGTAGATTGTGGATATTAGCCCTTTGTCAGATGGGTAGATTGCAAAAATTTTTTCCCATTCTGTTAGTTGCCGGTTCACTACAATGATCGTTTCTTTTGCTGTACAGAAGCTATGGAGTTTAATTAGATCCCATTTGTCTATTTTGGCTTTTGCTGCCAATGCTTTTGGTGTTTTAGTCATATGCCTATGTCCTCAATGGTTTTGCCTAGGTTTTCTTCTAGGGTTTTTATGGTGTTAGGTCTTATGTTTAAGTCTTTAATCCACCTGCAGTTAATTTTAGTGTAAAGTGTCAGGAAGGGGTCCAGTTTCTGCTTTCTGCACATGGCTAGCCAGTTTTCCCAAAACCATTTATTAAACAGGGAATCCTTTCCTCATTGCTTGTTTTTGTCAGGTGTCAAAGATCAGATGGTTGTAGATGTGTGGCATTGCCTCTGAAGTCTCTGTTCTGTTCCATTGGTCTATATCTCTGTTTTGGTACCAGTACCATGTTGTTTTAATTACTGTAGCCTTGTAGTATAGTTTCAATTCAGGTAGCATGATGCCTCCGGCTTTGTTTTTTTTGCTTAGAATTGTCTTGGCTGTGTGGGCTCTTTTTTGGTTCCATATGAAGCTTAAGGTGGTTTTTTCCAGTTCTGTGAAGAAGGTCATTGGTAGCTTGTTGGGGATAGCATTGAATCTATAGATTACTTTGGGCAGTATGGCCATTTTCACAATATTGATTCTTCCTAATCATGAGCATGGAATGTTTCTCCATCTGTTTGTGTCGTCTCTTATTTCCTTGAGCAATGGTTTGTAGTTCTCCTTAAAGAGGTCCTTTACATCCCTTGTTAGTCGTATTCCTAGGTATTTTATTTTCTTTGTAGCAATGGTGAATGGGAGTTCACTCATGATTTGGCTGTTAGTCTGTTACTGGTGTATAGAAATGCTTGTGATTTCTGCACATTGATTTTGTATCCCGAGACTTTGCTGAAGTTGCTTATCAGTTTCAGGAGATTTGAGGCTGAGATGATAGGGTCTTCTAAGTATACAATCATGTCATCTGCAAATAGAGACAATTTGACTTCCTCTTTTCCTAATTGAATATCCTTTTTTTCTTTTCTTGCCTAATTGCTCTGGCTAGAACTTCCAATACTATATTGAATAGGAGTGGTGACAGATGGCATCCTTGTCTATTGCCGGATTTCAAAGGGAATGCTTCCAGTTTTTGTCCATTTAGTATGATATTGGCTGTAGGTTTGTTGTAAATAGCTTTAATTATTTTGAGATGTGTTCCTTTGATACCTAGTTTATTGAGAGTTTTTAGCATAAAGGGCTGTGGAATTTTGTCAAAGGCCTTCCCTGCATCTATTGAGACGATCATATGGTTTTTGTCTTTGGTTCTGTTTATGTGGTGGATTACATTTATAGACTTGCGTATGTTGAACCAGACTTGCATCCCCGGGATGAAGCCTACTTGATTGTGATGGATAAACTTTTTGATATGCTGTTGCAATCAGTTTGCCAGTATCATATTGAAGATTTTTGCATCTATGTTCATCATGGATATTGGCCTGAAGTTCTCTTTTTTTGTTGAGTCTCTGCCAGGTTTTGGTATCAGGATGATGTTGGTCTGATAAAATGATCTGGGAAAGATTCCCTCTTTTTGTATTGTTTGGAATAGTTTCAGAAGGAATGGTACCAGCTTCTCTTTGTATGTCTGGTAAAATTCAGCTGTCAGCTCATCTAAACCTAGACTATTTTTGGTTGGTAGGCTCTTCTGGCTTGTAGGGTTTCTGCAGAGAGATCTGCTGTGAGTCTGATGGGCTTCCCTTTGTGGGTAACCCAACCTTTCTCTCTGGGTGCCCTTAGTATTTTTTCCTTCATTTCAACTCTGGTGCATCTGACAATTATTGCCCTGGGGTTGCTCTTCTTGAGGAATATCTTTGTGGTGTTCTCTGTATTTCCTGGACTTGAATGTTGGCCTGCCTTGCCAGGTTGAGGAAGTTCTCCTAGATAATATCCTGAAGAGTGTTTTCCAGCTTGGATTCATTCTCTCCATGACATTCAGGTACACCTATCAAACATAGATTAGGTCTTTTCATATAATCCCATATTTCTTGGAGGCTTTGTTCATTTCTTTTCACTCGTTTTTCTCTATTCTTGCCTTCTCATTTTATTTCATTGAGCTGATCTTCAATCTCTGATATCCTTTCTTCTGCTTGGTCAATTTGGCTATTGAAACTTGTGTATGCTTCGTGAAGTTCTAGTGCGGTGTTTTTCAGCTCCATCAAGTTGTTCATATTCTTCTCTAAGCTGTTTATTCTAGTTTGCATCTCATCTAACCTTTTTTCTAGGTTCTTAGTTTCTTTGCATTGGGTTAGCACATGTTCTTTTAGCTCTGAGAAGTTTGTTATTACCCACCTTCTGAAGCCTGTTTCTGTCAATTCATCAGATTCATTCTCCATCCATCTTTGATCCTTAGCTGGTGAGAAGTTGTGATCCCTTGGAGGAGGAGAGACATTCTGGTTTTTGGTGTTTTCATCCTTTTTGCGCTGGTTTCTTCCCATCTTAGTGGCTTTATCTACCTGTGGTCTTTGTAGTTGGTGACTTTCGGATGGGGTCTCTGAGTGGACATCCTTTTTGTTGATGTTGAAGCTATTTCTTTCTGCTTCTTAGTTTTCCTTCTAACAGTCAGGCCCCTCTGCTGCAGGACCACTGGAGGTCCACTCCAGACCCCACTTGCCTGGGGATCACCTACGGGGACTGCAGAACAGCAAGGGTTGCCACCGGTTTCTTCCTCTGCTATCCTTGTCCCAGAAGGGTACCTGCCAGATGTCAGCCTCAGCTCTCCTGTATGAGGTGTCTCTTTGGGTATATGGGGGTTGGGGAGTTGCCTGAGGAGACAGCCTGTTCCAGCTTTATTTATAAGTTCCTGTCATGCTGCTGCCTTTTTTCATAGATGCCTTGCCCTGCACGAAGTAGTCTAGTCACAGTCTGCCAGCAGAGGTGTTGCTGAGCTGCCTCAGGCTCTGCCCAGCTGCTGTGTGAACTGCCTCAGTAGTGGCGGACTGCCTCGGTAGTGGCAGACTGCCTCGGTAGTGGGATATGCCCTTACCCCACTGAGCTGGACCATCTTGGGTCCAGCTGCGCTTGCTGTAAAACTCTCAATCCAGAGTGTTTCAGATTGCTTGCTTTGTGGGGGTGGTACCCGCTGAGCCAGATCACCTGGCTACCTGTCTCAGCCCCATCCCTTTCAGTTGCATTGGTGGCTCTGTCTTCCTGGTGTTCCAGGCGCCAGTCAAGACAGCTGCCCAGACTTGTGTGAGTTTCTGTGCACTGACCCGGCACCGGCTGAAACCACCACACTGAAAACTTGTGGTGCTTTTCAGCCTGGGAATCTCCTGGTCTGTGGGCAGTGAAAACTTGTTTGGAAATGTGGTGAGCACTCACCCTCTGTGCTGTTCTCACTGGGAACTGCACTCTGGAGCTGTTCCTGTTCAGCCATCTTGGATCCTCAACATTCTCTTTTAAAATAGTATCCATTAGATAAGGCATTGGAGAAAATATTGAGATTACAAAACCTATTTATTGGCCCAATACACTCTGTTGGCAGGTCTTATTATAAATTACAACTTAGTTTTCAGGTGTGTAAATCAGCTGAATAGAACTTCAAAGTCAACATAATTAGGTATAAAAAGATAGCTCATACTAATAGCAAACTCTGCTTACTTGTGTCAAAATAGCAGACTTCAAATTGGAAACAAGATTCTTTCTGCCCAGGAGGACTGAGTGGTATCACACAAAGCACCACCATTTCCCAGTGTCCTGTCTGTTTGTCCTATTTAAAGAATGACAACACAGCTGCATAGGAACATAGGCTCTAACTTAAAGTATGAGAAAGAGGGATGTAAAAGAGTATTCACATTATATCAGAATAATTTCTAATTCAAAGGGAATTTATGAAAGGGAGTCTGAAATTCATGTTCATGGGGCCCTAAGATCACTATTGTGTTAATATCACAGAAAGAATATCACCCTTTTCAGTGTTTCATCTACACCATGTTTGTTTCTTTCCTTCAGTTGAATTGTTTGATGCACTGCCAGTTTTCTTGGTTTCCTGGTGATTTCCATTGTAGATGTTGTAAAAATCTTTTAATTGCATCAAACCAAGTACTCATTTTTTGTTGACATGGCACTGGCTTGTGTCTTGAGGAATTTTTAAACAAAGTCTGTGGATAAAAGTATAGCAGCATGTTTTGCACGTTGAAGGGGAGAAAAATAAAAGAAAATTAGTTGTTTTTCTTGTTGTCACATGCTTTCTGGCATCATTTTAAATGTATTTATAATACTGCTGTCATTAATATTATGCTCACTTGGTTGAAATTATTTTGTTTCTCCCTTTGGAAATAGAGCTGCTCAAGACTGATAAATAATAACACATTATATAAGTACTGTGGATTATTTAACATTCTGATTAATGAGATATTTTCTACACTAAAACAACAATCTTTAAAGCTTTGCAGATGTAAGCTTGTCAATCTTAGAATATGAATAGTGTTTACATTTGAAAGATGCATCTGACACATTGGTAAAGTGGTTAATTTTCCTCTCAAACCTCTTCCATGAAATCTCTAATAGAGTAAGGAGGATGAATAGTTCTCATTAAAAACTGACCTTGTCTATAGGGCATTTAGCCAAACCAGGCCACACAAGCTCATATAGGTTCAAAGATTTTTGAGAATATAGATTCAGATTCTGTTAAGGTTATTTTCACTTTGGTTTACCATCAGAACTGCTAATAGGCATGGCAAAAACTATAAAATGGGTGAGGGTACAAGTGAGTGAACTAAGGAGATGGGGTAGAACACAATTCCCTCTCCCTGTAACCTCTCATGTTCTGACATTCCACAAGGAACTCATCTAGTCATGAGAGCTGGAATGTCAGGCTCTCTTCTTCTTAATACTTCTTTCAGTTGGAGGGTGAGAGGGGCATCAGCATTAAAAGTTTCACCATATTAGCAAATGAAGAAATTCTTGTTGTACCATTACCTACTCCCCACATCATCAGCCTTTCTCATCAGGGCACTAGGCTAAGCCATGACCTGGCACAGGTGTTCTTTCTCCATATGTGCTGCAAATCTACTTGGTCCTCATTAGGCTACCTTCCTTCTCTTTGTCCCGCATCCTTCCACCAGCAGAGATTTTGCTAACCTTTGCTATTGCTTTAAAAGAAAGATATGTCCACAACAAAGAATTATTGAACATCCAGATTCCTCAGTCTTCGTGGCTAATTTTTAACTAATCGAAGAAGCAAGGAAGTTCTCAGCTAATTAAAATGAAAACATAAGAAGAGCAACTGGGTAATCACAGAATAAACTAAAGCCTGATTGCTTCTGGATATTTTTTTTTTTGCAGGGAAAGTTTTTCTTCAAAAATGTTTTATGCAACCCCAGAATCATCAAACATATGTGATATAAAAAACATCAAAAGGAAAAGAGCCTAAAAACTTGGCTTTACAACAAAATGGTTCCAACGACTTTTCCAAGCTCTAAAGATTTCTGTGTTCTTGGATTCTCAGCCCTTCAGTCACTTTAGAGCTACACAAATAAGTAGAATAAATGTCCTGACAGTGTAGTTTATTCAATCAAATAGAGCAGATTAAAATCAAGTTTATCCATGTAAAAAAGTATTCTTTATAGTGTTAGGAGACCCCTTGTTCTCTCAATGAATAAGAAGAATCTCTTCTCATTGTGAGGGAGTTGCCTTCTAAACACGTGTTTGATGTTGTCAAACATCTTAATTATTACAATCTTCTTCACAATAATGTAACACTATGATATCAACCTTGAGCATTTAAAAGGGGAGATGAACACTGAGGACATAAGAAAAATGCTATTGCTGTTAGGAATAAATTTAGATAATGCATGGAAAAAAGGAGAATGCTCAGTATGAGCAGGACACTGGAGAGTTCAAAACCAGGAGAGATGAGAAAAGGGGCAGCAATAAGGAAAAGATTCAAAAGACCAACCCTTCAAAGGTGACCATGAAACCTTTCCAGATAGTGCTTCATGGAACCTAAAAAGAAAAACCAGGAATACAGACAATTATCACTGTTCCCAACTGCCATGGAAATAACTATAAAATATAAATTAATATGCCAGTACTAGGACAGGAAATGACACATGCCAGAGACTTGAGAATTTCTATTGTGTTTAAAGTGATATGAAGGGCCAATTTGTGAATTTCCACACCATGAGGTTACTGGAAAGTAGGTACAGGAGACCCTGAAAATAAAAGCCACTAACAGTCTATACCTAAGAGGAAGGAGGGCAAGGTATGGGGCAGAAAGCCACAGCAAATTGAAAATATGTGTCTGGAGCAGATGGCCCCGATGAACAGAGTTGGCAGAGTGGGCTTCCTCTGAAAGACATGAAAAAGATACTGTAAGTCAAAAGGAGACCATCTGGAGGAAGCAGAGGAAATGCCTTCCCTAAAATAGATTTTCTGCAAGAAGAAAAGCTCATTTTATAAAATGTCTAAACTGGCTTCTCAAAAATATATGTCAAATATCAAAAGAAAGAAGCGAAGAAAATTCAAATTTTATGAAGGTAAAAAATGAAATTATTCAACTAAAACCTGAGGAGGAGCAATGAACAGCAGACCAGATATTGCAGAAAATTAACTTTAGTGAAAAAAAGAAAAGTTTAAGCATTTTTCCAGAGGTGACGGATAAAACAATGAAAATGATTTCTAGAAAAGATTTCTATGGAAGAAAAATTATAATCATCTAATCTGTGTATAATAAATAATGGAATAATGGAAATCACAAATAAGAAAGAAATAGGATAGAAGAAAATAATTTTTAAAAAATTTAAATTAATAAAGCCCAAATCTACAGAGCAGAAAAGGTCCCTGAAAAATCACCAACTCAAGAACAGAAAAACATTTTAAAATTTTTATTAGAACTTCTGGCAGAGCAAAGTGGCCAAACAGTAGCTTACATCATTCATCCCCTCTGAAGGAACGCCAAATTTTAATAACTACACACAAAAATCACCGTCACAAGAACCAAAAATCAGGTAAGCAATTATAGTACCCGGTTCTAACTTCATATCATGGAGTCATTGAAGAGGGCAGAAAGAGAGTCTTAAAGTGCCAATGCCACCCCCTCCCCCATATCCCATGTGGCATGGATAATCTGCACACTTAGGAGGGAAAGAGTACAGCAATTGCGAGGCTTTGCATTGAATCCAGTGCTGCCGTGTCACAGGAGAAAGCAGAATCAATCTGTACTCAGCCAATGTTCACCACAGAGGGAACATTTGGACTGGCCCTAGCCAGCAGGAAATTGTCCATCCCAGTGGTTAGAGATTGAGTTTCAGCAATCCTCACTACTGTGGACTAGAGTGCTCTGAGGCCCTAAGTGAACTTGAAGGGCAGTCTAGGCCAAAAGGACTTGAATTTCTAGGCAAGTCCTAGTGCTGAGCTGGGCTCAGAGCCAGTGGACTGGGAGGCATGAGACTCACTAACATACCAGCCAGCTTGGCTAAGGGAGTGCTAGCACCACCCCTAGTGCACTCCTAGCAGCAGTAGCAGCATGGGGTAAAGGTATCTTTGCACTTGAGAGAGGGAGAGCACAGTGACTGGTGGACTTTACATTGAAGTCAGTGCTGCCCTGTCACAGTGGGGACCTGGCAATATTCATCACCTGCTACGAAAGAGCACCTGGGTCCTGAATAACTACCAGCAATAACCAAGTACTACACTGTGGGCCTTGGGCTCTGAGACATGCTGGCTTCAGGTGTGACCCAGCATATTTACAGCTTTGGTGACTATGATAAAAGATTCCTTCTGTTTGAGAAAAGTAGGGGGCAAAGTAAAGGGGACTCTGTCTTGTACATTAGGTACCAGGTCAGCCACAATGGGGTGCAGCACCAGGCAGGCTCTTGAGGTCTGCAAGTCCAGGCCTAGGATCTTGGTCAGCATTTCTAGACCTGCCCTGGGCCAGAGAGAAGCCCACTGCCCTGAAGAGTGAGTCCCAGGGCTGGCAGCATTCACAACAGCTGGCAGAAGAGTCTTTGGGCATTAAGTGAACATAAGCAGTGGCCTGGCAGAACCCTCTGTGGGTTGTTGGTGGTGGTCGCCACAGGGAGAGGCCCCTCTACCTGTGGAAAGGAAAAGGAAAAGAGGGAAGGACTTTGTCTTGTGGTTTGAATGTCAGCTTAGACACAGTAGAACAGAACACCAGGTAAATTTGTAAGATTTTTGACTTTAACCTGTGGCTCCTAGACAGCATCTCTGGGCCCATCCAGGGCCTGGGGGAACTCATTGCCTTGAAGAGAGGGACACAAATCTGGCTAGCTTTGTCAGCTGCTGATTGTAGAGCCTTAGGGCTTTGAGTGAATATAGGTGGTAGCCAGGTAGAAGTAACAGTGGGCCTTGGGTGAGACCCAGTGCTGTGCTGTCTTCAGCTCTTAACCAGTGCAGTGCAGTTAGTGGTGGCCACAAGGGTACTTGTGTCATACTACTTCCAGTTCTAAAAACCTCAATATATACAGAAAGAAACTGTTTGGCAGAAAGTAAAGGAAAAGAACAAGAGTCTCTGCCTGGTAATCCAGAGAATGCTTCTAGATTTTATCCAAGACCACTGAGGCAGTATCTCTGCGAGTCAGCAAGAACCACAGCATAATTGAATTTGGAGCCAAAGTCCTTTCGAACACCTGGAAAGCCTCCCAAAAAGGATGTGCATTAAAAAAGCCCAGGATGTGAAGACAACAATAAGTACCTAACTCCAATTCTCAGACACTGAGAAACATATACAATTATCAATGTCATCTAGGAAAACATGATCTCACCAAATTAACTAAATAAATAACGTACAGGGGAGCAATCCTGGAGAGACAGAGATATGTGACTTTTCAGATAATTCAAAATAGCTGTGTTGAGGAAACTCAAATTAAAGAAAACACAAAAAAGGAATTTATAATTCTATCAGATAAATTTAATGAGGAGATTGAAATTATTAAAAATAAGCAAAAGTTCTTGACTTGAAAAATAAAATTGACATACTGAGGAATGCATTGTAAGTCTCTTAATAGCAGAATTGATCAAGCAGGATTTGAAAATACACCATCAGAGGAGACAAAAGAAATTAACTGAAGGTGCAAAACTCACTGGTAGTAGCACACAGAAAAACACAAAATATTATAACACTGTAATTGTGTTGTGTAAAATACTCTTATCTTACATAGAAAGCTAAATAGTACACCAATCAAAAATATCTACAATGACTTTCCAGACATAGACAGTACAGTAAGACATAAAGATAACAAAAAAAAATTTTAAAAGGAGGTGGGATGAAGTTAAAGAGTAGAGCTTTTATGAGTTTTATTTTTGCTTTATTTGTTCATGAAATCAGTGTTGTCATTCATTTAAAATAATGGCTTTATAAAATAGTATTTGCAAGACTCATGGTAATCTCAAATTGAAAAACATACAACAAATACACAAAATATAAAGAAGACATTATGTCATATCACCAGAGAAAATCACTTCCACTAAAAGGAAAACAGGAAGAGAAGACTACAAAACAACCAGAAAACAAATAACAAAATAGCTGGGGTAAATCCTGACTCATCAATAATAACATTAAATGTAAATTAACTAAACTCTCCCATTGAAAGACATAGAATTGCTGAATGGATTTAAAAAAGCAAGACCCAATGATCTGTGGCTACAGGAAGCACAGTTTGACTGTAAATATATATATATAGAGTGAAAATAAATGGATGAAAAAAGATATTCCATTCCAAAGGAAACCAAAAAAGAGCAGGAGTAGCTATAATCAAATTACACAAAATAGGTTTCAACCCAAAACCTGTAAGAAGAGACCAAAAGTTCATTATACAATGATAAAGGAGTCAATTCACCAAGAGAATATAACAATTATAAATATATATTGACAAAAATATGTATATCCTCCAGTGCTCCCAACACTGGGGCACCCAGATATATACAGCAAACATTAGAGCTAAAGAGAGAGATACACCTTAATATAATAATAGCTGGAGAGTTCTATACCCCAGTTTCAGCATTGGACAGATCTTCCAGACAGAATATCAATAAAGAAACATCAGACTTTATCTGTACCATAGACCAAATAGACCTAATATATATTTACAAAGTATTTCATCCACAGGCTCCAAAATACACATTCTTATCCTCAGCATATAGATAATTCTTAAGGATAGACCATATTTTATGTCACAAAACAAGTCTTAAAACATTTCAAAAACTTGGAATTATTTCAAGCATCTTCTCTGACCCTCTGACCACAGGTGTAAAACTACAAATCAATAACAAGTCAACATTTGGAAACTATACAAACACATGAAAATTAAATAATATGCTCCTGAATGACCAGTGGGTAAATGAAGAAATTAAGAAGGAAATTTAAAAATTTGTTGCAACAAATGATAATGGAAACACAACATACCAAAACCTATGGGGTACAGGGAAAGAAGTTCTATTAGTTCATGCTTGCAGTGCTATAAATAAATACCTGAAACTGGAGAATTTATAGAAAAAAGAGGCCAAATTGGCTCACAGTTCTGCAGGCTGTACAGGAAGCACAGTTGGGTAGGCCTCAGGAAACTTGCAATCATAAAAGAAGACACAAGGGAAGCAAGCATATCTTACAGGATTAAGGCAAGAGTAAGATAAAGTGTGGGAGAGGAACCACACACTTTTAAACAATCACATCTCATGATAAGTCACTCATGATTACCAGAACAGCGCTAAAGTATAAATCTGCCACCATGATCTAATTACCTCCCACCAGGATCCACCTCCAGCATTGGGGATTACAATCTGATATAAGATTTGGGTGGGAACACAGATCCAAACCATATCATTTTGCCCCTGGCCCCTCCCAAATCTCATGTTATTCTCACATTTCAAAATTCAATAATGCTAACAATCCCTCAAAGTCTTAACTCATTCCAGCACTAACTCAGAAGTCCAAAGCCCAAAGTCTCACTTGAAACAAGAAGACCACAAAACAAACATAAAACAAATAACAAAATAGCTAGAGTAAGTCCTTTCTGCCTATGAGCCTATAAAATAAAAAGAAAGTTAGTTGCTTCCAAGATACAATGGGGAGTTTTAGGCATTGGGTGAGTACCCCTTTCCAAAAGGGAGACATCATTCAAAAGGAAAAGGCTACCGACCCCTTGCAAGTTCACAACCCAGCAGGACAGTCATTAAATCTTAAAGCTCCAAAATAATCTCCTTTGACTCCATGTCTCATGTCCAGGCCACACTGTTGCAAGGGGTGGGCTCACAAGGCCTTGGATAGTTCCACTCCTGTAGCTCTGCAGAGCTCAGTCCCCACAGCTGCTCTCAAGGACTGACATTAGGTGCCTGTGGCTTTTCTAGGTGCATGGCACAAGCTCTTGGTAGATCTCCCATTCTAGGATATGGAGGACAGCTGCCCTCTTCTCACAGCTCCACCTAGGCAGTTCCCCAGTGGGACTCTGTGTGGGGGCTCCAACCCCACATTTTATCTCCATGCTGTTTTAATAGAGGTCATCATGAAGGTTCCACTGCCGCACCAGCTTCTGCCTGTATATCCTGGGTTTCCCATATATCTTCTGAAATCTAGGTGGAGGCTCCCAACCCTCAACTATTGTACTCTGCACATATGTAGGTTTAACACCATGTGGAAGCTGCCAAGGCTTATGGCTTGCTCCCTCTGAAGCAGCAGTCTGAGTACCTGGGCCCCTTTAAGCTGTGGCAGTAGCAGGAGCAGCCAGGATGCAGGGAGCAGTGTTGTGAGGCTGCACAGGGCAGCAAAACCATTCTTCCCTCCTAGGCCTCAGGACCTATGATGAGAGGGGCAGCCAGGAAGGTCTCTGAAATGCCTTCATGGCCTTTTCCCCATTGTCTTGGCTATTAGTACTTATCTTCTTTTAGTTATGCAAATTTCTGCAACTGACTTGAATTCTTCCCCAGAAGATGGCTTTCCTTTCTACTGAATGGCTGGGCTGCAAATTTTCCAAACATTTATGTTGTGCTTCCCTTTAAATATAAGCTTCTGTTTTAGGTCATTTCCTGGCTCACTCATGTGAGTATAGGACTTTAGAAGCAGCCAGGCCAAATCTTGAACAATGCTGCTTAGAAGTTTCTTCCACCAGATAGCCTAAATAAATTCTCTCAGGTTAAAAGTTCCACAGATCCCTGGAGTAGGGGCACAATGCTAACAGTCTCTTTGCCAAAACATAGCAAGAGTAACCTTTACTCCAGTTTCTAATAAGTTTCTCATTTCCCTGTGAGACCTCCTCAGCCTATACTTCACTGTCCATTTCACTATCAGCATTTTGATCACAACCATTCAAAAAGTTTCTAAGAAGTTCCAAACTTTCTCTCATCTTCCTGTTGACTTCTAATCCCTCCAAACTGTTCCATTCTCTGCCCATTGCCCAGGGTTCGAAGTCACTTCCACATTTTCAGGTATCTTTATAGCAATTCCCCACTCCCCAGTACAAATTTTCTGCATTAGAACAAACCAAATGCACTGCTATAAGGAAATACCTGTGACTGGGTAATTTACAGAGAAAAGAGGTTTAATTGGCTCACAGTTACAGAGACTGTACAGGAAGCATGGCTGGGGAGGTCTCAGGAAACTTACAATAATGGCAGAAAGTGAAGGGGAAGCAGGCAAGTCTTACATGAGCAGAGCAGGAGGAAGAGGGTGGGGGAGGTGCCATGCATTTTTTTTTAATACTTTAAGTTCTGGGGTACATGTGCAGATCGTGCAGGTTACATAGATATACAAGTGCCTTGTGGTGCTTTGCTGCATCCATCACCCCGTCATCTACATTAGATATTTTTCCTAATGCTATCCCTCCCCAATGCCCCCACCCCCTGCTATTCCTCGCCTAGCCCCCCCCAACCCCCAGGCCCCAGTGTGTGATGTTCCTCTCCCTGTGGCCCTGTGCTCCGTGGTGTATATATGCCAAGTTTTCTTTATCCAGTCTATCATTGATGGACATTTGGGTTGGTTCCAGGTCTTTGCTATTGTGAACAGAGCCACAATGAACATATGTGTACATGTGTCTTTATAATAGAATGATTTATAATCCTTTGGGTATATAACCAGTAATGGGATTGCTGGGTCAAATGGAATTTCTTGTTCTAGATCCTTGAGGAATTGTCACACTGTCTTCCACAATGGTCAAATTAATTTACACTCCCACCAACAGTGTAAAAGTGTTCCTATTTCTCCACATCCTCTCCAGCATCTGTTGTCTCCTGCTTCTTTAATGATCGCCATTATAACTGGTGTGAGTTGGTATCTCAATGTGGTTTTGATTTGCATTTCTCTAATGACCAGTGATGATGAGCTTTTTTTCATATGCTTGTTGGCTGCATAAATGTCTTCTTTTGAAAAGTATCTGTTCATATCCTTCACCTACTTTTTGAAGGGGTTGCTTTTCTCAGCAAACTGATGTAAGAATAAAACACCAAACACTGCAAATTCTCACTCATAGGAAGGTGTTGAACAATGAGAACACCTGGGCACAGGGGAGGGGAACATCACACAGTGGGGTATGTTGGGGATGGGAGGCTAGGGGAGGGACAGTGGGGGGGCGGGGATGTTGGGGAGGGATAACACTGGGAGAAATGCCTGATGTAGGTGATGGGGGTATGGAGACAATGAACCACCATGGCATGTGTGTCTATGCAACAATCCTGCAAGATCTGCACATGTATCCTGGGACTTAAAGTACAATTTAAAAAAAAAGAAAGATTTAAAAAAAAAAGAATTTCCACACTTTCTTCCACAATGGTTGTATTAATTTATATTCCCACCAACAGTGTAAAGGTGTTCCCATTTCTCGACATTCTCTCCAGCACCTGTTGTCTCCTGATTTTTTAATGATCACCATTCTAACCGGTGTGAGATGGTATCTCATTGTGGTTTAGATTTGTATTTCTCTAATGACCAGTGATGATGAGCTTTTTTTCATACATTCATTGCCTGCATAAATGTCTTCTTTTGAAAAGTGTCTGTTCATATCCTTTGCCCACTTTTTGATGGGCTTGTTTGTTTTTTCTTGCATATTTGTTTAAGTTCTTTGTAGATTCTGGATATTAGCCCTCTGTCAGATGGATAGAGTGTAAAATATTTTTCCCATTCTGTTGGTTACCAGTTTGCTCTATTGATAAGTTTCTTTTGCTGTGCAGAAGCTCTTAAGCTTAATTAGATCCTATTTGTCTATTTTGGCTTTTGTTGCCATTGCTTGTGGTGTTTTAGTGATGAAGTCCTTGCCCATACCTATGTCCTGAATGGCATTGCCTAGGTTTTCTTTTAGAGTTTTTATAGTGTTAGGCCTCATGTTTAAATCTTTAACCCATCTAGAGTTGATTTTTGTATAAGGTGTAAAGAAGGGGTCTAGTTTCTGCTTTCTGCATATGGCTAGCCAGTTGTTCCAACACCATTTATTAAACAGAGAATCCTTTCTCCATAGCTTTTTTTGTCAGTTTTGTCAAAGAACAGATGGTTATAGTTGTATGGTGTTCTTTCTGAGGCCTCCATTCTGTTCCATTGTTCTATATCTCTGTTTTGGTACCAGTACCATGTGGTTTTGATTACTGTAGCCTTATAATGTAGTTTGAAGTCAGGTAGTGTGATACTTCAAGCTTCATTTTTTTTGTTTTTTTTTTTTTTCTTAGGCTTGTCTTGGCTATGGTGGCCCTTTTTTGGTTCCACGTGAAGTTTAAGGTGTTTTTTTCCAATTCTGTGAGGACAGTCATTGGTAGCTTGTGGTGATAGTGCTGAATGTATACATTACTTTGGATACTATGGCCATTTTCATGATATTGATTCTTCGTTCCCAGGAGCATGGGATGTATTTCCATCTGTTTATGGTCTCTCTTATCTCCTTGAGCAGTGGTTGTAGTTCTCCTTGAAGAAGTCCTTCACATCTCTTGTTAGTTGTATTCCTAGATATTTTATTCTCTTTGTAGCAATTATGAAAGGGAGTTCACTCATGATTTGGTTCTCTGTTTGTCTGCTGTTAGTGTGTCAGAATGCTTGATTTTTGCACATTAATTTTGTATCCTGAGACTTTGCTGAAGTTGCTTATCAGCTTAAGGAGATTTTAGGCTGAGACGATGGGGTGTTCTAAATATACAATCATGTCATCTGCAAACAGGAACAATTTGATGTCCTCTCTTCCTATCTGAATATCCTTTATTTCTTTCTCTTGCCTGATGGCTCTAGCCAGAACTTCCAATACTATGTTGAATGGCAGGAGTGGTGAGAGAGGACATCCTTGTCTTGTGCCAGTTTTCAAAGGGAATGCTTCCAGTTTTTGCCCATTCAGTATTATATTGTCTGTGGGTTTGCTATAAATAGCTCTTATTATTTTGAGATATGATCCATTGATGCCTAGTTTACTGAGAGTTTTTTGGCATAAAGGACCATTGAATTTTGTTGAAGGCCTTCTCGGCATCTATTGAGATGATCATGTGGTTTTTCATATCTTTGTCTTTGGTTCTGTTTATGTGATGGATTACATTTACAGATTTGCAGACATTGAACCAGCCTTGCATCCCTGGGATGAAGCCAACTTGATCGTGATGGATAAGCTTAAAGAAGTGTATTACATAATGGTAAAGGGATTAATGCAATAAGAAGAGTTAACTATTCTAAATATATATGCACCCAATACAGGAGCACCCAGATACATAAAGCAAGTTCTTAATGACCTGCAAAGACTTAGACTCCCACATAATAATAGTGGGAGACTTTAACACCCTACTGTCAATACTAGACAGATCAATGAGACAGAAAATTAACAAGGATATCCAGAACTTGAACTCAGATCTGGACCAAGTGAACCTAATAGACATCTACAGAACTCTCCACTCCAAATCCACAGAATATACATTCTTCTCAGCACCACATCTCACTTATTCTAAAATTGACCACATAACTGGAAGCAAATCACTCCTCAGCAAAAGCAAAAGAATGGAAATCATAACAGTCTCTCAGTGCAATCAAATTAGAACTCAGGATTAAGACACTCACTCAAAACTGCACAACTACAGGGAAACTAAACAACCTGCTTTTGAATGACTACTGGATAAATAGCAAAATGAAGGCAGAAATAAAGATGTTCTTTGAAACCAATGAGAACGAAGACACAATGTACCAGAATCTCTGGGACACATTTAAAGCAAATTTATAGCACTAAATGCCCACAAAAGAAAGCAGGAAAGATCTAAACTTGACACCTGAACATCACAATTAAAAGAAGTAGAGAAGCAAGGGCAAACAAATTCAAAAGCTGGCAGAAGACAAGAAATAACTAAGATCAGAGTAGAACCGAAGGAGTTAGAGACACAAAAAAACATTTAAAAAATTAATGAATCTAGGAGTTTGTTTTTGAAAAAATCAACAAAATAGATAGACCACTAGCCAGACTAATAAAGGAAAAAGAGAGAAGAATCAAATAGATGCAATAAAAAAATGATAAAGGTGATATCACCACTGATCACAGAAATACAAACTACCATCAGAGAATACTATAAACACCTCTACGCACATAAACCAGAAAATCTAGAAGAAATAGATAAATTCCTGGACACTTAGACCCTCCCAAGACTAAACCAGGAAAAAATCGAATCCCTGAATAGACCAATAATAAGTTCTGAAATTGAGGCAGCAATTAATAGCCTGCCAACCAAAAAAAAATCCAGGATGAGATGGTCTGACAGCTGAATTCTAACAGAGGTACAAAGAGGAGCTGGTACCATTACTTCTGAAACTATTCCAAACTACAGAAAAAGAGAATCCTCTCTAACTCATTTTATGAGGCCAGCATCATCCTGATACCAAAATCTGGCAGAGACACAACTAAAGAAAAGTTTCAGGCCAATATCCCCGATGAATATTGATGAAAAAATCCTCAAAAAAATATCAGCAAGCTGAATCGAGCTGTATATTGAAAAGCTTATCCACCATGATGAAGTCAGCTTCTTCCCTGGAATGCAAGGCCAGTTCAACATACACAAATCAATAAATAAACATAATCCATCATATAAACAGAATCAAAGACAAAACCACATGATTATCTCAATAGCTGCAGAGAAGGCCTTTGATAAAATTGAACAGTCCTCCATGCTAAAAATGCTCAATAAACTAGGTATTGATGGAACATATCTCAAAATAATAAGATATTTATGACAAATCTCAAAATAATAAGATATTTATGACAAATAAGATATTTATGACAAACTTCAAATACTATGTTGAATAGGAGTGGTTGAGAGGGCATGCTTGTCTTGTGCTACTTTTCAAAGGGAATGCTTCCAGTTTTTCCCATTCAGTATGATATTGGCTGTGGGTTTGTCAAAAATAGCTTATTATTTTTGAGATAATAAGGGGGTGGGGGCTAGGGGAGGAATAGCAGGGGGCTGGGGGCATGGGGAGGGATAGCATTAGGAGAAATACCTAATGTAGATGAATGGGGTAATGGATGCAGCAAACCACCATGGCATGTGTATATCTATTAACAAAACTGCACAATCTGCACATGTACACCAGAACTTAAAGTATAATTAAAAAAAAAAGAAAATTATAGGCCAGTATCTCTGATAAACTAGAAAACTGAATTCAACAAGACATTAAAAAGATCATTCATTATGACCAAGTGGAATTTATCTCCAGGATTCAAAGATGGTTCAACATACACAAATCAATCAATGTGATGCCTCATATAAACAGAATAAAGGACAAAAACCATAGGATTGCTTCAGTTGATTCTGAAATAAACATTTGATAAAATTTAACATCCTTCATGATAAAAACCTTCAGAAAACTGTATAGAAGGAACATACCTTAAGATAATAAAAGCCATGTATGAAATACCAACAGCTACTATCATACTGAAGGGGAAAAACGAAAAGGTTTTCCTCTGATACCATGACAAGGATGCCCACTTTCACCACTGTTATTCAACATAGTACCAGAAGTTCTAGCTAGGGCAACTGGACAAGAGAAAGAAGTAAAGGGCATCCCATTTGAAATGGAAGAAGTAAAATTATCCTCGTTTGCAGATGATATAATCTTGAATTTGGAGAAACCTAAAGACCCCACCAAACAACTTTTAGAACTAATAAATTCAGTAAAGTTGCATGATACAAGATTAACATACAACAATCAGTAGCATTCCTGTATATTAACAGTGAACAATAAGAAAAATAAATATAAAAAGTAATTCTATTTACAATAACCACAAATAAAATATCTAGAAATTAGCCAAACTTATAAAAGATTTCTACAATGAAAACTATGAACACTGATGAAAGAAACTGAAGAGGACACACAAAAAATGGAAGGATATTCCACAGTCTACAAAGAACTAAAGCAGATTTACAAGAAAAAACAAACAAACCCATTCAAAAGTGGGAGAAGGATATGAACAGACACTTTTCAAAAGAAGACAAATATGCAGCCAACAAACACATGAAAAAATGCTCATTATCATTGGTCATTAGAGAAATGCAAATCAAAACCACATTGAGATACCATCTCATGCCAGTTAGAATGGCGATCATTAAAAAATCTGGAGACAACAGATGCTGGAGAGGATGTGGAGAAATAGGAACACTTTTACACTGCTGGTGGGAGTGTAAATTAGTTCAACCATTGTGGAAGACAGTGTGGCGATTCCTCAAGGATCTAGAAATAGAAATTCCATTTGACCCAGCAATCCTATTACTGGGTATATACCCAAAGGATCATAAATCGTTCTATCATAAAGACACATGCACACGTATGTTCATTGTGGCACTGTTTACAATAGCAAAGACCTGGAACCAAGCCAAATGCCCATCAATGACAGACTGGACCAAAAAAAATGTGGCACAGATACATCATGGAATACTATGCAGTCATAAAAAATGATGAGTTCATGTGCTTTGTAGAGACACGGATGAACCTAGAAACAGTCATTCTCAGCAAACTGACACAGGAACAGAAAACCAAATATTGCATGTTTTCACTCATAGGCGGGTGATGAACAATGAGAACACTTGGGCACAGGGAAGGGAACAACACTCACAGGGCTAGGCAGTAGGGGGGGGTGGAGGGGGAGGGGAGGGAGGCACAGTGGAGGGGGGCGGGGGAGGATGGGGAGGGATAACACCAGGAGAAATGCCTCATGTAGGTGACTGGGGGGCAGGGGGGATGGAGACAGCAAACCACCATGGCATGTATGTACCTGTACAACAATCCTGCAGGATGCAGGATGTGTACATGTACCCCAGAGCCCAAATACAATAAACAAAAAACAAAAAAGGAAGGATATTCCAAGTTCATGGATTGGGAGAATCAATACTGTTAAAATGACCTACTACCCAAAGCAATCTACTGATTTAGTGTAATTCCTATCAAAATACCAGTGACATTCTCCACAGAAGTAGGAAAAACAATCCTAAAATTTATGTGGAACCACAAAAAGCCCAGAATAGTCAAAGCTATCCTAGGCAAAAGGAGCAAAACTAGAGGAATCACATTATCTGACTTCAAGATATACTGCAGAGCTACAGTAACCAAAACCACAAGGTACTGGCATAAAAACAGACACAGAGACATATGCAACAGAACAGAGAAACTAAAAATAAATTCATATGCCTACAGTGAACTCATTTTTCACAAAGCTTCCAAGAACATATGTATTAGTCCATTTTCATGCTGCTGATAAAGTCAGACCTGAGACTGGGTAATATATAAAGAAAAAGAGGTTTAATAGACTCACAGTTCTACATGGCTGAGGAGGCCTCACAATCATGGTGGAAGGCAAAAGGCATGTCTTACATGGCAGCAGATGAGAGAAAATGAGAGCCAAGCAAAAAGGGAAACCCCTTATAATACCATTAGATCTTGTGAGACTTATTCACTAGCATGAGAACAGTATGGCAGATCCACCCCCATGATTCTGTTATTTCCCACTAGGTCCCACCCACAACACGTGGGAATTATGGGAGCTACAATTCAAAATAAGACTTGGGTGGGGACAGAGCCAAACCATATCAGCATATTTGATACCTGTTTCCTGAGTGATATGGTTTGGCTGTGTACCCACCCAAATTTCATCTTGATTTGTAGCTCTCATAATTCTCATGTGTCATGACAGGAACCCAGTTGGAGGTAATTGAATCATGGGTGTGAGTCTTTCCCATGCTGTTCTCATGATAGTGAATAAGTTTCATAAGATCTGGTTGTTTTATAAAGTAGAGTTTCCCTGCACACTCTCCCTTGCCTGACATCACATAATATGTGACTTTGCTCCTCATTTGTCTTGCACCAGGATTGTGAGGACTACCCAGCCATGTGGCACTGTGAGTCAGTAAAACATCTTTTCTTTATAAGTTACCCTACAAGAAGACATACTCAAGACTTATAAAGAAGACTTATAAGTCTTCTTTATAAGTCTTGAGTATGTCTTCTTTTAGCAGCATGGAAACAGACCAATACAGTAAAATGGTACCAGTAGAGTGGGGTGCTGCTGTAAAGATATCAAAAAATGTGAATGTGAGTTTGGAACTGGGTAACAGGCAGAGGTTGGAACAGTTTGGAGGGCTCAGAATGAGACAGGAAAATGTGAGAAAGTTTGGAACTTCTTAGAGACTCATTGAATAGCTTTGACAAATGTGGTGATGGTGATGTGGACACTGAAGGCCACGCTGATGTGGTCCCAGATGGAGATGAGGAATTTGTTGGGAACTGCAGCAATGGTGACTCTTGTTACGCTTTAGCAAAGAGATTGGCAGCATTTTGCCCATGCCCTAGAGATCTGTGGAACTTTGACCTTGAGAGAGATGATACAGGATATCTGGTGGAAGAAATTTCTAAGCAGCATTCATTAGTTGATTTGGGTGCTGTTAAAAGCATTCACTTCTATGTATTCACAATGATATGGTTTGGAATTAGAACTTATGTTTAAAAGGGAAGCAGAGCATAAAATTTCAAAAAATTTGCAGCCTGATGATGCAATAGAAAAGAAAACTCATTATCTTAGGAGAAATTCAGGCCTGCTGCAGAAATTTGAATCATAAGGAGCCAAATGTTAACCACTGATGGCAGCCCCTCTTACCACAGGCCTAGAGGCCTAGGAGGGGAAAATGGTTTCCTGGACCAGATCTAGGACCCCTCTGCTGTTTGCAGCCTTGGGACTTGGTTCCCTGTATCCCAGCCACTCCAGCCATGGCTAAAGGGGCCAAGGTACAACTTGGGCCATGGCTTCAGAGGGCGCAAGCCCCAAGCCTTGGCAGCTTCCACGTGGTTGATCCTGCCAGTACACAGAAGTTAAGAATTGAGGTTTGGGAACCTCTGCCTAGATTTCAGAGGATATACAGAAATGCCTGAATGTCTAGGCAGAAGTTTGCTGCAGGGGTAGAGCCCTGATGGAGAAATTCTGCTTGGGCAGTACAGAAGGGAAATGTGGGGTTGAAGCCCCCACACAGAGTCCCTACTGGGGCATTCCCTAGGGGAGCTGTGAGCAAAGGGCCACTGTCCTCCAGATGCCAGAATGGTAAATGGACTGACAACTTGCACCGTGCACCTAGAAAAGCCACAGACACTCAACACCAGCTCATAAAAGCATCTGGGAAGCGGGGCTATACTCTGCAAAGCCACAGGAGCAGAGCTGTGCAAGGCCATGGGAGTCTACCTCTTGCATCAGCATGAGCTGGATGTGAGACATGGAGTCAAAGGAGATCATTTTGGAACTTTAAGGTTTAATGACTGCCCTATTGGATTTCGGACTTGCATGGGGCCTACAGGCCCCTTGTTTTGGCCAACTTCTCCCATTTGGAATGGGTGTGTTTACCCAATGCCTATATCCCCATTGTATCTAGGAAGTAGCTAACTTGCTTTCATTTTTATGGGCTCATAGGCAAAAGGGAATTGTCTTGTCTCAGATGAGACTTAGTACTGTGGACTTTTAAGTTAATTCTTAAATGAGTTAAGACTTTGGGAGACTGTTGGGAAGGCATTATTGGTTTTGAAATGTGAAGACATGAGATTTGGGAGGGGCCTGGCATGAAATAATATGGTTTGGCTGTGTCCCCACCCAAATCTCATCTTGAATTGTAACCTCCATAATTGCCATCTGTCATGGGAGGACCCCAGTGGGAGGTAATTGAATCATGGAGGTGGGTCTTTCCAATGCTGCTTTCGTGATAGTGTATAAGTCTCATGAGATCTAATGGTTTTATAAAGGGGAGCTCCCCCTGCACACTCTCTCTTGCTCGTTGCCATGTAAGATGTGACTTTGATCCTCATTTGCCTTCTGCCAGGATTGTGAGGCCTCCCAGCCATGTGTAACTGTGAGTCAATTAAACCTCTTTCCTTTATGAATAGCCAGTCTTGGATATGTCTTTATTAGCAGCATAAGAACAGACTAATACACTGAGTAATATCCCACAAGCACACGCACCCAAAGCAAAAATGGACAAATGGGATCACACAAAGTTAAAAAGTTTCTGCACAATGCAGGAAACAATCAACAAAGGGAGGAGACAATCCACAACATAGGAGAAAATATATGCAAATGACCCATCTGACAAGGGATTAATAATCAGAATATGTAACGGCTCAATAATGTCTACAGGAAAAAATATATATAATAATCCAAAAAAAATGGGCAAAAGATTTGAATAGTTATTTCTCAAAAGAAGACATACAGATGGCAAACAGGCATATGAAAAGGTGTTCAACATCATTGATCATCAGGGAAATGCAGGTCAAATCTACAATGAGTATCATCTCACACCAGCTAAAACAGCTTTTATCCAACACAGGTAATAACAAATCTTGGCAAGGATGTGGAGAAAAGGGAAATCTCATATACTTTTGTATGAAGATTCAAATCAAAACAGCTGAACCTATGGATATAGAGAGTAGAAGGATAGTAGAAATGTAAATTAGTACAACCACTATGGAGAACAGTTTGGAGGTTCCTCAAAAAACTAAAAATAAAGCTATCATATGATCCAGCAATCCCACTGCTGGGTATATATCCAAAGGAAAGGAAATCAGTGTATCAAAGATATATCTGCACTCCCATATTTGCTGCAGCACTGTTCACAAAAGCCAAGATTTGAAAGTAACCTAAGTGTCCATCAACAAATGAAAGGATAAAGAAAATGTGGTACATATACACAATGGAGTACTATGCAGCCATAAAAAGGGATGAGATTCTGTCATTTGCAACAAGATGAATGGAACTAGAGATTATTGTGCTAAAGAAATAAGCAGGCACAGAAAGAGAAACTGGCATGTTTTTCCTTATTTGTGGGTGCAAGAATCAAAACAATTAAATCCATGGAGAGAATAGAGGTATAGTTACTAGAGTCTGGGAAGGGTACTGCTGGGGTGGGGGAGAATTGGGGATGGTTAATGGGTACAAAAATTATATAGTTAGAAATAAGACCTAATATTTGATAATATAGCAGAATAACTAGTCAATATTAATTTAATTGCACATTTAAAAATAAGAGTATAACTGGATTGTATGTAACAAAGATGACATATGCTTGAGGGGATGGATACCCCATTTTCCATGATGTGATTTATTTATTATTGAATGCCTGTATCAAAGTATCTTATGTATCCCATAATATATATACACACACACCTACTGTGTATCCATAAAAATTAAAAAAATAAGACTACCCCTGTACATCTACAATGTTATTATCCTCAAAGGTCATATACAGTTTATCTTTGAAAAACAGGAGTTTGAACTGCATGGGTCCAATTATATCAGATTTTCTTCTGCTTCAGCCACACCTGAGACAGCAAGACCAAGCCCTCCTCTTCCCTCTCCATCTCAGACTATTCAATGTGAAGACGATGAGGGTGAAGACATTTATGATGATCCACCTCCATTTAATGAATAGTAAATATATTTTCTCTTATGATTATGATTTTCTTAATAACATTTCTGTTCTCTAGATTACTTTATTGTAAGAGTACAATATACAATACATAATTCAAAATATGTTAATTGACTATGTTATGGGTAAGGCTTCCAATCATCAGCAGGCTAGTAGTTAAGTTTTGGGGGAGTCAAAAGTTATACACAGTTTTTCAGCTGTGTATGGGGGCTGTCAGTGCCCCTCACCACTACATTGCTGAAGGGTCCACTAAAATTTGATAACTACTTGAAAACTTTTCTTTTGGGGCTTTATATTCTAGCAGCCTTAACTAGTTAAGAACATTTTAAATGGCTTTTTAAGCACTACACTTCCATCTGACTCTAATGAAGATCCACATTTAGTTCAGATGCCAAATAAAATCTACCTGAGATCCAAAAATTTATAAGATAACAAAAATAAATTAAAACCAAACCTAATTAAGGAAAGTAAAAATATTAAGCTAGTTTAGTTCACATGCACAAGCCAGGGGTCTTAACTAACCCTGCCAGTAAAGAAATTGAGAAATTAAATCTAAGCTTGAAAGTACCGAGTTGACTTATCTCAGATAAGGCAGCTAAAATGAAAGGGAAGAAAAGCTTTAACAAAATATTCATCAGAATTGGGAGTTAGTGTTCCCAGTCTCCTCGTATTGTAGAAAAGCATGCAAGTGTTAAGGTTTCTTAGACAATGTGACCACAATAAATTAGACTGCCTATCTCTTTATGCTTGTGCCATCAAGCTCTGCCAGTTTATGGGATATTATTTAGAAGAAACTCAAACTGCATTAAGTAGATTGAGCTAAAAGCAAGTGGAATC
This sequence comes from Ateles fusciceps, assembly GCA_036589455.1. NCBI lineage: Eukaryota > Metazoa > Chordata > Mammalia > Primates > Atelidae > Ateles > Ateles fusciceps. The sequence goes on from JAZHEH010002565.1 coordinate 7,147,017, forward strand.
TTGACTTCTTAATGAATTTGACTGGTAAACAAATGTATGTACAAATATTCTACAAGCCCTTCACAAATATTAGCACTCTGTGTCTGGAATTAACACATATTTCACCACTGGGTTGCTCTTGCTCTTCTCCCTTTCTCAGACTGTCTCTTCTCACAGCTTCTTTGATTCATCTGGATTTTCAACCTGTTCTAAATGAGTCTGTTTGGCTTTGGTTTGAACCTCAATTCCAGGTCACATCTTGTCCATTTTCTCATGGACAGGAATCTCTAATACAGATAACAGATACAATGACCCCTGAACCTTACCCCAAGCTCTGTAGGAATTATCTCCCCTCCTATCAGGAAAGAAAAATCATTCCTATACCTGAACTTCCATGAGGTCAATGGAAATTACAATTTCAAAAGTGATTTATAGATCAATAAATACTTATCATGATTTCAATTTCTCTACTGGTGGTACACAAAGAAAAACTTCCTAATGAGTTTGAAATATAAAGCAGCTGCTAACTTTGATATGGAACTTACTGGCTGAGAGAATTACCGGAAGAATACAATTTCCTTGAAATTTGGAAATGAATATATGAATCTCAGACTTGTTCTTTAATTTCTGGCTACATAGCAAAAATACAACTTTTATTTGATTTTATTTGGCTCTGTGAAAGTACATTCTCTTTCATGAAACCACAAATTCAAGAGTGGGAGCTACCACTAGCGTTGCAAATTTGGAATCAGTATTGATATGTCTTGATTTAAAAATATCCCACAGGTATTGAAATGAAAATCTATTAAGTAGCAGTATTGTCATTGATTTGCTGAAAAATAATCAATGACTAGCAATATGCTTTTAATGGCATATTTTTATATATAAATTGATTGAAACTTTAAAATTAATTTTAAATTACTTTCAAACTAGAGATTTTACTATTGAACAGGCTATACCTTATATTTTTATAAATTTAAAATATTCATATAACTTGAGTACATATAATATCTAATTGAATGGCCCATTACTGAAAAATCTGAATGCAATGGCCTAGAAGACAAACTGTCTGTACAAGGAAAAAGAAAGAATGATTATGAATATTAGATTGCAACAATTTGCTCATGGTTCTGTTTATGTGACCATTTCTCATTAATACAGATGAACACAAGAGACAGAACCTATAGACTCACTGCCCTGCACATCACAAATGGCCTTAACTACAGAAATATATTCATCAAGTTAACCCAAGACTATAAGCAAATAATCTATGCAGAAAATAAAAGCATATGCTGTTGCAATAATTTTTTTGCATCTGAATATATTTCATGTATAGCATGTGTTTTTCTAATTCCTTAAATGGCTTGGGACATGGATATGCTCATATCAGGAACAACAGAGCACTGTTTTCTACCGTTTTCTTTCTGTATTCTACAAATAACGAGGCCTGAAGAAACTGCAGAGGCGTGATGAAGAACAATCAGAGATTCAAAAAGGATCTATACAATTTGAGTGAGTAATTAAACTGGGAGAGGTACATTGCTAACACTGGGAAAACCTAAAGCATATATACCTATGAGAACAATTAACATTTTTCTTATATTTCAAAGCATAATATAACGAGATATGGTTAAAATGAACTTCAACTGTAGTTGTAAAATTTTTCAGAAACTGAAGAATTAAGGTTGCCGTTGCTTTTGTGATTAATTTACCTACTACCATGCCCTTAAGTCCTTCACCAAACCTATAGGCAGAAAGAAAAAGCAACCATACAAATCAACAAAAAGGTTTTAATCAAAGGAGGAAAATGTAGAATTCATGATTTAAGATGGTTGGAGGAGAGGGTAACATGAATATGCTGACTTCCATATTATTTCATGCCCCCATGAATTCTTCTCATAGGTAAAGCAAATGTTTTAATTATCAGAAACACACAAAATACCAACATGTTAACAGATGAAATTAGTTACAGACTCTATGAAGCATAAGTCTTGTTTCTATTTTGTTCTACAGTATAAAAAGAGAAAGTCTGTCAGGAAACAAACTAAAAATGAAGAAAATATGAGTCTTGTCTAACTGAGAAGCCTACCAGTATCAGGCCCCAACACTCTTCATATTTACAATTCCAACTATGAATCCCTCAATTCGAATCTATCTTTTTAGTATACTTTTTGGATAATTTTGTCTTACTTTTTGGTGTAAGTGGACCATAATCAGCTATCTCTAAGGCCAGTTCTAATATCCTGTTGAATTTTTTAAAAGTGTATGCTTCTCTCATCTTCCTGAGCCACCTATTCTACAGCGATCTGGCTTAAACGAAAGACAATACGTGACAGGACACCCTTTAGTCTTGTCTTCCCTGGACTCCCCAGCAAGCCAAATTCCACGGTGCAGCTGTAGTCCATTCCTGGTACTATGTGCCCCTTTCCTCAGGTGTTAGGCTCTTGTTTTTCCTGGTTTTGCCCTTAACTCCAGATAAACCATGATTGTTAAAAAGATGTTTCTGGACATTCTAAGTTTTGGATTCTGTACAATATGGTAGTCAAATAAGTAATTTGTACATTGCTTAAGTTTGGGTACTTCTGTGGTTGGACAGTTTGAAAATTTAAGAAGGTCTTTTGAGCAATATTTTGAAATTAAAACCAGAAAACGACTTCAAAGCACCAATGTAAGTATTCTACTTTTCTGAGAAAATAGTTTGTAATTTAGGATTTGCTGTTAAGTGTAGATGAGAATTGCTAGCTTACCTGAACCAGCTGCTACCACTTCATTTTATGCTCATAATAATGAAGTGAGAATTTTGGCAAGTGAAAACTGTTGTTTAAAACCTAAGAGGCTGAAAGCATCTGTCAAACAGTGTATTCAGGCCCAAACCTAATGGTTTACAAACCAGATGATGAGTGTGTACATGTTATGAATTTGCTGCTGTATGATGCTTCCCCTAAGTTTTGTATACAAAGTGGTGAAAGTTTTCATTCTACTGGTGTGACTCATCAATACAACAGATGAGATGTTTGATAGAAACATTGCTGTCATTTATAATGAATTCATAAGCTATTGTTCAACTCCCTTTTATGCTACAAGCCCAGCTGAGAGCCCCAAGAGTTTGTGTTTAATCAGACACAGTACGTGTCTATCTTTCACAAAACATCAGGATAATGACCAATATAATTTTTCAGAAAAAAACTAATTTCTTAAATTTGTCAAGTATGATTTAAGAAGACCCAGTTTAATTCTTTAGAATAGCCCATTTTTATATAAGCTCTTTTACACTTTCTATTCATTATTCAGTACACTTTGACTTCTCTTTGAGTATAATCAAAGAATAACTTTAATGTAGTCCCCAAACTATCAGGAAGCTATAGTCTATAGCATGAGCGAAAGAAAGATTGGTTATAGGAAGAAAACATAAATGGTGTTTGAAATTTGAGAGTAAAATAATTTAGAGAACAAGTGCCAGTATCCATATCTTCCAAGGAAGGCAGCTTTAATTTGCCTTTAGTTACCAGTCAGGATGAGAAATGCTAGCTGGTCTGAAACAACAGATATATTTTATACCAAGGGTGCCCATTGTCATTCTGACACAAAACCTCAGGTTTTTCTCCTAATTGACTGAAAGTACAGTCATGTCTCTTTATGGTCTTCTTTCTTTTTTTCTCTGTCTCCACAAATTTTCTTCTCATTAGGGTGTAACTGGAGACCCTTTTTTTTGGTGTCAAGCCACTGAACTGACTGTGTACACATTCTTAGCTTAGTTAGCGGCAAAGTACCTGGAGGCTGCAGTTAGTAACAAATTCAGCTTCTGCAGAATCATGCAAAGGGGAGTGTCTCTTACTTCATTTACTTAAAAGAAAAAAAGATTTCATTATCTGGGAACAGAAAATGAACTTTGAAGTGGATCTTATTTAGTAGTTTAATATCTAAAAAGATTATGGGGAATCTTGTTTTAAAAATATGGTCCAACACCAGGAATTTAAGAACACATTCAATTTCCTTTATTTAAAAAATCTTTGTTTCCTCCCCCCACCAATTTCTCTATTGAAAAAGGAAGACAAAATGAGACAACATTCATTTATAATGAATCTATTTACCATATCTATCTATATCTTACATATGGTATTTTCTTTAGCTAGTTGCTATTTAATGTTTTAATGATTTAGAATTTCAGTTTAGAATAATTCATATTTTTGGATACTTGATTAAAAACACAACAAATATAAACACATACTACAGTAGACAACATAATAAATGAAACTGTTGCAGAATGTGATAATCTTGTATGTTTAAATTTCTTATAACCAAAAAATATTTCTGATGTTAGCACTTGCAAATTATGTTTATTGGTTTCTGCAATCAATATGATAACCTAAGTCTACATTGAATCTACCTGTCTCCAAAATTCTCAGTGAGGTAGCTCAAACAAAGCCTATAGCCAAGGGCTAAATATGTGTATCTCTTCCATCACAGATCATTATAGAGGGATCCTATCAATAGGTTGTGCCAAACAGATGAGAATTTACTCCTATCCGTTAGAGCACCACTGCCCCCCTTCTATCTAGCACATTTGATAGGAAGTCTATGTGCAACCATGGTTCTGTCTACTGCACCCATAAGAAAGCCATCTGATAACCCCTCAGACCATGTTTTAGGGTAAGCAGTCTCTATCTGGTTCACTGGAGAAGCCCAAACACCCTCCATCTTACTTATAGCATAAGACACTATGCTAAACATTGGGAATGCAGTGAATGAGACAGATGTGCTTCAGGTCCTTATGAAATCAGTGAGGATGACTTCTAAACAGTCATTTATAAATACAAAGAAACATATTTAAATATTTAAAGATCTCCCAACATATAAAGAAAAGTATCTGCTTGAAAGAGAGTTATTGTGTAAATTAGGTCAGTTTGTTATAAGAAATATCAATTTGAATTCGTTTAAGCAAAAATAACAAAAAGAGGGAGAACAGCATGAAATTTAGAGGCTTACACAAACAGAAAATACAAAGATGAATTGGTTTTGGTGATAACCGAAATGAGGAATTAGGAACAGCAACAGGAATCTTCCTATGCATCTTCTCTGCTCATAAGACTATCTTGGCCTTATTCTCTTTTGTGGCATAAGGGATTTATCCTCATGGCAGGAAGCACAGTTGCTGATTACTTTGGACACAATCAGTAAGTAAGTTGCTGATTACTTACAGATCCAAGAAACCAAGGAAACTTCTGGTCTGCTTGTGAAAATACCAAGGGAGAATTCTGACAGACCCAACTTGGGACCCCATGCCTAGGCCAGTTATTGTGGCCAGAATGATGGACAGTACTATGATAAGGTCAGCCTGTGGGAAAAGGGGGTGCATATTTAAGTATGCACACTCTGACTTAAAAGTCTGATTGGTAGCCCGTGACAGGTTGGCAAGGCTAGCAAATTGGAATCAGAAGAAAGTGAAAAGTGATGGAGAACAACAACTGATGTTGGGGACAAGGGTCATACAGAACAATCAGAGCAAATTGACTCAACTGAAACTGTTACTGAATGAAACAGGAGACAACAATGTAATTCCTATTGTAAGAATTAAGTAAACTATATCATTAAAAAGAGCAGCTTGTCACAAAACTAAAGGAAAACTAACACACCTTTGGCATAGGATAATGTGGTGTGTAGGCAAGGATAATAAGCCCAACCAAGACAATAACCTGGTTGTTTCAGTGTAATGTTAAATTTGATATATTTTTTAAAATACATAGCACCAACTGTATATTAGGCACTATTCTAAGAATCAACTTACTTTATTTTCACAACAGCCCTATTAGGTAAGCATCATTATTATTCCCAATTTACAGATAAGCAAACTGGAGTATTGAGAGGCTAAATGACTTTCCCAAGATCACACAGTTGGTAACTAAAAAGAGCCAGGCAATAAGATCTAGAGACTGTGCTGGACCTCTAAATTAAGATGCGACTGTTAAGTTGGTAAGCATCCCAAAGCCTCACATAGAAGAGAAGAATTAAAGGGCACTTTGACATTGGGGTTCTCAGCTATGAACCTGCCAGCCAGGGTGTCTCTGTGGAACTCAGAGAGACCGAGAGAGTTATTTCAGAAACGTCTCTTTCATGTGGTCTCCTGTTGTAAGAGTTTGAACATGAAATTTTCTTGTATATTTTCTTTGTCACATGTCTTTAAAAGATGTTATTGTTAAAGAATAGGTTCCTGTGTTATAATTAGTATCATTACTTTAAAATTAATTTTCCAGAATTCAAGATTAGTAAGGAGGCAAAGTTATAGAATAAAGTGTTGCAACCTCACATCCAAATCTCCTAGGCATTATCTGCCCAAAATTCCTATATGTTACCAAATAATAATCAGACCTGGCACTAATAATTGAGATTCAAAATAACTGCCAGAATTGAGGTGATTCTTTGATCCTTGATCAGAGGGATGATCTTAGTAGTTTGTATGGATCATGAGCCCCACAGGAATGTTCCTCTAGACATAAATAAGTTGGTGATGCTACAACTGCATTCTTGAACATCTTGAACCTGTTCAAATGTGTCTGGCTGGGTTTACGTATACCACCTGTGTCTTGCATACACAATGCGGCTTGCAGAGTGGCTAATTTACGGGCTCCCTAGGCTTGAAGTTGCCTGCTCCTGCTCCTCCAGTGCATCTCTCTATGGAACCAGGGAAGTTAGGGAAGTTGTGCCATTAATATTTCCTTCCATGCCCTCATTTGTTTTATTTTATTTTTCTTTCATGGTAGTTATTTTATTGAATTATATAGTATTTATGGTAAAATATACAGCTTTCAAGTATATATGTCGATGAGTTCTCAAGTACATATGTTGATGAGTTACAACTGTACTAATTGCCCAAATCAATATATGATCTCTCTGTCCATGATCTCTTCATGTCAAGACCTGGGCTAAGTCAATTATAACACTGTGATGTGTAGGAGCCTACTCATTACAAGCTATTTGGAATTCAAATCTAATGACATATTTATATATGCAAAGCAATGTTTCCTTTATTGTAAGCAAGTAATTTCTGATTGTAAATTAATAAAGCACTCAATTTGAACAGCTTCACAGAATTGGAAAAAACCACCTTAAACTTCATATGGAACCAAAAAAGAGCCCGCATAGCCAAGACAATCCTAAGCAAAAAAACAAAGCTGGAGGCATAACATTACCTGACTTCAAACTGTATTACAAGGCTATTGTAATCAAAACAGCATGGTACTAGAACCAAAACAGAGATATAGACCAATGGAACAGAACAGAGGCCTCAGAAAGAACACCACACAACTACAACCATCTGATCTTTGACAAACCTGACAAAAACAAGCAATGGGGGAAAGATTCCCTGTTTAATAAATTGTGTTAGGAAAACTCACTAGCCATATGCAAAAGCTGAAACTGGACCCCTTCTTTACACCTTATACAAATATTAACTCCAGATGGAGTAAATATTTAAACATGAAACCTAACACCATAAAAACTCTAGAAGAAAACTTAGGCAATACCATTCAGGACATAGGCATGGGCAAGGACTTCATGAGTAAAATACCAAAAGCAATGGCAAAAACAAAAGCCAAAATAGACAAATGGGATCTAATTAAACTTAAGAGCTTCTGCACAGCAAAAGAAACTATCAATAGAGTGAACCAGCAACCAACAGAATGGGAAAAAATTTTTGCAATCTACCCATCTGACAAAGGGCTAATATCCAGAATCTACAGAGAACTTAAACAAATTTACAAGAACAAAACAACCCCTTCAAAAAGTGGGTGAAGGATATGAACAGACACTTTTCAAAAGAAGATGTATATGAGGCCAACAAACATATGAAAAAAGCTCCTCATCATTGGTCATTAGAAAAATGCAAATCAAAACCACATTGAGATACCAAGTCATGCTAGTTAGAATGGCGATCACTAAAAAAACTGGAGCCAACAGATGCTGGAGAGGATGTGGAGAAATAGGAACGCTTTTATACCGTTGGTGGGAGTGTAAATTAATTCGATCATTCTGGAAGACAGTGTGGCGATTCCTCAAGGATCTAGAAATAGAAATACCATTTGAACTAGCAATCCTATTACTGGGTATATACCCCAAGGATTATAAATAATTCTACTCTAAAGACACATGCACATATGTTTATTGTGGCACTGTTCACAATAGCAAAGACTTGAAACCAACCCAAATGTCCATCAATGATAGACTGGATTAAAAAAATGTGGCACATATACACCATGGAATACTATGCAGCCATAAAAAAGAATGAGTTCATGTCCCTTGCAGGGACGTGGATGAAACTGAAAACCATAATTCTCAGAAAACTGACACAAGAACAGAAAACTAAACACCACATGTTCGCACTCATAAGTGGGTGTTGAACAATGAGAACACACAGACACAGCGAATGGAACATCACACACTGGGGCCTGGGGGGTGGGGAGCTAGGGGAAGAATAGCAGGAGGTTGGGGGATTGGTGAGGGATAGCATTAGGAGAAATACCTAATGTAGATGACGAGATGATGGATGCAGCAAACCACCACCATGGCCCGTGTATACCTATGCAACCAGCTTTCACAATCTGCACATGTACCCCAGAACTTAAAATATACAAAATAAATTTAAAATAAAAAAAGAAAAATACAATAAAATAAATAAAAAGTAGAAGCACAGATTCATAAAGCAAGAAGCACTAAATAAGTTAGAAAGCAAAAACCAAGTAGAAGTAACCAAAACAACAAAAATCAAGAGCTAGTTTGTTTTTGAAAACAAAGATAATGTGCAAATGTTGAAGAAACTGGTAAAGAAAAAACAAATGCATAAGTTTAAGAAAAGAAATGTTACCCCACATTATGAGAGATTAAAACTAGAGAAAAATGGGGCATGTAAGTTTATACTAATAAATCTAAAATTCTAAAAACTTTTCTCCAAAAATAGATTCAAAATGTAAAAAGTAAACACTATAAGAACCACAAGTAAATATGAGAGAACATTTCTTTATGTGTCAGGGTGGTAAATGTCTTTATGAGCATAAATCCAAATCAGAAGCAATAACAGAAAATATTTATGATAACACATTTTTAAAAAGCAAAAACTTCTCCATGTGAAAACATAGAAAAGTCAAGAACAAGCAAATAGCAAACTGGTGAATTCTTTTTGTAGCACACATAAGGCTCAAAATGTTAATCTACTTATTATATGAACCATCCTTATTAATCAGTAAGACAAAACATTAACAACCAAATATAACAATGGACAAATTACACAGACAACTCACAAATAAATGGCCAACAAACAGATGGAAAGATACTCTAGATTGTTAAAAATCAATGAATACCCCCCAAAAAATGAAAAACAACTATGGTGATCAATGCATTCCCAGGGAGGTTGAGAAAGAATTAAAAGTTAAATAGTATCAAATATTGAAGAGGATATGGGGAAGCAAGCACTCTTATACCCCGTACACATTAGTGTAAACTGGCCCACCTCTTCTGGTGAACAATTATGTAATGATTCAAATATTTAAGTATGCACACTTTGACTTAAAACCACAAATACTAGTAATTTATTATAAAGAAATAATCAACAAGTTAAAAGGATATTCACTGTCACATTGTTTGTAACAGTAAAAATTAGAAACAACTTAAGTATCCCTCAATAGGATTTGGTTATATATATACATATATGATATATAATTATATATATTACATAAAAATGAATTTGAGTTACATATATGGATAATGATAAAGGACCAATCCAGCCTGCCACCTATTTTTTGTTAATTAAGTTTAGTTGAATTCCTGCAACAGCATTCATTGACTCACTGGCTATGACTGCTTTTGTGCTCAAAGGTAGAAATTAGTAGGTATGACGGGGACACAAAGCCTGTAATGTATATCTGGCCCTTCACAGAAAGTTCCCAACTCCTCTTCTACTGATACTGTTTACATTGTTATTATATAGCAAAAACAAAAACAAACTTTTTTTTTTGGTGTTAAAGTTTTTTCTAATTGTACTTTATGTTCTGGGGTACATGTGCAGATCATGCAGGATTGTTGCATAGGTACATACTTGGCAAGGTAGTTTGCTGCCTTCATCCCCCCCATCACCTATATCTGGTATTTCTCCCCTCGTTATCCCTCCCCACCTCCCCACCCCCTGCTGTCCCTCCCCCTACCCACCCCAACTGACCACAGTGTGTGATGCTCCCCTCCCTGTGTCCACATGTTCTAATTGTTCAACACCTGCCTATGAGTGATAACATGCGGTGTCTGGTTTTCTGTTCTTGTGCCAGTTTGCTGAGAATGATGGTTTCCAGATTCATCAATGTCCCTATGAAGGACATGAACTCATCGTTTTTTATGACTGCGTAGTATTCCATGGTGTATATGTGCCACATTTTCTTTATCTAGTCTATCATTGATGGACATTTTGGTTGGTCCCAGGTCTTTGCTAAACAGTGCTGCAATGAACATACATGTGCATGTGTCTTTATAATAGAACAATTTATAATTCTTTGGGTATATACCCAGTACTGGGATTGATGGGTCAAATGGTATTTCTATTTCTAGATCCCTGAAGAATCGCCACACTGTCTTCCACAATGGTTGCACTAATTTGCATTCCCACCAACAGTGTAAAAGTGTTCCTATTTCTCCACATCTTCTCAAGCATCTGTTGTCTCCAGATTTTTTAATGATCACCATTCTAACTGGTGTGAGATGGTATCTCCATGTGGTTTTGAATTGCATTTCTCTAAGGACCAGTGATGATGAGCATTGTCTCATGTTTGTTGGCTTCATAGATGTCTTCTTTTGAAAATTTTCTGTTCATATTCTTCACCCACTTTTGAATGGGTTTAAGAACAAACTATTTTTAAACACATAGATATAAGCACATCTCATTTTATTGCACTTTGTTTCATTGTGTATCACAGACATTGTGTTTTTCACAAAATGAGAGTTTGTGGTAATTCTGCATTAAGGATATGGGTGCCACTCACTTCATGTCTCTGTGTCACATTTTGGTAATGCTTGCAATATTTTGAACTTTTTGAGTATTATTATATTGGTTATGGTGATTTGTAATCAGTGACCTTTGATGTTATTATTGTAAAATGAATTTAATAAATGCTGTGTGTTCTGACTGCTCCACTGACCATTCCCCTGACTTCTCCCTCTCCCTCGGGCCTCCCCATTCCCGAGACACAATATTAAAATTAGACCAATTTAATAACCCTACAACAGCCTGTAAGCCTTCCAGTGGAAAGAAGAGTTGCACATCTCTCACTTTAAATCAAAACCTGAAATCAGTTAAGCTTAGTGAGGAAGGCATGTTGAAAGCCAGGCCTCTTGCTCCAGTTATCCAAGATGTAAATGCAAAGAAAAAATTATTGAAGGAAATGCAAAGTGCTACTCCAGTGAATAGATACATGATAAGGAAGCAAAACAGCTTTATTACTGATAGGGAGAACGTTTTCGTGGTCTGGATAGATGAACAAACCAGCCGCAATATTCCCTTAAGCCAAACCCTAATCCAGAGCAAGGCCCCAACTCTCTTCAATTCTGTGAAGACTGAGAGAAGTGAGAAAGCTGCAGAAGAAAAGTTGAAAGCTAGCAGAGGTTGGCTCATGAGGTTTAAGGAACACAAAAGTGCAAGGTGAAGCAGTAAGGGCTAATGCAGAAGCTACAGCAAGTTAGCCAGAAGATCTAGCTACTATCATTGATGAAGGTGGCTCACTAAACAACAGATTTTCAATGTAGATTTTAAAAGTCTTCTATTGGAAGAAGATGCCATCTAGAACTTTTATAGGTAGAGAGAAGTCAATATCTGACTTCAAAGCTTCAAAGGACAGACTGACTCTTGTTTGGAGCTAACGCAACTGGTGACTTTAAGGCGAAGCCAATGCTGACTGACCATTCTGAAAAACTGAGGGCCCTTAATAATTATGTTAAATCAATTGAGCCTGAGTGACATCACATCTCTTTACACAATGTTTTACTGAATAACTTACAGCCACTGTTGAGACCTACTGCTCAGACAGATTCCTTTCAAAATATTAGTGCTCAGTGAAAATGCACCTGGTCATGAAGGAACTTTGATACAGACATACAATAAGATCAATGTTGTTTCCATGCCTACTAACACATCTATTCTGCAATAAATGAATGATTTCAGTTTTCAAGTCTTATTTAAGAAATACATTTCATGAGGCTATAGTTGCCACAGACAGTGATTCCTCTGATGGATCTGGGCAAATTAAACCAAAAACTTTCTGGAAAGGATTCACCATTGCAGATGTCATCAAGAACATTCATGTTTCATAGGAGAAGATCAAAATATCAACATTAACATAAGTTTTAAAGTTGATTCCAACCCTCGCGGATGACCTGGAGGGGTTCAGGACTTCAGTGGAGGAAGTAATTGCAGATGTGGTGGAAATAGAAAGAGAACTAGAATTAAAAGTCGAGCCTGAAGATGGAACTGAATTGCTGCAATCTCGTAATAAAACTTGAATAACTGAGGGACTGCTTCTTGTGGATGAGCAAAGAAAGTAGCTTCTTAAGATGGAATCTACTCTTGAGAAAGATGCTGTGCACAATGTTGAAATGACATCAAAGGATTTAGAATATTCCACTAACTTAGCTGATAAAGCAGCATCAAGGGTTGAGAGGATTTACTCCAATTTTGAAAGAATTTCTACTGTGGGCAAAATGCTATCAAACAGCATCTCATACAACAGAAAAATCTTTTTTTTTTTCTTTTTTCTTTTGGAGACAGAGTCTTCCTCTGTCACCCAGGCTGCAGTGCGCTGGTGTGATCTCCGCTCACTACAACCTCTGCTTCCCGGGTTCAAGCAGTTCTCCACCTCAGCCTTCCAAGTAGCTGGGGTTACAGGAACACACTGGCACAACTGGCTAATTTTTTTGTGTGTTTTAGTAGAGACAGGGTTTCACTGTGTTACCCAGGCTCTTCTTGAACTCCTGAGCTCAGGCAATCCACCCGCCTCAGCCTCCCAAAGTGCTAGGATTACAGGCATGAGCCACTGCCCCTGGCTGAAAAATTTTTCATGAAAGGATGAGTCAATTGATGGGGCAAATTTCATCCTTAAAAATTGCCGCAGCCATCCCAACCTTCAGCAACCACCACCTGGATCAGACAGCAGCCATCAACACTGAGGCAAGACCTTCTACCAGCAAAGAGATTACAACTCACTAAAGGCTAAGATGATGGTTATCATTTTTTTAGCAATAAAGAATTTTTCAATTAAAGCATGTACATTATTTTTTTGGACATAATGCTGTTACAAACTTAATCGACCACTATATAGTAGAAACATAACTTTTACATGCAATGGGAAACAAAAAAATTTATTACTTTATTGTAATATTTACTTTATTGCAGTGGTCTGGTACCCAACCCACAATACCTTGAAGGTGTGCCTGTTTACAAATATTCTAGAAATCTTTAATAAAATCATCATCAGTGAACCTATCTGAATCTGTCTTGCATGTTTAAATATTCTGAAATACCTTTGGATCACTGATCTGAACATAAATTTTCAATACAGACATCACCATATAAATGCAAATGTATACTCTAGTGCAAAGATGTAGATGGTATACATGATAAAGTGAAATCTAAACTCAGTAAGTGAGAACATTTAATTTCATTGCATTTCCTCTATAGAAAGGTTTTATATACTTTGCTTCTTTCTCTTAAAAGTTAAATGGAAGAAAATTTAAAAATTGGTTTAGTACATTAAGAACATGTTGTTAACTATGTATGTCAGAATGTACAATACAACATCTAATCTGAAAATGGACATACTCTTCTAGTTAATTTTCTATTCAAGCTGTTCTATTAAAATAATTATTCCTTCTTAAGTATAGGAAAATCTTAAAATGAAATTCATAGACATGATGATATGTATGACTGAATCATCACCTAATTAATTGAATGAAATAACTTATTATAATTGACAAGATTGGAAGTACTGCAATTTTCTTATAACACATTTTTACTATAATCCTTTCTGTTATAGCCAAAACAGTTTCAGAGTGGTTGAGTTCAGAAGAAAAGAAAAATTAATGCAACTTCCTCCTTTTAATCACTCAAGAGCACCTTATTTAGTCACATATAGTCAGTCCCTTCTTGAATATTTTCCTACTTTCGATTTTTAGAAGAAAATAGCTGACATTTCTCTCCACAAAGTTTCTTTCCCAGTAGGCTATCACTAATGTCAACAAAAGCAGCAGGAGTTCCTCTGAAGATTTGGAAAGAGCAGCTGAACAGGCAAGAATGACCCCTGTTTGCTTAGAGTAAAATGAAGTGTTTACCTCTATATCCAACAGTTCTAGAGAATTTCCCAGAGGAAAATTATGCTTTAAATCAGCACTCTTCAAATGCTGTCCCTTAGGACACTACAGTTTTGTAGTAGTGTTTCAGAGGCTGTTCAGAAACTTTAGTTTCTTTAAAAATATTTTAAAACTATTTCAAATTTACAATTAAAATCAAGCATGTATCTATGAGTTGTTTATCAAATTCTGATAAACTGGAGAAGACCAAACCCCTTTGCTTGGGTTCCTCCTTCATTTTTGTGCAGATTTTAAAGCAAAACTCCTCCTTCCCCGCTCCACCAACCCTGCATATACTTGAGAATTAGAAATATATCATCACTTGGGAGAATTATAGATCTGCACTGCTTTTTAAAATTTAAATCCAGATTGATGTATGTTGATTTCTGTAAAATGTAGGGAGTGCTCATTGGTCACAAAGACACTGCGCAAACTTTTCTGCAGGCACCCTCCATTCTTTGAAGTTTTACTGCATTCTTCTGGCTATTTTTCCTGTTAACTATTAGCAGTTGTTAAAACAGTAACCAAGGGTTATATTGAGGCCTTCAGTTGTTTATAGGTCTCCATCAGAGTTCTGAGCACCCAAACAAGATGCTCAGGTGAGCAACAGTCAGTTGAGCAGTAATGAATTCATCACATACTACACTGTCATATAGGTGGCTTAGTATGAATTAAGAATTCTGAGCACTGTCATACATTTATATTCAGAATAGGAATGTAAATCATGTTTGTAATGATTTATCTTTCTATAAAAAATTCTATTCTAATCTTGTTTGAAGTTCCTAGATTAGTTTAATTGAAGAGCAAACAGAGGGGACAAGGTAAGCAACTAAAACTATCTGCAAATACTTATTTGTATGAAATAGAATTTTCTCAATATAGTTCAATCTTCCTAAAATCTTTCCTGATCTCTTCTTCTCCTGCCCTCCTCCGAAGTTGGACACCTTTTCCTAACCCTATTTTTCTGAATTCTGAACATATTTCACTATGATAAAAGGAATGTGGCCTTTGGAATGGTATCAACCTCTCTAATCCCCACTATCTGGCCTTAAGATCTTTAGTTAATTATTTATCTTTTCAGAACCTCAGTTTCCCTAACAGCAAACTAATGTGGTTGTGAGGATTGAATGAGATTATTATGTAAGTAGTGTGGCACAAAATGCTATCTTTCTTTTACTTTTATGAAATACATAAAATTTTCTATAATTTTGGAGAAGGTTTTCTTCTGCCCTGTTAAATTATAAGCTCCTTGATAACAAAGAATACTAACTGTGTACCAGTTCTCGAAAAGTAGGCACCCAATGTTATTTGTTGAAATAAAAGAGAATAAATAGATTATACTAATAAAGGTCAAAGTAATTGTTTATTTTATTTACTTACTTTTGAGACAGAGTCTCACCCAGTTGTCCAGGCTGGAGTGCAGTGGCTAGATCAATGCTCACTGCAGCCTCAACCTCCCAGGCTCAAGCGATCCTCTCACTTCAGCTTCCTGATTATCTGAAACTGCAGGCGCATGCCACCATGCCTGGCTTTTTTTTTTTCTGTAGAAATGAGGTTTCACCATGTTGCCCAGGCTGGTCTTGAATTCCTGGGCTCAAGTAATCTTCCAGCTCCTACCTCACAAAATGCTAGAATTACAGGCATAAGCTGCCGCACCCAGAATGGTAGTTTAATAGGTAGGTTTCTTGCAATAATAAAAGCAATTCTCATGGTCTACATTGTAGTTTTCATCTCAAAAATTAAATATTTAAAAATCTGGACTTATCACACTACATAACACATATGGGAAAGGGTAATAATAATAGGCTATAGCTCTTAAGGAAAATATTCATGCTACATATCAGCTACATTCAATTTCGACATATCAAACTCTCATTTCACAGGAATAATAATCATCATTTGTCTTAAAATTATTGGCTGGGACTCCTGCCAAGATGGCCAAATAGGAACAGCTCTGGAGAGCAGTTCCCAGTGAGAGCAACGCAGAGGCAAGTGATCTCTGCATTTTCAACTGAGGTACCAGGTTCATCTCAATGAGACTGGTTGGACAGTAGGTGCAGCCCAAGGAGGACAAATTGAGGCAGGGTGTGGTGCTGCCTCACCTGGGAAGTGCAACAGTCTGGAGGACCCCCCTCCTACCCAACGGAGGCCATCAGGGACTTTTCCAGCCACTCTGGCCCTCTGTTTCAGATACTGTGCTTCTCCCATGGCCTTTACAGCCCACAGACCAGGAGATTTCCACCAGTCCAACAAGCACCACGAATTTCCAGCACAAGTACGAGCAGCCATTTTAACTGGTGCCTGGAACACCTACGAGACAGAGCCACCCATTCCCCTGAAAAAAGGGGGCTGAAGGCAGGCAGCCAAGTGATCTGGTTCAGCGGGTCCCACCCCAACAAAGACCAGCAAACTGAAACCCACTGGCTTGAGAGTTATGCAGCCAGCACAGCAGTTTGAGCTCAACCAAGGATGGTCAAGCTTGGTGCAGGGAAGGGCATCTGCCATTACTGAGGCAGTCCCCCATTACCAAGGCAGTTCTAACCTTACCTGTGTAAACAAAATCACAAGGAAGTTTACACAGCAGCTGGGCAGAGCCTGTGGCACCTCAAACGCCTCTGCAAGGCAGACTGTGACAAGACTCCCTCCTTGCTGGGCAGGGTTTGTATGAAAAATGGGAGCAGCCCACCAGGCTTATAAATGAAGCCCCACATTCCAGGGGACAGAGCACCTGGGAAATAGAACGGTTGTGAGTTCTGCAGTAGCAGACTTAAATATCCCTGCCTAGCAGCTCTGAAGGGAGCGCAACAGAGTTCCTAGCACAGCACTGGAGCTCTGATAAGGGCCAGACTGCCTCCTCAAGCAGCTCCCCGACCCCAGTATACTAAAGAGATACCTCACAAAGGAGTGCTCTGGCTGATATCTGGTGGGTACCCTTCTGGGACGAAGCTACCAGAAGAAGGAACAGGCAGCAATCCTCGCTGTTCTGCAACCCCCTGTGGGTGATTCCCAGCAAGCAGGATCTGGAGTGGACCTCCAGCAGTCCTGCAGCAGAGGGGGATCCCATACAAAAGTCACCAACTTCAAAGACCAAAGGTAGATAAATCCACGAAGATGGGAAGAAACCAGCTCAACAAGGATGAAATCACCAAAAACCAGAACACCTCTTCTCCTCCAAGGAATCACAACTCCTCACCAGCAAGGGAACAAACTGGATGGAGAATGAGTTTGATAAATTGACAGAAGCAGACTTCAGAAGGTGGGTAATAGCAAACTACTCTGAGCTAAAGGAACATATTCTAACCCAATGCAAAGAAAGTAAGAACCTTGAAAAAAGGTTAGACAAAATGCTAACTAGAAAAACCAGCTTAGAGAAGAACATAACTGACTTGATGAAGCAGAAAAAACAGCAGAATTTCGTGAAGCATACACAAGTTTCAATAGCCAAATAGACCAAGCAGAAGAAAGGATATCAGAGATTGAAGATCAACTCAATGAAATAAAATGAGAAGAGAAGATTAGAGAAAAAAGAGTGAAAAGATTAACAAAGCCTCCAAGAAATAGGGATTATGTGAAAAGACATAATCTACGTTTGATCGGTGTACCTGAATGTGACGGGGAGAATGAATTCAAGCTGGAAAACACTCTTCAGGATATTATCCAGGAGAACTTCCCCAACCTATCGAGGCAGGCCAACATTCAAATCCAGGAAATACAAAGACACCACAAAGATATTCCACAAGAAGAGCAAAGCCCCAAGGCACATAATCATCAGATTCACCAATCTTGAAATGAAGGAAAAAATGCTAAGGGCAGCCAGAGAGAAAGGTAGGGTTACCCACAAAGGGAAGCACATCAGACTTACAGTGGATCTCTCTGCAGAAACCCTACAAGCCAGAAGAGAGTAGGGGCCAATATTCAATATCCTTAAAGAAAATAACTTTCAACCCAGAATTTCATATCCAGCCAAACTAAGCTTCATAAGCGAAGGAGAAATAAAATCCTTTATGGACAAGTAATTACTGAGAGATTTCATCACCACCAGGCCTGCCTTACAAGAGCTCCTGAAGGAAGCACTAAACATGGAAAGGAACAACCAGTACCAGCCACTGCAAAAACATACCAAATGGTAAAGACCATTGACACAATGAAGAAACTGCATCAACTAACAGGAAAAAAAAACAGTTAATATCAAAATGGCAGGCTAAAATTCACACACGACAATATTAATTTTAAATGTAAACAGGCTAAGTGCCCCAATCAAAAGACACAGACTGGCAAATTGGATAGAAAGTCAAAACCCATCGGTGTGCTGTATTCAGGAGACCCATCGCACTTGCAAAGACACACATATACTCAAAATAAAGAGATGGAGGAAGATTTAACAAGCAAATGGAGAGAAAAAAAAACCAGGGGTTGCAATTCTAGTCTCTGATAAAATAGACTTTAAACCAACAAAGATCAAAAGAGACAATGAAGGGCATTACATAATGGTATAAGGATCAATGCAACAAGAAGAGCTAACAATCCTAAATATATATGCACCCAATACAGGAGCACCCAGATACATAAAGCAAGTTCTTAATGACCTACAAAGAGACTTTGACTGCCACTCAATAGTGAGAGACTTTAACACTCCACTGTCAATATTAGACAGATCAACGAAACAGAAAATTAACAAGGATATCCAGGACTTCAACTCAGATCTGGACCAAGCGAACCTAATAGACATCCACAGAACTCTCCACCCCAAATTCACAGAATATACATTCTTCTCAGCACTACATCACACTTACTGTAAAATTGACCACATAACTGGAAGTAAATCATTCCTCAGCAAATGCAAAAGAACAGAAATCATAACAACCAGTCTCTCAGACCAAAGTGCAATCAAATTAGATCTCAGGATTAAGAAACTCACTCAAAACAGCACAACTACACGGAAACTAAGCAACCTGCTCCTGAATGACTACTGGATAAATAATGAAATGAAGGCAGAAATAAAGATGTTCTTTGAAACCAATGAGAATGAAGACACAATGTACCAGAATCTCTGGGACACATTCAAAGCAGTGCCTACAGGGAAATTTATAGCAATAAATGCCCACATGAGTAACAAGGAAAGATCTAAAATCGACACCCTATCGTCACAATTAAAAAAGCTAGAGGAGCAAGATCAAAAATACTCAAAAGCTAGCAGAAAACAGAAATAACTAAGATCAGAGCAGAACTGAAGGAGACAGAGACACCAAAAACCCTTCAAAAAATCAATAAATCCAGGAGTTGGTTTTTTGAAAAGATCAACAAAATAGATAGACTGCTAGCCAGACTAATAAAAAAAAAGAAAGAAAATTCAAATAGATACAATAAAAAATGATAAAGGGGATCTTACCACCGATTCCACAGAAATACAAACTACCATCAGAGATTACTACAAACAACTCTTTGCACATAAACCAGTAAATCTAGAACAAATGGATAAATTCCTGGACACACCCTCCCAAGACTAAACCAGGAAGAAGTTGAATCCCTGAATAGACCAATAACAAGGTCTGAAGTTGAGGCAGCAATTAATAGCCTACCAACCAAAAAACGTCCCCAGTCCAGATGAGTTCACAGCCGAATTCTACCAGACATACAAAGAGGAAGTGGTACTATTCCTTCTGAAACTACTCCAAATGATACAAAAAGGGGGAATCCTCCCTAACTCCTTTTAGGTGACCAACATCATCCTCACACTGACACCTGGCAGAGACACAGCTAACAAAGAAAACTTCAGGCCGATACCCATGATGAACATAGATGCAAAAATCTTCAATAAAATACTGGACTGAATGCAACAGCATATCACAAAGCTTATCCATCATGATCAGGTAGGCTTCATCCCTGGGATGCAAGGCTGGTTCAACATATGCAAATCTATAAATGTGATCCATCACATAAACAGGACTAAAGATAAAAACCACATGGTTATCTCAATAGCTGCAGAGAAGGCCTTCAACAAAATTCAACAGCCCTTTATGCTAAAAACTCTCAATAAACTAGGTATCAATGGATCATATCTCAAAATAATAAAAGCTATTTATGACAAACCCACAGCCAATATCATACTGAATGAGCAAAAACTGGAAGCATTCCCTTGGAAAACTGGCACTAGACAAGGATGCCCTCTCTCACCATTCCTATTCAATATAGTATTTTAAGTTCTAGCCAGAGAAATCAGGCAAGAAAAAGAAATAAAGCGCATTCAATTAGGAAAAGAGGAAGTCAAATTGTCTTTATTTGCAGACAACATGACTGTATATTTAGAAGACCCCATTGTCTCAGCCCAAAATCTCCTTAAGACAATAAGCTACTTCAGCTAAGTCTCAGGATACAAAATCAATGTGCAGAAATCACAAGCATTCCTATATACCAATAACAGACAGAGAGCCAAATCATGAGTGAACTCCCATTCACAATTGCTACAAATAGAATAAAATAACTAAGAATACAACTAACAAGGGATGTAAAGGACCTCTTCAAGGAGAACTACAAACCACTGCTCAAGGAAATAAAGAGAGGACACAAACAGATGGAAAAACATTCCATGCTCATAGTTAGGAAGAATCAATATCGTGAAAATGGCCATACTGCCCGAAGTAATTTATAGATTCAATGCTATACCCATCAAACTTCCATTGACCTTATTCACAGAACGGGAAAAAAAAAAAAAACACATTGAATTTCATATGGAACCAAAAAAGGGCCCCCATAGCCAAGACATTCTAAGCAAAAAAAAAAAAAAAAAGCTGGAGGCATCACGCTACCTGAATTCAAACTATACTACAAGGATACAGTAATCAAAACAGCATGATACTGGTACCAAAACAGAGATATAGACCAATAGAACAGAGCAGAGGCCTCAGAAGTAATGCCCCACATCTACAACCATCTGATGTTTGACAAACCTGACAAAAACAAGCAATGGGGAAAGGATTCCCTGTTTAATAAATGGTGTCGGGAAAACGGGCTAGCCACGTGCAGAAAGGTGAAATGGGACCCCTTCCTTATACCTTAAACAAAAATTAACTCCAGATGGATTAAAGATTTAAACATAAGACCTAACACCATAAAAACCCTAGAAGAAACCTAGGCAATACCATTTAGAGCATAGGCATAGGCAAGGACTTCATAACTAAAACACGAAAAGCACTGGCAACAAAAGCCAAAATAGACAAATGGGATCTAATTAAACTCCAGAGCTTCTCTACAGCAAAAGGAACAATCATTAGAGTTAACCAGCAACCAACAGAATGGGAAAAAATTTTTGCAATCTACCCCAAAGGTCTAATATTCAGAATCTCCAGAGAATTTAAATATACAAGCAAAAAACAAACAAGCCCATCCAAAAGTGGGTGAAGGATATGAAGAGAAACTTTTCAAAAGAAGACATTTATGAGGCCAACAAACATATGAAAAAATGTTCATCATCACTGGTCGTTAGAGAAATGCAAATCAAAACCACATTTAGATACCATCTCATGCCAGTTAGAATGGTAATCATTAAAAAAACTGGAAACAACAGATGCTGGAGAGGATGTGGAGAAAAAGGAACACTTTTACACTGCTGATGGGAGTGTAAATTAGTTCAACCATTTTGGAAGACAGTGTGGCGATTCCTCAAGGATCTAGAAATAGAAATACCATTTGAACCAGCAATCCTATTACTGGGTATACCCAAAGGATTCTAAATCGTAGTATTATAAGGACACATGCACATGTATGTTCACTGCAGCACTGTTTACAATAGCAAAGATTTGGAACCACCCAAATGCTCATCAATGATAGACTGGATAAAGAAAATGTCGCACATATACACCATGGAATACTATGCAGCCATAAAAAAGGATGAGTTAATGTCATTTGCAGGGACATGGATGAATCTGGAAACCATCATTCTCTGAGAACAGACACAAGAACAGAAAAGCAAACACCACATGTTCTCACTCATAGGTGGGTGTTGAACAATGAGAACACATGGACACAGAGAGGGGAACATCACACACTGGGGTCTGTTGGGGGTTGGGGGTTGGGGGATCAGGGGTAGGGATAGCAGGGGGCAGGAAGATTGGGGAGGGATAACCTTAGGAGAAATACCTAATGTAGGTGATCAGGGGATGGAGGCAGCCAACCTCCATGGCATGTGTATATCTATGTAATGATCCCATAAGATCTACACATGTATTCCAGAACTTAAAGTAAAATTATTGGCTGGGCACAGTGGCTCATGCCTGTAATCCCAGAGCCTTTTAAAGCTGAGGCTGGAGGATCCCTTGAGGGCAAGAGTTTGAGATATATCTGGGCAACATAGTGAGACCTCATCTGTATAAAAAAAAATTTTTTTTTAATTAGCTGGGCAAGGTAGGAGGATCATTTGAGCCCAGGAATTTGAGGCTGCTGCACTCCTGTCTGGGAGAAAAGCAAGACATTGCCTCAAAAAAGAAAAAGAAAGGGAAGAAAGGGAAGGAAGGGAAGGAAGGGAAGGAAGGGAAGGAAGGGAAGGAAGGGAAGGGGAAGGGGAAGTAAATTTTACAAGGCGAAAAGTGCTTGGAAGAACTGTAACAAAAACCACACTTCTTTGAGAACCAGTCACTATTCTCTCCTTAAGAGCATTTTGTATTAAAATTTAAATAAAAGCAGTATTTTCTCTCAAACCAGAAAACCATTGCAGGATTTTGATCATGGCAAGATCTAGTGAGAATTTCTGATGGATTAAAATTGGTGTGTGAATAAAAAACAGAACTAAACTTAGTGTCTAATATTTCTTTGTTCATTGTACTATTTTCCCAATATTGCAAGTTTAAAATTTTTGAAGAGTATTACAGAAGGTAAAAAAGTAACATTTATGATACATACCTCAACTACAGTTACATATATTATTTAATTCAGTTTTAAAAAAGAGAATGAGGAAATAAATTAAGGTCTTACAGTTTATTTCAAACTCAGAGGAGACATAAAACACAGGTCATATGAATGTGAAACACCTAGTTCCTTGATTGTTCAAAGTTAAATCTGCAACGCCTCTACAGCAGAAAGCCATAGCTCAATAGGCTACACTGATCCCTATGGTTGTAAGAGACATAAAATGTTAAAAGAATCAAGACATGATAATACCAGTACCTTTTAGGAAACAAAGTTTTGTTTACTGAAGCCTGCAATGAAGAAGAAAATAAATGGCACTTAAAACATCCCCCTACCCTCCAGAAGTTTATATGTTAAAGAATAACTGCCTAAGAAGGTTTCTGTTAAATTATTTTTATCAACAATCTTTTCATGTTCTTTTAATTAAACTGAATAATCATAATTATTTGGGGAAGTATTCAGGGGAAACATTAAAAATGAAAAAAAAAATTATTCTAATATATGAGTTCCCTTTGTACTCAACAGCTGAACAGGAGTGGGTTGGAAACAAACTGAAAATAGGACAAGAAGGTGTTAGGTTCTGGAATGTGCTAGAAATTCATGTAGAGCAACTCTAAAGAGAGTGGTGGAGCCCAAGGTACCTGTCCCACTTCAAGTGTTCTTAATTTCCTCCTCATTTTAAAAGTTCAAAACACCTTAGATCATATGTAAAATCTGGCTCGTTTTGTGCAATGTAAGGTCATGTGCCCATGTACCATAATACATTGAAAGTTGAAGTTCAGGAAAAAATAAATAAATAAAGGAATGGTTGGCCATGAAGAATATGGGAAAATAGTGACTTTAAAAAAAAATACAACATCATGGCCATAATATCATCACTGTAGCATTTTCACAGTTTTTGAGCACAAATGATTAACTTAAATACACAGAATTGTAAAAACTGGAGATACATGTATAGCATAAATGCATTTATATATTTTATATTACATATATTTATATTACATATGTATGTGTGTGTGTATATATATACATGTATGTGTATATACATATAATTCTCATCATACAGACACACACACACACACAGACCCCTATACACCTATGTACCTGGAATCCTTCACCATTCTGATTATATTGGTAAGGATGAACATAGAGAGGTTAGAGAGAGAAAAGAGGAAAGAAAGAGAATTGAAACATACTGTAAATAAATAGTCTTGTTTATAGACTATTTATATTCCTTAACATTTGTTTTACAACAGTTGTTTTCATGTTCAGCCCACACCAGCTGTTCCCCAAACACAAGAGTTTTCAAAACTAATATGCTTTGCACCAACAATTCTCCATAAAATGTTTAATTCATTGTAATCTTTGTCTTATTACTGCTCTTGTTCTAACTACATCCAGCCCATTCCAAATCTCAATAGATTTTTTGGGGAAGCCATTTGGGGAATGGAACAAACAGCTTACATATTTCAAAACTATAAGGTGGCTGATAAACAAATTTGCTAAAAAAAACAAAAAGTATTTATGTATGAGGATTGTGTTTGGCCTTTAAATACCATTGTGAATGTTGAGCTAGATGCATTATTAATAAATGTCATCTTTTCAAGTGAGTTCAGTATTAATATTGATACAGACTTTCTTCCTGTTCTTAATTTTGCAGCTCAATAAAGATATGAATGTTGGCAAGCACTGCTATTGACAACTGATAAAATTATGCAAACACAATGTTTTTGCAGCTTTTGAGTAAATACTGCATGCTAATGAATTTCAAAGTGTTTTATGTGTTCCTGTAGGAGCTGAATTTGTGTAGGTGGACTGCACCATAGATGTGCTTTTCTAAGCCTATTACACTTATCTCAGCAGAGCCGTTGTTTGCCTCCTAATAAGCAATTTGGTAATTTTATCATGAGCTCTGAGGCCCTCCAAAGATCATTTATATAATGACATCTTGTGGAAGCAAGCCTCTCTAGAACTTTCTGAAGGTAATAATTATTTCATATTTGTTCTGTAGCCACAGTGGTATTTTCAGAAAGCTTCCTGCTAATTTTCAGTCTATATTTGATGCCAAAGGATTGTTCTTCAGTTGTAATAAAATAGTTTGAGGCATAAAGAAGCATACATTTTGAATCAGGTTTTAAGATATCCAACTCTCAAAGGAAAACATTTACCTAGCTAATGATTCTTTTATATTCCTGTCCTTAGATTTTAGGAGATAATTCAGAAAATTAGCATATCAATACACAGAACAAAATCTAAATAGAGGAGAAGTAGAAAAAAGTTAAGAGTAGCTTATAAATACCCTAATGAAGTCTTTCTATATCTACACATGAAATCTAGAATGGTTTCTTGTCTTAAAGAAATGCATCAATCTATATTACTTGAATGTTCACAAAATTTAAGAATTATGCCCTAGTGAGGAATATTCTGGAAAAAAAAAATCTAAAAGAAGAAAAAGGAAACTTTGAATGCATTCGTAATGTTATTAACCAGCTTAGTAGTTTTATTAGTTTACTCTTAAAAACAGTAATCTTACTCTGATAAGTTTGTCTCAAAACAAAATATAACTTGTTATACATAAAAATTATTCCTAAAAAAAGCCAACTAAAATCCGATTTTTAAAATTTATTTTTATTCTTTATTTCTTCTGGAGACAGGGTCTCACTCTGTTGCCCAGACAGACTGGACTCAAACCCCTGGGCTCAAGTGATCCTCCTGCCTCAGCCTCCTGAATGGCTGAGGCTATAGGCACACATCACTACATTTGGTTCCCAGAGTTATACTTATTTATTTTTTGAGACAGAGTCTCACTCTGTCACTCAGGCTGGAGTGTAGTGATGCAATCTCAGCTCACTGCAACCTTCACCTCCTGGTTTCAAATGATTCTCTTGCCTGAGCTTCCCAAGCAACTGGGATTATAGGCAGACACCACCTCGCCAAGATAATTTTATATTTTTAATAGTGACAGTGTTTCACCATGTTGGCCAGGCTGGACTCGAACTCCTGACCTCTAGTGGTTCTCCTGTCTTAGCTTCCCAAAGTGCTGGGATTACAGGATAAGCCACCACGCCCAGTCAGAGAGTTATATTTTAAAGCCAAATTAGGAGTCTACCATATCAGTGGTCTCCTAATATTTATGACTGAAAAACAATTTGTACACCTCCAATACATGTATATGTAATATATATGAACTATACATATATACTAAATATGCAAAAATGTTATGTATGTTAGAACACATAAACAAAATAGAAAACTTAAAAGACTAAGATTAAAAATACACATAGACACTCGCCTTGTCAGTCTCTGGGGGAGTACACTCTACTTTAGAGAATGCTGTTCTGTAATATTAGCAAACATCCATTGTGCCAGGTTTGCATCCTAAGAATTCTAGATATATTAACTCTTTAATCCTCATAACAACCCTAAAGGGGACATGATTATCATGTTCACTTTACAATTGAAAGAGCTGAAGGTTGGAGGTGTTCAGTGATTTGCTTAAGATCACACAACTAGGAAGTGGTATAGCTGGGATAGAAACCTAGAAAGTAGTAACCCAGAGTCAAGGGACTCAACCTCCATGCTGCACAGAGAAATGCAATTGATTGGACACACTCCACACCTCACTTGTAACCTCTCAACCCTTTGCTCACTTCACTGCCTCCTGGATATGTTACTTTTCATTAAATTGCACTAAAGACAGACAAAAATATCTCTTTATAATTGAAAACAAGTTATGAAAAGACAGGAGATTACAGGTGCTTTTTATAAAAGTATATCCTTCTGTTTACCCTTCGTCGCCCCAAATGTTCCCGAATTGTCCCTCCCATTGATCTCTTTAGCAAACATCAATAATGCTACAAAAGACCTTTTATTGAGAAGGAGGAAATATTTGACTCCTGCAACTTTTTCTGCATTTAATTAGAGGATTGTCATTTTCAGAATAGTAAAGGAAGCAGTATAATTATTTTGTTTAAACTGTGTTTTGGGTCTAATCCCTAATTTTATCACTTAAAGAAAAAAGAAGACCTCTTAATTGTTTGTACATGACATTGTAAGATACAATCCCAAAAAAGTAAAATTATTTTGAATATGGTGTCTCCTATAATCTGACAATAGTCTAAGCAGTATTTCTTTTATGAGTAGTTCTTATTTCATAAGCAGATACATGACTAATTGGTCACACTCATTAATGAAAGTATAAAATGAGGCTATAATGGAGAATATAAAAACAAGTCATAGCCCATTAGAACAAATAATCACAAGTCACAATCACAGAGTGAGAATACAGTCAGGGAAAATCCGTCATGGATTCAGATTGTGATTGGCACCTGGTAGGTGCTCAATAAATTAGAGCTGGCACCAAGGTTACATAAAAAGTTAGATGATCCTGATACTCTATCCTAGGATGTGTCTATCATTAGTAACATTTCTTTTTTAGGAAAAATGGATTCCCAGGTTTTAATCTGGATTCCAACCACAGGTAACACTGGTGTTCCATGGTATCTCTGAAGAAAATGATGGCTGCTCAGCAAGAAGGAACTCAATCTCCAATCCCAGTTTTCCAAAGCCCCATCCTCCAATTGGCAGCAGCTAACAGCCACCTGAAAAGAGGAAAAATCTGCCCAAGACACCCACAGCCACATCTTGGAAGAAAGATAATTTGTAATCTTTTCCTAAAATAAAATTTAAAAAAAATTACTAATTTTTTTCTATCTTAAGGGGAGGATCTCTGTTCCTGGCATACCATGGCCTTCCTATTCCCAGGCAAGATGTTCCAGGATTAAGTTTGTAATGACTGTTTGCTATTTTCTGTATTATGAATTTTTAAATAACATTTTTCTAGCAGGAAAGACATGTCTTTAAAGGACAAACTCCTATTTAAAAAAAGAGTTAGTGCATTTACTTTGAAGCTTGACAGGTATGTATTTATTTCAAGTAGAACACTTTCAAAGAGAAAAATTTCTAGTTACCTATTCAGAACAGCTATTCTATCAGTGCTTTTCTCTTCTCTTCTTGAATCAATGCTTTTCATTATTACTCTGACCATGATTAAAACTGAGAAGTAATAAACTGCATAAATTTAAATTAATGAGATTGTTCAAAGGTTTTCCTCTACCTCTTTTTTTCCATCTCATTTCACTATGCAAGTTTTATTTTTTCTCGGATGTAGTTACCAAATGCTTTCATTAAATAATTATATTTGTCTGGGACTTCTTTCAAGCTATACCTATATTTGAAAATGTACCTGCCTCTAATTTCTGGTACCTTATTTTTCAAAACACCCCTGCAATTTCACCTTTACCTTGAATACTTCCCTAGCTCCAGGACAGAAAGCAAATTATCTACTGGTTTCACATAACAAAAACTAGTTGTTTCTAAGTATCAGTCCTTAGACAACTGCTGTTACAGAATTTGTGTCATGCATAACAAAATGATGTCACAAAATATAAGGTGTACACATACAACACACACACACACATATACATACATATTCACACAAACCCTTCTACTGGTATAAAGGTACCAACTAAAACTAGTTTTTCTTGGGAATGTTTAGCATTCATTCTGAAATTATGTTCTTAAACTTCTAAAATATTAACATATCCTGTTTCTTAGATAATAATGGCAATAGTAAATAAAAGTTTCTTCTTAAAAATTTTCATTATGTCAAAATAAAATTTGGCTAGCCTCAAAATTTGTGTATAAGCAGGCTTCATTATATTTGATGGTTAAAATTCTGTGGAGAACTTTCTCTAGTCTTTGAAATTCAAAAGTCTGGAAGCCACTTCTCTAAACAACTGACCTGACCCTTCTTTGTTAACCTATTTGTGACGTAACCCCTTTGTATCTGTTTCTTCATGTTATTTAATTAGACTTATAGGATGTCATCCCATCAACTCCATTTCTTTCATAAGTCATATTACGGAAGTACAAAAATAAAAATGGATTCACTTGTTTTGGTCTATACAATGCCTAAACTGTAACAGAAAGATGTCTAAGTACTGTCTAATGCTGGCTAGCAGATCTTGTATATATTTCAAAATACTTTAGGAAAATCATTTGGTTTGATGGAATCATCTCTTCTAATCAGTGCATTTCTAAAAAAGCAGTAAGGAAACAAATATGGGCAACACTCTGTGCTTAAGCCAAAATTCAGTTGCTAGCCAATTAGCAATAACTCAAAAGATGATATGTAAAGGGGTGGATATTTTCTTCATTAATAAACAGTAATGTATTCTCAAGGATTATGGCTAACTACTTCATTGTTTTATTGAAAACCTAGACAAAGCACCTCTGAAGAGCTAAGCACCTGCTAGATTCATTTAATTTGAGTTTGGGTTGGATGCCAAGAATCCTGAATTCCACTTCTATTCCCATCACTAAGCAGTTGTGTGACCTTGGATGAGTTACCTCACCATCCTGAATCTTAATTTTCTTTTTCCTAAAAGACAAGGCATGTTAGATGATTTCTAAAATCTTTTGCCTGAGATCCTGCTCTCAATGAGCCCAAAAGAGAGCAAACATTGTTATTCTGCTTTTCTACCTAGAAATAATATCCCCCAAACAACAACAAAAAAGAAAGAAACAACTCCAGGTTCTCCAAGTTTATTTGAATAAAAGGAGCTGAGATGTAAAATGATGGTATCAACAATTCCAAATCCTGGTATTGCAGTCTCCTGGAATGACCCCAATTTTCTCACTGGATTAAGCATAAATGTTGAAAAAGTTATCAAAGTAAACTAAAATTTAAACCTCTTTATGAAAATGATGACATATAGTAATTTAAGGAGAAGGATTTTTGCATGAAATAAAATGAAATTTTAAGATGAAATAAAAGATTGGATGCTGGAACTTTTAAATGCCTTGGAATCACAGTGATTAGACAACTCCTGTAAAAGCAGAACAGTATTACAGTTATGAATATAGTCCCTGGTGACTTACTGCTTGACTCATCCAAAATCGTGCCCTTCCCACTCCAGTTAAAATGTTCTCTCCCATCAAAATATGACATCTGAAAACAACATGCCAGTAACTCTATGCCTTGGGGAACTGCAATGAATATCATTCAAATTAATTCTGACTGACATTTTGGTAAATCACCTCTCGAAGTCAGGAAGGGAACATTTTTAAAGCACTTGAGGAGTGCCAAAATAGAAAGGAGTAAAACCACATTCATCATGCAGGAGGTGAAGTGCCAGGCATGTCTGAAGCCAAAAAAATGGCAGCCACATCATCTCAACTGAATGAGTGACGAGTCTTCATCAAAAAGCGTATATTGACTCCTGCTATATAAATGGTATAACAAGTGAGGTGTACATGGAAAGAGAAATATTTATGTGTACTCACGTATATTTTAGAAAGGCAGTTCAACAATTAAAAGCAAGACTTTGGAATCAGCAAGAACCTCTTCAAACATTGGCTCTGTCACTTACCAGCTGCTGGGCTTTAAGAAAGTGTATTTCCCTAAGCTTCAGTTTTCTGAACTGTAAAATACAGATGATAGAAATGCATATTCATACGGTTGATGGCAGGACTAAATGAGATGATGCATATATAGTGCTCAGCACAGCTCAGAATAAATAAATTAATAAAAGTTATCTGTTGTTTCTATTATATATGTTGTTAAACCCATTACAAATAGGATTAATTATAAAATAATTACCTAGAATTCTAATTACAGTTCTATTTATAAATACTAACCCAGTGTGAGGAAACTAGTATTTATTTTAGTAAATTATTTTATAGTAATACTATGCAAATCACCATGCTGGATGCTTTACATACATACATACACACACATATATATATACACACACACATACATGTATACATATATGTCAAGATATATACACATATATACACACACATATATATACATATTTACATACATACATATGTATGTAATTTAACTCTCTTGACACAAAGAAACTAAGGTTGAGAGAGTTTAGAACAGTTTGCCCAAAGGCGATATAGCTAACAGTTGTTAGAGTTAGGATTTGTCTTTAGGTCTTTCCTCAAAGCCATAAAACTAGTACTAAACTTTAATTAGGGATATGAAAACTATTACGGAGGCTGTTTCTCTCTCAAATTCATTCCCTTCCTCATCCATCCTACAGACACTGCTCTAGTTTGAAGATATCTTCATCCCTTACTACCTTAACTGTTATGATACTGACCTAACTGGGCTCATCTGCAGGATTTCCTTGCCCCAATCCATTATATTTCCAGCTGGAAGAATAAGCTTCTTGCAGCTCAGCTTCGTGTGTGCTCCTTAGTCCTCAACGATTCCCATTACTGACTGAATTAAGTACAACACATCATACTTTCCATCAGTATTCTCAATAACCAGGTATTGATCCTTCCTTTTATCCTTATTTCCCAGTTTAATGCATTTTGAACACTCCAGTTGACCTGGATCACCCAAGATTTCCTGTATAATACCCACTACCTTAGACAATCCAGACAGTGCCCTGCTTTGCTGCATTTAACAACAGCTTTCTGTTCACCCTCCCCTTGCAAACCTCCCCCACCTAGCCCATCAATACCTTACCCACACTCTGCTCAATATTGTTTCATTAGTAAAATCTTTTCTGATTGTTCATGACTCTGTGGGATCGTCCTCTCCTTGCAATATCCATAGCTCTTTATTTTTGCCTCAACTGTGGTACTTTTCACTTTTTGTTATATACTATCTTAGACTATCATTTTCTGGAAAATAGAAACTGAGTCATAATTTACTAAGCATTCCAATGAACTGAATATAGTAATAGTTATAGAGAACGCTTACATATGACTTATGTCCAGGCATTTTTCTAAGATCTCTTAGTATGAGATAGATGTGGAAGGCAGCCTCTAAAATAGTCTACAATGATCCCTGCCTCTTAGTATTCATGTCTGTCTGCAATCATCTCTTCTTGAGTAAGGACTGAACACAGTGACTTACAATATGGAAAAAGTAATGAGATACTACTTCAGAGGTTCAAAGAGACTGTGAGGCCAGGTGCAGTGGCTCATGCCTCTAATTCCAGCCCTTTGAGAGGCTGAGGTGGGAGAATTTGAACGACTGAGTTCAAGATCAGCCTGGGCAATATAGCAAAACCCTGTCTCTACAAAAAAATTTAAAAATTAGCTGGGTGTGGTGGTGCACACCTGTAGTCCCAGCTACTTGGGAGGCTGACCTGGGAGAATCCCTTGAGCCCAGGAGTTCGAGGCTGCAATCAGCTATGACTGCACCACTGCACTCTAGGCTGGGCAACAGAATGAGACCCTGTCTCAAAAAAGAACAAAACAAAAATACAAAGAGACTGTGGATTCCATCTTGTGCCTTCTCTTTCTTTCTTTGCTTGAGGGAAGACAGCTGCCATGTTGTGAGCCATGTTACAGAGAGAATGAAGAGGCCCACATGGCAAGGAATTTAGAGAGGCTTCTGACCAACAGCCAGAGAAGACCTGAGGGTGCCATTTCAATCGTCCACAAAGAGGTGAATCCTGCTAAAAACTGTGTGAACTTGGAAACAGATTCTCAGTCAAGCCTTCAGCAGAAACCACAGCCCTTTCTGACACCCTGAGTGTAGCCTTTTAAGAGATCTGGCAACAGAAGCACCCAGCCAAGGTACACGTAGATTCCTGACTCATAGTTTTGTGGTAATTTGTTATGCAGCAATATACAATATAGCAAGTTTTATTAATATTCCTACTTTTCAGATGAGAACATTTGGGTTATAAACCTAGTAAGTGACAGGAACAGGATTAAAACCAGGACAGTTTAGTTCCAGAGCCCATACTTTTAATCACAAAGCTAAGCTGCCTCATGAATGAATCAAAGTTCTTTCCCTAAAGTGAATTATTGATTATAAGATAGCTTAATGATGAAGAGTTGACTGCAAAAGGCTTTGCAGTATCCTAATTCACAATTGTACCTATGGGTAAGTCTCTGTTGATATGAGACAGGATTGTATTAAATATATATATTTCAATGTGTTTGTGTCTAACTTTCTAGGTAAAACTTGAGTCACTTACATAGCTTTTTTGAGATGTATGTAAATGTATGCTGGGGAGCTCTGTTTATCTCAGTTTAAATTTAGAGCTTAAAACAGTTAGCACTAGGTATGATGAGGCTAAAAGAGGCTTTGGAATCTCACTAATCTGGATTTGTGCCTATGCAATATTAATCAAGGCCCACCTCTGACAATTTCTGCCTATGCGATATTAGTCAAGTTGCATAACCTCTCTGAGCCACAGCTCCCACTGATGTACAATTCGAACAGTAACAGTATCTACATCATAGAGGTATAGGTTTTGATTCTGATGTAATTAAATTGCTTAAGCAGTACCTGCTTGTTTTCTCTTTAAGGTCTTGCTGAAATCCTATGTCTTTAATAAACTTTTTGTTGACCACAGAAGTCAAAAATGGCTGATTCCTCTTCTGAATTTCTCTAGCATTTATCTGTCCTATTCATGTGACATATAATGATTACATTATCTGTTGTAAGGCTAGAAAATACCTTACACTTTATAATATTCAATTAAATTATTCATTCAAAAATTCTGAATTGAACACCTGGTACAAGACCTATACCTTAGTAATGAGGGAGTCCCTAATACAGTGTTCTGAATAAAGAAAGTGACCAGCAAATAGTTATTGTAATTAACAAACATTTCATATTACATTATTGCACCATCATAGGAAAAATATTATTAACTCTCTTCTGATGCATTTTGAAAATAATTGTCCTGGTACTGGAGAAGTAGTGGGATGACTGAGCTGACTTCCTGAGTTTGTGTCTCAGTGCAGTACGGGGCCTATATTGAATGCAGCAGTGGTGTCACCCTCATCTACATTCATCTCTGCAGCACAGTAGTAAAGTTTGGAACTACATTTTCCACAAGCCCCTGGCCTTTAGATTTGGCCTACGAGAGGCACTCCCGCAGACTAAAGCTCATCTCCCAGTGGCAACAGCAGGCAGGAAGCTTAGATTATCTGAGGTGTGGCCTGCCTTTGACTTCTGAAGATTTCTACTAAGAAACACCCACTATGTGCTGCAGGCAGATGAGATCATTGGCTTCAGCTTCCCTGCAAACCCTGTATCAATGAATTTCCTGGTATACTTTCTGATAGATCTCCTGACTTCACCTTCTCGAATTTCTAAAAGTTGCATAATCCTTTAATTCCCTATTTTGTAATTACTAATCTCTAACCAAAATACTTTGATGGCCTTTGCTTTCCTGATGGAACTCAGACTGGTATGCCAGGATATGGTTTGGTGATTCAGTGGTTACAATAGTGTCATTCATTAAACACAAAATCATTCCGCAATAGAGAATTCTTCTTATTTTTCCCTGGGAGAAAGGACACTTACAGCAATTATGAAAGCTGTAAGTGCCCTTCTAATACCAGTGAATTATGTTTCTATACCTACTTCTAATGAATATATTATTTATGATTTCCAGTAGTCCCTGGAATTCTTCCTTGATTTGTAAATAAAAACTATGGAAGAGTTGAAAGTCATACCACAACATAATCATACTGATTATAGTGAAAATATATATTTATCCCTAATATCATAGCCTATGGCTCAGCCAGAGCTAGATTGCATGGGTTCAAATTCCAGCTCTTTCACCACTGTACCTATTTTCTCTTCTGTAAAATGAGAATTAAACCTTGTAGGGTAGTTGAATGGAATAAATGAGTTAAAATATGAAAAGTTCTTAAAACAGTGTATGGCACTATAATAAACACTAACTATATGATTAATATTATTAACCATGCATCACTGTAACCATGTATAATTATAATAAAAATAACCTGTACTGTTAGTCTTATTATCATTATTACAATTAGTCACAACAGAAGGGAAGATGGCCAGGATCCTGAATCCCCAAATCCTCACCTAACTGCCATCTGCTGCCATCAATTCCTGATACACATGGCACAAGGAAACTCCAAGCAGTGCACATTTATAACAGTCTCCTATCCTGGTAAACTTGGCAGTACCCATCAGAGGTTTCTTTGTTATCCTCTCCCAAAAACCTAGACTAGAACAAGAAAACCACCTCCGTTCCATAGGCCCCCACTCTGTTCTCTATCTCTCATGAGTTTGACATGGCCTTAACTTATAGCTAAGGCTTAAAAGATATATACGCTTAACATTTATTTACCTTGTATTATATGCCAGACAATATGCTAAATATTCTACATGCATCAAAGTTTCATGACAGCTTGGAGATATATATTATTATTACCTTTGCCCTCAATTAAAAAAAAAAAAAAATATATATATATATATATATACCTAAACAAAGGAAAGATTAACATCTTACCCAAGGGCACATGGCTGGTAACAGATAATGCTAGTTACATTCAGAAAGTTGGACTCAAGAACCTTGCTATTAACCACCACACACATGCTCAGGTGGTTATAATGCCTGATGCCCTGATTTCCACAACTAGTGGGGGAGAAGCATTTTCTAAAATCAATGAAATTCTTTAAATCTCTAAACTCTTCCTTTGTCTACAGAAAATTACATTCTGTAACTCAGTTTGTCTGTTATGCATTTTTTTTACTTAAGGGGATGAAAAGGTTATGTATTTTAAAAAAGGTGAGGAAGCCATTAGAGGATGCTATAAATTTATTCTGTCAGGCTGGCCGAGTTGTGTGACAGTCAAAGACATGCCTTGATGCAGAGATGTGAAGTGTGACTTTTTTGACTGTCACACTGGATGAGATGGATGGATTTTGGAACACATCCCAGGAAGCTGAGATACTCATGTGGTCAAGTGTTGGTCTCTCTGATCAAATTTGACTCGCTGTCTCTGAAGTCGTTGGATTTTGCCAGCCCTCCAGATGCTGCATTGTGTCTTTGCAAACACAGTTGGTCTGACACCATCTGCAAGACCCTGCACTGGGCCTAGCACTATGAGCCATTGTTTCCTGAGGAATTAATGGACACTCTCACATTCTACCTGTGTTAATTGAGTTACTTTCACACATGATAATGTGTTGGTTACCCAAGACCCAGTTCTCACTTACACACTCTGCACTAGATATGCATATAAATGGGAGAAATCCTGGATGTTGCTGCCAAAATCCAGATCAAGCTTACTATTCAGCAAATAACAGCTAATGTTGAAGAAATTATGTTTCCAGAAACAAATGTGCAGTATTCATATTTTAAAAAGTAAACTAGTGAGAGATCACCTAGGCACCTACTACATAAAGGATCTGATCCTGAATGAGTCCCTTGATTCATCTGCATTTCAGTTCCTTGCTGTGGTTTACACTGGGACAATAATATTTTTCCATGTTCTAAAACTCTTTCATTCTAATATCATCATGGAGCAAAATGCAGGAAAATAAGCATGATTCTGGGCTCCCATCCAAAGACGTTTAGTTAATGAATTATCCAAGGTACTTGGTTTTAAGGAAATTCCATTTATCTGTTACAGTAGATGCTCTCTGATCAGAAGCAAATGGGAATAATAGTTGTCCAACTACCACCCCCAAACTATTAAAGTGTGATATAGTTAAGAGAATGTTCATCCTAAGCATTTCATTTCAACTTAAAATATATGCTGTGCTTTAGTTCACCAAGAAACCAAATATTTTTCATTTCTGTGTGGACTTTTTCACCAAATGTAGGCCTGTCTGCTGATTGGCATTTCCCTTCATCTTTCTTGTATAAACTACACCTATAATGCATTTTCTAGTGACTTCTAGTTTGGGTTTCTTCAACTTATAAAGACTTACACAGAAATCTGGGAGAAATAACCACATATGTTTTCAGAAATTTAGTTGTCACAGAAACAAAATCTTTTTTACATTCGTATTTCATGATCGTAAAATGTAATTAAAATTATAAGTAATTTTGTGTGATTAAAATAACAAGCAAAAATAGTACACATTGGTAGTTTATGCTATGGTTTAGATATGGTTTGTTTGGCCCTGCCAAGTTTCATGTTGAATTGATCACCAATATTGGAGGTGGGACCTCGAGGGAGGTGTTTACATCATGGGTGTGGGCCATTTATGATTAAATTCTCACAGGAGGGAATGAGTGGGTTCTCACTGGAGAACTGGTTGTTAAAAAGAGCCTTGCACCTTTTCTCTCATTTGCCTCCTCATTCTCCAGGCACACACTGGCTCCCCTACCCCTTCAATTATGAGTGGAAGCAGTTTGAAGCCCCACAAGGAGATGCTGGCATCACACTTCTTGTACAGCCTGCAGAACCATGAGCCAAATAAACATTTTCTTATAAATTACCCAGACACACAAACATACTAAGACAATGGGCTTGGGGACAAATACAGCTAACTCTTGATAAGCGTGCAACTTATCTCATAGGAACAGAAGTGTAGAGGATCCCTAGCAAGTAGCCTACTGGCCACCTGCACCCCATGTGCTATGGGAAGCTGTCAGCATATTTTATGAAAGGAACAGAAAGAGATGATTAATCCAACAACTTGATTGTGTATTTCTACACACGCACCCTAACTATATGTAAACATGACCTACTATGAAGTCCTCAGTTATGTAGGATTTGATTATCTGGCACTTTCCCTTACCATAATTGCATAATGGAAAAAAAATGTCTATTTGGTATTAACCTCAAAGATTCAAAACATGTTGGAAATATACATTTTAAAAAATTATGAGTTGTCCAAACTATTTACATTACACACTAGGGTAGGTTTTAGCATCTGAAGAATTGCTAGCTGTCCAAAATATACCTTTTATATGTCCAAGATTGTTATATGTAGTCCAGTTGTAACACAGCTAGAATTATATTTCCTTCCTTTCTGCAGGCCTAGAGAATAAAGAACATTTTCTATTTTTATTTGTCATCCTAGTAGGTTGAAGACAACAAATATATCTGAACTTTTAAAAGATGTCTAACTGCAGTATTTTCCTTTTTATTACGGAATTTGTGCAAGACACACTCTGGATATTTCAGGGAGACAAAAAGCTCACCTACCCAAATAATATCTCTCAGGTAGTTTACATGTTCACATAAGGCCATCAGAATTACAGGACATGGTCTTTTCACTAATACTTAACTCAAAATCAGATAAACCCCATGGATAAAGATGAGGAATTTAATCCATTAATACATAGTTTCTGAGGGTTTCCCATGTGGAAGAGTGTTTGAGATATGGGAGTGTTAGCTAATGTCACATATTCCCTGAAAATCCTAGAGGCAGTCATTTTAGTTAAACAGTTGCCCAACACATTGATAAAGGGTGACCACATACATTCAAAACCTTCATTTGAAAACTTGAAAATGGGACCCTGAGTCTGTCATTTTGAGTATTTCTCTACAGATTACAAAAGAACTAACAGTTCCACAGTCTCCAGGAATTGTGTGAATTTTTGTTTAATTTGTTTGAGGATGAAATGGCGATCCAAAGTTTTCCTACCTCATCCTCCATGTTTTTGTGATAAAGAAATATTTTACAGAGATATTTTGCATAAGAGCTTGATATAGAATGCAAGTTAATAAAAATTTAACAAGAGATCAGAAATTATACTTTAACATAAAATTTCTACATGACATGCTATTTATCTGTTTAATACTTCTTGCTGTGCACAACATAAAATCAGTTTGTCATAACCTTAAAGCATTCTTTTCTGGTTCTGAAAGCTCCAGAGTAAACTGCCATTCTTTGACTTTCTCAAGCATAAAATGAAAACTGATTGTTTTTTTTTAGAAAAACTGAATTACCCTAGCTTGACAGAGGGTAATTAGCATACCCAATGCAAGTTAAGAGAATGGGTTGACAAGCACAAAGAAGACTAAGAAAACATGGGCACATTTTGCATGTGTTTTAATACATAAATGATTAAAAACATAACTATATATGTTAATTGCCACCAACTCCAACACAACCCTATTGGAAGCCAATATTAAGTCATGGAAAACAGTACAACTTTAATTATTTGTCTATTCTATAAACAAGTTTAATTGGAATCTAAAAACAGCAAGGGACAAAACCTCAGTTCATTAGGGATCAACTAACTGTAAAGGGCACATGAAAACCTTTTGTCTAATACAGACGTACCTCCCGAGCACCATCAGAGAGCACCAGGCAGCGCAATAATCAGTAATAAGAGGTGTTCTCATTATTAAGCTTATAAAGCATAAACCAGGTCACCACAAGCTTTGAAGGTACTGATCATCAATTATTTCGCTAATTGTTGGTTCTGTTTGCATGCCTCAGGGTAAAAGGAAAAAGTCACTGAAGTGAAAAAGAGACACCAATAATTGCTACCTCAGTGACGGTTGGTTTTTAGTATCTCATTATTTATGATTTGTTTTGTTGTGCATATGTGACTTTAAGTCTACTGTATCAATGTATATCCAAGAAGCCTACTGTGTAACACTTCTGAAAGAATTACACAAATTAATCAGCAAACCTAGGCATAGAATCTGCCCCGAAAATCCTGCAAGACTATTACCATGTGAGTGTGTGTGTGTGTGTGTGCACACGTGTATGTGTGAATTCAAGAACCTTCACTTATGGTGTTGAACTTCTTGCTGTCAAGGAAGTGCTATGTAGCCATGTTGCAGCATAAAAATGCCAAACTTTTTCTGGCTATTGTCATTTTGTTTACAAGCATAACAAGGGATTCTGACTGTCCTAGAAAATGGATTAAACCTCTCTAAAAAGGCTGGGCATGATGGCTCATGCCTGTAATCCTAAAACTTTGGGATGGTGAGGTGGGCAGATCACTGGATCTCAGAAATTTGAGACCAGCCTGGCTAACATGGCGAAACCCCATCTCTACAAACACACACACACACACACACACACACACATACACACACACACGCCAGGTGTGGTGGCACACGTCTGTAGTCCCAGTTACTTGGGAGGTTGAGGTGGGAGGATCACTTGGGCTTAGGAGTTGGAGGTCGCAGTGAGCCAAGATCACACTACGGCACTTCAGCATAGGTGTCATAGCAAGACTGTCTCAAAAAACAAACAAAAACTTCTCTAAAACAACAACAGCAATTTTAGGATAATTATTAAGTTGAAGTTAACAAGAATAATGAATCTGGAACATCATGGAATTCCATAAAAGGATTTAATTTTCTCACTGGCCTCCCAAAGTGCTGGGATTACAGGTGTGAGCACCTGGCCAATTATTTACCTTTATTTCTTCTAGACAGAGATCATTAATGCTCTTTACTAGGGATCTAAGTACTTCGATGTGATATGAAGTATCATATCTGATGTGATATGAAGCCATAAAGAAAAGAGGTACATTAGGATGAAGACATCACTTTTCTTAAAGCTGTGGAAGTCATAAGCGCACAACACAGCCATTTCTGGCCATTTATAAGGCAACACTTCTATATTATTCTTCCTTCTATTCAGTAATGTTTCATCAACAGATTAAATATTACCTGAAACTAAAGGTTATGTTACTTATTGTTAAACTGAAAACAGAAATTCATTAATGAAGAATGTTTTTAAGTGTTATGTACAGAGCACATTTATACATTGTAAAGATTGGGGAAACGGATAGAAGTTGGTGTTTATGTATGTCTTAAGCCAAGGAAAATACTATTTTGTCTACATCAGACTTCAAAATAGTCAAGAAATCTTTTTCTTTGAAGAGGAGACGTCCTTTCATATCCCACCGACTTAACTCTGCAGAGAACAAAAAATGATAGCACTTTGCTTTTGCAGAACTAATTTCTTCATATCACATCGAAGTACTTAGATCCCTAGTAAAGAGCACTAATGATCTCTGTCTAGAAGAAATAAAGGTAAATAATTGGCCAGGTGCTCACACCTGTAATTCCAGCACTTTGGGAGGCCAAAGTGGGTGGAGCATTTGAGGTCAGGAGTTTGAGACCAGCCTGGCCAACATGGTGAAACCCTGCCTCTACTAAAAATACAAAAATTACCCTGGCGTGGTGGCAGGTTCCTGTAATACCAGCTACTTGGGAGGCTGAAGCAGAAGAATCACTTGAACCAGGGAGACAGAGGTTGCCGTGAGCCAAGACTGTGCCACTACACTCCGGCTTGGGTGACAGAGTGAAATTCTCTTTCGAAGAAAGAAGAAAAGTAAATAATTGCCATTGAAGTAAATAGTCAGTTCTAGAAACTTGACAAAGCCCATGCCCTTTCTCAGTGGAGTCAACTTCTCCTGAACAAACTGTACTGACAGGATTAAACTGATAGGATAACATTTCTTGTTCTAAGGAAGGTAAAGCCCAA
This sequence comes from Ateles fusciceps, assembly GCA_036589455.1. Taxonomy (NCBI): domain Eukaryota; kingdom Metazoa; phylum Chordata; class Mammalia; order Primates; family Atelidae; genus Ateles; species Ateles fusciceps. The sequence goes on from JAZHEH010002565.1 coordinate 7,188,493, forward strand.
TTCTCTTTCTAATATGCAAAAAAACAAGGTTATTAAAAGATACGTGTTTTCTTTGCAAAATTAACATGGGGGAAGAATTGTTTAAGTACTTTGTAGGAGAATAGATTTCAGGTAACTGCACCTGTACTGTGGAAAATTACTCTTCAATTATGCAAAGTAATTAGAGTTGTTCAACTGTTATGAAAAACCTGCAGTGTGCTAGAAGGTGCATTCAACTCACATAAATATTCCGTCATTGGGAGTAGGTGAGGGAAGATGATTTGAGATAGAAAGCAGAAGAAAAAAGAAACCTACTAGGGAAGAGGTCTTTGTAAAATACTTAACTGACACACAGTGAGAAACTATTTAAAACATATTTGTTGATCACTTATAATTTATCTAGCATGCTAATAAGATTAATGAGATTTCATGTCATCAAAATTCCCATTTTGAAGATCACAAATGAACTGTGCTAAGTAGTAATATATAACTACAAATGGTCAATATAGTATTTTAAATCTGAGTTTCTGAACTATGCCTAGGCTGATTTTGAAATTTATTTTTATGAGACAAAAGCAAAAGACTTAAGGCACGTTCTGATTATAAAATAAGTAGAGGAAATATTATTACCTTAGTATTTGTTGATATTTCTTACTGGTAAATTCTTTATTCCCAAGGCTGAAGTTTTTAAATAATTTCATTGACAATGAATACAAACCTGATGAAGAAATAACCTTCATTTCACTTCAGTTGCCTTCCACATGCCTACTCAGTGAGATGAATCAACACTCTGGAAACATTTGTTTTTGGTACACATAGTAACTGTCCTTGATGGTATAGATGGCATTGAAACTGTAATCATGATGATGACTTAAATACAATTAAGGTCATCAGGCTACAATATCTGTATTCCATCAAATCTGTGAGAGGGGATTTCATTCTAGGGTATTCCCTTTGTCTTATTCCCTTTTGTATTTCTATCACTGTCTATATTTCTATCACTGTGATCATAATCCCTGACCTCAACAATATTAAAATCAATCAACTGCTTGATAACTGCTGTAACAGAAATTGAACTGAGCACAATTAAAGTTTGGTTTAGTACTTGTTAGTTTAAAAAGTAAAATCATCAAATCATAGCTATCTATTAATACCAATTGATAGTCTTGGCTCCATGAACTCCAGCATCTCTCTTTCACGTATACTACTCTCAGATGTACTGTAAGTTAAATATTTGTTTCTAAGAATATCCTTTTACATTTCCCTCAGCCCTTCATAATAACTGTGACACTGAGCACCGTAAGCCTCCTGTTGAAAGTTGTGGCTTCAGTTAATTGCTGATACTAACGTGAAACCCACATTGCCTGCTTTATCTTATTTTAAGGCTCATAACTGAATTGTCCATGTTTTCTGTTTTCATTTTCTAGCCTTTTAGTGAGATAGGAAGCACGCTTTAAAAACATCACCTCCCTCAGGACTGATTGTGCCTTAGAACTTCCACTAAAGTCAATAGGTGCTTTGTGTACACTCAGACTGGACTCATAATGAGCAGAGTTGATGAGAATCCAGCTTTCCAAGGATGACTAGTGCTGAGTCTTCAAGGTCATTCATCATTTTCATCTGAGAAGGGAGATCCTTTATTTGCTCTCTCTCTCAAATAGGTACACAATTAAAGGAGGAATTATTCCTCCCAGTGGCAATCACTTTATTAACAAAGGGCACGTTGAGCCCCCATCTCCTCTCATTGCCAGATGGTCTGTGTGCCCAAGCAACTGAAGGCAGCCTCAATGAATATCTTACTTTTTTTCCTCAGAACTGCTGGCTCTATTACTTCTCTGCTGGCAAAAAGGGAAAGAAAATCCTCCTTATAGGTTTATATTGCATTATTTAATTTTTTCTGTAAACTGCAAGTCAACAAAAATAAAAGTGGCACCTTTCAGGTTGCCTATCCAATAATTAAGTTCAAATTACCATTTTTTAAGTTCTAAAAATCTGATCTTATGAGCCCATATTTGGAATTGTCTGCTGGACAAAGTTACAATTATGATAAAGTAGAGAAAAAGGTCTTATCTAAATAGCAAACATCTTATCAAATTTCATCAAACATACCCACATAACACAATGCTCATAGTAATTTGCAAATGCACTTAGCAGTAGAATTCTGGACTTCCAACAATGTCATTAAACCTAACACTCTTGAAATCTTCATTGTGCACTGAACATGATTTAACTGAGAGATGCTCTTGATCACACTTGTAGATAAAGACCTCCCGCCCCCCCAAAAGCATATCATTCTTTTTCTAGGCATCAGTATGTAAAGAAGAAGGAAAATACCTTAGGAGGAAGATGGTTTTGGAGAAAATCAACAAAAATCTTTCTATGCTAGAAGGACAGAATAAGCTATGCTTTGGTAATAAACTCCTCAAATCTCAGGGACATAATACAATAAAAGTTTGTATCTATTGTGACTTGAACTGCTCTCCTGTGAGGCTGTTCTTCAAATGATGACAAAGAGATCTCAGCAGACTCTATATTATAGCTATGCCATCTGAAACTCTTCGCCTCCAACAATGGGAAGGAAAGAGAGAGGTGGAAGAAGTATAGCAGCTCTTAACTGACCAGCAATGACATGTATACCTTCCACCCAGTACCCACTGGCTACAACTAGTCGGATGCCCCCAACTTCATAGAAAGTCTGGAGAATGTAGGGAGCCATAAAATATTTGATGACTATAATTCAAGCTACTACACTTTCTAAATAGCAAAGAAAATACCTAAAATTAGGATAAACACATAGTGACACTGATGCCAACATACTCCCTAATACATTTTTCTATGACTAGGGTTTGCTGTGATGAAAAGCAAAAAAATTCAGACAAAAACAAATGCAAACAATTAACAGAAACCATGGTCTTCTCCTCATGGAGTTGCCTAGCCAAGTGGCTTTGGAGAAGCCCCTTGCGTCTCTAAACCTCATACTTTCTACCTCTACTATAAGGATAATTATATCATCTCCTTACAGCATTATCTTGAGGAATAAAGAAAGATGTTGTGAGAAGTAAATGAGATAACATATGTTACAGTTGAATATCTAAAATTCCTCACACGTTTTAGTGCTTAATAAATGTAATTTCTCTCCTCCAATAAAGACCTATATAAATATTATTTATAGCTAATATTACTTTCAGTGGGAGGAATTACAGGGTAGTAATTAAAATACTAGACTCTATTAACTTGAGCGGCAGTAATTGAAAAAAAAATTAAAATTAAATAAAAGAATGGCTCCAGAGTCCAACAGTCCTGATGTAACATGAGCTGATCACTTAATCTCTGTGACTTTCTATGGCCCCCCCTCTCAATGAAAACAGCAAGATCACCTTAGCTTATTCCTGTCCTAAGATTTGTGACTGAAGAAATCAGGTAGTTGAGAAAATTTAAGGACACCAACAAGCGTAGTTCAGAGAATCAGCAGCAAGTCAACGCTATGGCTACTCCCATTTTGTCCTTCTACCCCAGTACTGTAAATTGTGATGGTTCCTTCAACCCTTCCTGCCCCATTCTTGTTTGGTCCAAATAAGTCCCAGCTTTGACCCAGATTATGCATGCTCTTTTTTAAGCCTTAGACCCAGAAGCATACTTAATGTCTATGTCAGAGGCATTTGAACCAGAGCAACTCCATCTTTAATAGAGGCTGGGTAAAATGAAGCTGAGACCTACTGGGCTACAAGCCCAGGAGGTTAGCATTCTTTTTTTCTGTTTTTTTTTTTTAATTTCTTTTTTTAATTGTACTTTAGGTTCCAGGGTACATGTGCAGATCATGCAGGATTGTTGCATAGGTGGATACATGGCAAGGTGGTTTTCTACCTCCATCCCCCCCGTCGCTATGAAGAGATTAAGAAGGAAATAAAAAAAATTATTGAAACATGAAAATTGAAACACAACTTATCATAACCTATGAAATCTAGCCAAAACAGTGCTGAAGGAAATGTATAGCAATAAATGCCTGCACCAAAAAAGTGGAAAGTTTCAAAATAAACAACCTAATGACATGGCTCAAAGAATTAATAAAGAAAGAACAAACTAAACTTAAAGTTACTAGAAGGAAAAAAAAAGCGAAAGATTGGAGCAGAACTAAATGAAATAGAGACTAAAATAAACAAAGTTAGTTTTTTTGAAAAGACAAACAAAATCAACAAACCACGCATAAGACTAAAGAGAAAAAGAGAAAGAAGTCCCATATAAATAAAATCAGAAACAAAAAGAGACATTGCAACTGATACCACAGAAACACAAAGGATCATTGGAGACCATTATGAACAATTATATGCAAAGAAAGTGGAAAGCCTAGAGGAAATGGATAAATTCCTGGACTCATATTACCTAACAAGATTGAACCAAGAAGAAAGAGAAAACCTGAGCAGACCAATAACAAGTAAGGAAATGGTCATTAACAAAACATCTCCCAACAAAGAAAATCCCAGGACCAGGTGGCTTTAACTTGGAATTCCACCAAGCATTATAAATTAACTAACAATAATTCTTCTCAAATGATTTCAAAAAATTGAAGAGGGGGGAATTCTTCCTAACTCATTCTACAAGGCCAGCATTATTCTGATACCAAAACCAGACACGGACACAACAAAAAAAGAAAACTAAAGGCCAATAATCCTGATGAAAATACATGCAAAAATCCTTAACAAAATACTAGCAAGCCAAATCTAACAGCACATCAAAAAGATAATACAATATGATCAAATGGGATTTATTCTAGGGATGCAAGGATGCTTCAACATACACAAATCAATAAATATGATACATCATATCAATAAAATGAAGGATGAAAACCATAAGATCATCTGAATAGATACAGAGAAATTATGTGATAAAATTAAACATTGCTTCATGATTAAAAACTCTCAGTAAAATAGGTGTATAAAAATTACCTTAACAAAATAAAGAACATATATGACAAGTCCACAGCTGACATCATACTGAATGGGGAAAAGCTTTTCCTCTAAGAAATGGATTAAGACAAGGATGCCCCACTTTCACCACTCTTACTCAACATAGTACTGGAAGTCCTAGCCAGAGCAATTAAGCAAGAGAAAAAAAAAAAAAAAAACAGTATCCAAATTGGAAAAGAGGAGGTCAATTTGTCCCTGTTTGCAGATGACATCATCTTATACATAGAAAAACTTAAAGATGCCACAAAAAATTTCTCAGGACGATAAATTCTTTACAGTTGCAAGATACAATATCAACACATAAAATTTTGTATAGTTTCAATACAGCAGCATCAAACTGGATGAAAAATAAATCAAGAAAGAAATCTCATTTAGTATAGCTTCAACATGGCTAAATTTAGGAATAAATGTAACCATGGAAGTGAAAGAGCACTACAGTGAAAACTACAAAACACTGATGAAAGAAATGAAAGAGAACACACACACATACAAATAAAATAAAAAGATATCACAAGCTCATGAATTAGAAAAAGTGATAGTTAAAATGACCATACTACCCAAAGCAATCTATAGATTTAATGTGATCCCTACAAAACACCAATCACATTCTTCACAGAAATAGAAAAAAAAATTCTACAATTCTTATAGAACCATGAACAGATAAGAAGCCAAAGCAATACTGAGCAAAAAGAGCAAAGCTGGAGGCATCACATTACTTAACTTCAAAATATACTACAAAGCTGCAGTAGCCAAAATACCATGGTATTGGTATAAAAACAGAAAAACAGACCAAAAGAACAGAGTAGAGAACCCAGAAATAAACCCATGTATTTATATTCAACTCATTTTTGACAAAGATGTCAAGAACATACATTAGGGAAAGGACACACTCTTCCATAAATGGTGCTGGAAAAACTTAATATCTGTATGCAGAAGAAAAAAACTGGACCAGTATATCTGACCATATATAAAGTCAACTAAAAATGGATTAAAGACTTAAATGTAAGACCCAAAACTATATTTAAAAAAAAAAAAAAAAAAAACTAGAAGAAAACATAGGAGAATGCATCAGGACATCAGTCTAGGCAAAGATTTCAAGGGTAAGACTTCAAAAGCACAGGCAACAAAACCAAAAATAGACAAATGAGATTATCTCAAATTACAAAGTTTCTGCACAGCAAACATATCAATCAACAGACTAAAGAGACAACCTGTAGAATGGGAGAAAATATTTTCAAACCGTATTTCTGACAAGAGCTTTAGAATATACAAGGAAGTCCACTCAAGAGCAAATAAATTAATAATCTGATTTTTAAATGGGCATAAAAAAAATTAAAAAAATAAAATAAAAAATAAAATGGGCAACCAGCAGATGGTGATGAAGGTTATTTGTAGCTTCCCCCATTGCTCATTGGTGTAAGACACTCCCACCTGCACTGTGACAGTTTACGAATGCCATGGCAAGAATCCAGAAGTCACCACTCCTTTCCTAGAAAGTTCTAACTAACTTGCCCCTTAGTTTGCATGTAATTTCAAATATTAGCAAATCAAATCTAACTATATTAAAATAGAGTAATACATTGTAACCAAGTAGAATTTATTTCAGAAATTCAAGACTGATTTAACAGTCAAAATAATCAATGTAATTAATAAAATGAACAGACTAAAAAAAAAAAAACCTCAAATGATCCTCTCAATAGAAGCACAAAAAGCATATGACAAAATCCAACATCCACTCATGACAAAAACTATCAGCAAACTAGGTATCAAAAGAAATTTCAACCACCTGATAAGGGCATACACATAAAAAGCTACAGCTAACATTATATTTTATGGTGAAAAACTGTTTTCTCCCTAAAATAAGGCATGAGACAGAAATGTCTGCTCATATGACTTGTAATAGACATGGTCTTGAAGTTCCTAAACAATACAATGAAAGATTAAATGTAGACTGGAAAGGTATAAATAAAACCATGTTTATTTTCAGACAGCATTATTGTCTACATAAAAAGACCTAAGAAATCTGTCCCAAAAGTGACAACTAATAAGTTAATTTAAAGGAGTTCAAGATGCAAGATGAATAAACAAAAATTAATTGTGTTTATATATAACAACAAAATACAATTAGAAATTAAAATTCAATCTAAAAAACATCATGTATAATGCGACCAAAAATATAAAATTATTAGAGATATTTCACTAAATATGTACAAGATGTATACACTGAAAATTAGAAAACAATGATGAGAGAAATTAAAGAGACCTAAATATATAGAGAGATATACTATGTTCTTGGTTCAAAAGCCTCAATATTGCCAAGATTTCAATTCTTCATAAATTGATCTATGGATTTAATCTAATTCTGATAAAAATCCTTGTGGGTCTGTTGATAAGAATTATTAAGCTGATTCTAAAATATATATGGCATCGCAAAGGACTTAGAATACTTAAAAGAATTTTGATAGTAACACAGGTGGAGAACTTACATAAAATGAAACCACAGTGAGATACTACTACATACCTATTATAATATGCAAAACTAAAAATCAAAAAAAAATTTTAAACCCCAAATGATCATACCAAGTACCAGCATGGATGCAGAGCATCTGGAACTCATATGTGCTAAAAAGTTTCACTTTGGAAAACAGCCTAACAGTGTCTTCAAAAGTTAAACATATACATACACTATGACCTTTCCATTAAACTCCAATATGGTTTTTTGTTTTGAAATGGACCCTCACTCTGTCACCCAGGCTGGAGTGCAGTGGTACAATCTTGGCTCACTGCAACCTCCACCTCCCAGGTTCAAGTGATTCTTCTATCTCAGCCTCCCAGGTAGCAGGGATAACAGGTGCCCTCGACGATGTCTGGCTAATTTTTGTATTTTTAGTAGAGACGTGTTTCACCACGTTGGGCAGGCTTGCCTGGAACTCCTGACCACAAGCCTGCCTCAGTCTCCCAAAAGTGCTGGGATTACAGGTGTGAGCCATCATGCCAAGCCCAACTCTAATGTATTTACCCAAGAAATGAAAACATATATCCGCATAAAGATTTGTATACTAACATTCAAAGCAGCTTTATATAGCTACCTTCTCAAAAACTAAGAAGTCTAAAAAACCTCAAATGACCATCATCGGGTGGTAAATAAATTTTGGTATAGCCATACAATTGAAGTAAAAAAGAATAAACTATTCTTACACCCAACGTGGATGAGTCTTAACATAATTATGCTGAGTGATAGAAGTGAGACAATAAACAAGTACCTACTTACTTTTTTATTATATTTATATAAAATTCCAGAAAATGTTACCTAATTTATAGTGACAGAATGCAGATCACTAATTGCCTGGGGAGAGGGGAGAGAAGGCTAGACGGATCAATTACAAAGGGGCACAAGGAAACTCTTGGAGGTGATGGATGCATTCATTATCTTGATATGGCAATGGTTTCACAGGTATGACAGGTATGTCAAAACTCATCAAGTTGTATACTTTAAATATGTGCGGTATTGTACATCAATTACATTTTAACAATGCTGTAAAAATAAATATGAAACTATCCTTTCCTCATATTTATATCAGTTAATATACATCCTCTTTAGTTTCTGAAAACTTTATAAGTACAAAACGGCACCTTTTAAAATTTATTTGATAACAACTGCAGATAAATAGTTTTTGTATATTTTACTTCCACTGTTTTTTTTACTATATATTACCTCTCATATCAATTAAATGTTCTATGGTAACTGACAAGCATTTTAAAACTACCTCCTTGAGATAATTAAAAAAAACAATTCCAGCCACGTAAACATTCATAATTATTTTCATAATAGACTTTTAGTCTCATATCCTTTAAGTTCAATTAATTTTCAAAGATGCCATAACTATGTCTTACTGTTTTGTTTGGGGGTGAGTGTGTGTCATTTCCTCATCTAGCCATACTTAAGATGATTGCACAGTAACCTCACAGACTCTTAGAAGACCGCTGTGAAGAAAAATAACTTTTGCCTTTCACAACATTGGGAATGTTCAAGGGGATTTGCTCATAAATGTTCGTATGTTAAGTTTAATCTCAGTAAGTGACTGCCATGAAGATTCATAACCAAGTGGATGTTTCATAATTGTCATAAATTAAAAGGAAAAATTCTCTCTAGTGTCAAATTTGTTGCCAGACTCGTTCAACAATTATTAATTGGAGCAATAGAATCTTGATACTATATTTTCTAGGTAACAATATAAGTATGCAGCCAGGCAGTAGAGAAGTCGAAAGGACAAGCATATAGATGATAAATAGTTGGAAGTTAGCTATTGCATACTTCCTTGTAAAAGAATAGTTAATCTTAACACTTATTTCTAAGGTAAAATGTCAGAAAAGACTAACTAAAGTAAAAGAAAAAAGTGCTAAAATGTTAGCATAGTAGAAAATTTGCCTAAATATTTTCACCATTTTTATTACGAGTTGTAGATAGTCTCTCAGGTGTGAATCACATTTCTCCTTACTTAGAGGCCATCAAGTAATGTGTCTTTCTAATGGTGTACCTTATGTCCATATGCATTTTGTTAAATAACCTATTTCAAAGAACATTTAATAACTCTTAAATGAGCATCATTGTAATATAAGTATAATTGGGCAACTTTCTGAGAGTGACTAGCTTTTCTAGCAAGTTACATCTGTAATAAAAATTTTTAATGACAGTAACGCTTTTTAATTGAATATCTACAAAATGCCAGGCACTATGCTAGGTACTCCATCTTCCCGAACTTCTCATGGTATCTAGTATTGCCTGCATTTTACAGACTAAGAAAGTGAGGGTTTCCCTGCTCCCTATGTGTCATTTCCATGGCCTGGAATTTAGAGTATTGTTTGCTGTGCTATGTTTCTGCTAAGAATTTGGTCCAGATCTCTCTTGAGCTACTTAATTTCAAGGCATTATTCCTTTTTTCCTCCTGAAGGATATAAAGTGTCTGGTTTGCTGAATGAACTACCATGGGCAGGGTGAGGCAGAGTGCTGCCTTTATAAATAAGTCAGTGCTATCAGGCCATCAAAATAACCACATTTCTAGAAAAGAAGGACTTGAGAGTTTCTCATCAACAACAACAAAAAAAGTGTTAATGTCCTTTTGACTTTTTGACTACACCCAAACCATTCTATGTTTTATAAACTTTCCAGAATAAACTTGCCCTGAGTTGGCTATCAGTTAATACTTATTTTAAAAAACCATGATCTCTGTTCTCTGGCAGAATATGCTGTGAGGATGGATTTTTTTTCATTGTTGATTCACTAATAGAGATTACTGTAAGCAACTAAGAAAGGATATAAAGATGGTAAACTGTGTAAGAGTAGAAGAACAGAAGATGACTGAAGAAGAAGAGCTCTGCTGTGCAGCTCCCAGCAAGATCAGCACACAAGGTAAGTGATTTCTGCATTTCCAGCTGAAGTACCTGTTTCATCTCATTGGGACTGGTTAGACAGTGGATGCAGCCCCAGGAGGGTGAGCCTAAGCAGGATGGGCATCACCTCACCCAGGAAGCACAAGGGGTCAGGGAACTCCCTCTCCTAGCCAAGGGAAACCATTAGGTACTGTATCCTGCACTCTAGCCCAGGTACTATGATTTTCCCATGGTCTTTACAAACCACAGACTAAGAGATTCCCTCCAGTACCTACACCACCAGGGCCTCGGGTTTCCACCACAAAACTGGGTGGCCATTTGGGCAGAGAGCAAGCTAGCCACAATAGTTTTTCATTTTTTTTTCATACCCCAGTGGCACCTGGAATGCTAGCAAGATAGAACCACTCACTCCCCTGGAAAGGGGGCTAAAATCTGGGAGCCAAGTAGTCTGGCTTAGTGGGTCCCACCCCCCCATGGAAACCAGCAAGCTAAGATCCACTGGCTTGAAATTCTCACGGCCAGAACAGCAGCCTGAGCTAGACCTGCGACTCTTGAGCTAGGTGAGGGGAAGGATATCCGCCATTGCTGAGGCTCCAGTAGGTGGAGCCTCACAGTGTAAACAAATTTTTAAACTCACAGTGTAAACAAATCAGCTGGGAGGTCGGAACTGAGTGGACCCCGCCATAGCTCAGCAAGGCCACTGCCAGCAGACTATCTCACTAGAATCCCACTTTGCTGAGCAGGGCATCTCTGAAAAAAGGCAGCAGCCTCAGTCAGGGACTTATAAATAAAGCCCCTACCTTCCTGGGACAAAGCACCTGGGAAAAGGGGCAGTTGTGGATACAGCTTCAGCAGACTTAAATGTCCCTGCCTGGCAGCTCTGAAGAGAGCAGCAGATCTCCCAGCACAGCCTTCGAGCTCTGATAAGGGACAGACTGCCTTCTCAAATGGCTCCATGACCCCCATGTATACTGAGTAGGAGACACTTCCCAGTAGGGGCCAACAGACACCTCATACAGGAGAGCTCTGGCTGTCATCTGGCAGGCACCCCTCTGAGACAAAGCTACCAGAGGAAGGATCAGGCAGCAATCCTTGCTGTTCTGCAGCCTCCGCCAGTGATACCCAGGGAAGCAGGGTCTGGAGTGGACCTCCAGCAAACTCCAGCAGACCTGCAGCAGGGGAACCTGACTGTTAAAAGGAAAATTAACAAACAGAAAGGAATAGTATCAACATCAACAAAAAGGACATCCACTCAGAGACCCCATCCAAAGGTCACAAACATCAAAGACAAAAGATAGATAAATCCACAAAAATGGGGAGAAACCAGTGCAAAAAGGCTGAAAATTCCAAAAACCAGAACACCTCTTCTCCTCCAAGGAATCACAACTCCTCACCAGCAAGGGAACAAAACTGGAAAAAGTGTAAGTTTGATGAAATGACAGAAGCAGGCTTCAGAAAGTGGGTAACAAACTATTCTGAACTAACGGAGCATGTTCTAACCCAATGCAAGGAAGCTAAGAACTTTGAAAAAAGATTAGACAAATTGCTAACTAGAATAACCAGTTTAGAGAAGAACATAAACAACCTGATGGAGCTGAAAAACACAGCATAAGAACTTTGTGAAGCATACACAAGTTTCAATAGCTGAATCAACCAAGTGGAAGAAAGGATATCAGAGATTGAAGATTAACCCAATGAAAGCAAGAAGCCAAGATTAGAGAAAAAAGAGTGAAAAGAAATAAAAAAGCCTCCAACAAATATGGGATTACTTGAAAAGACCAAATCTATGTTTGATTAGTGTACCTGAAAGTGATGGGGAAAATGAAACCAAGTTGGAAAACACTCTTCAGGATATTATCCAGGAGAACTTCCCCAACCTAGCAAGGCAGGCCAACATTCAAACTCAGGAAATACAGAGAACACCACAAAGATACTTCTCGAGAAGAGCAACCCCAAGACACATAATCATCAGATTCACTCAGGTTGAAATGAAGGAAAATCTCTTAAGGGCAGCCAGAGAGAAAGGTCAGATTACCCACAAAGGGAAGCCCATCAGACTAACAGGGGATCTCTTGGCAGAAACCCAATCCAGAAGAGAGTGGAGGCCAATATTTAACATTCTTAAAGAAAATAATTTTCAACCCAGAATTTCATATCCAGCCAAACAAAGCATCATAAGCAAAGGAGAAATAAAATCCCTTACAGACAAGCAAATACTGAGAGATTGTGTTATCTACTACCAGGCCTGCCTTAGAGGAGCTCCTGAAGGAAGCACTAAACGTGGAAAGAAACAACTGGTACCAGCTACTGCAAAAACACACTAAATCTTAAAGACCATCAATGATGTGAAGAAACTGCATCAACAAGGAAAATAACCAGTTAGTATCATAATGTCAGGATCAAATTCACATATAACAATACTAACATTAAATGTAAATGAGCTAAATGCCCCCAATTAAAACACACTGACTGGCAAATTGGATAAAGAGTCAAGACCCATTAGTGTGCTGTATTCAGGAGATTCATCTCAAATGCAAAGACACACATAGGCTCAAAATAAAGGGATGGAGAAATATTTACCAAGGAAATGGAAAGCAAAAAAAAAAAAAAAAAAAACAGCAGAGGTTGCAATCCTAGTCTCTGATAAAACAGACTTTAAACCAACAAACATTGAAACAGACAAAGAAGGGCATTATGTAATGGCAAAAGAAACAATGCAACAAGAAGAGCTAACTATCCTAAATATATATGTACCCAATACAGGAGCACCCAGATTAATAAAGCAAATTCTTAGAGACCTACAAAGAGACTTAGATTCACACACAATACTGGTGGGAGAATTTAACACCCCACTGTCAATATTAGACAGATCAACAAGACAGAAAATTAAAAAGGATATTCAGGACTTAACTCAAATCTGGATCAAGTGGACCTAATAGACATCTACAGAACTCTCCACACCAAATCCACAGAATATGCATTCTTCTCAGCACCACATAATATTTATTCTAAAATTTACCACATAATTAAAATTAGAACACTCCTCAGCAAATGCAAAAGAATGGAAATCATAACAATCTCAGACCACAGTGTAATCAAATTAGAACTCAGGATTAAGAAACTGACTCAAGACTACACAACTACATGGAAACTGAACAACCTGCTCCTGAATGACTACTGGATAAATAAAAAAATGAAGGCAGAAATAAAGATGTTCTTTGAAACCAATGAGAACAAAGACACAACATACCCAAATCTCTGGGACACAGCTAAAGTAGTGTTAAGAGGGAAATTTATAGCATAAAGTACCCACCAGAGAAATCAGGAAAGATCTAAAACTGACACCCTAACATCACAATTAAAAGAACTAGAGAAGCAAGAGCAAACAAATTCAAAAGCTAGCAAAAGACAAGAAATAACTAAGATCAGAGCAGAAGTGAAGGAGATAGAGACACGAAAAACCCTTCAAAAAATCAGTGAATCCAGGAACTGGCTTTTTGAAAAGATCAACAAAACAGATAGACCACTAGCCAGAATAATAAAGAAGAAAAGAGAGAAGAATCAAATAGATGCAATAAAAAATGATAAAGGGGATATCACCACCGATCCCACAGAAATACAAACTACCATCAGAGAATACTATAAACAACTCTACACAAATAAGCCAGAAAATTAAGAAGAAATGGATAAATTCCTGGACATTACAACATCCCCCTCAAGACTAAACCAAGAAGAAGTTGAATCCCTGAATAGACCAATAACAAGGTCTGAAATTGAGGCAGAAATTAATAGCCAACCAACCAAAAAAAGTCCAGGACCAGACAGTTTCACAGCCAAATTATTCTAGAGGTACAAAGAGGAGCTGGTATCATTCCTTCTGAAACTATTCCAAACAACAGAAAAAGAGGGAATCCTCCCTAACTCATTTTATGAGGCTGGCATCATCCTGATACCAAAACCTGGCAGAGATACAACAAAGAAAGAAAATTTCACGCCAATATCCCTGAGGAACATCAATGTGAAAATCCTCAATAAAATACTGGCAAACCAAATCCAACAGCAAGTCAAAAAGCTTATCCATCACGATCAAGTCAGCTTCATCCCCAGGATGCAAGCCCGCTTCAACATATACAAATCAATAAATGTAATTCATCACATAAACAGAACCAAAGACAAAAACCACATGATTATCTCAATAGACGCAGAGAAGGCCTTTGACAAAATTCAACAGCCCTTTATGCTAAAAACTCTCAATAAACTAGGAATTGATAAAATGTATCTCAAAATAATAAGAGCTATTTATCACAAACCCACAGCCAATATCATACTGAATGGGCAAAAGCTAGAAGCATTTCCTTTGAAAACCGGCACAAGACAAGGCTGCGCTCTCTCACCACTCCTATTCAACATAGTATTGGAAGTTCTGGCCAGGGCAATCAGGGAAGAGAAAGAAATAAACGGTATTTAATTAGAAGAAGAGAAAGTCAAATTGTCTCTATTTGCAGATGACATGATTGTATAGTTAGAAGACCCCATCGTCTCGGCCCAAAAATGTCTTAAGCTGATAAGCAACTTCAGCAAAGACTCAGGATACAAAAATCAGTGTGTGAAAGTCAGAATCATTCCTATGCACCAATAACAGACAAACAGAGTCTAATCATGAGTGAACTCCCATTCACAATTGCTACAAAGAGAATAAAATACCTAGGAATACAACTTACAAGGCATGTGAAGGACCTCTTCAAGGAGTACTACAAACCACTGCTCAGGGAAGGACACAAAAAATGGAAAAACATTCCATGCTCATGGTTAGGAAGAATCGATATCATGAAAATGTCCATACTGTAGTGCCCAAAGTTATTTATAGATTCAATGGTATCCCCATCAAGCTACCATTGACTTTCTTCACAGAATTGGAAAAGACTACTTTACATTTCATATGGAACCAAAAAAAGAATCCACATAGCCAAGACAATTCTAAGCAAAAAGAACAAAGCTGGAGGCATTACACTACCTGACTTCAAATTATACTACAAGCCTACATTAATCAAAATACCATGGTACTGGTACCAAAACAGATATGGAACAGAACAGAGGCCTCAGAAATAATGCCATACATCTACAACCATCTGACCTTTCACAAACCTGACAAAATCAAACAAAGGGGAAAGGATTCCCTATTTAATAAATGGTGTTGGGAAAACTGGCTAGCCATATGCAGAAAGCTGAAACTGGATCCCTTCCTTACACCTTATACAAAAAATTAACTAAGATGGGTTAAAGACTTAAATGTAAGACCTAACGCCATAAAAAACCTGTAAGAAAACCAAGGCAATACCATTCAGGACGTAGACATGGGCAAAGCCTTCATGACTAAAACACCAAAAGCAATGGCAACAAAAGCCAAAATAGACAAATGGGATCTAATTAAACTAAAGAGCTTCTGCAGAGCAAAAGAAACTGTCATCAGAGTGAACAGGCAATCCACATAATTGGAGAAAATTTTTGCAATCACTCCATCCAACAGAGGGCTAATATCTAGAATCTACAAACAATTTAAACAAATTTATAAGGAAAAAACAATCCCATCAAAAAGTGGGTGAAGAATATGAACAGATACTTCTCAAAAGAAGATGTTTATGCAGCCAACAAACATATGAAAAAAGCTCATCATCCTGGTCATTAGAGAAATGCAAATCAAAACCACATTGCGATACCATCTCAGGCCAGTGAGACTGATGATCATCAAAAAGTCAGGAGACAACAGACACTGGAGAGGATGTGGAGAAACAGGAATGTTTTTACACTGTTAGTGGGAGTGTAAATTAGTTCAACCATTGTGGAAGACAGTGTGGCAATTCCTCAAGGATTTAGAAATAGAAATACCATTTGACCCAGCAATCCCATTACTGGGTATATACCCAAAGGATTATAAATCATTCTATTATAAAGACACATGCACACGTATATTTATTGCAGCACTGTTCAATAGTAAAGACTTGGAACCAACCCAAATGTCCATCAGTGATAGACTGGATAAAGAAAATGTGGCATGTGTACAACATGGAATACTATGCAGTCATAAAAAGAACGAGTTCATGTCCTTTGCAGGGACATCAATAAAGCTGGAAACCATCATTCTCACCAAACTGACACAAGAACTGAAAACCAAACACTGCATGTTCTCACTCATAAGTGGGAGCTGAGCAATGAGAACACATGGACACAGGGAGGGGAACATCACACACAGGGGCCTGTCAGGGGGCAGGGACTAGGGGAGGGATAGCATTAGGAGGAATATCTAATATATATGGTGGATGCAGCAAACCACCATGGCACATGTACACCTATGTAACAAACCTGCACTGGACCTAAAGTATAATAATTTTTAAAAGAACACAAGAACAATAGAATGAAACTGATTCTGTTGCTTGGTGTGTTAGTAAGAAAGTCCCATTTTCACACACTGGAGAAGCAGAGGCCCAGCAGTCATCATGCTGAGTTCTTTACTCCTAATTCTGCCTAATCTTGACAATAAACATTATTATTTCCTTATATACTACTTTGGTTCGTGTCCTTACCTTTAAATGCTATTTACCAGTTTCAAATAAGTTTAGAACCCCAATGCTTACATGCTTCTCACTTACTATAAATACAGATCTAAGTCAGGGCAAAATATATCAATTCTATTCATCACGAAGAGACAGCGTGGGCTCTCAGTTGTATAGAGTTGCTTTGAACTTATGAACAAAAAGAGTCACAAGAAACCTTTTGGAACTATATTCTTTAGCAAGATTTTGACCTCAAGTAACTGAAAATTTGACCTTAAAAAAATCATTCACGCTGGGAGTCGTGGCTCACGCCTGTAATCTGAGCACTTTGGGAGGCCAAGGCAGGTGGATCGCCTGAGGTCAGGAGTTTGCGACCAGCCTGGCCAACATGGTGAAACCCATCTCTACTAAAAATACAAAAATTAGCCAGGCATGGTGGCAGATGCCTATAATCCCAGCTACTCAGGAGGCTGAGGCAGGAGAATCGCTTGAACCCAGGAGACGGAGGTTGCAGTGAGCCGAGGTTGCAGTGAGCTGAGATTGCGTCATTGCACTCCAGCCTGGGTGACAAGGGCAAAACTTCGTCTTAAAAAATAAATAAATAAATCATTCAAAGACAGACCAAGAGATTCTCATCCCCTACCATTGCTTTTTCTTGCTGGAGTGCTCATCAGATATATTCACAAAGAAAACCTGTCTTCAATGAGATTTCAAGACACACAATTGAGCCAGGTGCAGTGGCCCATGCTTGTAATTCCAACCACTCAGAAGGCTGAGGTGGGAGGACTCTTGAGGCCAGGAGTTCAAGACCAGCCTGGGTAACAAAGTGAGACCCAACCCCCCCCCACCTCTAAAAAATAAATAGAAAAAATTATGCCAGGTGCAGTGGTGTGTGCTTGTAGTCCTGGAGGCTGAGGTGGGAGGACTGCTGAAGTCCAGGAGTTCAAGGGTGTAGTGAGCTATGATTGTGCCACTGCCCTCCAGCCTCAGCAACAAAGTGAGACTTTATCTCTAAAAAACTTTTTAAAAAGACAGAGTTCTGGCAGCCATAGTGATCACAGTGTGGTTACCACACAGGCTAGCAACATTTAAGTTTGACCAAATATGTTAATAAGTTATTTCTACCAAGAGCAGAATAAAAGTAAATTCACCTGATTGCAAGAAGAGAAATTAAGAAGAAATACAAAGATTCTTAAGAGAAGTGGCAGCACTGTTTTTCCTTGAGAGCACTTAGGCTAATCAATCACAGAGATTTAAAGTAATGCCTCTGTCTTAATTCCAAAACCAAGGGCAATCCCAGACCAATGTTTTCGTTAACAGAATATTTCCAAATTGAAACCCTCCCCTTCAAATCTGCAATAATTGGTCCACTTTCTATTTGATATGGGATAGCTTTCTGAGCTCCGTCTTCTCCAGAAACATAGAATGGACCTTCTTAAAGACACGGCAGTATATTCTGCAGCTATTTGAGACTACTTACCCAGCTGCTTGGAGTTTTAAAATCTGACTACCAAAGAAGAGCCATAACAGCTCCAACAATCCCACTCTATGGCAGGCATGATGAAAAAACTGTGGAGATGTTTCATTGTACTTACCACATTGTTAAAGAAGCATGTGAAAGAAACTGTGGGAACATGAAAGAAACCCTGGGTGAGAAACAAGCAAAAAGAAAACCTAAAGCTGCCTATCACTTGCGCCACTCGCCACCAAAGCTGTGGGTGCTGATAGCATTATTGTTTAATCTCTCTGAAGAATATGTGGGAGCAGAAAGCACAACATCCCCCAAGTTGTTACTTTGTCACAACTTTACAGAATACATAAGCACTTCAGTAAATACACAGATTTTTTTGCAAACTGTAAATCATCTGTGAGCCACCACTGTTCGACTAATTACAGCAAGAAGCTGTGCTCATTAGCTGTTCTCATCTGGCTCACTGCACGACCTAAATAGTCCGTAAATGAGCCAGCAATTATTGCTGTATTACCACTACCAGCACCACTCACATCAAAATATCTCCACCAAATGTTACGCCTGTTGGTATTATCAGGTTAGAAATTTCATAAACATATTGAAGCAGTTAATTGGGAGATTATTTTTAAAAATGTGAAAATAGAATCATCAGTGAAATAGTTTTCATCAAACCCCAGATAGGCAGCTCCACCTATAGACAAGAACCTCAGAATGCAAGCATCTGGGAGCATACCATCGCCAGCTTGTAAACAACACTAGAAAACTAGGAAAGCAAGGAAAATTTATATATGGTAAGTGACAGAAAAGTGGACCATGCATATTCTTATGCCACCTAAAAACGATCTCCTGACTTATTCAAAATACAACGAAAGCATGTGCTCATGGGCCTAGGACCTGAAAGAACTTCAGCCAAACAGAAAAGCAAACAGCAATGTCAGTAAAACTTTATCATTTCTAGCTCCATCATGTGGTATATTCTAAACGAGGACTTGAGATTTTTTTTTTTTTTGCTTAGTTGGTTTATTATTCTTAAAATGCCAACATACATGTTAATGGTGAAAAGCAAGCAATAAAATTGTTTGACTTTGAAAAACAAATTTCCAATACCCTAAAACATTTCAGAAGCATCTATTTATCATATCAAGTGATTAGCTGATTATTGTATTCTTATTTATTCATTAAAATATCCTCTTTGAGCCTCACTTTAGTTATTGTAGATATTTGAAGGTAATACATTTTTAAAACCTGCCATAATTCATATTTTACATTCATTCAGATTCACCCAACCTCAATTAATTTAACCTAATGAGATCCTATTATGAACATTTTTATTATAAAAAGGAGGGGGGTTCAATACTGGGGTATTTTGTTCTTGTTCTTGATGGTCATCACATCAGATTCATCATTGATTATGATCCTGACAAATATGAAAGGAATACAGAAAGTACTGAAAGCTAATGGGTATTCTGATCCTACCAGATTTTTCTCTACTTACCAACAAATAAGAAAAAAAAAGTCTAATAAATATTTTATTTGATTCTTGATTCTCAAATTTGTTTCTTGCATACAAGGCAGAAACTGTCTCTAATGGGTTAAATATTTTTATTTACCCAGGCAAGGTTGCTATCACAATGTGGGCTATATGGCACAAACTATTTCACAGACTTTGGACAGGATACAGAATGGAACCAGTTATTAATGATGTATTCTAAAAAGATGTTTTTCATGATGGAGATATTGACTATAACAATGATAATAATATTGAGAGGCAACTCTTCCTGTATACCTATTAATTGACACCAATGGGCAAAAGAATGTGCATCATATTTGTTTAACTCTTTGTAGCTGTTAAGCTTTACAAAGAATTCTTGAAATATAATCAGTGAATATGTTTTTCCATGAATTTCATGAAGTAGTCTTGAAATATGATCAGTGAATATGTTTTCCTATGAATTTCATGAAGTATTCAACAAAGCTATAATGCTTTTCAAGCTAGAGATGTTAGGCTGTAAACACAGCACTGTTTTCCACTACTGGAAACTCATCAATTCCAATGTATGGTTTCAGTGAAAGAGTAGTTTCCCTTTTTCTATCTCCAGACAGCTAACT
The DNA here is from genome assembly GCA_036589455.1 of Ateles fusciceps. Taxonomy (NCBI): domain Eukaryota; kingdom Metazoa; phylum Chordata; class Mammalia; order Primates; family Atelidae; genus Ateles; species Ateles fusciceps. Next base: position 7,208,958 of record JAZHEH010002565.1, read on the forward strand.
TCCCTGCCTATTTCTTGTCATAGCATTGCCTTGTTATTCAAAGTGAGGTCTGTAATCTAACAACTTCAGCATCACGTGGAAGCTTGCTGGAAATGCAGTATCTTCAGCCCTCATCCTTACCCACTGAATTAGAATCTTCATTTTAACAACTTGAGAAACACTGATCTAGGTAAAGACCTATTACAGGCCCCCATGGGTCTTTTCCCTGCATGGAAGGAGAGTCAAAGCAGTGCCCAGCTGTGAAGAATCAAAGACTGAGCAAAATAAACACATGGTTTTGACTGTTTTAACCATCAACATTTTAAAAAAGTTTTATCTGAAGGCCACTCCATCTTCAGAAAGATATACTGGATCCTGTTGAAAGCTGATTCTAAAAATAATCCTTTCACTATTCACAATGTGATAATAAATCGAGAGGTATTTTAGAGTAAATTCTGTGTCCCCAGTGCCTCACTCAATATGATGGGAGACTCAAAAAACACACATTAACAAAACACCCTTTATCAAGGGCCTTACTTTTCCCTAGTTACAGTCATACTACAGTTCGTATGCCTAATATTCTGAAAATCCTTTCAACTTTTCAATCACTTTACATCTATATTACTTTAACATCACATATTCAAGTGGATATATATATATATACTGTCTTTTTTTTTTTTAACATATTGGGAAACTGAAGCTTGATGTTGTTCAGTCACTGCCCAAAGTCACCAGGTGGCTAAGGCAAAGTTGGTATACTTGGGACCTTCTTCTGAAACTATGATCTGTTTATCTAATATACTTGTAGAGTATCATATTGTTAGGGAACATTTTAAAGCAACGTAGGCTTATATCCTAACACTACTCTATTGATGGGATCTACTGCAGTGAACATCTCTGTGTATGTCACTCAGCAGGAGAAATATATAAAGAGGCGCGTTCAGATTTTACTAGACAATATGGTATGATGAAAGAAATAGATAGTGAGCCAGAAAACTTCTCTAAAATAACTGCTATAGGGAGGTGCTTTTCCAATCCTCTAGAAAATCAGAACAGTTCCCAGAGGGAACAGATCAGAGCCAAAGCACTTCCTCCATCTTCTAAACAGCAGAATCTCTGCCATAGAGGACATAATTGGGTGTTTGCTCATTATCCTCAGGGTGTGATTTGGCCTGGTTTTTGGCTTAAATGGGGAAAGGAAGATGGGAAACTGAAGTAGCCCGCTGTTTCAGGACACACAGCTCAGAAAACTGGCACCATGGAGACGTGTGCAGACTATTTATGAAGGGCAGGCAGCCTAGTATGAAGGAACGATCTTTATCTGTGGTGTGAATCATGCCTGTACTGACAGGATATTGGAAAACCATCTCCCCTTGAGTAAAGTACTATGCATGTCTCCATAGCTGTACTTATTCCAATTATAGAAGACAGGGGGAGCAGGATTTTATCATTATATAGTGTACACATGATTGAAAAATCACATTGTAATCTATATGTACCTACAATTATTTTATGTCAATTATAAATAAAAAATTAATTGACAAAACAGAAGAGAGAGAAGCTGGTTTTATAAGGATTTTTAAACCCCACCACGTCAAGAAACAGTACCCATCTAAATCTAAAGGACTGAAAGTTTCAGCTGTTTTCTGTAGAGTATATTTCCTTATAAGAAAAAGAATGAAGTGAGTAAAGGGACCTGTAGCAGCCAAATTAAATTCTGACTAAACATCAGTTCTTTTTTTGCTAGGATCAAAAATGTCTCCCCTTAGTAAAAGTTGCTCTGGTGGAAAAAAAGAAAGGTCCAAGCTCTCCTTAGTTTACTTAAAAGGAAAAGGAAATTTTGGCACCCCCAGTCAAGATAAGTTAAAATCCTCAGTGGCCAGCTATGGTAGTGAGACCACCCTATGTGGACCGCCATTGTGTAGACCACCTCAGCTCAGAAACCCAAAAAGTACCTGGAGCAAAACGTTCAGAAATGGATTCCATTCTAGCAGTAGGATAAAGTTTTCTACTGTCTACCCTTTCATTCCTTCCCTAATGAATGGGGGATCTTTTGGAGTTTAAAAAGACTTATAAATTGCACTTTTTCTCCCTTCCTGATTTCTAAATCACTTAAGAGACAGAAGAGAAACAGAACAGAGCTAACTATCCACATTATGATCAAACCTGAGAACTGGACAGACGGTGCTGAACATCCTCAGGCGCTCCTTGGGGAAGGCTAACGTTGACAACGAAGAACACAAAGAATCACACTCGAAATCAAGCGTTCTGCAGGTAGCTTGCTCAGGAGAAAGGGCGAGAGGAAGAGATGGAGCTGGAACAGCTATTACTTCCGTCAAATCAATTAGAATTCAGCCCACCAACACTGGGAGGAAGTAGAAAAGAGAAGCCAAGTGTGTTGCACTGAATGATGTCCGTCCACATTGAAGGAAATGTGAGAAAAAAGAGAACAAATGTTCCCACTCCCAACCTTACTCAGGCTTTCATTCTCTAAAGCCATTAGAGGAACTGCCAAGCCAGTGAAAAACTAGAAATGGAGTTATCCCCCAGAGAAAGTGTTTTCCACAACACAATATCAGGACAGATCAACTCCATTTTCAAAAGACACTCTACAGCAGCAATCATTGCCTCATTTAAGAATTTCTTAGGTCAGCTAAAAATAGATTTTGCTTCCAAAATGTTCTGAAATGATCAAAGTCATGCAATAGTAGAAACTCCTAGGACAACTCTGTTATTCAAATGCTAACCTTCACTTGCTATTTTCTTTCTAATTCCAAATTACTTCCTGCCACATTAACAGCCATCAGAGATTCTGCAATGAGTTCAAAGGTACTCCAATAATAAAATGACAGCAGTAAGAGTCCTCAAATTTGAATATAAATTCTTTCCCATTACTAATCTCCCAAGATATTAAGAAATTGAAAACACTTATATGCCCCACTTTTAAAGTATCCCAAATTAAATCCAATAAAATTGAAGACCAAATGAAAATTACCCTACCATTAAAGTTAACTTACAAATGTTAATATTTCAAGCTAAATTAAGGTCCAACTTCTTATTTTACTACAGAGTTTCTCTATTAGAAGACTTGATGGAGTTGAGTTTTTTTTTTTCAGCAGGTGCAGCAGGTTTTGTCTTCTAATGAATGAGGTATAGTTTCTTTAAAGCCTGTGGATCTGAATGTATTCCAGAATGCCTGATGAACCTCACTTTTTGAAATTCCAAGGGGTTACTAAGACATGCAAAACTATTACAGCCCTGACTCCATCTTCATTAAATTCAAAACATAAAGTAATCCTCATTGCCTAACCAGTTATTCCAGGCAAAATTATATTCTTAGACAAAAGCCTTAAGTGTTTTTAAAGATCATAGCAGAGACTTCATGGTATCTGAGGGATGCCAGGTAGAATTTCAAAATCCTGCTGTCTGTTTAACTAGAATGCCAGTCTTTTATGGCAGATTTCAGAGTCCACAACTTTTGAAATTCAACACAATGGAAGAACTCTCTGACAAAGAGGCTATTTTTGTCATTCTGTATTTACCACATTGGGGGACCAGGGGAGAGAGGAATTTAGGGTGACACCTATGTATGCTTTCACCTCTCACAGAAAGATGTATGGAGTAATATTGCCTTCCTGCGAAGTTTAGATGTTTATAATACTGGTAGCCCTAGCTCTCAAGTCTAATTTTGGATGTCTTTCTTTCTGAATCAGCATATTCAGCTTCTTAAATTCCTTTCCCCCTTTGGATTCTGTGTTTCTAGTTCACCAATGATAAATTTAAGGCGAACTCCACATTATAAACCCAAAGTTTCTTTTGTGCAGACATTTTCATTCCATCGCACACTGGCTTCTTCCACTACCTTTTGTCATGGAATTATTTTGGTCAGTGGTTCTTAACCAAGAACAATTTTTATCCACAGTGAATATTTGACAGTGTCTAGAGACATTGTTTATTCTCACAACTTGTGGTGGAAAGGGTATGCTAATGGAATCTAGGGCATAGAAGCCAGAGATCTTGCTAAACTGCCTACAATGCACAGGACAGCAACTCCACACACACAACAAGGAATTATTTTGCCCAAAATTTCAATAGTACCAAATTTGAGAAGGCTTGAATTAAGATAGTTAAATTGGTCTCTCAGAGAAGTTCTGCCCCTCATTCCCGCACTAGTTGAATTTGGAGAAACACCTCAGATGGGTTCTTGAACTGTAGCTGCTACTGAGGTTTTTAAAAGCTTGAACTCCTAAGACTCTAGGGCAGACGAATACCCATGACACAGGCCCCTTGTGATGCTGTCTTGCCTTAGCTCTGAATGTTCCCAGTTTTAAACAGCTTTCCTGTCTTCTTCATTTGCAGTAGTGAAATATGTCTCTTGTGGTTCCCTTCAGGAACCTCAGATGAGTTTCCAATATTTTAAAATAATTTACTTTGATATTTTCCTTCTTGAATGTATGCACACTAGAATGGTTTAATGGAATTGAAAGTCAACTTTACTTCCTTTCTTATCTTTGCTTTGTGACGTAGATATGTTTTTATTCTAATATATTCCTTAAAACTTTATAAGGAGGATTCTTCCATAATGAGAAAAACGAAACAGTAATTCTGAGTTTGTCAAAATTATCCACTGGCCAAGCCATCCACCTGTACTTTATATATTCAAAAATAGTGCACATTTTTCTGGTTTTCTCCTCTCAATTCTGTCCAGATTTTTGTACCATTTAGTATAGCTGGCCCATTCCTTCAAGGGCGGTACCCCAACTGCTCTCACTACAGAGTCTGTCAATGGTATTGAATGAATTTCTTACAGTTTTGGCTCCTTTTAATGGAGTCTATTCTAGTCTTATCTCTAAAATCTTGCCTACCTTCCTCTGTTGGATGTCTCTGGGCCCTATCACCATACTAAATTTTAGTAACTACTTAAATATATCTCCTTTTGACAATTGTCTCCTTGAAGGCAGTTAGATACAGTTGCCTAAACTGCAGTAAATATTAGCCTTCAATATTTCATTTTCTTCTTCATCTATGTCCATCCAAAGATCTCAATCTTTCTCTTAGAGAAATGTTTCTCTCCTTGTAGCTTATATTTCACTCTTATAATTCCTACAGTAAGATTGAAGCACACTTGGGAAACCACTACCATTTCTCCTTTATAATCCCTGGAGACAGTGTTTCATTCCAAGCCTTTTAAATAACCTGTAGGTGGACAGTAACGTCAATGAATTGTTTCCCTGCTTCATTCCTAGAAAATGGCTTTTATTTTTTCTAAAAAGGCTCTATTTCTTCTTGTGGCTTTTTTTAAATTAAATTCTACCATATTTCTATAGGTCAGTCCACAATTTTGGCCTCTGAATTCTAGAACTGTGGTCAGACCTTATATCTTTAACAATCTAAAGCTAACTGGAGACCTCTTGGGACCTTGTGATGAGAAGTAGATCCTGACACTGTGGACAAGCTACACAAATTTAAAGTTATTCTTGGCCAAGCATGGTGGCTCATGCCTGTAATTCCAGCACTTTGGGAGGCCAATGCAGGAGGATCACTTGAAGCCAATTGGCCAAGATCAGCCTGAGTAATAGAGAAAGACTCTGATTCTGCAAAAGCAAACAAACAAACAAAAATACAGTTATTTCTTTGGCTGGGTGTGGTGGCACGTACTTGTAGTCTAAGCTATTTGGAAAGCTAAGGCAGAAAGATCACTTGAGCCCAGGAGTTCAAGGTTGCAGTTACAGCTATGATTGTGCCACTGCACTCCAGCTTGGGTGATAGAATGAGACTCTGTCTCTAAAAATAAAAAAATTTAAGAAAAGATAAAGTAGGTAAATTGACAAAAAAGATAGATAAATTTACAGATAAATAGAATAGGGAACTTAGTTGTAGTCAAAAGTGCTAGACCCTAGATTTTGCATAAAAACAGTCAAATAGCTAGATTGTTCTGCCTCAAAATGTCTGAAAGCATGTTCAAAAACTCTCTTTTTCCTATAATCACATTTTGCCTCAGCTGTACTTGCTTACCAGGACTTCCATGGCCTATCAGCCAAGTTGAAAACTGCATTATTAAATTATCACACAATCCTAAATCCTTTTGATCAAAGCCCTGCCAGAAATTTAAATCTCAGGGCACTGCTTTGCTCCCCCAAATACCAGTTTTTGTCAATCTCTCGATGTTTTCAGCCAGTGTAACAAGTTTTAATATTTCACCGTATTGAACTACCTCTCGGAATCACAGGCTCCCCTTTTACCACATGCAGAGTGAGACAAGAACGGATGTCCTAAGAGAAAGGCAGGAGGAAGGGACTTAGCCAGCATGCCCAGTTCTGCTACCAGGCACATCAATTAGAATTCACTTTTTCCTCACTGGTGAGGAATGAGTAAAGCGACAAAAGAGGCTAGTGTAGCTATACAAGCCACTCCACATAGAGAAAACATCAGAAATGGGAAGTACACATCCCTAAAACAATAAAGTAGATTGGAGACTACATTAACGTGGTAATATATTAAAGTTATATTAAAAGACACGGACAATGCTAACAAGAAAAGGTGTGTCTGTTTTGTACCCTCTCCATGACTAAAACTCTTAAAAAGCCCAAGCCTACTTCCACAAGGACAGGAGGATATATTGTAAGGATCTATAGCCACTCTTCCTGAATGGATTAGGACCCTCTCAGGATGGAGCTAGGATACTGAAAAGGAGGTTAAAGTGATAGAAAGAAATAAGGAAAATATGGGAAAAAGAGAGAAAAGGGTGAGAGCCCAGAGAGAAAAGGAACTCCTGGAATCCTAAAACCGACTCTATTATTTCCAAAGGAGCCATAGGGAAAGATAATGATAAATAATTATCAACTTTGAGACCCTGGGTATTCATAATTGGCCACCCTTGTGACTTGCCTTCTGATTACTCGTAAGTCGCTGTGCTCCACACCACGTCTACCCTAAGCACCAGAACCATGCTCACGACTTGTGCCACAGCATCCATCCAGAAGATCATAACTAATACACACGAGAGCAGAACAGAGAAAAAGAGAAAATAATATAGCATATTGCATGTAATGAGGATAAGTACTGTTTGGTGACATTAGTTTCACTTTGATATTTGTGCCCGTATACAAGGTATCACAATACAAACTATATTTTTCTCTGTGTTCTGTGGTCAAAAATATCTGAAAAGCACTAGTTTACATGGCCTCATCCTCTGAATGCTTCTGAGGTTCATCAAATGAGAAAAAATGTTTTATTTTCTTACACCCACAAACATCTTGTTCTACTCTAAAATATAATAATATGACCATTCACCTGTTCTCTAGCAATGGTGAAGTTATCCTTATTTTCTCACAGCATAAATTCCTCCTTCTCAAAGCCTTCTATGACTACTAGATGTTCCTTTCTAGAGGAACAGCAAAGAGTGTTTCCTTTTCTTATATGTTTTTCCCTTGCTTAGAAGCCATTAAATTCTAACTAAATGTATACTGAATGAATAAATGAATAAATATTTGAAGGACAGCATGCAAATCCAGAAAATGAAGGTTTTTCTCAGTTAATTCCCATTTATTCGAAACAATTGAAAATCAGAGTACTTAGATAAATTGATTATCCAAATTAATGAGTTATTATTAATGCTCCCCAAAACTGATCATTTATCAAACAATTTTCTTACCTGGCTCTGTAATTGTATTAAATACAAGTTCTTCTTTCTCTGAAAGTTAACTTATTATTCAGTTAACCTGTATTGACACTGTTGATCGCCTGCAAAATGCAAGACAGTCCCCTTGTCATGAAACAAAGAGAGCTAAACAATTTGCTCCTCTGAAGACCCTTATTGTCCTATTAGTCTAATTACATGTCTTATTTTTTAAGTAAGATTCCAGTTGAAAGATATTTGCAGTTGTAAAAGTTCTAGAAAATTGGTCTTTAGCACACATTTTTGCCTTAAGGGGTAAATGGAATGGTAGGAACCCCTCATTTCCCTAAATGAGGAGTCTCCTTTATTCAAATACACCTAATTCTGAACTTTTACTCCAGTAATCAGATTCTTAAAGAATTAATGCTTAGAAAGCGGAACAATAAATTTTAGTGTACTTGTTTAGGACATCAGAATACTCAGTATCTGTAGTGTCACATAATATATCTTTCTATATCTTCCAACCACTTTCTTAGTATCAAATTTCTAAAGCTTGGGATATCATGAATGCTGGGAGGTTCACCCTGTGAGAAACTCATGCATTCTGATTTCTTCCTTTATTTCTCTATCTCATTCTATACCTATTACTGACATCTATTAACAATAGTTTGTATGGTCATTCCACTTTAACTTTCAAAAAACCTCATCTGAAAGAGTTTAAATGCAGAGAAGTGATGAGACTCAGACAAAAATAAGCATCTAAGAAGTAGGGCATGGTGAATCCCTGCTGTCTCAGAATGTTTGAGGAGATGTAGGTCTTAGTTGCCCTGCATGTTAGTACTTCTTGAATATTCTGACAAGTGAGTGTTTAATTAATAAGACACACACGTCTAGAAGCTGTTAATTAACTCTTTTGGACTTTTAGGGTATGAGTCAGTAAGTCAACATAGTTTCCACACATACGACACTCTTGAGAAACAGGAAGAATCACGAAGCTTCCAATAATGATCAACAAATTTAGAGTCATTTATAATTCTAACAAGTGAGCTGAAATACTACCCTAGAATTTGGTCTCAATTTATCTTCCCTTTTGTATTCAAATACTTTAGATCTGATCGATCCCACAGAATTAATAATTAAGGAAAATCTTTTATTGATGCCTTCAGAGAAGAAGGAGTAGGCCAAGGACCAATTTTCTATTCATTCTCAGAAAGAGCTAAAGTTAGCAATCAGCTTTGCATAGGAACCCATTTTTTTCTAGTAATATAGAAATATGTAACTACATCTAAATCTAATGCCCCCACTTCACAAACACAAACACAGCAAACTCAGATTCATGGGAGGGGAAAATAAACTCTGCCTCTTGATGAAAGGATTATCAAATATTTCAACAATCTTTACTCCATCACACCTTTTTAAAGAAGTGATACGTGAGTTGAGAGATAAATGCTAAAAATAAAGGATACTTGAAACATTTTGAAGACATTTATTCCTGATAAATAGAAGAGTATATGTAAAAGCTAAGTCCTCTTGGATGGAAACTTAGCATTTCCAAACAGCAAGAAGGAAGTGAGTATGGCTGGAGTATAGTGAATAAGAGGGAGAGAGTTAAGAGATGATATAGATGAAAAAGGCAAATTAATTTTCATTATCAAAAAGTATTACTTGTAAATAGTTTTTAAAAACTATAATTTTCCTTAACACTACAAATTCCCAATTCCTCTTTTAACTGTTTCTTTATCTTCATTTCAAAACAATAAAGTTATATTGAAAATTCTTGGAATATCTATTTTTAACATTTTCCTTTGACTTCCTATTATAAAAAATGAAGATTTAACTGTCATAAACCATATATATACATATATCTTCCATCTTCCTCAAATAAATCTATAATAAGAATTTATCTAAATTAGTATTTAATGTTTTCACTATTAAAAACACACTATTAAGAACTGAGATGTACGGAGTATTGTTTTCTCTTGTAGCTTTTTGCCTTTATTTGAGTTGTAATTGCCTTATTGTTTCATTTCCTTGATTTTTAAAGTAATTATCTAAATTTAGGTCCCAATTTTTTGACAGAAGTATAAAATTCTTGTCATTAAAATAAAATACATTAGGTAATTTTTCTTCTTCCTTTTGAAAACCAAAAAATTTCTTGGAGATATCTCTACTGAAGTTCTCTGTGCTTCTGCTTCCTTCAGCCTAGTTATAGTCTAGACATGCTTTATAGCAGTTAGCATGGAATTTTCCTGCACCATTTATGTCTAACTTCTCTTTACCACATTCTTTTATTGAATTAATTGTGTCTCCTTTTCTTGGTTCATTGCCACATTTTCATATCCTTTATTTCCTGAAAGAGGGAGTATAAAAGATTAAAAATATATATATAGCTCTTCCACTTAATTAACAATTTACCCCAGATCAGAATTCAAGAATAGATTTGTTTTCTCTCAAAATTTGGAAAGACTTGCTTACTTTTCTTTGAACTCTCAACATTGTAGAAAATGTCAGTGTCCTTAAAGAAAGTCAATTTGTATATGACTTTCTTTTTTTTCTTGTAACTTTTCACATTAAAAAAAATCCCTACTATTTTGAAATGATATGATATGATTTATTTTGTAAACATTCTGCTGAAATCTTGGTGAACACTTTTCATCTGGAAATTCAAGACTTTACATTTGGAGTAATTTTCTTTTATTATTCCTTTGATATTTTCTATAAATTCCCTCTGTATTTGCTTTCCAGAATTTCTGTTAATCAAAACTTGAAGTCTTTTTTATTCTGGGATTTTTTTTTTCCTTTTTTAAAAAATAATATCATTCTATCCCTTTTATCTGTATTTTCTTTCCAGAATTTCTGTTATATAGAATTGTTTTCACATGTCTTTACATTTTGTCTCTCCTATTTTCCATCTCTTTGTTTTTCTGGGTTACTGACTGGGTTGTTTCTACAGTTTTATCTCGGTCCTTCCGTTACATTGTTTAATTTTTGCTCTCTGTGATAGGCAGAAGAACCCCCCCCAACCACCACCACCACCTCCACCAACCACAAAGATATCCAAATGCTAATCCCCAGAACCTGTGAATATGTTGAGTTACATGGCAAGGAATTAAACTTGCAGATGAAATTAAGGTGGCTAATTAGTCAACTTTAAGATAAGTTGGACTATCCAGCTGAACCCAATGTAATTACAACGGGTCTTAACATATGGAAGAGAGAGGCAGGAGGGTTAGAGTCAGAGTCATGCAATGTGATTAAGGCTCAATATATCATTGCTGGATTTGAAGACAGAGGGTCCACAAGCCAAGGAATGCAGTCAGTATCTAGAAACAGGAAAAGGCAAGAAAACAAATTCAGTCCTGCTGATACCTTGATTTTATCCTACTAAGACCCATTTTGGACTTCTGGATATAAATTTGTGTTGTTTTAAGGAACTAAATTTGTGGTAACTTGTTACAGCAGCTATAGAAAACTAATATATTGTCATATTTTCAGTTTCTAAGATCTATGTATTATTTCTTAATATTACCTTTTCATAGAGTCCTATTCATGTAGAAGAATTTCTTTTGTCTTTGAGGATATTAAATATGGAGGGTAATGTTTTCTTTGTATTGGAACTTTTTCTCTGAAACTTTTTCTTTTATTGTTTTTATTCTTGTCTTTTATGTTAGAGCCTTCCCTCAGAAGTCTAAGGTCCTTGACTGTGCATTTATATTTAAGAGTAAGGCACTAAAATGATGGTTAGAAACTCTTTTAGTTTGGACAATTTTATTGACCAGTGGGCATTACCGTTGGCGACAGGAAGGAATCTGGCCATTCCTTTAGGAGACTCTCAAATGCCAGTAAGTCCAGTGTTTTTTTTCTTTGTCAGTTCCCCAGAGAGGTGGTGACCCATATTCAATTTGTAGCATACAATGTCAGCAGCTAATATTCTAGCAATCAAGTGAAGAAAGGTGATTATGAATGTTTTTATTCAAGATGCAGGTTGTTTGATACTTAGGGAATCAATTAAGAACACATTTTTTGCCTGCTCAAGTTTTAAACCATCTGAGAGATAGAAGTCCAACTATCATCTTTCTCACTGATTTGGTTAGAAGAATGTGGCTTAGGTTTACAGGTCAAATGGAATAATATTCAAGTTCCACAACTTTGTCTAGATCTTGGTCAGCATATCCAAGGGAACATTCAGGTGTATAAAGCCAACTCACTAACCCCTGATCACTGCCTCACACTGGAGATGGCAAAAAAACAAAAGTAAAAACAAACAAAAAAACCTGATGAATTAGATTGTCCTGGTCAGGAAACAGATTCAGTAGTTATAACTCAATGATCAGGTAATTGTCTCCTTCTCCATGGGAAAATGTAAGACTAGGAATAGGACAAGATGCCAAAACAGTTACTCCTGGGAAGAACTTCTACATATAACCTGAAAAGTAGGACTAGGCATCCCTCAATATACTTGGTGTCTCAGCAGTACCCTGGATCCACGGTCCCTTTCCACAAAAGGTACCATCTCCTGGAGTAAGATAATCTGAGGAACTAAGTGCCTACTGTGTAGATTCAAAGCATCCTCCCATTTTTAGCCCACCCTGCCCCAGGCTGTCGAACATTTCATGTGCCTGTGATCCTGAATTTGGAAGCTCAAAATTGTTAAGTGGTGTTTAAATCCTCTTCCACACCCCCTTGTAAGTAAGTAGATTTTCCCACTTCTAAGTTATTTAGCACCAGTCCTTCTGCTTCCTATCTTCCAAAATTTTATTGACATCTACTGTCATCTCCTATACCTGCTGTGTGTCTTTGGGGTTTATCTTTTTAAAAATGTATTTATTGATATGTTGAGCAACTTATTTTGAGGGAAAAGAATATCTTCAATCTATCATGTATAATTGCAATTCCTCTTGTAATTTTCTATATTTAAACATAATTTATATAATGAATATTTTTATAGTCACAAAGAACATAATAAATATTATTTTTAAGAGAATTCAGATTTCAGTCCAGTGAAATTTTTGCCTTTACTCATTCTAATTTATTTTATTTACTTATAATATTTTACTAGAAAGTAATTTTAGGTATCTCTCCTCTATATAAATGGCCCAATTATTCCATTTGCTAATTTTTTCCCCCCAAAATTATATTTTATTAAAAGTCCAATCCTGTTTGCATGGGTGTTAATAAATTATTAGCACTTCGTATATAACACACATTGTACAACACATAGCTTATAAATTTAGAAAAATGTAACAACTGAGCAAATTATCTAGTGAGAAGACTAATGTATACTGAGTACAAATGTAAACACATCATTCTTCTTTCCTTATAAATGAGAAACTTAAGGATCTTCAAGCTTAAGTAACTTATCCAAGGTCTGCTGTTCTAGAGGCCATATATACACTTTCCATACTGCCACTAATTTCTGTAGACCAGTGCATTTTTTTCTATAGGTTATCATTTGCATATTCAACCAGATATATAAATGTATTTATTTTATGTTTTAGTTTTCTATTGACAAAATGGGAAGCTCAAACTCCTGTGTCCTTTCTTTTTGTCTTGGCTTTCAGAATTGATATGAGAACTAAGGTACCATCTAAAATATAGACACATCAAAAGGAGCTCTAGAATTACAAGTTAGCATAATGTACCATAAAGAATTGTTCCGCAGCTGGAGTGCACCATGGCTGGAGTCCAGTTCAATGCCAGGATGCCAGCAGATCTAACTTGTTGATAAAAAAGCCTCATTCTACGTTTTCTGATATGCTTTGGGATTCAGTGTCTTCGCTGTTCTCTTAGCCTTTGTTATTATTAATGCTTAATTTTAGTGGAAGAAGGGAGGATTTTAATGTGGTGGCTTGCTTCTTCTTTTTGTTCTTGTTAAATGTAGCAACAAACAACAAATCAAAGGAAGAAAAATACAAAGAAAATGGGTCGTGAATAAACAAAAAGGTCAGAATGCTAGTATTTAGTGCAATTTCTGGGGAGCCATTAACTACACCATGATTGGCAGACTTAACAGTACCTTCTGCTCTCTTTTGCCAGCAACTATGCAATTATTCCAGGTGTTGTAGTGGAATGACTCTATCAAATTTTATAGGATTAATCAGCATGTAAATGTTGGCAGGCTGCAGATTCAGATCCGGACTTCAGGTGCAGACTTGGAACAGATGGAGAAAAACACTTCTTCATTTGCCTTTAAAAGAGAGTTGTAAATTGGCCATACAACCTCTACCCTAAGACAGAGCTTATTTTCGACATTTTACTCAGAACAATTTATCTTTAAAGTGTACAAAAACTTAACTGTGTATTAAAAAGGTAAAAATAATCTCAGAATTTATAATATGCATGAATATTACAATTCCGTATTTCCTCTTTGAAATTCAGGGAAATATTTTCATTATTGTTCTTTTGGGGCTTGGTGGGGGAAAATATTTCAAACATTTCTTCTGTTGGTTATAACTTCATAATATGTCATAATGTTGCTGAAACACCAGGGGTTTGGCCTAGGTTAATTGCTGAGAGTAATAGTACCGGGGGAGAAGACTTTATTCAGTGCTGCAGGTGAAGAGACAAGAGATAAGTCTCAAATCCATCTCCCTAGTTGACTAAAATTAAGGGTTTATATAACAGGAAAGAAATGTTACCAGGGAGGAGTAAGGAAGGAGAGTCGGCCAACAGGCAGCAGATTGTCAGTTAGGCAATCATGGTGATGAGGGGGGTCTGGTGTCTCCTTGCCCACATGTGGTGATGTGGTGAATTTGATACTATCTGGGAGGCTGGGGGTGGGAGGGGGCTAAAGGGTAGATTTACTGAGAAAGGAATTCAGATAAGACAAACGTAAGTTTCAAGCTTTACGACAGGGAGGGTCCATTTCTGTTTATTAGAAAAAAACCTGTAAATATCAGTTCCGTGAGGAAATTGGGATGATTTCAATAATAGTAAACAAAGAGACAAACAGGGTCTCTATTAGTTCCATCTGTCAAATTTTTCTTTAGTGATGTCAGAGGGATGTTCAAGAGGGATTTGGGACACTGTGTAAAGCCCATTGTCTGATTAACTATTTGGCATAAACTCCTCTACTCATGAACTCCCAATGCTCCTAATTGCCTACAGCAGTGTTTTTCAATTATTTGTTCTTGGCAAAAGTAATTTAGGCACTCTATGAGTAACAACAGCTCACTCCAGCAGGAACACTCTGCACCTTGGGGATGGGACATGACAGAGTGGAGTAAGAAAGTGACATTTGAGAAGCTCTTTAAGATGTTTGGATATCCCATCTCACCTCTGGTCCCAGCAGGAAAGCACTGTCCCTGAGTATGGAGTTCAAACATCTTTGCTATTTAAGGCTCTTCAATTCTAGTTTAACCTAGCTACCCAACCCTACCTCAATCACCTTCTCTTAACAACATGAATTTCAACCAGACAGCTTCTCCCTTTTACCTTCATTCCTGCCCATAGTATTTTTTGCGGCTGTTTCATTTTCAAGCCAAAGACTAGTTCAATCTCACCTTTTCTAAGATATTTTTCCTAACACCCCCAAACAACTGTATTCTGTTTGTATAATCCTTGTTTGTATTGTCTGATCACAAACAAGTATAGATCAGAGACTCACTTAAAATGGATCTTGCATCTTCTGCAAATGCTGGATTTATGGTACATATTGAGCAATTTAGTAGCTCTATTATAGTTATTTTAAATGCCTTTTCCATTGTCTTATTTTTGTTCTATTTCTTCCACGTTTTTTGTTCAGTGGTAATTGAGAGACTGCTGGACTTCACCATTCTGGAAGAAGTTACTCCACAAGAAATTTTGATCCAACTCCCCACTAAATTTACAGATGAGGTTCAGTGCTGAAATGACTAGCTCAGTCCAATTGGGGCTATTGTTCTTTTTCAATTGAAGATATTTGTTCTATCTTATTAAAGATACCTCACAACGTCAGCAAATGTATCAAATAACCCAAGGCTCTCATATACCCAATGTTAGGCAGTATGATAAATCATTCAGCTAATCAATTCTAAAAACATTAATTTTGTTGATGTACTAAATATACTATTTAATAGTAACAGTTTCTACCTTTAAGGACAAAACAGTAGGTGAACTTAGAAGTAAACTTAGATATCCTAGAACTCCTTTATTCTGTGGGAACAAAGAAGACAATACTTTTTTTGAGTTTTGTTTGTTTTTCAACAAAAAGACAAACAAATGTAATCTCACCTAAATTTTAGGCTAACCTTTTTGTTTTATGGTACATGTCAGTACAATAAGGAAAGAAAAACTCTCTTACAGTGTAGTGTAATAAATGTCTTCCTACATAAACTTAAATTTTTAACTGAACTCATCTATGTGATGAGAAAAGAAGCTCAAATACTAATGCCAACAGATTAGGGGAGAATGAGCCCAGAAAGTGATAATAAGTGAGATGCTAAAAATTTATCAGAATATGAAGCCTGGTTTCTCACTTTTAACTGAAAATCCAGATCTGATTTAGAAAATAAACTGATAGCAACATGCAGTATAAATCAGAGCCCGTGAAATTGGAGGTTGAAGGTCAGAATAACGCAGAAAGTGATGGATAGAGCATGAGCCGAGCCTTAGCAATGCAGAGGGAAGAGCGGGATGGAAATGAGAGGAACTCTGGAGCAGGACACAGCAAGCCTTGGCCATCGCCTGTACCTCGAGGAGTGATGGAGAGAACTAGGCCTAGTGACTGGGAAGGCAGTGCTGTCATGAACCATGATACGAAAATCAAACGGTATGTCTTACTCATCTAGAGACTAAAGCTATTGATATAAATTGGTTATTGAACTAAACTATAACTTAAAAGGTGACCTTAGGTCTGTTGAAATGTGTTTGGAATTATGGTCATCCCATTCTAGGACAAATAACATATGGACTTGAATTATTATTACTTAAATGCCTCTTGTGATTCTGACTCGTTTTGATTGTATCTGCAGACAATGACTATTTCTTTTACAGAAACAGATCACTGAGCCAAAACTAAGTTTTTGGCAGTCAATAATCAGGAAGAAAAGAAACCCAAAAAAGGTCTTTGAACCACCATACTAGATGCCAGGCACAAAATAATTAGAAGCTTCTTCATTTTATTCAGCATTGACTTCCTTTATAGGTATCATGACAGTTTATTGGAGCAATTATGAATGGGTATTTGTATCGGCCAGAATAGATAAGATTATACTGTTGAAAAAAATCAGTGGCTTAAGACAGCAAAAATGTATTTCTTATTCACCTTACATGTTGATTACAGGTTGACAGAGTGACTCTGCTTCTCACAGTCTCTCAAGACACAGTTGAGGAGAATTTCATCTAGACATAGCCTTCCTGGATCAACACAACAGGGAAAAAGACAGAGTGACTTGAGAAAATAATTTTAAAACATCAGCCCAGAAGTGACACACATCACTTCTGTTCACATTTCTGTGGTAAAGGCAAATCGCATGATTACATTTAGTTCAAGGGATTAGGTAAGTATAATCCTACCATGTGTCTGAAAAAAGAGAGGACTGGGAAATAGTCATAGACAATATCCCACTAGTATGATATAATGCTTGTAGAACTATTATTAAACTAGATGCATTATACACATGTAAAGTTTTATATTATTGTGCTACAAAATACCTTGTTCTTTATTAACACTTGCAGTAACTGGCATTTAGTTGTTTTGCACTTAGAGAATAATCACCCTGTTACGTATTTCTACTTCATGGAGTGACATCATTCTCTATGGAGTTTCAGCTGAACCCTCAAGCCTGAGCTGGTTGCCCAAGGAACTATGACAGTGCTCTATGCTTTCTTCTGTGTCATAATGCCTAGGGTGCTTTGTAACTGGCACCTCAAGGGCAAGAACTGAGTTAAAGCCTTCTTCAGTCAATCACTGGCCAATGTTTAGAGGTCAAGCCATACTTTAGAGGCTGCTCAGTTGCTTCCTTGCCCCAGTGACTACACCCCAGTTTTTGTGCCACTTGGGCTGCAAACTTGACTCTAGAGACAAATTACTTCAGGCATTTAGGCTAATTTTTAAATAAACCCTGCCATCGATACTGACTATAAATATATATGCTTGCTTACACATTTTATGTCTTAAAATGAGTCTTAGCTTTTATAATATACAGAGTAAGGCAGTTCAGTGACTCTAGTTAAAACAACTAAACTGTTAATATTCCTATTTGTCCTCGTATTTTTGTTGTATGAGCTTTAGATATCTTGGTAAAGTGATAACATAGAATTTCATGCTTCTGGGCAATGTATTTTTGAAGGGCAATTTTTCAGGTTTGTGTTTTAAATGTACCTACATACCAATTTAAAATTCCCTTTGAATAATTACACTGTCATACATCTTGTATCGGCTAGATTTTAAAGTACTGGCTCTATATTTACAAGAAGAGACATGATAGTTTTAACATTAAACAAACCTTTCTTGCCTCATTTAAACAGCACTTACATTGCTATAATCAGAGACTAATCTAGGCATGGCAGCAAAACAAGAATTGGTTAATGTTTGAAAAGATCTATCAAAATCCCAGAAGACAACCAGAAAAATGTTCAAAGCCTTTCTAATTCCAATGGAAATTAAATTATTCATTTCCTCTTCTTGGGGCTTTTCTATCTTTGGACTGCAAAGCCCTACTTAATTCTCGAAGAGAAATTGCCAGTTAATTGGTTAACTAACTGTAGCCTATGGTAAAATCCCTCATTAACAAATACATTAAAAACAAGGATTGTACATAGCAGAGAGTCATAGTGCAGTGTTTTGTTAATCTTTCACCAGAAATAATATTCCTTAATGTGCAGTTTTTCTTATCTTTCAAGTGTAATGGTCACTACGAAATACCTGATTGTGTCCCTTTTCCACCCTGGAAGAGGAAGGTGGGAAGTGATCAAAGCTATCAAAACTGATACCTGCTATCAAGAGGAAAGAGTCATGGATGAGTCTGACTCTTCCTTACTTTTTCCTCCAGGTCTTTACTCTCCTTATACCTTTCCCCATACAAGCTGAATTGTCCAAAAGTGAATTAAAGGACTGGTTTTATTTATTTAGAAAAGCGGAAAATATGCTTTTTCTTCCTCTCCTTTCCAAGCCTGGGAAAATGTTATCAACTTTCCAGTAAGAACCTGATTTCTAAGTCTATCTAGGTTTCTAGCCATGGTCTAGTATATTTTTCTTCCTTCAGTATATAGAAGCATAATCCCCCTGTAGAGCGCACAAACACCATTTGAAAAAGATTTTGCATTAACATAACCATGACCCCACTAGAAAATGCTTTTATCAATCATCTTGCATAAAGTTGTCCTCACATACATCAGAGGAACAGGTTTCAGATTTCCTGTTGAGTTTTTCCCCATCTCAGTCCAGTTTTATAAATAATTGTTTCTTCAAAGACATAAAATTCTTATGCTTAAACTTTTCTAAACTGGGGAAAAAAAGTGGGGGACCCAGGATGCCGATAGAGGCCATCCTCCTCTAAGCGAACCACCATCCAGCTGAGAACTGGTAACCGTCTGATGCAAGGCAACCTGAGCTATTTCAACTCGGTGTTGCTAGCTAACCATGTGATGAGGCCAGACTAATTTCTCCTTCTACTTTTTGTTCAATTGAGCCTTCCATCCAGAATGCACTGCTCCTCCTTGCTCTATGTAACCAGCCTACTCATCTATCACTGTAAGAATCCCACCTGGAGTCTTATCTGAATGACTGCTCCAGGGCAAGAATCATGTCTTCTATTTCTTCTTATCTCCTAACCACCCCGACCATACTATCATGCACATAGGGGATGATCTAGAACTGCCTTTTAAATATGCAAAAGGGCAGGGGCTTGGGAGTGGAGAGAAATGCAAACATTTCTATTACACGGACTTTAAAAAATAACGTATATGTTTTACAATAAAAATTTTGGACTATTTATTTCTAAAATTGAACTTCCATCAACACTTAACCAGTCTCTTACTCTTTAGCCATGTTGCACATGTATAATAGTTTCTGTAAACATCAGTTTATATTCTTGAGAACAAATTGTAAGCATTTTAAAATAAATTTGATTGATAGCTCTGCCAGAAAAGCCTAACCCCAATTTAAGACTGAACTACATGTTTCTTATATTCACTGCTACATCTTCCTTATATCCTGGGCCTTCACACGTCTTTCATGGTTTTAGAATATTTTGGCAATATCAGTGCATCTAATATTTCTTACCAACCATAACCCATACATTAGAAGACTATTCTGGAAATCCTTCTTGGAAAGCTCTTTATGCAGAAAATAGCATTCTTCCTGTGGAACTGTAGAATGTTAATAAATGTCGCATATAAAAAGAGCACTGTGATCATTTAAGTGCGGGAAACTTGAGTTAAATAAAATTAAACAAGTTACTTCATTGCAGAACTTTTTTAGAATTTTTAATATATTAAAGTGCAGTGTAAATCATGAACAGGAAGATAGAGAATGCAGCATTTCCCAACTTCTCACAATACAATTCAAGGAGCAGCTTTGAGGGCTAGGAAAATGTAGCTATGGGGACTAGAACGTCTCTCTGTCCTGTGTCCTCTTTAGAAAGCTAATGCAGTCATAGTCTAAATTTTGTCACATACCAAAACAGTTACTGCAAAAATTGTATTAGCCTGGAGGAATTTTCCAGTCTCCCTGGATAACATGACTGCTTTAACCTTAGAAAGCGTATTGAGAATTAATGATCAACTCTAATTGCTTGAATAACATGAAGGTCCAGACACTGAAAATAATTTCTGGTGAACAGAGCATTCAATTCTTTCTTCCTCACCATCTTCCTCATATACCCAGAACTAACTCCCTTCAAATTAAAGAAGGAGGAAAGAATAAACCACGCAAATGTGCCTTCTGTAGTACTGACAATGATAAATATGGACAAAGAGTTTAGAAGCTGGCCAGTTTGAAGCAGGCAGAGGTTCATCGACCTGAAGATCTGAGGCTCTGTGGAGAATTGGAATTTTTGCATCTTGGTTCCAACTTCCTCAGATTTTTACCGAGGAATTTGCTTTATTTTCCCCAAGCAAATTAGACATTTTAGTATATACATAGCCAGTCTTAAAATCAACTCTTTATTTTCCTTTCAACAGGACTACAGTACCTAATGAGTTTCAATAATTTTAAGAAAAAAAAGAAAAATAGAATTAAAAAGCTCTCTTCCTTTCCATGTAATCTAAGAGGAATGTGAAATATACTTATTGCAAGTACATGCAAGGCTATTTCATCACCAGATCAGTAAAAATATTGGTAACAATAACCTCGGAGAAATAGTTCTTAAATCTTCAAGCCACAATACCCTGAGATGATGCATCGAAAGCCTGTTGGAAACAAAAGTTTGGATTCAGAGTGGCATGTGGATACCTGTTTTTCTCAGTAAAATAATTCAGCCATTGTAATTATTTTTAACAGAATTGGGCTTCACACTGTGGGATAATGAGCTGGAAAATGTATTTGTTTTAAATAAAGGCATTTTCACACTAAAAGAACACACAAACATCTACAAAACCCAAATGCGCCCGTCCAGCGTGCCTGGTAAAAGAGCCAATTTGATGTTATTTCCAACTGTGTAGAAATAATTTGCTGCAAATTCAGGCTACAATGCAAACAGGTGCTTCTTGAAAGAAACCCCATGAATCTGGAATTGCCAAGGGCTGGGACAGCTGGGAAACATGAAGATGTTCTCTCTTAAATAGCACCTAAGTTTCTGGAGCCTATTGGAATCCTGACTCTAAGCACTCACTACCATTAGCCTAGCTGTTAGTGATCATAGGATCAGGGTGATCCCTCAAATGAACCTTCTGATTTCACCAAAGCTGTGGATTTGCACTAGCAATGCTAAGAAGTCACATTTAAAACTGAGAATGAATGGGAAAGTGATTCCCAAACAAGCCCCAGGAAGGCAGATAAGGGATATCACTCCAAACTCCAACAAAAAGGTGGGGGAGAGGAAAGAGGTGAATATCATAGTGCTATAGATCAGTAAGTTGAATCATAGAGCAGAACAAATGGTGAAAAGAAAGCAGTTCAAAGAAAGGAATCAGAAATTATTTGGGTCTTTGAAGGCAAATTTCCATGACTGCAAAAATAATCTCAACACAGAACATTTTGATTGGTGTTATGTTCAATGGGTTGTTAAAGAAATGCTGCTCTGTGTTGATTATTCTTACTTGGACCTTAACACATTGCCAGTACTCATTCATAGCTCTGCCTAGTGTTTATTGTTGGATCTTATTGGCCAGTCGATGAGTGTGATGACTTTAAACCTTCTTTCTTGCAAATTTGGTTTCCTTCTGCTAAGTCTATAAAACACCCCTTTGCCAACAAACACAGGTACCTTAATAGAGGAGTCTATTCTGAAGTTAAGAAGGAATTTGCCAGTACAAATAGAACTTCTGTGGAACAGCACCAGTGTGTCCTGACATGATTCTGAGCAAGTATTTTCTGGTAATAAATTTTAAAAACCCAGTAATGCACTTGAATATATCTCAGACTTCCAAAATCCATTTACAACCAAAAAGGCAAAATTGTTTAAGGCAGATGTCAGCATAGGCTGAGAGTCACATTTTCAACTTGGTTGTCACATGACTAATTTGTATACAGCCTAAATGTTAAAACAAAGAAACAAAGGTGATTGAGTCAACTTTAAGTTTCATATATAGTGAGACTTTTCTCCTTTATTTTACAGTGTTTCAAGCATGTAAAAATGACTTGGTTGTGTAAAAATGATGTTTACTAAATTAGTTTAATTTTAAGTTCTGATAGCTGAACTCACACATAAGCAAATATTTTCCTTCTAGAATTGATGTTGCTGCTGTCTCTGGAGTTTCTTGATTGCTTTGAGGAAAGAAGTAATGTTTCAAGAACATATCACAGGGGTATTTGGAAATGTAAACTATGCTATTTAAATTTTATTGCTACTCAAATGAGAGTTCCCAGGATCTTTCTCATACTAATCTGTCCTTGAGAAAAGTACCTCACCTTCTGAGCCACTAGGAAAACAAGCCGCCAATACAAATTATTTATAATCTCAGCTCTTTCCAAGGACATGGGTCCTGTTACTGGAGGATGGCTTGTTTAACTGAGCCCCATGTTGGGTTTGGGTTTGAAAAATTGGGGGTGGTATAACAATAAGAGATGAAATGCTCTGTAGACTAGAATGAAAAGGAATTTAAAGTTTCTAGTGAGAAGTCAAGGAAAGAGAGAATCAGAATTCTGAATACTGCAGGAGGCCTCCATGCAGCTGAAGAGGGGCACTAGAGAAAAATGTTGAAAAGTAACTGTTACATTTTTGCAATGGGTTGAAGAATTTAAACTCTTAATTTTCATTTCCTAGCAGGTTGTTTGCTTCTGTTTTGAATAATAAAAGGTAGCATTCACTGTTTTGTATATTCTAATTTAAAGAAAAACATTGTATATATTCTTTAATACTTAAGACATTTATTTTTCAAAGTATTTTTTTTGTCAAAATAAGGGATCATACACTTTCCCAAACACAGAAATGTCTTGTTCCTTCTAAGAAATGCCTTGTACCTCATAATAAGAATCATAATGTTAAGTCTCCTTGTATTAACCTCTCAGAGAATGAGGCACATGGTGAAATCTACTGCCTTAATCAGTAGCTAGAATTTACCCTCAGCAAATAAACAAGTTGAACAAACTAAATTTTGGCTCACAGTATTAGAGTGGGTTACATTTTAAGCAGAAAAACATTCAGTTATATCATTGTCTTTATAGCATGATTCTAACTTATTTGCATAAACAAATATTTATGCTCTTGTTTATGTATTTTTGTAAAACAGTACCTACAGGAAAAGTCAGCCCATGCTATAAACCCCCAGATGGGAACACTGATTCAGACACTTAATTTTTTTTTTTTTTTTTTTTTGAGACAGAGTCTCACTCTATTGCCCAGGCTGGAGTGCAGTGGCACCATCTCGGCTCACTGCAACCTCCATCTCCAGGGTTCAAGCGATTCTCCTGCCTCAGCCTCTGGAGTAGCTGAGAGTACAGGTGCCGACCACCACACCCAGCTGATTTTTGCATTTTTAGTGGAGACAGTTTTCACTATATTGGCCAGACTGGTCTCAAACTCCTGACCTTGTGATCTGCCCGCCTCAGACCCCCAAAGTGCTGGGATTACAGGTGTGAGCCACCGCACCCGGCCATGTTTTCACTTTTATTTTCCAGACCATTAATTTGTTCTTAATATATGCCCATTTTATGGTTCAGCCCATCTATTAGATTTTATTTTACAATGATATTTTTTATTTCTACGTGTTGTTTTGTTATTCTTAGATTGTTCTCTTTTTATAGCACCCTATTCTTGATTTATGAATGCCTCCTGAAATTTTAAAATTCCTTCTTATGTTCCCTAACTTATGTCTTTGCCTTTTAAAGCTCATGTCATTGGATTTTAGTACTCCCTGCTCCTTCATTATTGTTGTAATTACTGTCCTCCCAATCACCCACTCTCATTTCTTAAGGAGTTTAAACATCTGGTTCATTGTCACTCTCTCTGGTAGTTTTATTGCCTTAATTCTTATCAATGCTCTATATCTACATGGATGAAGTTCTCTTCTCCATGACCTTACCTTCCACCTTACCTCAGCCATTCATGCTAAGGGCCACCTTGCTAACAATTTCAACTCCTCCATGATCTTTACTTACGGTATCCTATTTCTTAATTACCATGTTGGGGGTACTGTCTCTAGTACTCTAACTCAAATAATGCCTTCGTCCAACCTGGAATCCAGTGCATTGTTCCTACCATCTTTTCTCTTTCCCTCACTCCTCAGACTGCTTGTCTTCCCCTCCTAGATTATCTTAAATTTTATGATTAATCGTTACATTTACTCTTTTGCACATGCCTTCGATTCTCCTGCCTGACACTTTTTCATGGGTGTTTGACTGAATCACAAGTCTGGAAAAATCCAATTTTCTGCCTACTCCAAACCTGAACTTGGGCTATTTAATATGGCTGAATGATCTCACTTGAAACTTACATGGGTCTTTAATGGTGCCCAGCAAATATACTATAGTTCCCTAGTTCATTTGTTCTCCTATACTATCACATTCCTTTCAAATATTTCAGCACATCCACCCACATCCTTACTCTCAACTGATGACTTTGTTTATTTCACTGGGAAAATTGAAGCAATCATAAGAGAACTTCCACACCTTCTCTTCCCACCTGCTATCAGATTTCCACCACCAGATCTTCCCAGTTACCAACATCTATACAGGATGCTCTGTGCTCCCATCTTCTACTATAGGTGAACTACCCATGCTCCTATTTAAAAGATGTCTCCTTTGTGCAGTAGATCCAATCTTTGAAGGACACAATTCAAGAACTCTTCACATTCTCTCTCCTATATCACCAGTTTTTCTAGTATGTCTTTGTCAGCAGCAAACATACATTTATACCTCCTATCTTTCAAAACAAACAACATACCTTTCTTCACAAATTTGTCATGTAGCAATAGATAGCTATTACAGTGATAATATGTTCTACATAAATGATCTCTTCAAATATATTACAGGAAATATTAACTTTCATATTTTAATAATTTTTATGGATTACTTGGGAAAGAGAAAGAATGAAAGGAAATTTCAGACATGAAGCACATGCTTGCAAAAGAATTAGAAGTGGGATTAAGATGAACACAAAAGAGGACTTCAAACTCACTGCTCCTGGAATAATCAGATTAGTCAGCAGGGTGGGTAGGAATTAAGGTAATAAACTGGTATATCTTTTGAGAGGCATCCTGTAAACAGCATAAAAGCCTGAGCTTAAAACTCCAAGACTCCATGCACAGTGAGATAGAAGCCACTTTTCCAAATGAAAATTCACATAATCCAGAGGCTGGCAGGAAAGGTAGCATCAAATTCTAAGTAGAGACAGATGACTAAATACAGAGCTAAGAAGCAAAGGACCAACGAAGGATACCATTACCAGAGCAGGAGCAGAGGGAGAAGTTTTAACCTATGCTAGAAGAGTGTAAAAAGGACAATCAGTAATGCCACTGTAAGCATTTGAGATATATTTCAAACAATTTCTTTGTATTGGTTGTGTTAGCTTCTGGCCTAAGGTCTAGAAATGATTGGCTTAACTCACTTTTCAATGTCCTGAGGAATTCTCTACATTTTCTTCCGGAATTTCTGTGAATTTTGAGAAGGCTTCAGTTTGCAGACCCAGCTACGGCTTTCAACTCCTTTCTCTGCTTGATTGATCCAACTTATCATCTTACTCTTCCACTTGTATGGTCTCTGTTTACATCAGATTGGCACAGACAAGGAACTCAACCCCTTTTCTTGGTTTTGTCTCCCCCAGCATACATTAAACATTTGAATCCCTTATATCAGGCTTTCAAGTATGTTACATAGTATATGTTACTGTTTTGGAAGAAGTGGCAATAATTTCTACCACAAACAATGTAACATTAAATATTAGATGTCCCTGTTCTTTAAAAAAAAAAAATCCCTCAGCTAATTTTATTCACTTGGGCTCTAGATTCTCATCATATTACCCAGCTTCTTTCTCTCTCTCTCTTCACCCCCTCTGTGTCCTCTTCTATTACAAGCAATTTATCAAGGTAGTTTCCCAAGCAAAGATTGATCTCTCCCTCAGAGGAATTTTGGTGCCAGCTGTTAAGATAATTGGTTTTCACCTTGCTGAAGTTGATTGACTGATTGGTATAAGAAATCAATCATAGTCTTGTGTTGAAGATTATTACACAATTCCTTGATATTGAAGCGGTAGCATGAATCGGAGACAGAGCATTTTTACGGCCAGAATGGATAGATGGTGATACTTTGTTTTCTTTCCTCATGCTTGATGAGTGTAAATAATCTCATTCCTATGTTTATATAAGTAAACTCTGAAACAAAATTTGGTTCTGAGACCAGAGAAGAGCCAGTTAGACTCCAGTTCTCTTTTTGGTTGAAATAATGATGTTTTTAGGCTATGACTTTTCAACAGTGTTTTAGGAATCCTGAAAGACAAAGGACAACATTTTATGAATCCTAATCCAGAAGGACAATGCATGATAATAAATAACAGGAATAAACTCAAAAGCACATATACTAATATACTGCTGAACACCATTGAAAGTAACTAGGGTATCAATTCTTCACTCTAAAATTTGGCAATAAATGATCAAGCTTTATTTTGCCTTTCCAGTATAACTGTATATAAAGATAACCAAACAACCACATTTGATCAGCAAAAGGTTTTTGTTTGCTTGCTTTTAAAAGAATTCCAACTAATAAATTTAAAACAATTGATAGAATTTTTAAAAATCATTTTTCTGGAATTGCTAATAAGATAATTGAATTAGGCAACAATCACCAATACATAAATCCCTTAGAGGAAAGTTAGATGGAGAACTTACAATGGAAGCTTTAGGTTTTCGCCATTGGAACCCTCTGATCAATCTTAGTATCACTAAATGTGGGACAAACAGCCACTATATGCCTTTGCCTTCTGAGCTGAAGTATAGAGGCCAGCATATACATGATAAGTATCTTCATGTTTGTGTTTGGGGGAGGCACGAATTATGTCAAACCCTGTACTCACTACAGTATTGTAACATCATACACAAGCTGAGTAAGTTTATTTTACTTTTCAGGTGAGTTCAAAATTGTTATTTTCATTCAGAAAATATATATTGAATACCTTTTATGTTATAGACACTGTGCTTGAAGAGGTGGGTAGGCAGGCCAATGTGCTTCCTAAATTTGGAGATAATTATCTTCTGTAAGTTCGTTATGCTTGACTACTTCCATGTTCTCCCAGTGATGACTTTATGGTTACTTATCACTTTACTCACAGGGAATTAGAATGTAATGTGTTTCAACTGTATTTTTCCTTAACTGGATTATACTGCTATATGATATGCTAACTACAGACTGCATTAATTCACTAAATGAATTCTGTTATGCTGTAATTTGAACTCTCCTCACCACAACTTATTAAAAAGGCACCAACAGTTTCCCAATTTAAAAAAAAAAAGGTTTTGTGGATTCAAAAGTGAAAGAATCCAAACTCCATTCTCAAGGAGTTTATAGTCACATAAATAAACTTACTCAATCAACACAGAAGTAGATGCTATACAAGTTGCCACCTAATTCTCCAGGGGCTAACATGGCAGATTTCA
The DNA here is from genome assembly GCA_036589455.1 of Ateles fusciceps. NCBI lineage: Eukaryota > Metazoa > Chordata > Mammalia > Primates > Atelidae > Ateles > Ateles fusciceps. The sequence goes on from JAZHEH010002565.1 coordinate 7,236,724, forward strand.
GAGAGGAGTTGACATTGGAAAAAAGATAGAAATGATGAACATCTCTCCAAGCTGACAATGGAGAAAATGCCATTACATGTGTGACATGGTAAAAAGCCCCATAAACCTGCATACCTCAACCATACCTCAGCTTTCTGTTGAAACTGCTCTCTATAGCCCAAATATGAATAAGTAATTAAGGACTGTAATTGCCACCCTACCCAGACAATGTGTAAACAAATGCTAATCTTGACTTTTGTGAACCACCTAAGTAACAATCAGGATGTCAAAAAGTCCCTGGCCCTCAGAATGTCCGGAACCCCTCACCCCGACGGCCGCCCCTCACCCTCATCTCCGCCCTGAAGGTGATTTACAGAATCCACTAGCCCTCGGAATGTCTGAAGCCCCTCACCCCCACCCCCGCCCCTCACCTTCACTCCCAAGGTGATTTTTATGGGTATAAAGGTTCTTGACACCCTCCTTTCGGGGCCACAGGTTGGAGAGACGCGAGTCCTCCGTGGCTGCCGGCAATAAAGACCCTGCAATTTGGCGTACTTTTGTCTTGGTGTTGACTTCCTATGCTCCGGCCAGTATAACACATGAAGAATAGCAAGTACCAAAACCAACAGCAAGGAGGAAGTGTGGCATATTCAGGAAATGTCCAGTGGTCTGGTTTGGCTAAAATATAGGATGTATACTGTGGTGAGAAGGTGGTGGAGTATTCAAGAGATGAGACTTGAAAATTAAACTGGGGCTTAATTATAAGGTACTTTGTATGTTCTGTTAAAGATTTTAAATTTTATATAATAGACTTTAGATTGCCACTGCCTTTTTTAAAAGTGAGAATGACATTACATTTGCCTGTGGCAAGATCACTCCAGAAATCTTAGGGAAGATAGGTTGAAGATGAGCCTGATTTGAGGCAAGGGTAGAGTTAAGTGACTGCTAAGACTAAGATAATGAGAGACCAGGGCAGCAAGAGTGGGGCCAACAGGAAACCGTGAGTAGGAGATTTAGAAGAGAGAGAAGCAAATGTCCACATTCATGAGCAGAGGAGATGGAGTGTGCCAATTCCACACATATCAGCTAAAAGAATGTGTGCAGAAACATCTCTCCCAGAGCTTCATCATCTATTTAGCATGTTCCAATTAAGCAATAAAGATTCCTAAAACGTTGAAACGTCATAGCCTCAAAATGTCATTATTTCACAACAAAAAGGAGGACTGGAGTCTAACCGGCTCTTCTTTGGTCTCAGAACCAAGTTTTGTTTCAGAGTTTATTTATATAAAAATAGGAATAAAATTATTTACACTCATCTAGCATGAAGAAAGAAAAGAAAGAAACCTGACAAGAGACACGATGATATATGTTACTTGGGATGAGCCCTGCATTCTAATGACATCTTGTAACAGTGCTTTTTTATAGCAGCACACTTGTAGCAGCTGTTGAGTGGTTTTACTTACATCGCCTTCATCCTGTGCATTTAGAGGGCATGTACCACCAAGTTTCCTATCTTTAGAATATTATTTGGGCCTGTAAGTTACACAATATTCTCAAGTACATATTTTCAACATCAAGTGCAAAGACCAAATGGATGGAAACTATTTCTTGCAGCCAATGACTTATTTAAGTCTCCACCTGGTTCTTGAATTCCTATGCAGCATTTAAATCTGGATAATATAATAAAACAATGCCTAGTTTTGACACATGTCCATGAGCCTTGGAAATATGCAAAGACAGTACACACACCTAGGTTTTCTACAGGCAGCTAGACCATAAATATGGATATACTTTCTTTACAACTTTTCACCTATTCGTATCCAAAAATAATTTTTTTCCAATTTATAAAAATGTCTTCTTAGCACATTTCTTTCCAGTCATATGGAAATAAGGGATAGAGATGATAAGTTAGTAAGGAGAATGAGAATTTGACAGAAAAGACTAGCAGTGAAAGTGCTGAGGGAGGTAGAGACAAAAGGGAAGAGACTATGTGTCTCTCCTTGAATACAAAAAAGGATGCCAGGAGGCCATTGGCCAGAGATTCACATCTACAAAGAAAGAATTCCAAGGGAGAGATTTATCAATGAGTCATTGCACTGGAAAATAATTGCAGAAAGTCAGCCAGAAGAAATAAAATGGCTATTACCTAAAAAGGAGACAAAATTAAATGAATTTCAAAAGTACATATTTGTGTGGTAAAATTCCAGTACAGTTTGAAGGACAAAGACTTTGGAGCCACAGAGGCCTGTATTTCAAACTTCCATACTTCCACTTACCATCAGGAAGATTTTAAGCAAGTTATTTAAGCTCTAAATCCTGGGTGCTTCATTTTTTTACATACAAATAAGAATGTCTATAAGAATGTCTAACTCAGGGCTATAGTGAGAATTAGATTAGATAATGTTGAGAAGCATTTCACGTGCCTTTAGTGTAACTACTAAATGGTAGCTGTTATGTAATAGGCACTAATGGTGACTTGGTTGCCTTACTATACTCAGAGATGCAGGGCTATCTTTGCAGAAGTTGGTCTAGGACAGGCAACTAAATGGAAAAGGCCATAAATGTTTATGAGTGGATTCAATTATGAAAATGAAAATCAAGATTATGCTTTTTGTTATTTTATTTTACTTTACGGTCTGGGGTATATGTGCAGGTCATGCAGGGTTGTTGCATAGGTGCATACATAACCAGGTGGTATGCTTAAGAAAAATAGGGAAGAATGACATTTGGTTAGTAAAAGCAAAGCTGGATTGTTTTATGGAGATAAATGATCATTATTCCTCTAAGACTATATAAAAAAGGCTTCTGGCCCAGTCATTCAGAACAATGTCAGATGTTGATATCAATGGTTTCTTGATTGTGACCTGCTGGAGATTTCTGGTGAAGTTAAACTATCCAAGCCATTTTCACTCATCAGTATCTTTTCCTCCTACTCAATAAATGAGTTAGGTGAATAAATGAATCCATCCATCCATCCATCCATCCATCAATTAATTAATGTTTCTAGATTAGAAACTCAAAGTACCATCCACCTTAATACATGGAATACAGTGTTACTTCTATCAAAATCACTGCATAAAGGAAAGTCACAGCTATTAGACATGGCATTCTTCAGCAAGCTAACTTGAATTAAATGAGTTCTATTTTATTTTGGACTGTTATTGAAATCTGCCATAAGCACCGGCTGGAGAAATGTCCAAAAGCCAAATAACTTTCAGTGTCTGTTGGTTACCATTAATTATCTAAAACTATTCCAACAGTAGCAATAATCACCCAGCCCTCTGTGACCTGGAAGCCCTCCAGGAATCAATTTGCATTAGCAAAGCTTTGCCTCACATGACCTGCTCCTTCACAAACCTCCCCTTATGCTGTAGTGGAAAGTCACTGCTCTCATTAGCAAGCCAGTTCCTATCTCTTTTAGTTTGAATCCATGAGTTACCAATGTTCAAATTTCCTTCACCCTCTCCCCCTGAAAAATGTAAAATGACTCTATCTGAAATATCGTAAAATGTCACTAGAAGGCTCTTCACAATGCTAAATTTGGTTACAGGGAATGTCAAATCACAGTGTATCAGGATAGAAACAGCATTGCTAGGAATGTAATTCTGTCCCCTCCCACCTGTGTTTCAATGAAGTCACTATCTAATGTGCTGCTATGGTCTGAATGTTTGTGTTCCCCCCAAAATTCCTATGTTGAAATCTTAATCCCGGAGGTGGTGGTATTAAGAGGTGGGGCCTTTCAGAGGTATTAGGTTGTGAGGGCAGAGTTCTCATGAATGGGATTAGTACTCTTATAAAAGAGGCCTGAAGGAGCCTGTGAGCCCCTTTACCCCGACACCATGTGAGGACACAGCTAGAAGACACTATCTATGAGAAACAGGCCCTCACCAGACATGAAATCTGCTGGCACCTTGATCTTGGACTCACTGGCCTCCAGAACTACAAGAAATAAATTTCTGTTGTTTATACATTATACAGACTCAGGTAGACTATTATAACAGTCCAAATGGATTAAGACATGCATTAATGACCCAAATGATCTCAAGATAGCTCCCTGTTGTCCAGAAGTAATTAAGACAGCATGTCATTTCACAAGCACATTGCCGACATATTTGAAATCACCAACGGCATTTCTAAACTCAGGGTTCTTCTACCTGCCACGAACCCATAACAGCAGTCTTGGAACCAACTCTGCTGCTGAGTAGTTGGGTCAATGCAGTAAAGTTGCTTGGTCTCTGTGTACTATAGTCTCATCATTTATAATATAGAGGTAATAATAGCATCTACATCTGAGGGTTGTTTTGAGGATTAAATCAGTTAATAATATAAAACTTTAGAACAGGGCTTGACACATAGAACAAATTCCAGTGAACAGCTGTGGGAAAGTTTGAGTTCTATAATGGAAGAGCCCCATTTCAACGTATAGGCTTATCTGTGTAGGGTTACTGCCAGTCACTTCTAATTCTTTGCAGTGCAGCTTACTGGGAAAGTTTACATGAGCCAAACTATGTTGTCCACAACCTAAAAAGGATGTGGTAGGGCAGGGAGGAGCGTGAATTCCCAGCAAAATCTGTATTTATTATCTGTGAGAAAAGGTGTATGCCACCAGGGAGTAGTGACATTTTTTTCTTTCACTGATGAACCCTGAATTTCCAAACCACAGGCCACCTTATCCCTTGGTATTGATGTCACAGGCCAGAGCTGTGATACTTTTTATTATTAAAGGTGGGCTTTGCGTGAGCCTTAGATATTAGTTATTAAAGCCTCCCACATGGCTACATGAGAGTATTTGTAGAGCTCCCTAAAAAATATAGATCCTGAGCCCCACCTCTGCATATTTTCATTCAGGAATTCTTGGGGTGGCGCATGGGAATCTGGCAATTCTGAGGCATAGTCCAGGTTTTAGAATTGCCTTTTTAATTCATCAAAGAAGAAATATCCATATTCTCTAAAAATATTTATTTTCTATATCTAATTACACCGATGAGTCCTAGAGAATTTCTGTTAGGGAGTTCTTTATCATGTTCCTAAGCGACCACTCCTCAAAACCCATCAACCTCAATCACATGTTGCATTTAACAGCAAGAAGTCTAGCCTACCCATCTGATATGATTTGGCTGGTCCCACCCAAATCTCATCTGGAATTGTAGCTCCCATAATTCCCACATGTTGTGGGAGGAACCCGGTGGGAAATAATTGAATCATGGGGGGTGGTTTCCCCTATACTGTTCTTGTGATATTGAATAAGTCTCAGGAGATTTCATGGTATTATAAGTGGCCTCCCCTTTCACTTGGCTCTCATTCTCGCTTGTCTGCCACCAATTAAGATGTGACTTTTGCCTTCTACCATGATTGTGAGACCTCCCCAGCCACATGGAACTATGAGTCCATTAAAACTCTTTTTCTTCATAAATTGCCCAGTCTAGGGCATGTCTTTATCAGCAGTGTGAAAATGGACTAATACACTATCTTACAGACCGCAATGGATCTCCCCAGATTCATTTTCTCCTTCCCTGTAATCTCATGGTCACAGGTTTTGGCAGGACTGACCCATCTGTAGCTCCAGTGTTGTTGTAGAAAGGGTGCTGAATGGCTCAAGCACATCCGTGCGTCCTATCTCCTTGGCCACATGGGTGGATATGAACTTAATTTGGGCAAATGTTTTATTTTTAGAGGATTCTTGGAAGACAGCTTTCTCTCTCTCTCTTTCTCTCTCAGTAACTACTATAAAAGACACTCTGTCCCCCAAAAATGAATGATGAAGCATTTAATAGTACCCTTAATGCCGTTAACAGGGATCTTGAAACTATGAGGGGAAGTTCACTTCAGAATAAAGTTTATAATGTGAGAAAATCAAATAAAGATACAGAAACAACTCATATACCAAGTGACATCACTCAGCAACTAGATCAATCTCACATTGACCATCAATATATAAACCAAGAGATTTCTCCTATTATTAACCCTGATTCAAGTTGCATTTTATAGTCTTTAAAACAAAAGGCATCTTTACTGATTCATACCTGTATTGGTCCATTCTCACCCTGCTATAAAGAAATACCTGAGACTGGGTAAAACAGAAAGAAAAGAAGTTTCATTGACACAGTTCAGTATGGCTGGGGAGACCTCAGGAAACTCACCATCATGGCAGAAGGGAAAGCAAATACATCCTTCTTCACTTGGCAGCAGAAAGGAGAAGTGCCAAGCAAAAAAGGAAAAAGGCCCCTTATAAAACCATGAGATCTCATGAGAACTCACTCAATATCATAAGAACAGCAGCACTGGGGTAACCACCCCCATGATTCAATTACCTCCCACCAGGTCTCTCCCATGACATGTGGTGATTATGGGAAGTACAATTCAAGAGGATATTTGGGTAGGAACACAGCCAAATCATATCATCCCACTCCTCCTGACCCCTCCGAAATTTCATGTCCTCACATTTTGAAACACATTCATGCCTTCCCAACAGTCCCCCAATGTCTTAACTCTCCAGCATTAACCCAAAAGTCCAAACCCTGCAGATCCAATGGCACTTCGTGTCAGTGGTAGATGACAGGGAAGTTGTTTGGAGCTTCTGGCAGGCCTCCATAGGTGAACCAAAGCAGAGGCCTCTAGGATTTTGGAGCAAGGCCATGCTGTTTTCTGGAGATAACTACTCCCCCTTTGAGAGAAAGCTCTTAGCTTGCTACTGGGTTTTGATTTGACTATGGGTCATTAAGTCACCATGTGGCCTGAACTGTTTGTCCTCACTGGAATAGACACTTATTACGGTTATGGGTTTGCACATCCTGCACTCAGTGCTTCTGCCAAGACTACCATCTGTGGACTCATGGAATCCCTTATCCACTGTCGTGGTATTCCACACAGCATTGCTTCTGACCAAGGCACTCACTTTACAGCTAAAGAAGTGCAGCAGTGGGCTCATGCTCATGGAATTCACTGGTCTAACTGCGTTCCTTATCATTCTGAAGCAGCTAGATTGATAGAACAGTGGAATGGCCTTTCAAAGTCACTATTACCATGCCAACTAGGTGACAATACTTTGCAGGCTGGGGCAAAGTTCTCCAGAAGGCTGTGTATGCTCTGAATTAGTGTCCAATATATGGTACTCTTTTCCCACAGCCAGGATTCATGGGTCTGAGAATCAAGAAGTGGAAGTGGAAATGACACCACTCACCATCACCTCTTCTGACCCACTAACAAAATTTTTGTTTCCTGTTCCCACGACATTATGTTCTGCTGGCCTAGAGGTCTTAGTTCCAGAGGGGAGGAGATGTTGCCACTGGGAGACACAACAATAATTCCATTAAACTAGAAGTTAAGATTGACACCTGGACACTGGGCTTCTACCTTTAAGTCAACAGGTTAAGAAGGGAGTTACAGTGTTGGCTGGGGTGACTGACCTGGACTATCAAGATGAAATCAGTCTACTACTCCACAATGGAGGTAAGGAAGAGTAGGCATGGAATACAGGAGATCACTTAGGCTGTCTCTTAGTCTACCATTCCCTGTGATTAAGATCAATGGGAAACTGCAACAACCCAACCCAGGCAGGACTACAAATGGCCTAGACCCTTTGGGAATGAAGGTTTGGGCCACTCCACCAGGTGAAAAACCACAACCTGCTGAAGTGCTTGCTGAAAGAAAAGGGATTACAGAATGAGTAGGAGAAGGAGTCATCAAAACCAGCTACAACCACATGACCAGTTGTAGAAAAGAGGACAGTAATTTTCATGAATATTTCCTCCTTATTTTGTTAAGACCATGTTTGTGCATCTATACACCTGTACTAAGAAAATGTCATTTTATTTCCTTTTTCCTTTATCATGTGATGTAAGATTTATTGACATTATGAAGGACTGACATTATGAAGCTTTGAACTATTTGCTATAAGATATTGTATTAGTCAGGGTTCTTTAGAGGGACAGAACGAATAGGATATATGTATATATGAAAGGAAGTTTATTAAATAGAATTGACTCACATGATTACAAGGTAAAGTTCCACTATAGGCTGTCAGCAAGTTGAGGAGCAAAGCCAGTGGTGGATCTCTCCCGATCCCCACTTTTTCCTTTATCATGTGATGTAAGATTTATTGACTTCATATCAGCATTTATAAAGTTGTTAACTTTATGAAATAGCATTCAGGTTAAGGATTAGTATGCTTCCAGTTGTATGAAGGCTAGATGTATTATGTTAGACATAATTATGACGGTATTATTGTCTTTATTTGAAGACTGTGTATGATTTCAGGGGATGTGTGTAGGTTCAAGTTGACAAGGGGTGGACTTGTGATGTTTAATACTGAGTGTCAACTTGATTGGATTGAAGGATGCAAACTATTGTTCCTGTATGTGACTGTGAGGGTGTTGCTATAAGAGATTAACATTTGATTCAGTGGACTGGGAGAGGCAGACCCATCCTCAATCTGAGCGGGCACCATCTAATCAGTGGCCAATGCAGTCAGAATAAAAAGCAAACAGAAGTCGGAAGGACTTGGCTTGCTGAATCTTAAGGCCTTGATCTTTCTCCTGTGCTGGGTGCTTCCTGCCTCAGACATCAGATTGCAGGTTCTTCAGCTGCTGGATTCTTGGACTTACACCAATGGTTCTCCAGGGGCTCTCGGGCCTGTGGCCACAGACTGAAGGCTACACTGTAAGTTTCCTTACTTTTGAGGTTTTGGGATCGGACAGATCCACCACTGGCTTTGCTCCTCAACTTGCTGACAGCCTATAGTGGAACTTTACCTTGTAATCATGTGAGTCAATTCTATTTAATAAACTTCCTTTCATATATACATATATCCTATTCGTTCTGTCCCTCTAAAGAACCCTGACTAATACAATATCTTATAGCAAATAGTTCAAAGCTTCATAATGTCAGTTTGCTCTCAACATCACAGTCAATTCAAACATCCTTGTAGTGAAGAACACTAGCCCATCTATTCTTATACTCAGGTCTGCAACTCTGATCTTCCCCAAGTCCTTAGGTGTGTCTTAGAGACTGTTCTGTTTTATTCTCTTAGTTTCCCTCCTACTTGACTTGTTGCACCATCTTAGGCTTCCTTTGATGATTCTTCCTCTTCTCTTTGACACCCAAGGTTCAGTCCTTATACCACTTCTCTCCTTTGTCCTCACTCAAGCACTGGTTATCTCATTTAGTCCCGTTTATGTGCAGATGTCTCCCAGATATATGCAGTAATTCCAACCTAGACCTCTTTCTAAACTCCAGACTCATACAACAAATCACCTACTTGACATGTATCCTTGGATATCTTGGGTACCTCAAACTCAATGATACAAAAACTACTGAACACCTGATCTTCTCTTCATAGCCTCTGGAAACATGCTCTACATAAATCCTTCTCCATCTCAGCTAATGATAAGTTCATCTTTTGAGTTGCTCAGGTCAAAAGCTTTGAGGTGGCTTTGACTTTCTCTCATAACCTACATCCAAATTGTCAGTGAATTCTATTAGTCCTACCTTCAAAATATATACAGAATTCAACCACTTCTTCACCACCTCCACTGCCACAACCCTGGAATGAGCCTGTAACTAATGCTCTAGCTAAAGTTGCCAGTCAGAGGCCTCCTGTATCTTCCAGGAACAGGCCTATCAGGAACAGATTTATTTTAGTAATCCTGCCATACTTTTTTATTGTCTTGGAAATAACCCATGCAAAAGATAGTTTTGAGGTAAAGTTAGTAATGAAGTTTAGAGTGTAATTGCTGAGGCAGTCAACTCTGCTCCCTGCAACCAGTGATCTGAGAGGTGCTTGTTTTATGGTCACCACACCATTTTTTCCTATTGCTTTTTCATTTGTTCTTGCATTATGGATTTATTGTCGTCTATTACTATTATATCCTTTACCTGGTTTATGGCTTTGATCATGCCTCAGAGGCCTATTAACCCAGATGAGAACTTCCTTTTCCAGGCTCCAGCCTGGAGCATAAACGTGAAGTTGAAAGCAACAAGGTTTACCTCTCTTTTATACATGGGGAAAGAAGGGAACTAAAGTAAAATAAATAAATTTTTTAAAAAAAGAAGGGAACGGAGGTGTGGGAAGAATAGTGAACTGGATGCTGCTAACCTGCCCCCATCTCTTACCTAACTTACCTAGTCCAGATAAATAATTAGTCTATATAAACCCTAATTTCCTTACCTATAAATGAGGATAATAATCTTTTTTTGTAAAAAAGGATGATAAAATTACATTTACCTAAACAAATGAATTGCTACCAAGATTGAAATAGCTACTGTAAGAAACTGAAAAATCTAATGCAAATAAAAGAAAACTGTATTCAAAAATGCTGCATTAATAGAAGCAAAAGACTATTGTCTTAATAAGAAGGTTAAACATTTTTTAGGCTCATATCTTCATTCTTAAATTCTCTCCCAAAATTATTTAGCATCTTGTATATTTTTATTTAAGCACAGCTGATAAACAACATTAAAATCACATATTCATGTTTATCTGTTTCACTTTGGAAAAAATTCTACATTTCTCTGTAATATGGTTTGGCTGTGTCCCCACCCAAATCTCATCTTGAACTGTAGCTTCCACGTGTTGTGGGAGGGGACCCAGCAGGAGATAATTGAATCACAGGGGGCAGTTTCTCCCATACTGTCCTCATGGTAGTGAATAAGTCTCATGAGATCTGATTATTTTAAAAGAGGTTTCCCCTTTCACTTGTCTCTAATTCTCTCTTGTCTACTCCCCTATAAGATATGACTTTTGCCTTCTGCCATGATCGTGAGGCCTTCCGAGCCACGTGGAACTAACTGTGAGTCCATTAAACCTCTTTTCTTCATAAATTATCCAGTCTCAGGTATGTCTTATTTAACAGCATGAAAACAGACTAATACACTCTGTTATACATTTATCAATGTATGTATATACCATGTGTTTACCTAAATAAAATTTAGCTCGAGATTTGCCTACAATAAATAAATGTTTAATATTGTTATTTCTAAATTATTATCACCAAAGTCCATAAGGTGTTCTTAACTGTAGTATGTGTATGTGTGAGAGTGCACTTGGATGTGAATTTCTGATTTTCTAGAAAAGCAGAACATCTACTGTTTCTAAGACAGATAAACTGTTAAGAAAAGTCACAATTCTGACTTTTGATATCAGCCATATAATCCTTATCTTTTGTGAATTTTAATTTTTTAATATAAATTATGACTGTTCATATTTGGTATCTTATTTCTTTTTTTTTTCTTTCTTTTTGAGACAGAGTCTTGCTCTGTCACCCAGGCTGGAGTGCAATGGCACCATCTCAGCTCACTGCAATCTCCGCCTCCTGGGTCCAAGCGACTCTTGTGCCAGCCTCCTGAGTAGCTGGGATTATTGGCATGTGCCACCATATCTGGCTAATTTTTGTGTTTTTAGTAGAGATGGAGTTTTTCTGTGTTGGCCAGGCTGGTCTTGAACTCCTGACCCAGGTGATCCACCTGCCTTGGCCTCCCAAAGTGCTGCAATTACAGGCATGAGCCACCGTGCCCTGCCTGATGCCTTATTTCAAAATATATACTTATATAATCAAATATAATAAATTTTTGAACTTTGATAAATCATTAGATATGCTCTCAAGATTTTATATGTGGGAAACACAACCATAAATTACTAGCAAATGGTCACATAGCTAGACACTGCCTGAATCTTCATTTCCCACCTCTCTATCCAGTATGGTTTATCTAGTAACTTCGTAGAATTAACTAATCCATTAGAGAACATAGGAAGTATATTTTCTGGCCGGCTGCGGTGGCTCACGCCTGTAATCCTACCACTTTGGGACGCCAAGGTGGGCAGATTGCTTGAGGTCAGGAAGTTGAAACCAGCCTGGCCAACACGGCAAAACCCTGTCTCTACTAAAAATACAAAAATTAGCCAGGCATATTGGCACACGCCTGTAATCCCAGCTACTTTGGAGGCTGAGGCATGAGAATTACTTGAAGCCATGAGGCAGAGGTTGCAGTGAGCCAAGATTGCCCCACTGCACCACTCCAGCCTGGGAAATAGTGTAAGACTCTGTTAAAAAAAAAATCGAAAGTATATTTTCTGAAAAATCAAGATACTTTGTGAATTATTTATTTACAGCTTGCCTTGTTCCAAAAAGAAATATGTGATGAATCTAAGATATAGGATCACTCTGTTGAGACTTTAGATTAATATGTTTGGCATTTATGTAGACAATATTATACTTTAATTGAAAGTTATTTTGAAAGGATACATGAAATAATTTATGTTTTTAAAGAATTGTTACAAAATAATTCACCTGAAACAAATTGAATTTTTGACCATTTACAAAAAAGTTATCCTACACATAATTATTCAGAAACAGATGCAGAATTAGAACACTATCTATCAATTAGGGTTTAATTAGGAAATTTGAAGCCACCCTAGGTATTTTGATTAGACGGAAACTCAACACAGAGAATTATTATACTTATACAACCATTACTAGGGCTGGGAGAATGAATGAAGATGTAGAAATGAATGAAGAAGAGAAAGCCATTTTCAGATATTTCAGAAGCGAGGTGATCACAGGGAAGCTGTAGCACATGACCCAAGCTGCCTGCAGTACTGAAATGGATGATTCTTAGGAGAAGCCGCAGAGTCAAGAAAACTATCACTTATCTTGATTAACACTCACAGCTCTCTACAGAGATGGGCACAAACCAATAGACGAGAACTGGAAAGTGGTGATGGCTGCACTCTTAGCCACTTTGGCTTGGGAAATCAATGGTAATGCTAATACTATGCTTTCAAGGAGAGAAGTATACATTTTCTAGGATTATGGATGTTTTGGCAAGTTATGCATCCTGTGCAAAACTGTACACCTGATCTAACCTTGGCAATAAATGAGTTTGCCATGTATTAGTTGGAAAACCCCAAGTCTCAATCAGATCAGAGTCAGATGATTCTGTTGTCTGATCATGATCATTTGGATTCCATTTGTTTGCCTTCTGTCAACATGTGTTCAATATTTCCAAAGCTAGTTTAGTTTAACCTCACTTCAGAATTCTTTCTCAATCTGCTTTTTCAATATCTCATGATCTTTTTGGTAGCTCTATATCTGGACCTCACTACATGTTTGACTTTTTGCCTTACTACCATGCTTGATTTTACTCTATGTTCCAATGTGCATAGGAATTTAAAAAATGCTGATGGCTTAATATTTTGTGTATGCTGTGTAAATTTATGTGTGACAAATCCATCAGGGACTGTAGACAGAGGATGTGATAAAAATTCTCATTCCTTGAATCTACTAAAGCGGAAAAAGTACCAGAATGTGGCAAATAAGAGAAGCCGCAATAGTTAATTATCATGACATGCAGCTCATCTGTAATTAATCCTTTTCTTCAGCAGGATTCTGTAACTGTAGCATAAAAAAAAAAAAACAAAAAACAGGTCAGATGATGCTTTAATTAAGGCTGTACAGTGTTGCTGCTTCTACAGCAACAAGAACTGTCGTTTGTCTATAGGTGTGTGTGAAGCACTACAAATATTTTCTTAACATCTTTACAGAGTGCTGTTTAAGCATCTTTGTTAGCATTATGTCTAGAGACAGAGTGATTACAATTCAAAGGAGCTTTTCTCTTCTCCTCAGACCCATCTTAGGAGCCACTAAAATAATCTAAATGCCATGCCAGTGGGAGGAGACACTCTCATCAAGGAGCTAGAAATGAAACACGAGGTGCCATTGCAATTGGGAATGGCACTACCTTGAAATTTACAACCCTCTTAACCAGCGACCCAGGTTCAGATCAAGGGCCTGCAGTGTGTGCTCACTTGACAAGATCTGACTCGTGGTGGATCCCCCAACTGTCACCCTGAAATAGTGATCCCTAGCTGCAATATTCAGGGTTACAATGTGTACTGAGGGGAGGTAATTCATAAGGAAAATTTTATAGTCCCTCTACTGTGTCTGCAATTCTTTTACAATTATTACATAGAGTAAGGCTGGCAGTATGCCCTAGTTAGATCCCATAATTTTTTAATGACTTGTCCTATGATTGCAAAGATATTGCTATTACCAAAACAGGGAGGTGCACTGTGACAAACAGCTAGTGCTCAACCTTACCTGTGTTCTTGTCTTACGTGGTGCATCATTAGTTGTGTTTCCCAGGCACTTGCAATTCGATACAGTCATGTCACTTATTCCTACAATAAAACTGGTGTTACCTCCATGTCAAAGCAGGTTAGAGTGGTTGTGCCTTCTCCATCTTCTCTGTCTTCTTTGTTAGCCAGCTGAATTCAGAGAGTTCAATGGAGCATGTAATCGAAGGTCCTAGAAGGCATAAAAAGTCTGAAGGGAAAACCCCCATCTACCCCACTGACTTGCACTAGATCCTGGCTTAGCAGATAATAAATCTTCATTGTGGGAAGTCACTGATTTGGGAGTTGTTATGGACTTCACCTATGCTGACTGATACAAGCACTATATCATCCGATTAGGCTCCTGGTTCCTCCTGTAATGAATAATACGTATTTATAAGGCACCTAGACAAGTACTAGGATCTGGTGATTTTTGTGGCATAGTCTGTGTGAACAGCATTTTTCTCTGTACTATAACAAACTAATTACATTGGTTTTAAGAACCTTAGTTTTCCCTTGCTCAAGGAAATAGGCTTGAACAATCTAACCAAGAAGTGACCAACACCTGTTATTAAAAGCAGTGTAGGCCGGGCATGGTGGCTTATGCCTGTAATGTCATCACTTTGGGAGGCCAAAGCAGTCAGATCACTTGAGATCAGGAGTTTGAGACCAGCCTGGCCAACATGGTGAAACCCTGACTCTATTAAAAAGACAAAAATTAACCAGGTATAGTGCCCATAATCCCAGCTACTCAGGAGGCCGAGGCACAAGAATCGCTTGAACCCAGGAGGCAAAGGTTGCAGTGAGCCAAGATGGTGCCATTGCACTCCAGCCTGGGCAACAGAGTGAGACTGTCTAAAAAAAAAAAAAAAAACAAAACACACACACACACACACACACACCCCGTCTATTTCTAAATTCTAGAAAAAATATTTAACTCAATACCTACTATAGACTCCAATACCTTTACAGATAAAATAAGCTGCTCCATTCAGGACTGTGGAGTTGCCAGAAGAAGTTCCCTTTTGTGTATGGCTCAGGAGATGGTCAGTGTGGGTCTGTTGCTCCATGTTGCTAACAGACAGTGGCAGTCATTCTCCCGTTATAAAGTAAGCTGCCGTATTTGGTGGGGCAATGTGTCTCTAACCAATAAACATTTGAAAAGCAATGGCGGAATGGCCCTTTGTAAATTTTGCACAGGCTGCCCTATGGGCCGAGAAATTTGCCTCCTTCTTGTCCAAAGCATATGATAGTCTCCTTAGTGACATCCTCTGTTTTGATAAATGACCCTCTGAGATTGCGTTTTGAGGCCCTCAAACCGGTCTAGCCATTTCTATATATATATATATATATATATAGACATCTTGTAAATATCTACAGATACAGGGGTAGGGTATGAGGCACTGGGGGAAAATAAAAATGAAGAAAATAGACATTAAAGCCTTACTCTTTTCCATCTCACTTCCAAAAAAAACAAAACTCAGCCAAGGTCACCATTAGTAGATCATTTCCTCTTTCGTACCTTCCAGTCATACTAATAATAATCACCTCAGCACTGTTGCTTTATGTCAAAAGCAGTTAGAGCTGTAGAATGTCAAAATTTTAGCCAACCTCTTTTATTCTTTGCATCAAATCTCATAGAAACTGGGTGGCTGCTCAGTCTATCTGGAAATCATCAGAGACGCAGAAACCTGCAAGTATTTCTCTATACCCACTCCTCCCCTATGTGCCCCACACCTGACTCAGAAGCTGGCATAGGCATGGAGCCACTAGGTTTGCTGAAAGCCCAATAGAGGTATGTTTCTGAAAGGATTCACTGCCTCTATTTAGAAATTGAAGCCATTTTATCATTCATTCTATGGAAGATAGTGGTCCTCTTAGTATGCACAGAACAGCAAAGTCCTGTGACTTTGCCCTCTTAGCTTTAGGGCCCCATCTTAATGGACTGAAAGAGTAATATAAGTGAAATGTAAGAACTAGAAGAGAAAACACTGTTTTGGTGTTAAACTGTTTCAGGCCCTGAAATGGGCTTTATTTAATCTTTTTGTGAATGTATGTAAGGTCACCAATGTTTTGGCAAAGCCCACAATTCTGCCATGTGGTGCCATATGGGAAATGAGCCCACAGTGCTCAGGCTATCTGCTGTTGGTAAATAGAAGCTATATTATAGCACTTTCTATAGCATGTAGACTGGCCTGTAGCATTCCAGTGTTAGGATAGTGTGATGTTGGTAGCTACTGAAATGGAGACGTGAGAGCTATTAGGAATATTTTCTCAGTTGTCATCATGGCAGAGGCCAGCAGAAAAGCAACTGGCCCACTTGTGACATATATGTCTCTTCCCAACTCCTCTTTTATTCCTCCTCCTCTCCCTCACCTTTAGCAATAAAGGAGAAAAGGAAGGAGGGGAGAGAAGGAGGAAGGAAGGCAGGCAGGCAGGCAGGCAGGCAAGCATTTAACTGATTCCACCGATTATATAGTCTTGATTTATTTTCCTTCTCCTTTCCATTATTAGCAAAAATAAAGCAAGTTCCCAATTTTGGAATTAGTTATGCAAATATTCAGTGCTTTCTTTGTTTAAAAATTCTTAGCAGCTGCTACTAGGAGAGCAGAATATAAGTAGCATCAGGTGTGTATTATTATACCCAGCTGAACAGCTGCAGTACTTATATTTAATTCCTCGTGTTATACTTAACCCTTCCTCTCTGTAATGATATCAGTTTTTGTGTAAAGCTTTCATGAGGCTTTCTCCAGAAGAACCTTGCCAATAAAGAATGAGTGAGTAATTTAAAAACCACAGATAACTCAAAACTCTCATTCTACGCAATGGTTTCTCAAATTCTCTTTTATCAAAGAGTGGACTAAGAGACCAGACTGTCTTTGCTCTGTCTTGCCCATTGTTTGATGGGAGGGCTTGGAGCTGTAAAATAGGTAAGGTGGTGGGGGAAGAAGAAAAGCAAGAGATCCAAATGCAGTAGTTCATATTCTAGATAATTACTCCTCAGATAATAAAATTACCAATATCATCCACCAATCAATAAATATTTTTATTGTTGAAAATCCCATAGTGTGTATGTATATATAGCAAGTATAAATATACATATACACACTTTTATTGCATATATACACACTTTTATTGCATATATATACACTTTCATATATAAAAGTCCAGTTTTCATTTGGTCCAGCTACAGATACTTGAAAATGCCAATAATATAAGGAAACAACTTGCCTAAAACCATACAATGGTTTGGTTTATATACACTTTTATATATAAAGTATACATATACTTTTTATATTTATTTATATATATAAAGTATATATATTTTTATATTTATATATACACTTTGTATATATATATATACTTAAATATATATATGTGTGTGTGTGTGTGTGTGTATACTTTTATTGCAGGAAAAATATGGCATGGACCCTGCACAGTTATCTGTTTGGAGAGAAGTTACTAACATGGAATAAATAATTCTAAAACATGCAACTCTAATGGCAGTCAGAGTTCACAAAGTGAGAGAGATAATTGTAAGCCAGCATAGACATTTGAGTTAGGTCTTTGAAGGATAATTTTTATGTTAACATGAAGAAAATGGTGACTTAGAGTTCCCGCAATGCTTGCTCAAAGTCACGTGATTACTCAATGGACAAAATTTTAAAGCCCCACAGTAAACATAAGAAAATATTTTCTCATGTCAAAAATACATGGCTTTAGAGAGTGTCATCGTCCATTCTGTTTTGCTATAACAGTATACCAGAGACCAGGTAAATTATTTTCAAAAGGAATGTATTTGGCTCATGGTTCTGGAGGCTGGGAAGTCTAAGATGGAGGGGCTGCATCTGGGGAAGGTTTTCTTACTGCATAATTTCATGGCACAAGGCATCACATGACAAGAGAGCACATAAGAACAAGAGAGAGAAAGATAGGGCTGAGCTTGCTTTTATCAGGAACCCACTCCCATAATAACAACTTTAATCCATCCATGGGGACAGAGCTCTCATAGTCTAATTACCTCTTAACAGGCCCCCTTTTAATACTGTCACAGTGGCAATTACATTTCACCACGAGTTGTGGAGGGGATATCTGAACCATAGCAATAGGTATCTTGATACTATGTCTTAAATTTATTTGAAAAATAAGGTTTTGGGGGGAAAGGACAAAAAGGGAGTCATATTGTGGCTTCTAAAGTAAGGACAATTTGCTCAATATGCCAGGTAGAAAGACATGATCCACTTGTTGGAAACTGCTAGATAACAGGCCACATGCAGGGCGTTTTCCTTGGTACACCTATGTTTTTCCTTCTAACAGCTATCTGAGGTGTTGCATAGCTAAGACAATGTGTCAAGGCCAGAACACTAGTCCCCAAAGCCTAAGCCCTTTCTAGAACCCTATGCTGTCTTGTCAATACCACATACAGATCTACTGACATTTGAGCTGCCTGATAGAACTAAATAGCGAGTAAATTAACTGACTGTATAATTTAGTCCAGTTTTCATTTTGTCCAGCTACAGATACTTGAAAATGTCAATAATGTAAGGGAACAACTTGCCTAAAACCATTCGACAGTATTATTCCTATTAATTCTACTAAGCTGTGGAAATACAAGATTCACCATCCACACATACACACCACCCCCACCACTACCACCATGATACCATTGATACCATATACACAAAAATACACAGAATCCTTTGATTCTCATTCTTCTCCCTAAAATGGTTCAACTTCAGGCACAAGGCTAAATGCAAAACTGATTATTTGGCAATTGAAGTAGTTTAGCCTAAGTTGCTAAGAGATCTGGTTCCTTAAGAGATTCTCTTCTTAATTGGGCCCACAGATCTATTAATTCTATAGATGTGGTGCCTGCAAAGAAACGATCAGGTTTTCCAAAGCTGGTTGTGCAAATACAAAATGATTACAACATACAGGTAAACATCACAAAGACCAAAGACCATAAGAAGATGGGACACTGGAACCAGGCCGCAGGTCCATCCTTCATTCCCACTCTATGTTGCTGTGTCCTCTCCCTGGAATAGGTATCATGAAAACATGTATTTCCCTAGACCTCTAACAGTGCAAGAGGTGAGTCATCAAATTGAGAAAGGCCAAACCTTAAAGCCAAGAGCAGCTATAGAAGACTTTGGGAGATTTGACGGAAGAACCATGGACCGATAGGTTCATATGTGTTGATCAGACCTGAGACCAAGCAAAGCTGTACCTCAAACCTCAGACCAACTTAGTGGGACAACGCTTGAGAATGTGGAACTGGGATCCTGCCCCTTCTCTCTTCTCCATCACTCCGCAAGATCAAAAATAATAATAACAATGTGTTTTCGATCATTTCACCTCTTTCTCAAACAGTTTTCTTCATTTATGGAAGCAGGCACTAAATGTAAGTGTGAGCTTCAGGCACAATCTTTTTGCAGTAAAATTAATTTGCACTGTCAGGTTTAATCTCGCTTAGTCTGTGAGAAACTTCCTTTGCTCTTGTCCAGAGGACGTGTGCACACACACTCACACTCTTCCACACTTACGGGCTTATTTGAAGAGATGCTTTTGTCACCTGTTGCAATTTGAGATTCAAAAAGGTCCCTAAGATTTAAAAAGGAAACATAGGGGCAGGAAGGAGAGAACCTGCACACCCCACGCCTGGAAAAATCCATCCAGTCCTTGTATCCCTGAGCAGGGAGCTCCAACACTTGGCCTGGATCTCTGGTCTCTTATGATTTACTTTGGACTTTGATCTCTTAGTCTCTTGTCCTTGTGGAAAACAAAAGTATTTCCACATTCTTGTGGCCCCACATAAAGGCTTAGAAGGAATTCTGAATCATTTCCTGTTGAGTTACAACACTAACATAGCAGGGGGAACATTAGTATTTAAAATATTCTCACAACAAGATCTAAATTTTCCTTTTAGGTGGTTCCAAATTTCCATTGACTTTAATTATAAACTGAATAAAGATAGTTTTAGAAATTTCTACCTTAGAGTCATTTTTCCACTTCTGCTCTCCTGCTTATTCTGGGGAGCTTGGGGGACAGCAGTGGTGCTAATGTGGAGAGAAAATTAAGCAATCTAATGAATTATTACTTGTTAATAATTTCTAATGTCTCTGCAAGGTAATAACCATTTTTTAATAGAAATTTTCTAGAGACAATGCCTTCTCCAAAATAAATGATTCTAATGATTGTAATATAGTAGGCCAGTAAGGGAGAAGTCTAGGGACTTTGTAGTATACTTCAAATCCTATCATATAGATGGCAACATATTGCCTATGGATAAGCCAACTGTGGGCTTATGTACACAGAAAGCAGAGGAGGAAAAGAAACCTCATTAATCTCTATGTTGAAAGCTAGTTTTAAAAAAAATCACTAAGCATTTAGATGATTCATTCCACTGAATGCTAAGTAAGAGGAAATCAACCTACTTTTTTATGGTCTTTGCTTCTGATTTACATCACAGCCTGTGTTATAAGCCTTCCAGACACCAACTGAGATTATACCTGGCGGTTGCTCATCTTCTGAGTAATATGATCAATTTGGACAGTGGTTGTTTACAACTAGTCCTTTGTGACCAGCTAAGAAAGAGATGATGGACTCAGATCACTAAAATGGGCAATGAGTCGCCCCTGGGAATAAAGCAACATGGCCTCTTCATTGGCTTTGAATGCCCACATTGAAACAGGATGATTTCACCTGGTGCAGCACCCCTCAAAAGATAGTATCTTCACCTTCCTGCTCATGCTCAAGTGCCTATTGATGGAATTAGATTGGTATGTGCCACCAGAAAAAGGCGTGACTACACAGAATTCACAGCTTTAAATAGACACGTTGTGAGATGCGAGCAAACGGATATTATGTGATGACAAGCACTGCCTTCCTGGACCCAATATTCTGCTTGGGAAACATTACTTGCCCACATGAAACAACCAGAGAATACAAGAAAAGCTAAAAACAAGCACTACATTGTATGGCAATAGACTATACACTATATGTGAAAGTTAGGGACAGTCTTGTTTTGTAGATTGGATTTGAGGTAAGTTCTGGTCTTAAAATTGAGAGATTCCCCTAGAATGAGGCAGAAGGTTGGTTGGGGCTGGAACAAATGAGGTCCATAGATGGAGACTCTTTGCTTTTCTTTACTCCATCCATTCAACAACTAAATGAAAAGCCTCTACATGCCAGACATTTTGCGTTGTGGTGGTCATAAAATATGGAGCAAAACACAGAAACCCAGGAAAAACAATGAGTGAAATGAGATACATTTAGGCATATGAAGTAAAGAAATGCCCGGAAAACAGCCCTTCCTTCACCATAAGAAATTTGTATCCTCTCTCTGTCTATATATACTCTCTCTCTCTCTTTCTATATATATATAGTAGGACAAATACTGTTTTTAGGAGTATTCTTATATATGATATTTGCCCTATTTACAAACAAGAAATAAAATAACAATAAATCAAGGTGGAATTTTCTTCCTTGGCACATTACAGGTTTTTGTTTTAGTAGAACACTTCTTTATTTCTAAACTGTATTTACCAAGTAAATAATCACATAGTACTTGAATTCAAATCTTTGATCTAAATTACCCAGATTCCTGAGACCAAAATGTTTTCAGAGAAGAGCTTGGAATGATATAAAATATGAAGTGTTTTCTTTATAGCTGTATGGTGTAAATAAAAACAGTTTAAGAATTAGAATCAAAATACTAGTTTTAAGGGCCAAAATATCACTAATTGACCATGATTTAGACAAATTATTAATAATTTCTGAACTTCAGTTCCTCACCTGTAAGAAAACCCAAATGGCAGGGTCATCATAAGAACCAAATAAAATATTGTGGATGAAAGTGTGTCAGGAACTTTATAAGCCATTATACCAATAGTAACTATTATTATTAATATCACCTTTCTAATAAAGGAGATATGTATTATGTTATATACTATTTGGGTTATTTTTGCTTTGGTTTGGTTTTGTGTTTTTTTAGATCTCTTTCATTACCCAGCACAATGCTTGGCACATTATGGATAATAAATGTTTGTTAAATAAAAGAATGAATAAAAAGATAATGCTTCTGACCATACTGATAGGATGTGTTCTTTGAATTACTTTCCTAGGAGTGGTGAAGAGTCTTTGTAGAGCTGGTTAAGCGAGGTCTTCCATGTGCAATGCAGCATGCCAGCTGGCACTGACTAGAATCAAATCCACGCCCTTACTGTCTCGGGCAGCAGTTGTTCTAACCAAGGAGGTGAATCAACCCAGACTTAACAAAAAAGTTGATAGTACATACCGAGCCTAGTCCTATTGGCTGGGATGTGTGCAGGCTTCATAGGCCCACTTTCTAAATAATGAGTAAGAGAATGGGGAGGCATTATTAGTCACTTAAGAAAAGCAAATATAACGAGCTCACACTTTCACCTTCTACCCATCAAAACAGTTAGAGAATCACAGAATGGTGTTTTCTTCCAGCGTCCCTTGTATGTATCCAGACTTTCAGACATATCGCACCCCTCACTTCCCTAAATTTTCACCTCTATGTAATGCACACAGACATATGGGTAAATCAACAACAACCCTCAAGGAAGCTATAACCACCCAGCATGTACATTTTGCAACTCTTTCAACTCATTTCCCATCCCGCCCATCCCCTACACAAATCAGGTTTGAATGCCCGAGCTTGTCACCTGGTATAAAAAATGCAGTCTAACACTGTATTTATTAGCAACCCCTTTCCCTTATGTTTAATTTATTGTTACATTTTTTAAATGTACAAACAGTTATACCAGTTTTATACACAAAACCACAGGTACCGTTTTGTATCTGTCAAAATTCCAGCAGCCTGCGGAGAGACAGAGTTGAATAGATGTCCTATGCTGCCATCTAGTGCTTTTGTCAAGACACGGACTTGTTCATTTTTCTGGAAATGAGGAAACAAAGGCAGCTCAAGGCGCCCACATTCTGGAAGAGCTACTGATATGCATTATTAAACAGATGCATTTATGACACTTGGACCACATTGCCTGGAACCAAGCAACTTAACTTGTTTTCACACAACGGCAGCTTACACCCCTGCTCTTGACTGGCAAAACTGTGGCCTTCTACCCTGGAGGCACCTGGTTTAAATCCAAACTGGGCAAGCAAAATGCCCCTCTGTGCCCCTTTCTACAGCTCCCATCTGGCCAAGGTTCTCTTGGCATGTTTCTTCCTCCAGGAGGGATAGTTTTATCTGAATGCCTTGCCTATTACTTCAATTCTGGTAGAAGGCACAAAGGAGTCAGATGGCTTTAAAAAAAATCATTATCTTTAAAATTGACTAAACAGCAGCCATTTTCTTTAGAGTGGCCAAAAGTGAAGCTTATGACTTTGTCTTGCTCCTCAGCTCACATGATTTGTGTCACTCGTTAGATCCCATATCTGCCTCTGAATTCTTCCCTTTATCTTTTCTTGGATCTCAGAAGTACCTTTCTTCTCCTCAATTAATCAATCAGCACATCTCTGTGTTGCACACACGCTATGCTAAAAGCACTGTATCCGACACCGGTTAGTGGGTGGATAAATAAAATGAAAATAATCTTTCCATGTGTGTCTCTGATCACTTCCTGCCCCTGGCCTCAAAGAAGCTTCACCGTCCCTCTCCTTGCTACTCTTTAACCCTTTCCTCTCTCATGCTTCTTTTTCTTTTCCTTTAACTACACTCAAACCTCTCTCTTAGTTAAAATAAATACAAGAACTTTACTTGAACCCTCCATACTTTCCTGCTACCAGCAAATTTCCTTTTGTGGTTGTATCTTTTTGTATTTTTATCTCAATGAAATGAAGAATTCACTAACCCAATATGCTAATGTCCAAATATGCAATCAATTGCCTGACAAATTAGATGGCACCCTTCCAACAAAGCAGAGCGAGTATCTGTTAGGGCTGCAGCTCCTGAACGTGACTTCTGAAATGGAGAGGAAGTTATCACAGATAACCTCCAAGTTCCTTCTGATTTTGATAATGTCCTTTTCTAAAGTTTGTTTTATTACAGTCTCTACTTCTGCAGCCACTCCCTACTTATCCATGCCTGTAAACTCATAACTTTCTCAAAAGGAAGTTAGTCTCTCTAGATGAGCAAATTCCATCTCCGCTCCTTGAATTCATTGCTTGGTCATGACACCCTGATTGCAAGCACTCTCTTCTCTATTCGCCAGTTCTATTTATCAAATACTTCATTGTCTCCAATGGTCTTACTGATTTCTTGTCTTCCTTTATTGAGGAGTATATCTAAACTAGGATTTTGTCCATACGTATGTTTGTGACTCTACAAATACATTTACTCACCCCCCACTGTATCTTCACACAATGCTTCATGACAACAGTGACGGCGATGATAATTTAATCACATAATTCCACTTCTACAAAGATCTTAAATCTTCCATTTCTACTGTGATTTTTCCAGACTCGTTCCAGACCATACCATCATTTATCTTCATAGCAGAATAGTTCTTCTTGGTTGTCCCATCAATACTATAATAATAAACTTTGGACTCATGATTCTCACCCTCAAAATGACATACTTCCCGTTTGTTCATTATTATCAATGGCAACACCATGGCCAATCTTCAACTAAGCTGAGTATCTTAGATTCATTTTGGAGTTATCTTTCTTTAACTCCTGATTTTTAATCTTTCCCCAAGACTTGTACATTTCTTCTTGATTTCATTCAAATATGCATCTTCATTTCCACTTCAGCAGCCAGTGCACGATGAGTTTAAATCCTCATTGCCTTATGTCTGGGTTGTAGAGTAACTTCCGGAACAGCTCTTCCAGCTTCTAGTTTCACTCCTGTACTAGTTCATCTTACAAAGAAGTTTGGGTTGTCTTTCAACCAGTTTGCTGTCATGTAGCTTACCTGTTAAAAGTCATAATAGCTTATTATTGCCTCTCAATATCACATCAATTTCTGTAGCCAAACACATTCCTGGCCCTCTTCCAACTAAATTTCATTTTCTTCCACTTGCTCCCTGAACATGTCCCAAGTTCCAATCAAATTCGCTTTTCTAGCATTCTCCGCACAAGAATAGTTTGCACACAACAGTCTTTCCCACTCAAATGCTCATTCATTCCTTCCAAAAACCAGGTATTATTAATTTCTCAAAATGCACACGCACCTGATGGCAATCTAAGATGGATCACATGAGTCTTTGATCTCTCTTCTACTCTGAGATCCTCCCTCAGTGGTTTCACTTTCAGGGAAATATGGATGCTCATAAAAAGACTGTGAACAGGCCACTGTTTGATGGCCTCCACGACTCTAGTAGATAGATGGTTCCTGCTTTCTAGCCTAGGTGCACAGTGTTGTGTCTCATCAGAGCCACGTGATGTCTGATTTATGTGGTTTGCTGCTGAGGCTGGATGTCAGTGTCATTTTCAGATTAAGGAGTTCTCTGGAATAGGATCCTCTATCATGCCCTAGATGAGTAATGAAGATGAAGTAAGAGAGCAATCCAGGCAATCCAGGAAGAACATTTTTTTATTTTGAAACAGAGTTTCTCTCTTGTTGCCCAAGCTGGAGTGCAGTGGCATAATCTTGGCTCACCACAACCTCTGCCTCCCAGGTTCAAGCGATTCTTGTGCCTCAGACTCCCGAGCAGCTGGGATTACAGGTATCTGCCACCATGCCCAGCTGATTTTAGTATTTTCATTAGAGACGGGGTTTCTCCATGTTGGTCAGGCTGGTCTCAAAGTCCAGACCTCAGGTGATCTCCTTGGCCTCCCAAAGTGCTGTGATTGCAGACATGAGCCACCACACCTTGCCAAGAAGAACTTTTTGACATTGTGATTAATGCTTCCATTTTGACATAATCATTTTGATATAACTACTTTGACATCAAAATGACACTTTCAATATATAATATCACTGTTTTTCATGTCATTACTAATAAACATGTGAAATAATAACCCTGACCCATACTACACTCTTAACTCTCTTATCATGATGCATATTTTAAAACACTGAAAGTCAGAGGCTAAAATATTATGTCAAAACCATGTTTCCATGTCAAAAAGTTCCTGGCATCAAAATGACTGTGCCAAAGCAGCTAGGTCTAAATGTCACGACACAATGACTTTGGGGTGAACTGGTGAGTGTGGTATGAGAGGTGACAACAGAGCTCTGAAAGGAAGGGACTAACATATTCATGGGTCTCAACTGGCAGCACAGACACTCAAAAGGAATCATGGCCAGTAGGTATGGTTCTCAATGGAGAAGTTATTAGGGGTAGACTCATAAGTCACTGGTCCCTCTAGCAAGGGGTGTTTGGGTTTGTTTGTTTGTTGAGACAGAGTCTCGCTCTGTCACCCAGGCTGGAGTGCAGTGGCACAATCTCAGCTCACTGTAACCTCCACATCCCAGCCTCAAGCAATTCTCATGCCTCAGCCTCCCAAGTAGCCAGGGATGTTCTTTATGAGCTTAAAATGGATGGGTAATTGGCCTCTATGCAAGGGCTTAAGTTGCCTAATGCTCCTGTATCTATCACAGGCCAAACCGGGCAATAAGTATTTATTCCTCTATCCTCCAAAGATAGAAGCAAAGTAATTGGAGAGAACATCCCAGCACTTTGGGAGGCCTTTGTGGGCAGATCACTTGAGGCCAGGAGTTTGAGACTAGCCTGGCCAACATAGAAAAACCCCATCTCTACTAAAATTACCAAAATTAGCCAGGTGTGGTGGCACACACTTGTAGTCCCAGCTACTCAGGAGGTGGAGGCATGAGAATTGGGCAGGGGTTTTCTTTATGAGCTTCGAATGGATGGGTAATTGGGCCCCTATGCAAGGGCTTAAGTTACCTAGGGATGGATATTTGTTCCTCTATCCTCCAAATCTAGAAGCAAAGTAATGGGAGAGAACATGGATCAGAGGATTCCAACAGCATGATCATCAGCTTTATCAAGAGTATGTTTTGTATTTCTTCCAAGGAAAGTTTCTTGCAGACAGCTAATTTATTTTTCGCCCTATGGTATTCCATCATATCTGTATCTAGAATGGTACTCTGCACCCCATAATTTCTCAATGTTAACTGTTCACAGATGAATAACTTGGCCCTGGCAATTCAAAAAAGGCTACTGTAGTTTATGAGGATAGATATCCTTTTTCTCTAATAGAAAAAAAGAGTATGTATGGGTAGGAAGGTAATATTGTCAAAAAAAAAAAATTTCATGTTCATTTATTTGTTTACTTGTTTACTGCCTACCTCTCTCTCATTAGAATGTAGGCTCCATGACAGCCAGGACACTGCTTCTATTCACTGATGTACACTGATTGGCACATAAATATTCAATAAATAATTATTAAGTAGACAATTATTTTTCCACTAGCGAAAGAGGGTCCCTTTGGACTAACAGTCCCAAAGAGGAATGGTTTGGTCCATTTCAAAACAGCTTTGTGATTAACTATGTTTTTCTCTGGGCCTTTTACTGCTCAGAATCCCTGCCAGGGAAGAAATGCTAAAGCTCCCATCTTTTAAATATGTAGATCCCTGACATTTGGTTGCTTCATGAATTTTGCATTGCATAATGACAAGTGTTTAATTTTATAAACTGCTCCTGTAATAGATCATTTTCAAGGAGAGGCATAATCTGGAAATGCAGTGTAAAGTACTGTTGCCGATTTAGACAAATGTCTTCCCTGAGCCAGCGATCCTTTCCGTAGTAAATGTTTTCAAGCATTGACGGATTGGAAGCCATGGAAATAGTCTCAACACCCAGCTGGCTGACTGAGTCAGAAATGAGATGGCCCATGGATGCTTCTCTTTTCCAGGCTGGTGTGTACCAACCCCAGAATATCTTGGGAGTGAAGAAAACACAAACAATTGACTTGTTTCCTGAGACCCAAATGGCCTTTCTCAGTCTGATTTTGAATTCTTTTTTCCATTGCCACAAAAATTGAAAGGAGAGGTAGAAAAAGGGAATCATGATTTCTGGGTTCTAAAAGGGATAGTTTTGTGCTTTATAGTCTATCTCAAGCATATATGCAATACCATGAGGCCACAGGCAGTGTATCTAGATAAGCTCATGTTGATTTGAGGGTATAATGGGAGAAGAAGCCACACCAATGGGCCAAGTTGTGGATAATCCATGCTTTGTGCTCCACATTTCTGTCACTGTTGGGCCTCAGCAAACTCACTAACCCTCTCTGTTCTTTGGTTTCCTTGTCCAAAAAAATATGCTTATTATGGTTAATAGTGTTCCCTATTTAACAGAATTCTCATTAAGGCAGTTGAGATTAGCCTGGTCAACATGGTGAGAACCTGTCTCTTCTAAAAATACAAAAATTAGCCATGCATGGTGGCAGGTGCCTGTAATGTCAGCTGCTTGGGAGGCTGAGGCAGGAGAATTGCCTAAGCCCAGGAGGCAGAGGTTACAGTGAGCTGAGATCGTGCCATTACACTCCAGCCTGGGTGACAAAGTGAAACTATGTCTCAATTAAAAAAAAAAAAAGAAAAGAAAAAGAAAGTTGAGATTAATCATCAGAAACAAGTGGTTGTAAAAACTATATGGCTGCAAAAAAATGAGGCTGGTTTTATAAACTGTATACAAAGATAATTCATTACAAGTATTTCATGCAAGATTATCCTGATTGTGAGGGCACTGTGTAAGTTCAGTAGGAACATTGAAAAGAAATTGGCATGTCAATGGTCAAATGTCAATGGTAAAATTCCTTAGGAATTTCTAAGGAATTCGGGTCCAATATATTTAGTATGCCTAATAAAGAAAAGAGATGTACCCAAAAAAACTTGCAGTCAATGGCAGTTATCCACAGTCGTTCCTCAGGAAAACCTATCAGTCAACAAGGCAGCTCCATGTAGAAGACAGAATCATGAACAAGAATCAAGAGACCTGAGTGTAAATAACGTTTATACAGTGACATCTCATCTCAGGCATCAGGCTAAGCACGCTACAAAGATGATTTCATTTAATCCTTAAAACTATCCTATGAGGATGATCATATTAGTAGCCATGCTTTATAATTGAATACGTTTTATACAGGTTAGGAAACTTGCCCAAGGTCGCACAACTGGTATTTAAACCCCAAAGTCAAATTCCAGGGGCACATTCTTAAGCATCATACCATATTGTTTCCTGGTAAAATAATTGCTGGCAAGTCACTTACACTGAGTTCTTGCACCTAAGTTTGGGTTGAAATAGATAATTTCTGAAGTTTTTTCCACATATAAAATAAAAAGCTTTCACATAGCACTAGATTGGGTAAGCCAATCTGTTTCTTTGGCAGAATATATCAACATATCCTTTTTTGATAGAATACATATATACTGATACAACAGAATACATGTATATGTATAGATTGATTTGATAGAATGTGTGTGTGTGTGTGTGTGTGTGTGTGTGTGTGTGTGTGTGTGTTTATTTCCAGCTCTGTTCATTACTGTGTCCCCACGACTGGTTGAGAGCCCATCTGTGGGCTCAATGCCTTCCACAGCACTGATAAGATCTCCATAAATGGAACTGGACAGGACCGTTTTGGACTCATGCTTTTCGATGCTCTGCCAATTGCCTAAATACCAAACTCATGCCATCCAGGCTTCACTGACCTTTCCTACTTCTAAGAATTCTTCTCTGGTTTTATTGGTTCCTGTCCTAGTTTCCACAGCAGCTGTTCCACATATTGTCTCCCCCTTTCCAGTACCCAACCCCATTTACATCCTCTCTCATATCTTACCCCCAGCAGGTCATCTTTCTTTCAACTTTTTCTGAGACTGCTGTTTCTAGAACCCTTCTTTTTCACCTGACAGAAATTCTTTAAATGTTCATGATTCCTTTTCTCCCTCCCACATACTTAAAAGGGAGCAGCAACCATCTTTCTTTCTCTGTCACTCCATCTTATTGAAACTTGTTCTATTATTTCTCCTTTCTCTTATGAATTCCATCTCTTGTTACTTTCCCCTTTTGTCTAGGAACATACTAAAGCTAGGGGGGTTGTAGCAGTCCAGGACATTAACTAACACTGTTGGAAATATCCTGTGAGCCAGATATTGTATTAGACAATATGTGCATGACACTGTATTTAGTCTTCACAGTAACCTCAAAAGGTAGGTTTTATAATTGGTATTTTGTGTAAGAGGAAATTATGCTTAAACACATTAAGTAACTTGGTTGACGTCATGTAGGAAATAAATAGGTAGTTGCCAGGATTTAAACCAAGTTTCATTCCAACTTGCATGTTCTTTCCACTGTATCTCACTTGTTCGGTTTCCTTGTCCAAAAAACTATGCTTATTATGGTTAATAGTGTTCCCTATTTAACAGAATTCTCATTAAGGAAGTTGAGATTAGCCTGGTCAACATGGTGAGAACCTGTCTCTTCTAAAAATACAAAAATTAGCCATGCATGGTGGCAGGTGCCTGTAATGTCAGCTACTTGGGAGGCTGATAAATAGGTAGTGCCAGGATTTAAACCAAGTTTCATTCCAACTTGCATGTTCTTTCCACTGTATCTCACTTGTTTCTGAAAATAAATAAATAAACCGTTTTCTGCAACCCTGCTGCGTTAAGCTCTCATTTTGTCTTTCACTGCCAAACTTGAGTTAAATACTGTAAGCATTTATTAAACACTAGTTATGTGCAAGTGACCGTGCTATATGCTTTCCCCTGAGGAAAGACAAAGATGAGCAGCACCATTCTTAGCTGCCAGAAGTTTACTACCTAATAACCTAATCTGAGGATCAGATATGTAAACAACGATAAAATGAGACAGAAGGGCTAAATAAAGTTATCAGAATTCTCTGAGGATACGAATAAAGAGAAATTAACTCTAACTAAGGGAGGATCAGAGCAGAGAATTTCATAAAATAGCTTTTGAGTCATTCAAACCACTTTCTATTGACCTGCAATTCAACCTTGGTAATGTGTCTTCTCTCATCTCTTTCTTTGTGTTCTCTCACTCCCAGCCTACACTATCACTGTACCTTCAAAGCTGATCTTCCCAACTCCAAACTTTCCCACTTCAGTCCAGTCTACAGAAGATCCTTGCTGCTGATTTGTCTTCATTATGCCCAACTCAGATTCTTCACTCCCTGAATAATGCCCTATGTGGCTCCCTGCTGCTTGCTAAATAAGAATATATTTATTTACTGTATCCTCCATAATCATAGGCCCACCTTATGAAGTTGTTATAAAGATCAAACAGATAGCATGTGGGCCAAAGATGTGGAAACCACAAAACATTCTAAATATAACCTAATGATTAATATAGTATATATCCTACATTTAGACCGGTGTCTGTTTCCTGAACCCAGTCATGGCTGTAGCTCACTGCTGTTACTATAATGACCTCTTTCCTCCTTTCTAACTCTAAAATTCTATTCTATACGTCTCTCAAGGCCCAGCCATAAAAGTCACAGCCTCAAGATAACATTTTCTCACCTCTCAATGAAAATGTCCTCTGGCTTCTCTCGACATCCCCAGAGTTTTACTTTCAACTTTTCCAATGCATGTGTCACAGAAAGCCAAATATTATAGATGGTTGAGCATATATTATAGCTTCCTTGGTTAATTGAAAGCTATTTTAAGGCAAGAACTATTCCATTCATCTTCATAAGGTTTGTGTGCCTAGCACAGTGCTTTATCTAAAGTAGGCACCCAAATATTAATTAAATGGAAAACTAAAATGGGAGGTTATATTACTCTGTAGTGAAATAATTTCAACAGGAGCAAAGGGAGGAATTTTTCATCCATCCTTTCCTGGGATTTAAAGCAAGGTATGAGGATGCAGAAGATGCACACCCATACCAAATAACACCAATGTAGTGGCCATGATGAGGAGGATAAAAAAAACAAATTGGCCCCAATCTTGTGTCTGCCCTTCCAATTCCTATTTTTCAGGACCAATGTGAGCCACTGGAAAGCCCAAATGGCAATCATTAGATTTGCCATCTTTCTCTCAGAAATTCAGAATTCAGAAATGGGAGCTATTTTGAAAATCAAAATGAGTAGCTGAAAGTCTCAGCTAAAAGCACACATTTTTCTATTACTCTCCTCAGTTCTCTCTCTCCCTCTGTGCTGTTTATCTCAAGTAACTAGGGGAGCTAGTTTAAGTGAAATCTTGTTATAAACAGTTAAGTCGAATGATGCTACTAGAAGGCTGGGCCCAGAGAAATCTGTGACCATGGTCAAAGCCAAGAGTCTCCTTAATATAGTCCAGAGAGATCAGTTCACTTGGCCCCTCCAAGCTGGTAGTGACTCAAAAATCAGGCAGGAAGCCAGAGGATATCTGGGTTCTGACTCACGTAAACAGGAAACAGTGCCAAAGGGCTCCAGCCAGCCCCAGGTGTGCAGACCACAGACCTGCATTAGCCTCTCATTGACCTGCAGTTGGCACAGTGTTATCTACAGGCCCTATCATTATTACTGCCATGACTGTGTCATGTTTGGAGAGCAGATGCCTCCTTTTCCCACTGTCACTTGGAATTCACACGAGGGCTGAAAAGCATGCCTGATCAGCTTAGGCAGCAGAATTCTCTGCTTTTGCCAGACTTTCAAGATTGATATCAGCTTTTATTATCTTATCATCTTTTCTCAGAAAATTCAAAATGTTTCTCATTGTCCCAATCCCAGTAACTGTATTTCCCAGGTAACCTTTAGAAAATAATTTAAATCTCTAAAATGCCCTGTCTTTTACCTCCACAGAAGCTGATGAGATAGTCAGAGACAGTGTGTAGTTCTTCTCTTTTTCTGTCCATATTTTTAAGAGTAAAGTTAGATCTGAAAGATGCACAAAACCTCACACCTGGAAACAGAGGCACTGTAGGGAAATAAAACTTTTATCTAAGTTCATTTCTGTTTACCTTGGCTACCTCCCATTTTTCATACTCCAGAAAAAAAAAAATCCCAATCAGCTTCTTGCCAGAACCCTAGTGCAGGGCAGGAATTAGGACATGGGCAGTGCCAGAGCAAATTTCTAGGCCCATTGTTGCAACTTGGCAGCATCATATTTGCCTTCCAAACAAGACTACAACTGCATAAACTTGTTTCTTTTTTGTTGTTGTTGTTTTGTTTTTTGTTTTTTTTTTTTGCAAAAGGTTTAAATGTTTGCCAGGCATGAAGGAGAGGATAGAAATCATTTCACTGAATCACAGGTCAGTGGTCCTAAAACTGATGAACCTTGTAGCTTCCAACTACCTGAGACCCCTGCCTTCTAAAATTTCCTGCCGCATTTCCTGGGACCTCTGACGTTTCTCTGAAAGCTGGTGGCAATTGTTTTGCCTAAACCATGCATAAAGAGTCCTTGGAGACTGTTACGACCACCCAAGTCCTCTATTCCATCAGGCACCCACCTCTCACTCTCCCATCTTAGGGACTATTCCAACCTAATGGGGGTATCTAATGCCTGGCTCTACCTCCTTCCTCCTACCTTAGGATTTCCTTCCATTTGGAAGGCCTGAGCCATAAGCCATGCAGACCAAGCATTTCTGAGCTTCCTATGGGCTCTTCATTAGAGGATCTATGGAGCTGGACTCACTCCAAATGTATTATTATGTTCCTTAAGAATTTTGGTATCCAACAGGGAGAGGAGAAGATTGG
This sequence comes from Ateles fusciceps, assembly GCA_036589455.1. NCBI lineage: Eukaryota > Metazoa > Chordata > Mammalia > Primates > Atelidae > Ateles > Ateles fusciceps. The sequence continues at coordinate 7,270,392 of JAZHEH010002565.1, forward strand.
AATTCACCTACTTGGGCCCAGAGCACCTTTCCCTCTTAGACAGCTGAGTAGAAAACATCTTGCCACAACAATTGAAGTCTGAGGTCCCCAAGGATAGGGTTTGTGGATACCACACAGCCTGGCAGCACTGGCTGAAAGTGCTCTCTTGCCTGTAAGCGGAATAATCGAGACACACTTGGAGATCCATGGAATACTTTTTCTTGCTATTTATTTGCATATTTACATCTACTGCTCTGTATTCTGAAAAAAATATGAGATAGACTCAAAAATAAATACAGTAAACCATGCTAAAATAATAAGAGTCAGTGAGGGTGGGGTATTAATAAAAGAGTACGAACATCATAGTAAGCCAGGGGAAAGATTAGCACAGAGAAATACAGGCTACGAAATTTGCGCAGCTCCTAGAGGTGGGCTACATCTGTGGCTGTGAGCTTGTGAGCAGCCAAACAAAGGAAAATATGACATGATCCATGGTGTCTATTACATAAAAATAACACAGTTGCTATCAGGAAACCAGACCTTTCCTAGTACTGAGATCAGAGACGAATGTCTCCCTGGGGTCTACATCAAGAGAACATTGTGTGCTGCACCTGAGACAAACAGAGCAAATTTCATGTGACTTTGCTTCCCAACTTCTCTCAAGCTAGAGGATGACACAACAGCAAATCACAGCTCAATAGTTTTGCACAGCTGTCCAAAATCATTCTTGAGAAAAAAAAATAGTAAATAAAATTAAGAAAAACTGTCTCCTAGGAGGGTAAAATAAGATGCTTAAACTACCCAGCTCTCTTGTGGTTTGAATTGATCCTACTGGAAAATATTTAACTATCTGGAGAAATGAGCAATCTGGAAATTCTTCAAGCCATTCTGTTCTTCAAGCCTTCAAGTTATACCATTTCTTTCAGCTGAGCATTTGGTAAGAGTTGGGTGACAGAAAGTTTGAGATTATATTTTCAGCAAAAACCTGAGAAGCCAATAGTTGCTCATTAAGAGCAGAGCAATAAATTTTGGCTATCAACTAAGCTGAGGTGGCGGTTGGGGGGAGAATCAGGTCACCCTATTAAAAAAAAAAAAAAAAAAGAATGAGAAGAGTATTTTCTATGATATGAGGTAGACTAGCTGGCCATAAGTAGGTAAGCCAAGCAACAGTGGGAAGCCAGGACCAAAGTAATTATGAATTATATCTCTATACCTTTAAACTTCAGATCCAAAATCCTTGGTGAATCCCAGCTCCAACCAAGCAGATAATACTTCCCATTTTTCATGGCTATATTTTAAGAATGACTGTATTTTAATTATAGGCAAGATGATATTTCAGGACATTTAAGGAAAGATATCTATAGCTCTTAACATCTATTCAGGGGAATTTCAAAGTATTTTAGGTTCCTTTAGTATGAAAGTATTGAAGGTGCTATGTAAATGCAGGTTATTATTACAATTTAATGACATTCCCCTCAAGCAAAAACTGCTAAAATTTACAAAGTGCAGAAAGAAGTGCACCTACTGCCTATTTTTCAGGGGTAATTAATTAACAAGAACATAAACAATTTACTTAGTCACAGGAAGATTAAAGTAATAATAATAAACATATCGGCCTAGCAATCCAATTACAGAAACTGTCTTATTTGCCCCAATGCTGGGAAGTAATACAGAATACCCCCAAACCTCCACACCTCACGCCCTATGCTTTCTTCTTCCACTGCCATGACACACACCAGAGACAGGAGTGCAGACTCCTTTGGGGTTGATACTTTGCTCTGACATAAGACACCTATGAATAAAGTCTATATTGAACTATGAATTCAGCCCTACCAGGGCAACCCTGCTGTGTCTGTGAAGCTACTGAAACAAAACCGCACATACTGCACACTGGCCATTCTCTACCATCCCTACAAATGGTACAAGACACCAGTAACTCAATGGTGACAGAGGAGGTTAAACTAACCTTTTTATTAGTTGCTGATTTTTTTAATGTAGCAACTTGTATTTGACTTTGGAATGCAATCATTTTAGAGTTTGGTTTAGAACTGTTTTATCCTAGGCAAAGTATGTAATTGGGAGAGACAAACTAGAATTAGAACAAACAGAGCAAAATAGTCCCGTCTTCCTTGAACCATTTTCCATAGTCAATCTACATAGTGGATAATCGACCTTTGTAGAAAATGGAGAGCTGTCTCCGTTTAAAAACTCAGGCAAAGTTATACTAAGGCCTGCAATCACGTAGGTATAAATGGAATACAGTTACATACAATTCCATCTGAGTTTGTCTCTAAAATTGCAATGTCTTTCTCCAAACTCAGTCTCTCAAATGTGCTCATCACTGGTAACATTTTTCCCTCTATTTTGAGTGTCTATAATAACTGGAGCTGGTTTAGTGGTCACCACATTAATCCAAGAATAAGAAATGAAAAAAAAAAAGATTCATTTCCTATTCTACAAGTTTAAATACAAATTAACCAAAAAAAAAAAAAAAAAAGCCCCTCTAAATCTCCCTTATGGGTTTTGATGGTTCAGAAATAGGCAGAGCACTTGGAAGCAATAAAAGAAATAACCTAAGAAAATTAAGCAAAATGAATTTGCAATTAGTTTGTGAAATTGCGATAAATGCATTTTGAAAGCAAAGAGTAAAATGTAACTTTCCTCAGTATAATTTGAAATTGCCTTTTGTGCTTAATATAGTTCACTTATAATTAGATGAAGATTTTGTTCTGGTTTGAAACATTCAAAGTTCCATCTTGAGATTGCTATGTACTATGTACACAGAACTTTTCAACAAGAAAGTCTGCTGCTGCTGCTGCCGCGTTTGCTTTGACAGCCTTTATCCTAGTTTTATAGAAATGAAAGAGTGAAAGAACACAGCTGGTTTGAACAATGGAGCATGTTCAACATTAGGCCAAACACTTTAGATATTGCAAAATATTGCAGCCTATATTTATAGCTCGTAGCAGGTTTTTGAAATTCATGCTGATACTGCCTTACTCTTGCTTATTGGACCAAATTGCCATTTGATGATTAAATTATCTTTTGGTGGTTTTTTTAAAAGTTTCTTTCAAAGGCAGTGACATTTAGACTAACCTCTTGGCAATATCAAAACTGTGATGACTTGAAACCCTTGCTAAAGTATTTCAAGATGTTTTAAAAATTCAGCATCATTCCAGTTTACTGAGAGAATTTAAAAGACTTTATGTTGATCTGCCTTATTTTTTCCCTAAAGAAAAGAAATATCCTGCCTTTGATGACCCCTCTCCCTGTCATAAGATTTCACACTGACTCATATGTCAGCACCTTCCAGAAAGCCACCCAAGGAAACCCAGGGAACAAGTCCTCAGGTAATTTCCTATGTTCTGTTTAAACTTTCTCTTTCCATGGCAGCTGTTTTCAAAAGAATTCTCTTTTTTTAAATTGAATTTTGTGACTTTGTGGAGTGCTTAGCAGACGCTCGTGTTCTTTCACATTAACAACATAAGGAGCAATAAAGCAGTAGTTATAAGTTTAGCAACTGTAAGCTAAGCCAAGCAAAGTTTTGCAGGACAGTGGGTTTTTTTCTGCAGATTTATCAAATGTCTGAATGCTTTAAGAGCTTGCTCCAATACTAGCCTATCCTTCCATCCCAAAGTGAATGGACCCTAAATTCCCATGGCATGTTTGTCTAACCCATTGTCATTTATCATCATTGCCATTAGTGAGTTCTTTGAGTATGCATGCTTTGCCTCCTGATCAAATAATAACTATGATGAGAGTGGCCGTTTAATGAATACTTATTATGTTCCAAGCAATATATTATATATTTTATTTACATTTTCTAGAAGAGTGGTTAAAAGCAAAAGCTTTGGTTTCTGTTTCACTTATGTATTTACACAAAACAAACTACCCCAAAACTCAGTGGCCTGCTATATCTCACAATTTTGAGTATTGGCTGGGTGGTTCTCCTGGTCTTACTGGGGATCACCCACTGGCTTCAGTCTTCTGACATTTGACTGGGGCTGTAGGGTCCAAAACAGTCTCATTCACATGTATAGAAATGGGTGCTTGATGTCAGGGGAGGATTTTCTGATTCAAAGCCTGTGTTCTTTCTAGCATACTATGCAGAAGTTGGCTATCGGGGGAGAGTTTTTCTCATGGCTACATCCTGACAACCTTAGACACTGGCTGCCATAATGGCTGCCCACAAGGTATTTGTTGAGTGAAGGGTTAAGGGAAACTAACTAACTGCTCCTAACTTGTGAGTAAAATATTACATAATATTTTTAAACCGATACCAAAATATCCTAGCTGATTCTCCCTAGAATAATAGGGCTTGGTAAAGCTAGGCATCTTACCTTAGCGGAGCAGCCCACTCTTTCAGAACCACAGCAGAAAGGGTTCACAGGACCCAGAGGCTTCCATGAACAGCACTCTGTGCCTCTCAGATTTGCCTACATATGAGAATGGCCTGGGAGCATTAAAAAATCTCTAGCTTATTTCTGCTTAAATAAGAATCTCAGAGTAGGGCCAAGACTCCTCGACCCATAAACTTCCTTCAGAAGCCCCCGAGGCTGAGCTGTAGTGTCAATTGAATTAACAAAACTTTTGGAACAGCTAGGAGTCCACCTTACGGAGACAGAGATTCAAGTTCATTTTAAGTATCCACCCGAAGCAAGAAACAAGTTGTGGTATTACTATGCAAACCACAGAGAGCTGATCCACTGAGTTGACTTGGGAATCATACTGTCAAGTCAAACAGAAATTGGGTACTGCCATACACTAGGGGAAGGGGGCAGGTGCCAGAAATGAGCCATCAGCAGTGCTCTGACAGGAGTAGTCACTGACCTCAGAAACAGAAGAGAACCATCCAGCTGTCTGCTTCCCCTAAAATATAGGTGCTCCTCAGCTTATGATGAGATAGTCTGGATGTAGCCCCATCGTGAATTAAGGAGCGTAATGAATGTGTATTGCTTTTGTACCACCATAAAGTCGAAAAATCATTAAGTCTAACTGTTGTAAGTCAGGAACCATCTGTACTTAAGTCTCAGACAAGAGGGACAATTGCCCAGCATCCTGAGCTCAGAAAGTGGATAGGAAAGTTTTATCAAACACAATTCTGACTTCCTTGAGCCTTTCAAAGACAAGAAATCATGCTTTGTAACAGTAAGTCAAAAGTTGACATGATCCATTCAAATAGAAGATATTTAGTAAATCGTTTTTGCTGTGTTCTTTCTATGGAGACTTTGAGAATAGCTATGTTCTCCTCCTTTTTATTTCGCCTACTGCCTAATACGTAGATGGTTCTTACTACTATTTTGTCTGCTGCTTTGAGAGACTCTTGTTTTCCACCATAGCATTTTGACTTTCTTCCTCTGTGATCCTTAACCTACTCCACCTACAGCACAATCATTTGAATACTTGTCTAACTCCCAACCTACCCCCACCTCTTCCCATTCTCCAGTAAAGCACCTTGAGGGGCAGCACCTATGTCTTTTTTATTTCAGAATCCTCCAAACTAACTGGCAAGGTGACTGGTACAAAAAATATTTGTTGAATTGAAGCCTTCTGAAAGTGTCCTTTAAAAGCAACTCGGTTGGAATAAACATCAGAGTATAAGTAAAGATCTGGTAGCAGAGGGTGAATAAAGTTTAAATTTCTCAGCTGTGCTTACCAGGCTTTTGGGTATAATGAGGTGTTTGTTACCAATGTGATACAAGCAGCTAAAATGAGAACTTATTTCTTTAAGACTTGGTTGTTTATTGCTTCTTATTTTTCATTTGGGTAAATTTTGTTTCTCCTCCTGGTCTTCAAGCTCCTTTAATATGTCCTATGCATCAAATTGATACTATGACAGTATTATGTATCACATTGCTAGAATATGATATTCCTCATGATACATGATATTATACTTGATGCATAGGACATATTAAACAATGTTTGATTAAAGAAGGGAACATATGTGGCCAAAAAAATCTAGGAAATATTATTTTTTTAATACATAAATTATAATAAGGTATCAGTTGATACTGTAGCACAGGGTTCTGGACTACAGTCTGCAAAGGCTGAAAAGAAGAAGCCTGAAAAGATGCATACTTATGGCTGTTCTGTTCTACAGTTCATTCAAAAAATTAATGGTGGTTTATAAAACCTAATTTATCTCACATTTATTCATTCCAAAAGTAAGGTCTTTAAACATTATCAGGGTTTATTCATCAGTGTCGATGCTGTTGTTCACATAAGAACATCATTACATCTTTTACTCACTGATTGAGAGAATAACTTAGTTGAATTATTTTCCCTGTTTGATTTAAATGAGGAAATTGTGCACACCATTTCTGTTTATTTTATGCATAAAGCCTAATAATATAGTTATCCTACAAACCAAGAAATAGAGACATTTTCAAGAAAGTATTTCTTTAAGAATAAAAAAGATCCCTATATGATAATCCATACTAAAAGAGAGTTCAACACTGTCTTCTTCCTCCAGAGCTCAAAATAAGGAAAGATTTAGTTTTATACGAACATGACTTTACAAATGCTGTTCCCTTTGCTTCAGTTGTTTCTCAACCATTCTTTGCCATCTTTTCTGTGAAATGTTATCTGACTTTTACTCTCTACTCAAAAATAGTTCATTGTTTCCTCCATGATCTCATATCATGTTTTATGTACTTTTATTACAGAACTTTGTTAGTGAACTTATCCATTCATTCAACAACCACAGTGTGGCTTACCATTTGTCAGGCATCATGTGTGGCATCAGGAATAAGGTGAGAACCATGATGTCAGCTCATCCAATGATGGTGTCACTGTTTCTCTCTGTCTCTCCCATGCCATAAACACTTTAAGTATGAAGAGATAATCTGTTCAATCAACGGAATGAGCCAAGGGCAGCAGATAAAGCCCACAGCCTCATCTAGAAGGCCTCCATGTTCTCTTGTTGGAATCCTTTTTCTTTCTCTGCTCTAAAGTTAACATTTCCCCCTCCTCCCTCTACTCCTTTCCTGTAAACATTTCTGAGATCATTTCACTCATCATGCATAAAATCGAGCCCGTTATTTTTTCTACTCAATCATCCACCATCTCCCCACTTTCCCAAGACAGAAAACTTCAACTTCCATCTTCCCCTAACCTTCTTACTAAACTGCTATTGTGTTCACCCTCCTCTCTAGCTCTCCACTGGTCCTGTTTTAGTTTTCTTTTCATCTTCCTGGACTGTGTCCATACATCTTAATTGATCATGCTGACTGTGGGCTATCCCCACACCCATTCATTTTCTACTTTATGCCAGAGTTTTCTCTCTAAAATACAAATCACATAATCTATTTCTTACCACCCGTCCCCTCATTAAAAGTTATTGAAGGCTTTCCCTCACCTTTATAATACAGTGTTAAGAGATCTAAGCCACTCTCTTAGAGCGTATCAGACTTTTCAAGAGCTGGCCTCCCTTTTTGCCAAACTGTCCGAACTCACATATTTCTCACTCCCTCTGCTCAAAAACACAGGCTAACGTAGGTGACGTTGCCTTTAGGATAATAAGATTGTGAACTGTTCCAGTCCTCTCACATGTTGTGTGCCATGCTACTTAGGAAACTAAATAAAGGATGAGAACTTTATCAGCTCTGTCCAACGGAAAACAATTCTCTTCTTTATAGACATGGATATTTCAATCACTATAACAGAAAAGAAAAACAATGAACATCATGAATTATGTTGGGGCTTCTTTCCTTTCAGGACACTCAGCTCTTGTGCAGACTGTTTCTGTGATTTCTAGGAAAATCATGGATTTTTAAAACTAGAAGATATACTTATATAATCTAATCCAATCTCTTCATTTCACAGGTGAGAAAACTCAAGCCCTGAACATTGAGAGATTTTGCCAAGGTCACACCACCAGTAAATAACATTTTCCTTCCTCAGCCTCAACAAAAGTAAAAGGAAATGGGTTTTATAGTATTAAATAGGTTTGTTTATGCATTTTTCTGAGTAAACTCATTCATATGCCAAGGCCTCTGTTCTAACATTGTTTTACTGCTAAAACTCACTTTTTATTTTGCATTTTCAATTAGACACAAGATAAAATGTCTCTATGAAATCTTGACTCACTTTTACCTGTCGCTGTGGGTGTATTAAAGTACATAAAGTTATAAAAAGATATGAAATATGAATATAATCTAGTTTAATTATTTCCATCCTCCAGTGACTATGATTGCAGTTGGATGTCAGTGAAATCTCCAGTGGTTGAACTTCATGCTGAGAAAAATAGTGAATAGAATAAAAAGGCTACAGAAAAGATAACTGAGTAAGGACTACCAAAAAACAAAACAAAACATTTATTTCACCAAAAAGAAACATGAATCTATGATGGAGAAACTGCAGCATCATACAGCATCAGTGAATCAATGATGATATCAATATATGGCAAAGTTAAACCAAGCTAAGTTCAATCAATATACAGATCATTAAGCTATTTTTTAAATGAAAAAGCACTTAAGACATTTTTATTTGATAACCATAATTGTACTTCCTGTCTGCTCTGTTTCCATTAGCCAGGGTCTAAATCTCTTGGCAAATGAATCACAATTGCACTTGAAACAAACTGGCTGCTGAGGCACAATTCTTTGAACAGGGTACTATTAGCAGCCCCCTCTGACTTTCAGGATGATTAATCTGCATCAATATTATAATTTGCATCTGAGTTCTAAACATCCATGTTTGCATTCATCATTCTTATCTTGCTGATGCATTTTGATCCTTGGCTCCTTTATGATAGGCAAGTGAAAGCCAAGATTTTCCAAAAGTCTAGAGGAGCCCATACTGTGGGCAATACCTTCTGCATCTCTCAGATTGTTAGGAGGGAGTTGGTTTGACCTAGAAAGGAAAAAGAGGCTTTTGTCTATTTCTTCTGGCCAAACAATTCTCTTTGCCAAACATTTCTTAGCCATCAAATTCAATGTTAAAAGGCCCTTTTCTAGTTTTTACTTCCTGTGGTATTTCTACTTTCTGTGCTGCGTGCCTACTCTTTCTTCTCTTTCATTTGCATCTTTTGGCCCTGAGAACTTCTCTGTGCATGCATGCACACTATCACTATCCCCATGCCCAAAGCACAGACCTGGAGAGATGACTTTATATGCCATCTCATATAAGCATTATATGCTAACACAAATCTCTACTCATAGCACTGTTCCTATGCCCTGACCAAGGAAGAAACTTGGCATATAGACGTGTCTGTGTCCAAAATACAGAGTTGAGGAAGAGGGGCACGCACAGCTATTAGCTGATCTCCAAACTTTGGAGAGACATCTATAAGGACCTATGACTGATTCAAGGAGGCAACTGGTGGGAGTAAATAATGGAGTTTATCTATAGATATTAAAATGACTTGACACTCATGCATACTCACAATAAACCTACCACTTCCTCTATTATCACCAAGGTAAAATGATAGTGCATACTTCATGCCTCCCTTACATGTCTCTCCTCTTAAATTGCTTATTGACTGACTACTTTTGACTTCATTTTCCCCTTCAAGACTTCCTCCTTCTTAATTTTGTCATTTCATGTGTATTAAAAAAAGGTCAAAGAGTTGGCAATATGTAGTATAATTTTCCCGGATCATATACCTTTTATGGATGATCTTGGCAGGTAGAAACATCTGAACTGTCCCTCCATCTTTTACCAACTGTACAGCTCCTCTAGGTTGGAGCTGAATGAAAGACAAACAGGGTCTACATTCTGTCACTGTGGCCTCAAGCGATTAAGAGGTGTCAGGAAACGGAAGACTCAAGATAAAGAGGCCTAACTCCACCAAGGTCTCAATTACCCTGAGTGATCTCAGTATTCTAGATCGCTGGACTGTTTTTCTAAATTCACTTTTTGCTGCGAAGAATTTGAGAAGTCAAAGCAATGGCAATGTGGGACAAGAATCTATGATTTCATCCATTTTCTAATATAAACTCCTCAAACTTACATTGAACCACAGCATACAAGAATATTTAGCTTTATTAAATGTATAATCCATATTATTAATAAAGAAGAAAGATAAATATGCTTCTTATATCTCATCTCTGAAATGGAGAAAAGAACATTTGCCTCATAGGGTTATTGTGAGGGTTAAATAAGATAATATATTTAAAGTGCTAAGACTTAGCATTCAGTGTGGCATGTGATAGTATTCATTAAGTGTCATATATTATTATTGGATCAGGGATCTTGATAGTATTTCTTGTCTATACATACACAAATAATGGATTTCAATGGTTCATGCCTAAAACTCAAAATGGACACATGAATGACTTTTCATTAGACATCAAAATAGCTAGGTGGCTGACCTAATTTTTTATTTTTCAATGAGTTGATGTAGCATTATGTAGATGCAGCCTAAGTGGACCATTTATTCCAAAATAGCTGAATGATGAGTCCACATACTTGACCTGCTTTCAGCCTCCCTATTCAGAGTGACAGCAGAAAGTTTAGAGTTGAGTTCCTCTGGTATTTGGGCACTCATGAACATTAGAAACTGCAGCCTAGTCACACCACCATTCCTCAGCTTGTAAGTCAGTCTGTGGGGATTATTAGCTCTGTTCCTAGTGGGATAGATTAAAAAGTTGCTTGGAAATTAAAGGACTACAAATTTCCTCTCATTCTAATGAGGTTCAGATCCACTATGGGACAACAAATTTATCTCATAGGCTTACTTTCCAAGGGGAAGTTATTTTACAATACAAGCTCTATGAAGCAAAAACTGTTAATATAAATTAATAAAAATATTAAGGACTGGCATAACACAAATTCTCAATGAAACCAAAAAACTTTGGACAACACATAGGTCTGACTCTTACAATTACTACTTATGTGACCTTAACAAGGCACTTCCCCTTTTCCCCTTCCTTTCTTCCTTCCTCCCTTCTTTCCTTTTTCTCTCTCTCTCTCTCGTGTGTACATGTACACATATGCAAGATCTGGGTAGCAAATAAGCTTCATCTTGCTTACCAATTCTGATCAATTGGGAGTGTCTTCCTGGTGTGTTAAATTTGGAAGGACCACGGGGGCTGATGGAGAGACTTGCCCCGAAGGATCACCATGACTACAGTCTATGTGGGGCTTGTTAACAACCACACAGTGTAGTAGTGAGAATTAGAGGCAAAAATCGCAGGAGCCAAAGCCCAGGTTTATCCTGACTGGACAGGAAATTCAGACCTATATCTCTATTAGGCTGTGTAAACTCCCAGGAGTAGACACAAAAGGAAAATGCACATTATGGAAGAAAAATGAGATATATGGTCATTTTTGTCCTCAGAATTTTTGGAGTGATTTTGAGTTACACCAGAACCAAAACTTAGAGATAGGTCTGGGCATAAATGACAGTACTGTTTCAATCATTACTGTAGAATTAGCCCCAAAATGACTCAATACATTTCAGTTACAGCTGGATGATATCCTATCCCCAAGTCCCTGTTGCTGTCACCATAGGTGAAGGCCTCATTCAATCAGTTCTTCAACTCAGGAATGTTGGTGTCAGCAATCAATCTCCTTTCCCAAAGCTAATTGCCTCATTTATTCCATCACCAAATCTCCTCCCTACCATCTATAAGTTATCTCTTAGATCTCTCTGTAGCAATCAAACTCCTATTCAGCATATGTTCAAGTATTGGGTTCAAAACTGTTGTAAGGAAATGCAAAGGAAGGCGTCTGGCCTTCCTTTGCATTTGGTTAGTTTTTGTCAATGCTAACAATGGTTAGTTTTTATCAGTTGAGAAAAGTCTAAAAGAAGACACGAAGTCTGAAAAGTAAACCTGAAAGCCAGAAGGGACAGGACTTCATGTGAGACAGTGGGCTATGCAGAGGTTCATAACTGAAAAGTGGAGGAACTGTACAGAAGATGACAACTGCGCTCTGCACAGGGGAAAGATTACTAACAACCAGAAGGCAGTAAACCCAGTGAAAAGAGCTACATTTTTGTCAGAGGTGTTTGAACCAGAGCAACTCCATCTTGAGTAGGGGGAAGGTAAAATGAGGCTGAGACCTAGTGGCTTGCATTCCCAGACTGTTGAGGCATTCTAAGTCACAGGATGAGATGGGAAGTCAGCACAAGATACAGGTCATAAAGAACTTGCTGATAGAACAGGTTGTAGTAAAGAAGCCGGCTGAAACCCACCAAAACCAACATGGTGATGAGGGTGACCTCTGGTCGTCCTCACTGTTACACTCCCACCAGCACTATGACAGTTTAAAATGCCATGGCAACCTCAGGAAGTTACCCTATATGGTCTAAAAAAAGGAGGCATGAATAATCCACCCCTTGTTTAGCATAACATCAAGAAATAACCATAAAAAATAGGTAACCAGCAGCCCTTGGGGCTGCTCCATCTATGGAGTAGCCATTCTTTTACTCCTTTACTGTCTTAATAAACTTGCTTCCACTCTGTGGACTTGCCCTGAATTCTTTCTTGTGCAAGATCCAAGAACCTTCTTTTCGGGTCTGGACTGGGACCCCTTTCCTGTAACACTTTCATTTAATTGTGGGTTAGGAGTTCCTGGACCCATTTGTCAGGGTAGTAATTTTATCTGAACAGATTTAAGAGAAATTGCTTAGCACCATTTCAATTTAAATTCCACATTTACTTAGTCTCCATGCTTCATGCACATCCTTGAAGATGTTAGTGGAAAAAAAGAAGATGCCAACAAAGAAATGGGATAATTTAAAACAAAAATATTGATTTCAACCTGCACTATTAACAAGAGTTTTACTATGATGATATCAACCTCTCTCCTATCTTAGTCTGCTCTACGAAAACCATCATCTCCTTCTTACCTAGAACTTGCATTTAAAGCATTGTTACAGTAGGTAGTTGACTGGAGCAGGGCAGGAGAGGGCCCCCTCCCCTCACCAGGAATGTCAGATGACCATCAGGTGACGGTCAGATAGTTGTTACACTGTCTCTCTAAAATAATAATTGTTCATGGACAGCGCCAGGGAAAGGCAGTCTCCCAATATACAGAAACACCTGGAACTGGTGATCAGCAGCTTCCAGATAAGATCTCAAGAGCTGGAGGAGTAGCCTCAAGCACATGCACTAAGAGGCAAAATGAAAGAATTTAACTGTTAACACTCAACTGCTAAGGGAAAAAAGCCTCAAGTGTGCATGTGCCCAACTCCAGTAAACACACCGTGCAGGCTCGCCTCCCAAGTGCTGTCAGGTCACTGTGCATGAGGACAGCCCACCCCCCAGGGAAGAACCAGGGGAGAAGGGGACACAGCCCCAGAAGCATGCCAACATGTAAGAGCCCAAGTCAAAGGTTAAGCGATGCACTTAAGTCTCTCAAGTGACCTGCTTGACCCTCTTCCAAGTGTACTTTACTTCCTTGCATTTCTGCTCTAAAGCTTTTTCATAAATTTTCACTTCTGCTCTAAAACTTGCCTGAGTCTCTCACTCAGCATTATGCCCCTCAGTCCAATTCTTTCTTCTGAGGAGGCAAGAACTGAGGTTGCTGCAGACCCCTACAGCTTCGCTGTTGGAAACAATATCAGTCTCTCTCTTCGCTCCCTCTGGACCCATTCTTCCCTTCCTCCTCCACCCCTCTGCTAAAATCCTGAAATTATCACAGTCTTTACTAACAATGAGAAGTGTTTTCAGCAAATCCAGCCTCCCCCTCCTTCCTCCTTTCCCCCTGTTGTTGGTGCCTCCGTTACTCCATCCCCCTCCTCCTTACATTTTCACCCCTTCTCTCAAAACTATAGGATGAGTCTGACCAGCTCTTTCTTCAAAGTCTTACTTAATTCATCAGGCTTAATATGCTGATTTTTCCAAGGGTATTTGCATTCTTACAAGTGATAAAATCTTAAGCAAAAGGAATAAAGTTGTAATGGTAACTTTTTAATCATTGGAAAATTGATGGGGAAGCCCTTGGGATCTCAGAAGAGTCTTCCAAAAGCCCCTAAAAATCAACGCAATCTTCAGTTCCAGTATTCAGGGCACTTCCCAGTTTTCTAACATGTGCCTGCTAGAATTTCTTGGCCCTGACTTAGATCCTAGCCATGGCTTTTTTCTGGATGATGTGCTCTCATCAGAACCAGAGCTGCTGGTCCCCAGGACTCTGCAGTAGTAGCAGTAATTCCCCTAGAAAAAAGAAACACACACACACACACACACACACACACACACACACACACACACACTGTAATGTCTGGAGGACTGGGAAAGAAGGAGTTAAAAGTCTTAAGTGCCCATTGTGGCTCAGCTAATGGGTCTCAATAGAAACCTGAGCAGAAGACCAACCACCTGCATTCAGACTGACCACTTTTCTGTGGAATCCTGGGTGGTCTGCCTAAGCAGATTCCCCGCTGCCCTGGGGGCCTGTGGCACAGAGCAGAATCCAGTTCAATACTGAAGAGAAGAATGATTAATAGTGCTTCCTGCCCTCAGGGGGAGGCGGGGTGGGCAGCAGGCTGCTGGAAGAAAAGCAAACAGCTGGATATTAGACTGCAATGTGTACAAAAAACACTTACACTTTAGATTCCATATCATTTTGATGATTAAGAAATGAAATCGAAGACCTCTCTTGACTAGCGCTGGCAACAAGTAAGTTGCTGTGCCATTTTTGTTACATTTTCGTGATTTTGTTCACTTACTGGACTTTTAAAAAACTCAGTATCATTGTCTTCTCTCTTTTCTGAGAATGTAGAGTAACTATTTCAGAGCACACTTATACTTTGAAGGGGAAAAGAGAATTCCATGTGTGGGCCTTTGAACTGGATGCATATTTTATTTATATGCAGAATATATATACATGTACGCAGATATACAACATATAGATTAGGAAACTCTAATGAATTCATACTCTCAAGTGAATCTGCACAGCCCTGTTTCTGAACGTAGGGTTTTGGAATAGTTTGAAATGTAACAACAGTGTCAGCTCTGTGGGAAGGACTGAGGGGGTGGAGAGAGATGGAGGCCTTGGTGAGTGAGATGCAAAGTCATTTAGTTCCTCCTCTGGTACCCTCATGAGTCAAGGTTGCTTGTGACATTATAGTTGGCAGTTTAAATAACTATAAAATAAAACAGAAGAGAAACAAAGTTGACATTCCAGAAGAAAAATTATACTGAAAAATCAAATGTAAACATACAGAGAACTCTCAATATATACAGAGAGTACATATGTATGTGTGAGTGTGCTGATCATCTGTGCATATTTGTACACACACATGCACACAGTAAACACACAGAGGTGCCACTTTATTCTTAAAAGAGTACATACTTGGAAGACAATTCCTGGATTCAAATCTGGTTCTGCTGCTATCTGGCTAGTGAAGTGATTAGGCAATCCATGTCAACTTTAAATCTCCACTTATTTACACATCAATAAAATGAAGGAGTTAGATATCCTCATGGTCCCTTACAAGTTTAAGATACTAAACATTTGTGTACAGAAGGTCATTATTAAACAGCCTGGAGAAACTTTTCCCCTTTTACCTGACCCCTAACCCCATCTCTGCATGTTCAGCTGCAGATGAACATGGTGGACACCAGGGCTCATGGAGGCTACACAACTGTGTCCAGAAGAGATCAGAATGTGGTGAGTAAAAAGGACTCACCCATAAAGAGAGTAGAAGCTCTGTGGCCACTGTGACAAAGTCCAGGCCTTGTTCCTTGGAAGGGTCTTCTTGGGGTACATGGTGGGTTGGGGAGAAGGATCTTTCTCTGTGCATGACTCAAAAATGGTGGTGAAAAGCATAGCCCTTAAAGTCTTATGGGTTCATGTTTAGGTCCCAGCAATACCAGTCACTAGCTATGTATCCTTTGGCCAATTAGTATACTGCGCTAATCTCAGTTTTCCTACCTGAAAAATGAAGATCATAATGTCCATCTCAACAATCTCTCTTAAGGCTTAAACGGTATTTCTAAATGGTGCTGCCCAATGCACAGTTAAGTGTTCAAAAAGATGGTGTGTGTATTTGTTGCCTATGCATATCTGTATGTATATTTTACATATTACATCTGATTAACTCTCTGATAAGCTTGGTTTATGGATATTTATGGAAAAAACTATTGTTATTTGGCAGCGGGAAAATAGAAATTAACTATTCATGAAGGACAGGAGTTTCATTTTCTAAAGAAAAGAGGATTTGGAAATCAGAAAAAATATATTTGATGAGAAGAAATGAATAGGGAAGTGGACACTGTATTTTAAAAACATGGTCAACCACTGAGAGTTGCTCCACAGAACTTCCTTATTTATGTCATGTTGACTGCTAACAACATGGATGGCTTGGAGCTGCCCCCTCCACCCATGATCCCATGATCAAGTCTCAGAGAGGAAGCACTCCATTCATGCATGCATGCATTTGCTAAATACTTCCCTACGATTTCTTCGGAATGAAAGCTACAGGAGCGCAGGGGTCATGCCTATCTAATCCAGTGTCCCAAAAGCCTAGAACAGTGACTGGTATGTGGTAGGTACTCAAAACTACTGTACTATAGACTTCTTGTGTACTTGTTCTGTTAATTGTCTCCTGTTTGTCTCGTCCTGCTAAGTGTAAGCACCACAGGCAGCGAACATTGTGTTGTTTACTGGTGTGTCACATGTACCTAGAACACTGCCTAGCACATTGTGGGTACTCCATAAATATTTTTAGAATGGTGACTGAAGGAGGTAGGGAGAACGATTTAGAAATATTAAAGCCTCCATAATCCAGGCTGCTCAAGGAGCTTCTTAACCTTTAGTTTCAAAGGGAGGTTTCAAGGAAAATGGCTTCCACTGCCCCTTAAACACAGAGCATTCATCTGAATAACCAGACCTTTCAGGAGTTTCTGAGAAGATGAAGACAAGGGAAAAAATTCAGTTCTATATCCAAGGTTGCAGAGGCTGTTCCACATTCATCCAAACTCACGCTCTCCTACACTGGTTTGTCAAATTCTTTATTTAAATATCTCATTATCTAAGACAATTTTGTACTTACTGTCATGAAGGCTTATGAAACCTGCAAACCTGTCTTGCTGGAATAGGTACAATTTAAGCCAGTGATTGTTCAAGAGAGAAAGGAAAGGTGAAGAATGGCACCATTGTGAAGATTAGAGCAGGAAGGTAGACAGCCCTGGGAGCTAACCTCTGTTCTCCCGGGTGTTTGTTTAGGCTCCTCAGACAATGCATGTAGCCTAAAGAAAGAGGGGGGGAAAATTGTAAGTCTTCATGTATAATTTTTGTTGTTATATCTAAACTGATAGTTGAGGGCTAGGAGCTGAAACAATATTTTATAGAAGTATCATGTTGAAGTTTTTGCAGGTTTCAAAATATTTAAATATGTAAATTTCAATGGAGAGATGTTCAGATTTTTTGATAGTCTAATGATTTTAAGCATCTCATTTCTAGTCACACACTGACAAAAGATGTTCAGATTGCAGTGTGAGATGGTTTCTATGGTTACAGTTGTTTCCTAGCATTTTAGTGACATCTTTTGTGAGCATTGGCTGCTTCACTTATTTGTCACTAATGTATGTGTAGAACTATAGTTAATAGCCTTGGGCGGACAAAATTTTTTTTTCTGAATGGCTGTATTGTTTTTTAGCAGCATTTTTCAATAAGGTGACAATGCATTAGAATACTAATAGTATGTATGGTATTTTAAGATGTCAAGTTTTCAATAAAATGATAATGAAAATTTTGCATTTCATTTAATAGTTAAATATTCATGAATTTTCACAGCATGATGAACTGAGTGAAAAATAAAGAAACTGTATAATGTATAATACTAAAACATCATAAATTAAGTTTCTTTTCATAGAAGCTATTCAAGAGTGTTTAATATATGGTTCTTCGTGGATTTAGACCAATCTGAGCTAAATTAAAGGCATCTAAAAAGGAAACTTGTTTAAACCAATTTAACATATTTTAACACAGCATGTTTATAATGTAACGATATAAAAGAAAATGACACATTACAAACAATATATATATTATATAAAAATTATGATGACTAAGTAGGGGATGTAGTCACCAGGCAAGAGTGTTTTGAAGAAAATAATTGTGAAATAGGAGAAGGAGGGATGCATGGGAGAGAGCCAGGTGACAGAACCATGAGTAATAGGATGAAAATAAGCAGTAAAAATTGAGAATCTAAGTTTTGTCCAGTGGTGATCTGTTTCAGGTATTGGGCTAATTTCTGGAGAATCTAGGTGTGAACGCCATCTCTTCCTTCTAGCCTGGACTGATCCAGTCCTAAAGCAAATGTTTAGAGTAAGAATAAAATTTTTCTCCAATATTAAAGATTAAAAGACTTTTCTTCCAAATTCAAAGTGTGAGTCAATTCTTCAAAATAAATAATATCTATATATTCTATTGGTTTTGCTTCTCTGTACAGTAGAGATATTATTATATATGGGTATTCTGTTTCATTAATCACCTATCTGCTTATATGTATCCAAGATATGTGCCTGTTTCTTTTTCTTTGAGACTGAGTCTCATGTCTCGCTTTGTCACCCATACTGGAGTACAGTGGTGCAATCTTGGCTCACTGCATCTTCCACCTCCTGGGTTCAAGTGATTCTCGTGCCTCGGCCTCCCAAGCAGCTGGGATTACAGGCACGTGCCATCACACCCTGCTAATTTTTCTTTTTTTTTTAAGGTAGAGATGGGGTTCTAACATGTTGGCCAGGCTGGTCTCAAACTCCTAATCTCCAATGATCCACTCGCCTTGGCCTCCCAAAGTGCTGGGATTACGGGTGTGAGCCACTGCGCCTGGCTAATATGTGCTTGCTTCTATTTAAGATATGCGGAGAAGAAAAAACACAGAGAATTATAAGTAAAGCAAATAATTTTAAAAATAAGGATTGTGCCAAAAAGAGGGAGAATAATCTAGCATAAGTAATCAAATATCTTAAGTAGAAAGAAGACTTAACAATGTTTCCTAATGATAAATTAACCAAGTGTCCTAAAAACAAAAATTCAATGTGTATTTTATTTCATATCTAGTAGTCAAAACCTCAACATGGCCAGACTATAATAAAATTTAATATAACACTTCTTTTAAAAGGACAATTTGCTGTCTGGCGGCAGCATTCACTCCAACAACTTGTTGCAAGGATGCGTCTGTGATATTTGGAGATTTCTGTGTATGGAGTTGAGCTACCCGAGAGCAAGTGGCTGTGATGTAGAAGACTGAGAAAGGAACCATTACTGGAATCCTTATCAGAGAGATACTGTCAGTCGCTGAATATCCCACGACCTCTTCTGCCAACCTCCTGCCTGAAAATTGTTCAACTATACTCTGTTAACTGGCCAGGTATTCCATTGATCCATCCTATTGACTGTTAAATGCAATTGAGAGAACCCTAAAACCATGACACAGAGGACAGACTTGGCTTCTATTTATGGGCAAATTAATAATAGAGCCAAAGTAAAGTAGATAGAAAATCATAGCCTAATGGATGCCATTGATCTATCCAAGAATGTGGACTTATGATGCAAAACTTTAAATTCCTCTAGGTTATAAGCATTATCACCTATTATTCTGCCCATATTGGTGATTAATTTTGTATTACCCCTCTTCCATAGGTATTATAGTCACTAATTTCTTTAATGCCTAACATATATGTGTGATAATACAGATTCATAAATGTAGATGAGAATCAAAGATAATTATTTAAGAAATTTTTATACATTTGAAGATTATCACAAACCCTATTATTTAACCAATTTAGAATTATCTCTGATTTATGCTAAGCAGGTAATCATTTTTATGAATTAAGGAATTGAATTAACCAGTGAAAAGAATATAATCAACAAAAGTACAAAATGAAATTTTCATATATTTCCTTAATTTTAATAGACTGCCCAAACCCAGTCCATTTTCACATACTAATTTTTATATATTAGGTAAATGTTGTCATTCCAGTGTCTTGGCTCTAACACTTACTATCTGTACAACCTAGTGGACGCAACCTCACTTTTTATACTTGTTTCTTCATTTATAAATGGAGTAATTAGAATACCTAGCTTGTAAAATGTTGTGTAGACTAAGTTATATATATATAATATATATAAATATATATTATATATGTAATATTACATATTTACATATATTTTATGTATATATTTGTATATGACACAGCACTAAGCTTATCAAATAATAAGTAGATAATAAATGTTAGCTATCTTTATCATCATTAGATTTAATGGCAATTTATTTAGAGGTAGCTAAATATAGGACTGGTAGAGAGATGATGGGTAAGACATGATAAAGACTTTCTTAGCCCAAATGTCCTTAAAGTGAATACAGGTATTCTAATGATGAATATAGGTCCTCACTATATTCTAATAGGAAATATAGGTATTCTAATGATAAATATAGGTACTCACTGTATTCTAACAGTGAATATAGGTATTCTTTTTTATTGCATTTTAGGTTTTGGGGTACATGTGAAGAACATGCAAGATTGTTGCATAGGTACACACATGGCAGTGTGATTTGCTGCCTTCCTCCCCATCACCTATATCTGGCATTTCTCCCCCATGCTCTCTCTCCCCAACTCCCCACCCCCTGCTATCCCTCCCCTATTTCCCCCGACCAGACCCCAGTGTGTGATGCTCCCATCCCTGTGTCCCTGTGTTCTCATTGTTCAACACCCGCCTGTGAGTGAGAACATGTGGTGTTTGATTTTCTGTTCTTGTCTCAGTTTGCTGAGAATGATGGTTTCTAATGTGATGTCTTAAGTTGGATAAGATGCATTTTGGACTAGAAGTTAGCAGAGCAAACTAGCTAACTTTCTAGTTATCAGCTCTCTTATTCATGAAAGTAGATTGGCATTACTGATCTCTTTCTGGTCTAAATTATGACTGTTGTATGCTTCTATAACATCAGATGCTTAAAAAAAAAATTGATAACACAAAAGGACAAATATTGTATAATTCCACTTATGTGAAGTACCTAGTCAAATTCATAGATAGAAAAAAGAAGGGTTATCAAGGGTGGAGGGAGCAGGTAATGAGGAGTTACTATCTAGTGAGAATGGAGTTTCAGTTGGGGAAGATGAAATTGTTCTGGAGATTTATAGTGATTATGGTTGTACAAGAATGTGAATTTACTTAATGTCACAGAATCATACACTTAAAAATAGTTTAAAATGGCAACTTTTTGCTATGTATATTTTATCCCAATTAAAAAAATATGTATAAATGGCCAATAACTATTTGGGAAAAAAATATATATATATAGACTTAATCCAATATTAGGGTAAAAAAGTACCCTTGTTCATAATTTTGGACACTGAGTCAAATAATATACTACAATTTTTCAACTTAATTTGCATAATGCCCAAAACTTTAAAGCTTTGATTTTAAGTATTGTTTTATCGAAAAGTCTCATATTGATTTTAGATAAACTCTTGTTTTCTGACTTGGGAACCAAACAATTATATCACATCACTAAATATTAGCTATCTTTAAAGCTAAGGGTTCACTTCAGTGCCTCAGGAAGTCTGATGAAACCATCGTGATCAGCACTCCCAGCAAGGCTATCTTCTTTTTTAGAATTCATTCATGTCTTGTATCAGAATAAGTCAAGAGAACTTTATCAAGACAAACTGTGGCTAATGCATTCTCCTTTACGCATTTCTGGGCTAATGACCAGCCCCGTTAAATATCACCCCAAATGGATTGGAAATGCTACTGAATGGAAAAAAGAAGACATTTTCCTCCTGCATAAGCACAGCCAACACCAGCGTCACCCAAGATGAGTGCTGCTTTGGCATTTTCTTCCACATTCTGAGGTGTTCCTTTCATGTCTCAGGAGACAGGACTCTAATAACCTGTCCGCAGAGACTCCCAACAAGCAAATGCTCTTCGTTATTAACTAGAATTTGATCTTCGGTTTTCAGGCCTTACCCCTTTACCCGAAAGTTAACTCTGATTTCAAATAGCTCCACTTCTCTGTTTTGTCAAGAAGCAGCAACAATCTACTACCACCACTATTATTATGGCATTTCAATCACCTTGTTTCATTGCGATTTGAGAAAACACTTTGTTGAAACCCAGAGGAAAATCTGCCACGTTTCCATTCAGACATATGGCAGAAAAAAAACCTTAATAACCAGTAATCAGAGTCGGCCTTCTCTGGGTGGAATCTGCTGAGGACAAAACAATTTATGCTGCATTGGATGAAAATAGTTCATCGATGTTATTCTCCAAGAGATACTAAAATAACTCCCTCTCATCTGATATCCCAAAACTAGGGGAGAAAGAATTCAGATAATGTTGGGATCGATAAAGTCACAAAAGCAGAGTCATGTAGGAAATACATCTTGAAATTACTATCTTGCTCTTTTTTATCACAGATCCAGCCAAAGGCCATTATAAAGGGTAGTATTACAACAAGTTTTAGTTCAGAGAATCATCGAAATTAAAGCTAACAAAGATATAATATGTATCTGCCTAGATAGTGATTGCAATGATCAACAATCTGAAGTGTTTTTCCCTTTCAGAAAATAGACCTCTGATTATTCCCCATGGCTTAAATAATTCAGAATAGTGAATCATCAAAGCTTGTCTTTTAATATATTTTGAACTAACATTTGAATATTAATATATAGTTTATAGAAAATTAACTTAAGCAAATTAATGAGGTCTCATTAAAGTCCAAACTAGGTGAAATGGGAGAAATACACTCTTTCTTCATTATATATCAGACCTCATAATCTTCCATTCCAAGAATAGCCTCTCTTTCTGTCCATGCCTTAACAACCCCTCATACAAAAGTGCCCCTCTATCAAACTTTTCCAGAGATATAGAGGGTATGTGTTTCAATATCAAAGGGTTTCTCTGGATGCACAGAGATAATATCAACAAAGAAAAAGTAGGTGATAGTTGTTTTCACTGGCAATAGAGTATATCAGTAATTCCCAAACTTGGTTACACATTAGACTGACCCAGATAACCCTTAAAAGCTTGATGCTCAGGTTATACCCCATACAAACTAAATCAAAATATCTGTAAGTAGGAGCCAAGCAACAGTATTTTTAAATATCCCCAGGGTAATTCCAGAGTGCAATCAAGTTTAGGAAACATTGCCGTATATATTAGAAATAAAACTTTGTTATTAATTATATGCCAATAAACTGTCTCTTTATAGCAATAATCAACAATTGGCATCGTTTTGATTTCTTAGCATTATTAACTCAATGCTATATATACTATGGGCCACTAAACATTTTCTCATAAAATATTTTATCTTTATGACTTTATTTCTACTACCATGTTTTTAACAGGGCCAGCATGGACTCTACCCACGGGAAAAAGCGTATTCACGGTGCCCCTACCCTCCAAGGGACTTATTTCCAGAATGGTTGTATGTTTTAAATGTTTAGCTTTCTATTATGGTTTAGTTTCTAGCATATGAGAGAGGAAGACCCAAACCACACCAATTGTAACATTTTATGTTTGTCTTCAGACTCCAAAAACTTTACTACTGCCTGGAAACATTGTGCTTAACCCTTATTTTGCATCTTCCATTTTCTAGATCATGCAAATATCTTTCATTCAAAACTCTTGTGCTCCATATTTCCATTAATTATTTATGTCAATATAGTGATTTAACATCTATTTCCAGCAACCATTAATTTTTGTAAGAAAATTAATCTTTATATTTTGATTAGAAAAAATTTTAAATTACCACATAATCCACTTGTTTTGATCATATTCCCCAGAATACTGCTTAAATAATCAGTTTATTTTGCCTAAAGGCCCTTGTGCCTTCTAATATATGTATGCTGAGCCATTCTGGTCCCTTCTCTCAAGCTCTTTGATCTATGATTCTGTTTGGAAACAGTCAATTTTATTAAAAATAGTTTTGCCTTATTGAACTAGATGGCTTTATTACTTGAATATTTCCATCTCTACTTTCTCTTAAAATTAACATATTCACAAATAAGAATAGAAACAAAAGGAAAATTAAATATCTCCCTTCAAAAATTCCTTCGGTATAATGAAGCTAATCAACAACAGACATTAAATTAAAAAAACAAATTGAGCCAACTGAGTTAATTCTTGCTCATGTTATAATTTCTGAGCATATTTCTTAAAGTCGCCTTAAGAGATTTTAGACTACTTCTTGACACTGAGGGTGTTATAGTTTCAAAGTCATCATATGATACCTTATTTTATGAACCTGAGAATCTTGTTCCCATAAACTTTCTCTTGCAAAATGAAGGTGCTCTTCTTGAGTCTGTCTCAGGAAGGTTTGAGGGGCCAGCAAGCAGAACAGGAAAGATCTTAGAAAGAAAGAAAAGGGTAAGAAAATAACAGTAACAGAAACAGAAACATATGACTACTTTTTCAGAAGGCTTCAGTATTGGGTGACTTTCATAATTTACCATGAATCCAATTTGAGTTAACAATATGTCAAGTATTTGCTAAAGGTCAACTATATGCCCAGCACTGTACAAGGCATTAAAAAGGATGAAGAAGAAAAGGAGGCCAAGGATCGCCCCTAGGACTTGTGATCTGATTGAGGGGGGGGGGGGAAGTTGCTATTGATTATAAAGCACATTGTTATTTTTTGGACCACTAAGAAAAATAAGCAACTAATTATATTTTGACATGCCACCATGTATGTCAAGATGCATTTTAGGATTCGGAGATACTAAAAAGCAAAAGAAAAAAAAAGTCTTATCCTGGGATCACCATCTTTATATCAAAAGAGTACATACATGAAACAACTAGGAAATAATACACAACAATGCTAAATCCAGGAGAGTCTGTATACACAGTGATGTGGCAGAGGTCTGCTGCAATAGACACCCATTGCAACTACCTAGATGGTCTGCAGACTGATAAAAGACAAATGGGAAGAGTTAAAAGACTCAGAAATCCCATTACTGGTATATATCCAAAGGATTATAAATCATTCGGCTATAAAGACACATGCACATGTGTTTCTTGCAGCACTGTTCATAATAGCAAAGACTTGGAAACAACCCAAATGTCCATCAATGATAGACCGGATAAAGAAAATGTGGCACATATACACCACGGAATACCATGCAGCCATAAAAAAGATGAGTTCATGTCCTTTGCAGGGACATGGAGGAAGCTGGAAACCATCATTCTCAGCAAATTAACACAAGAACATAAAACCAACCACCACATGTTCTCACTCATAAGTGGGAGTTGAACAATGAGAACACATGGACACAGGGAGGGGAACATCACACAGCAGGACCTGTTGGGGGGGTGGGGGGCTAGGGGAGGGATAGCATTAGGAGAAATACCTAATGTAAATGATGGGTTGATGGATGCAGCAAACCACCATGACACATATATACCTATGTTACAAACCTGTATGTTCTTCTCCTGTATTGCAGAACTTAAAGTATAATAATAATAAATTTAAAAAAAATCTTGTAAAGTCCCTGGAGTTTCATATAATGTCAAGGTGGCAAATTCCTTCTTATTCACTTTTATGAGAAAGGTACATTGAATACTACACCCATATCTGACCAACTGTATGTCCTTCTCATCCTACATCCAAAATATCTTTCTCATTCATCCCTTCTTCTCCTTTCATACTTGCCACTACCTTATTTCTTTTCACTATTATCTCTACCAGATCTCTCTAGGTACTATCTAGATTGATCATTCTTATCTACAACTCTTAGTACAGTGATCCCAACATTGTGCTGATGCCAAGTGTGGCTAATCAGTAATGATAAACTACTTAGCTTGGCATTCAAGGCCTCATAACATCAGACTCATATATACCTTGTCTTCTATTTTTCCATTGCAATAGAAATTTTCTTAACACATTTCTATTTAATTGACTCATCACATCAATGTTCTCCATTCCTTCTATAAAACATAGCTTCTGTGAAACACGGCTGATTAAACACTAGGGCTGGCAAGTCATACGGTATGTCTGTGCCCTCTCCCACCAATTAGTTTATGCCTGCCTAAATCTATTAATGCCAATCGTACTTGTTTTTGCAATTACGTGATTTAATTACATATAAAAACTGATGAGACGAGTACAGAAAAAAATGTTTCTATGAAAATTAAGTTATATGCTTGATTTTTTTTTAAAAAGCCAATAAAAGTGATATCGAATTAGAAATGGGCAGTACAGTGGTAACAGATTGAGAAAATAAATAATAAAAATCCAGAAGAATACCACACTCAGATTGTTCTCATCTACCAGTTTTGCTCCACTTTAAATAAACCAAATTAGTTTATATGAAACCAGTCATAAAATCGTGTTTTATAAGTAAATACTACAATCAACAGACTCATCCTTTAAGAAAATGATTTGCTTCCTCAACAGAAGATTGGCAAATAACTATATGCTTGCTCATTTTATTTTAAAATAAAATATCTGTGTTGTTTCTTAATGATTCCTCCACTTTAACTAAGTTTTCAATTTACAGACTAGCTATCGGTCCCAATTCAAAATGTAAAGCACCTCTGGTTCTATCCTGGGCTTCAATCAAACTTTAACCCCTATGCCTACACTATTTCTTCTTCATGAACCCTTCCCGCATCTCATACTAATCCTCAAGGATCTTCTGTGCAGATGCCCCATCTCTATGAGATGTTCCCAAAAGCTCACCTGCCAGAAATTAGAGTCATTTGAAGTTTCTACTATTAGGTTTACCATTTCTTGTGGGACCCTAATCCAATCCAATAACCTCTAAGCCTCAATTTCTTTGTCTATAAAATGGGTTGCTGAAGGATGTAATGTATAAAAGACTAAGCACAATGCCCATAATGTAGGTGGATTCAAAAACAAAACACACTATTCTCCACCCATGTATTCTTCCTTTGAATGCTTATAGACCTTTGCTCTTCTCGTGTGATGTTTCTCATTTTCTATCCTGTATTTTCACAGGTTCAGTATATGTCTTTTGCCCTCTATTAGACTGTATACTCCTTGACTGCTCAGCTGAGCAGCCAATACTTTTTTGGTATCCCTTATTTTACGCCTAAATAAATACATGATTAAATGAAAGGCTGAGTGAGTGTTTTTTGTTCTGGTCAGAAAAATAAATAGAGGCCTGGCAAAAGAATAAGGAAAGAGAAACAAGTTAAAATGTCTTATATGATCCACATTTTACTTCCTACAAAACTTTATTCAATAGAAAAGACAAGAAGCTGAATTATGGCAGCTTAAAGGTGAACACCTCTCTATCTCCTTCATCTTTTGTTTTTGTGTTGATTCTGCCTTTCTCCTAAGAATGCTCATGGGCTAGATTACATCTGACAGCAGTCGTGGCAGCCCCAGAGAATTCCATCTTTGCAATGCAGCATTCTTTGGGGAGAAAAGAAAACTTTGCCTTCCCCAGCCCCACCACAGGGGATTGAAATTTTGCATTCTTTTTAGTTGACAATTGACTGGAACATTTTGCAAATAAGTGCCAGGCCTCGATGAGGTGTAAAATACAGACTGTATTAGCTAGTTATTTAGGGATATGTGAAGATGCTCTTGCCAACATACATTCAATTTAGGCTTTGGATGCCTTGCATGATCTCCCAGGCAGCACTTGTTTGAAATTGTTAGAATTTAATTTAAAAGTCTTCACATTTGCTTTTCTGTTCTTACTTTTTAAAGCATCAATAACTCTTTAGAAAAGATACTCTAGAGTTAATATTTATATATCCATTTATATATACATATGTAAAATATGAAAAAAAATATTTTTATCATGTTTTTCTATTCTTTTGCTCTCTTCTAATATTTGTCATTGAACTTAAACTTTCTCAGCCTGAGAATACAGAAAATGGAACTACAGTGTTATTTTAGCAGAGATGACCTTTTCAGGTCCATGGCCTTGGGCCAACTATATGGATCCATATATAGTTTCATATTGACAGTCTACAAGGTTGCTAGGAGCAGTGAAATGTCTTGTTATCTCCCTACCATGTGAAGCATGTGACAGAACCTACGTAAGTTATATGTGACTAAGACTCCCTTTTCAACTAGGGAGTAAGACTATATGCTTTGATAAAGCCCATTCCATATTGTTACAAATTAGTATTTATAATAGTAAAAACAGCTTATATTTGTATATGTAGGAACATTCATGCTTTTACTGTCTAGTGGAGAGTTCAGACATGTCTGGGCATGTTTAGCAAACAAGTGGGTTTGGGTTAATTAGGCATTGTCATTAATTGCCCAAGTTATGTACTTTAGAGCTGTAGGGGAGCCATTCACATGAACCATTTTATTATGACTTTTTCTAAGACAATTATTAAATAGTTTCAGGAGTTCAAGAACATTTGGCAAACTTGTAGACTAGTCCAACAAAACCTTTATTTACGTATGGGAGGAAGAAAAGAGGAAACTGAAAAAACTCATTCTGAAAGGGAAAGAAGCCAAATAATGAACAAAGTCAACAGCTCTAGAGAGTGGTGGTGGCTGACCAAACCTATTGAACTCAGCCATGCTGCTGACTTGGCAGGAAGTCGATGTGCATAAAACTGAGAGTTATGCCATTCAATTCAATAAGTGTCTCAGAGAGTCAAACAATGTACCAGTGGACTTTCCCTAACAGTGTTGAGAGCAGAAAGCCTTTGACATCTCACTCCAGTGAAGACTTCTGAATTTTTATGGCCTCAGGAAGACTCAGCATGAATAGCTGAGCACATCAGCAGGGAGTCCTAATCTAGAGCAAAATATGGGACCTGGGTAGACAGAAACATCAGCAGAAGGGGCAGCAACTTGAGGAAGGGCAACAATATCATCAGAAGTCCAGATGTAATGGTCACAAGAAAGTGCATAAAAACCAAACTGGATCCAGGCTGATTCACAAGCAAAATGAGACTTTCCTGTGGAGACTCCCAGAAATGCTTGGAAGAAAGGAAGTTTACAAAGCATTGTAATTCCTATGTGAGAAGAAAATGAGGCCCCAAATCATAAGTGACTTTCTCAAGTTCATCTGGGTAGATAAATCAGGATTAGAGGTCACTGAGGGTTTCATAGTCATGTAGGACCATGAATAGTTTGTGAAACCATGACTCTCTCTGAATGACAGGCCTACAACCAATTGAAAATTGGAAGAGAGGATCACCTCTGAGAATATGCCATAATGTAATCAACATTATCTTTATAACACTAGTCAGAGAATTACTTAATAGCCATGAGCTTTGAGATATCAATAAACAAGAACAAAATATAAACATGCATCTTGTCATGATATGAGTATTTCATTAAAAGATCTTTTTGCTATGGTAATGACTAAATACTGTCAGATGTACCCCACCAATCATCCACCTTACACTAAAGTTGTAAGTCTTAGACAACAGTGTTGAAAGCGAAGTTTTGGAACTTTTTTGTTTTCAATACAACCAAAAGTCAGTTAGTTATTTTATTTTTCAAAGAAATAACAGAACTTTATATATCATTTTATGGTTTTCAAAAAATATATGTAGAAAACTATCACACTCAGAATTAAAGTACCCCTCCTTTATTCTCCAATCTTATTTTTTAAACTTTTATTTTAGGTTTAGGGGCACATATGCAGGTTTGTTATATCGGTAAACTGCATGTCCTGGGTTGGTTGGTGTACAGATTATTTTGTCACTCAGTTAATAATCATGGTACCTGATAGGTAGTTTTTTGATCCCTCCCCTTCTCCCACCCTCCACCATCAAGTAATCCCCAGTTTCTGTTGTTCTCCTCTTTATGTTCATGTCTTTTCATTATTTAGCTCCCACTTTTAAGTGAGAATATGCAGTATTGTTTTTCTGTTCCTGCTTTAGTTTGCTTTAGATAATGGCCCCCAGCTCCAACTATGTTGCTGCAAAGGACATGATCTTATTCTTTTTTAATGAAATACCTGTATCATGGCTTCATAGTATTCCATGGTGTATATGTACCACATTTACTTTATCCAGTCTCCCATTGATGGACATTTAGATTGAGTCCATGTCTTTGCTATTGTGAATAGTGTTATGATGAACATACACGTGTATGTGTCTTTATGGTATAAAAATTTATATTCCTTGGGTGTATACCTAATAACAGGATTACAGGGTCAAATGGTAATTCTGTTTTAAGTTCTTTGAGGAATTGCTACACTGCCTTCCACAATGACTGAATTAATTTACATTCCCACCAGCAGTGTACAAGCATTCCCTTTTCTACCCAACTTTGCCAGGATCTGTAATTTTTTTGACTTTCAATAGCCATTCTGACTGGTGTGAGATGGTATTTCATTATGGTTTGATTTGCATTTCTCTAATGATTAGTGTTGTTGAGTGTTTTTTCATATGCTTGTTGGCTGTGTGTATGTCTTCTTGTGAAAAGTGTCTGTTCATGTTCTTTGCCCATTTTTTAAAAGGGTTTTTTTTTTTTTTTTTTTTTGCTTGTAAATTTATTTAAGTCCCTTACAGATTCTGGATACCAGACTTTTTCAGATGCATAGTTTCTTTTTACTGAGAAAATATGTTTTCTCCCATTCTGTAAGTTGTCTGTTTACTCTGTTGATAGTTTATTTTGCTGTGCAGAAGCTCTTTAGTTTAATTCGATCCCATTTGCCAGTTTTTGGTTTTGTTGCCATTGCTTTTGGCATCTTTATTATGAAATATTTGCCAGGTCCTATGTCCTGGGATGTCTTCCAGTGTTTTTATAATTTTAGTTTTTACATTTAAGTCTTTAATAGTATTAAATTGATTTTTGTGTATGGTGTAAGGAATGGGTCCAGTTTCAATCTTCTGCATATGGCTAGCCAGTTACCCCAGCACCATTTATTGAATAGGGAGTCCTTTCCCCATTGCTTGCTTTTGTCAATTTGATTGAAGATCAGATGGTTATAGGTGTGCAGCATTACTTCTGGGCTCTTTATTCTGTTCCATTGCTCTATGTGTCTGTTTTTGTAACAGTACCATGCTGTTTTGGTTACTGCAGCCTTGTAGTATAATTTGAAGACAGTAATATGATGTCTCCATCTTTGTTCTTATTTCTTAGGATTGCCTTGGCTACTCAGTCTTTTCTTTTTATTCCATATGAATTTTAAAATATTTTTTTACTTCCGTGAAGAATGTCATCTGTAGTTTGATAAGAATAACATCAAATATGTAAACTGCTTTGGGCAGTATGGTCATTTAACAATATTGATTCTTCCTATGCATGAGCATGGAATCTTTTTCTATTAGTATCATCTCTGATTTCTTTGAGCGATGTTTTGTAATTCTCACTGTAGAGATCCTTCATCTTCCTGATTAGCTGTATTCCTAGGTATTTGTATGTGTATGTGTGGCAATTGTGAATGGGATTGCATTCCTGATTTGGCTTCGGCTTGGCTGTTGCTGGTGTATAGGAATGCTACTGATTTTTGTACATTAATTTTGTACCCTGAAACTTTGTTGAAGTTGTTTATCAGCTCGAGGAGATTTTGGGCAGAGACTATAGGGTTTTCTAGTTATAGAATCATCTTGTTTGCAAACAGGGATAGTTTGACTTTTCATCTTTCTGTTTGGAATGCTTTTTATTTCTTTCTCTTGCCTGATTGCTCTCGCCCGGATTTTCAATAGTTTGCTGAATAGGAGTGGTGACAGAGAGCATCATGTCTTGTTCCAGTTTTTAAGGGGAATGCTTCCAGCTTTTGCCCATTTAGTATGATGTTAGCCATGGATTTCTCCTAGATGATTGTTATTATTTTGAAATATGTTACTTCAACGCCTAGTTCGTTGAAGATTTTTAATATGATGTTGAGTTTTATCAGAAGTCTTTTATGCATGTATTGAGATAATCACATGGATTTTTGTTTTTAGATCTGTTTATGTGGTGAATCACATTTATTGATTGGCATATGTTGAACCACCTTGCATTCAAGGGATAAAGCCTACTTGATCATGGTGGACTAGGTTTTGTTTTTTTTTTTTTTTTTTTTTTTTTTTTGAGACAGAGCCTTGCTCTGTTGCCAGGCACCAGGCTGGAGTGCAGTAGCGCGATCTCGGCCCACTGCAACCTCCGCCTCCTGGGTTCAAGCAATTCTCCTGCCTCAGCCTCCCGAGTAGCTGGGGGTAGATTAGTTTTTTTGATGTGCTGCTGGATTTGGTTTGCTGGTATTTCGTTGGGTATTTTTGCACCTATGTTCATCAAGGATATTGGCCTGAAGTTGTTTTGTTGTTGTTGTTGTTGCATCTTTGGCAGGTTTTGGTATCAGGATGATACTGGTCTCATAGAATGAGTTAAGGAGGAGTCCCTCCTCAATTTTTGGAATAGTTTCAGTGGGAATGGTACCAGCTCTTCTTTATGCATCTGGTAAAATTTAGCTATGAATCCTTCTAGTCCTGGGCATTTTTTGGTTGGTAGGCTTCTTATTACTACTGAGTCAATTTTGGAGCTCATTACTGGCCTGTTCAGGGATTCAATTTCTTCATGGTTCAGTCTTGGGAAATTGCATGTGACTAGTAATTTATCCATTTATTTTAGATTTTCTAGCTAGTGTGCATAGAGGTATTCTTATTAGTCTCCTTTTTCATTTTTTATTGTGTTTGTTTGTATCTTCTCTCTTTTTTCTTTATTAGCCTAGCTAGCAGTCTATCTTATTAATTTTTTCAAAATACCAACTCCTAAATATGTTGACTTTTTGTATGGTTTTTAACATCTTAATTTCCTTCAGTTCAGCTTCGATTTTGATTAGTTCTTGTCTTCTGCTAATTTTGGGGGGTTGGCTTGCTCTTGCTTTCCTAGTTTCTCTAGTTGTGATGTTAAGTTGTTAATTTGAGATCTTTCTAACTTTTTTATGTGGGTGTTTAGTACTATAAACTTCCCTCTTAACACTGCGTTAGCTGTGTGTCCCAGGAATTCTGGTATGTTGTGTCTTTGTTTAGAACTATTTTTAGTATTATTCAGTGCAACCTGCTGGAATGACTAATAGCTGCAATTAGGTCCAGTGTCTGAAAGTTTTGAAATCTAATATTGCTACATATGCCTTTTACTATTTTCTTACAACTGAATGAGCTTTGAAACTGAAAGACCTGGGAGGAGATCTCAGCTTGACACTTACTGACTGTGTGGCGTTGGGTCAGTCATTGAGAGTCTCTTCCTCCCAGTGGATGGAAAGGTACATGGAGTGTAGAGGACACTATGAGATACAGAACCAAAAAGTGAGTGATAAAAGAGAACCCCCTCCTCAGAAACCACTAAAGATAACACTATAGTTACTGAAGACCAATTATTTTGAGCTATGGATTTTGCCTTCAAAATTTTCAGTACTAAACTCGGGGCAAAAAAAAAAAAAAAAATGTCAGCAATTTCCTCAGATGTTCTAGGAAGTATGGTTTGGAGACACACTGAAATGTCAACCTTATTGTTGACTTCTATTGAGCAGTCAATGGTAGAGAAGGAGTCCTTAAAATATAGTTAGATGTGACTGTTTTTCCTGGAGCCTCATAGCTACATTTGCTAGGCAACCAAGAGGCAAGCTTTGGGAATATAAAAGCAGTACAATGGGGTAATGGTAAGATGAGAGAAATGCTGTTATACATGGAGATCTGCCAGTACTGGAAATGTTATAATAGTCAAATGATGATGATAATAATGATAATGATGATGATGGTGATGATGATGATTAGAATGATGATGATGGTGATTTGTAAGGATGAAAGGAGCACATGACCAAGAGTGACAATTTCTGGGTAAGTAGCTTAGCTTTACTATGCACTAGCTCCATGACATTAAACAAATTACCTAATTACTGAAGACATTGCTTTCTTATCTCTAACATGGAAAAATTAATGTTTTCCTGTGTGCCTCTTAAGGTTGTTACATGGGCAATGCAAAAAAATACGTGGAATCACTCTACAATCAGCAACATGCTTAAATAATGACACAGATTTACTCGATTGCCTTTGCCAACCAAGTTATCATGATAAGTTGCTGACCAGGCTGCTGGCTTTTGGATGGGATCCTATGAGGGTGAAAAAAATAAAAACCCAAAGGCTATTGGATTTTGGGAGCTTTGTATAAAATTTGCAAGCAACTATTTGAGGTTTTAATAAATGGGAGGTTTGCATTCTTAAGTCAATGTAGCTTTTCTTATACAAATGTTTTTTAATAATACATTTTTATGGGACTTCTATTTTCGAAGTGTTTTCTAAAATAACTGACCCTTAATAGAAAAGAAGTATTCTGCTTTATACTTAAGGATAAAAAATGGCATGCTATGTCTTAGAAGAAAATATTGGCCTGGCTTTTAGAAAATCTAAATTCTGTCTATTATCACTGTAGGACTCTGAGCCAGGACCTTGGTTTCCCCAGCTGCCAATTAAGGATAAGGAACTAGATGATTTCAAATATCCTACCTAACTCTAATAATTGGTAATTTCTATGAAATTATCTATGCTTTCCCCATGTTTACAGATGAGATGCTATCGGATGGTATATTCCTCTAAGCCAGCCCTGTTGTTGACTATGTTTGGCAGCATTGGTTCTCCTAATATCTATAAGACATGACAAACAAAAAAGGTATGGAGAAATGTGCTTTGAAACTGAGCATGATATATATTTCTATCTCAAACAGGAAAATTTCTGTTTACATTTTGCATGTAATTTGCAGGGCATCAATATCAAAGCAAAAGCTTCATAAAGTTAATACACAAGGAGTTGGGTTAAACTGAGAAGTAGACACAGATCTAGCTACCATTAATGAATAGGCTACCATATACGGACTGGCCCTGAGCCCTTCAGGTTATGAATGGCTGAAGACAATCTATAATTCAGGGACAGTATTTGAAGTCAGCACCTAAATCCGAGACTGACTAAATGTCTGTAATGATATAGTTTTTCTTCATTGCGCTCCAAGAAGCAGTTCCCTGACCTAAGCAGATTTCTATTCCTAAAGATTACAAGGATAGGATGTTAGAATTTGCTGTAAATAATTCAAATGCTTTAGGGTTGCTAAACAATTTTAATCAATTATGTCATAATTATTATTTTAACATTGAAATGCCCCTATATAAGACCTCATAATATTAGCCTGCCTCTACTATTTTGTAGCACTTTGCAATTGCCTTCCACATAATACCCTTTCCCTTCATTAATCTTTCTCACTCCTCTTAGTCTTGGAAACAGACTGAGATCCCAGATTTAGAATTATTGATGAGTTTCCATGTCTGCTTACCTTACTCTCTATACAACACTTTTCAGAGCAGATTTTTTCATAATGTCCCCCAATAACTTCCTTTAAGGTCTAATGAGCTTTGTATCGGGGAATGCTTTAATTCTGTCAGGAATTCTGTCAAGAATTCAGCTTTAATTCTCTATCAGGAAATGTTGATTCTGTCTTGTTATGAAAGAAGTCATTTGCCTCTTAGCTCTCAATGTTCCATTATCAATAAAGACCCCCAAAAAGTAAGGGATCTGGCAGTTCTGTTTTTATGTGTTCCTTTGTAAATACGAATGTTTGCATATACCATTCTCTCCAACAAGAATGCTCAGCCATTCGCCCACTCACCTGTTCCTCTGACTTGTCCTTCTCATATTATAAGCTTTAATTTAAAAATCCTTCTCCTGGAAGCCTTCCCTTATCAACAATTTTGTAAATACACACACACACACACACACACACACACACACACACACACACTCTCAGAGGAAGGGAGGGAGGGAGAGGAAAGAGAAAGAGAGAGAAAAGAGAGAGAGAGAGAGAGAGAGCTAGATGCTCTTTAGCTCAGCTCCCATTGCAACCTTCACTTAATTCCTACTTCTTACCACAACACATTGTAATTGTTGGCTTATTTCCCTCTCCAAATGCAAATAATAACCCAATCTTGAGGGCAGGGACCATGTTATTCATGTCTGTATCTCTGTCACCTAGCACAGTACCTGACCTACAGAAAATAGTCAAGAAATATTTTGTAAATGAAATAAATGCATCTATCTCAAGCACTGGTCCCCTCCCACTACTTCTCTGAAATGATGTTTTTTGCTTCCATATTAAAGTTATGAAAATTTAACAAGCTCTTGATGACAATTTGGAAGCCTCACTAGGACCTCTCAGATGGCATTTCTCTTGTGTTTCAGAATGTGTCTGCTTTGCATGACAGTCCAGATGTCAGCCTTTCCACATTTCCCCAGAATTACCTTGAGTCGAGTAAGTCCCTCCTGTGTAGTTCCAAACCTTCTATCTGGGCAGGCAGCTCTGTTGTTAGCTAACTGTCGGCATTACACTGCTACATTCATAAAGGATTGTCAGCACGATGCAGTATTATTATGCGAGATCATTTGCTCATGTAAAGACACATTAAACCTAGCAGTTGCTTTGTCTCTTGTCAAGGGAATTGTGTGCTGCTACACTGGAGATGAGAGTTTGCCCCGTCAACCTGCTACTGCTGTTTTTGCTACCCACTTTGGAAGAACCAACAATTCATGCTTGTTTCCTTGTTTTTTTCTTCTTTGGTAACAACTTAGCCACTATCCAAACAGGAATCTTAGCAGTGCCAGAAAAATAACATCCCTTGGTGCAAGGGTTAGTTCATGCGAGTTTTTCTATGAGGGCTAGAGTTCAGTGTTTTATCCTCAGTTCACTGGCTGGGGTGCTGCCTTTCCCTGCTAAGAGGCCTCTCAACACCTATCCACCTGAGCTGCCAAATTGGCATTCAGGATTTCCCACTGCCTTGTTTCACCAGCCTTTCACCAGGCTTCATATTGAATGCTCTCTCCAATATCAACTTATTTGAATTACCATTTGTTGCCAAAACCTTCAGAAACCAGCTCTGTTGGACAGGCTAAAATATTCCCCACACATACAGCAATATCCCCTTCTAAAACTACACATCCCCGGTAGGCAGTCTAATTCCAGAGTCCTGTTTCTTCTGGTGTGCCCATTCTGTACACATTAACTGTACCACATCTGCCTAAAACATGACAGGTAACAGAATTTGATATACAGGACAGTTCCACCTTAAAAATAAAAAAGATAGGATTGCTAAAAGAAAACCAAAAGCCAGTTTTCTGCCTCTGTTTCCCTAAGATTTTCTTCCCTCATTCATTTCTTGTTTGTTTCCAAAATTCCTACCTGAAAACTAAATACCCAAAACAGGAAAAGTAAATAAGTTTAAAGAACCAGTCAGTCTTGGGGAAAGTTGAGTTTTGAAAGTGTGAGAATGTTTTAATGTTAGCTTAATCATTTGCTAGGCCTACTTTTTTCAAAGCTCACTTTAGTATCCTCTATTATTATTAAGAAACAGCACATTTTCAACACTACATTTTGCCTCAGCAGGCCCCTTTCAACAATATATTATGGTTCTGTTATAGAACAGCCAAATTGCATTAATCACTTTTTTCAAGATGTAGTTTGTAGTAGATAACATATTTTTAAGTTTGCTTTGCTGCAACAGCTTTCTGACAAAGGGGTAGACTGTCAAAAGTCATCTTTTTCATTCTGAGCCCAACAACACTGCACATTTCACTTACCTTTAAGTGTCTCATGTTCTCTATTGTACTCCTCCTTAATGCTTTTTAGTTTTGTTCAGTCTCCGATTCTTTAAAGATTCAGCTGATACAATAATCAGATTGTCTGACTAGCCATCTTTCTGTCTGTCTACATTTTAATGTATCTAACAAACAGGGTGATACAATTATTTTACTCCTTTTTTTTTTTTAACACATAGGAAGCTAGAATTTTACAGATCACAAGGACATGACAGCAGGTGGTTTTCAAAAAGAATAAATATGAAGTATGCGCCTGTTTTTTTTAATGAGGTAAAATGGATCTTGCCTTTGTCATGCTTCCAGAATATGACTCAATTAGAAAAATCTTAGGCAATATGTGTTCATTTCTAGAAATTACAAGTGTCTGTAAGTGATTATATGCATCTTGATATAATGCCGTAGCACAAATTCATCATTTTGAATGTCTGTATGTATACTGTGGCTTTAACCAAGTTGTAGGTACAAGCTGATCTTTTCTGCAGTATTTTCAATAACTTCTACTTAACATAATTATTTTGAACATCTATTCTTTTAAAGTTATTTTTGTTAGTTTTTCCCTTGAGATCTCTGCTTTCTTTTAGAAATATCATGTTGTATTTTAAAAAGTGACTCTTCCCAGAACTACCATCATTTTTGAAAAAAATGTCAGCTTTAAATGGCTAGTGCATCCTTCTTTTTGTCAGTTACTTTGACCAAGTACTGTGACCTGGACTGAATAATTGGAACTTGCTGGTAGAACGGTACCTGGGTGTATTTATCCCAGAAAGAAATTCCAAATGCACTGAGGATAGAAATAAAGTAAGGAGTCTGAATATAGATGGTAAAGGAAATGAAGAACTCAACTGAGAATTTCATGCAACCTCTCTAAAACAGAGAGATTATAGGTATGTGAGCCATATTTCCATAGCTGATGACAAAATGATATTTAAATATATACCTTTCATTACTAAAAAAGTAAGTTTGTTAAATGCAAATTGAAATATTAAGATAACTTTTTTGCCTATCATACTGAGGGGAAAAATGGTGATGCTACGAAGTGCTGGCAAGAGTGCGGAGAAGCTAGTACTCATACTTACAACTGGGGGTGCTCACGGGCAAAGGATATTTTTCAGGGCCATTAAAAAATAATTGTATAAGTTTAAATATTGCATATCCTTTGACCCAGCAATTTTGTCTTTATAAATGTATCCTGTACATATGCTAACACAAGTATACAAAAATGTATATTTGCTGAGTGAATGTTAAGCTCTAATTCTGAAATCAGACAGACTTGAGTTGAAATCACGGCTCCAATATCTTCTGGATATGTGACCTTGGGCAAGTTACAGAGCATTTTAGTGTCCTCATTTGCCTGATTATTTTGAAAATTAAATGAAAGGATGCCTACAAAGTGTGTAATAAAGTGCTGGCACTTAGTATTAATAAATTCTTAGTATTTATTACTCTTTGTAATGATATTATTACTAGAGATATTATCCTGTGTTATTTATAACAGCAAAATATCTGACAACAAGTCAACTATCTATTAATTGGAGAATTGACTATATCAACTTAGGTCCATTCAGTGGAATACAACATAGTCATTAAAAAGAATGAGATCAATCTACATGGAAAGGGTCAAAATATACTATGAAAAAGTCAAATGTTGGTATTAACTATATTATTCCATGTATGAGAAAAGACACGATAATACATTTTACTACTAGATGGAGGGAAGGAGGAAAAAGGGAGGGAGGGAGAGAGAGAGAGAGAATACAAACTAAAATATCAATAGGAATTATCTTTGGGAATTGGGATAATCGGGCACTTTAATTTTTTTCTCTATCATGAATTTTTGTAATATTTTAATTTTTCACTGTGAGCTTGTATGACTTTTGAAATTAATAGTATTTTTGAAAGACTAAAAATAAATTCAATATGTGATGCAATCTTTCACACTGAATCCTCAAATCAAATAAAAGAAAATAAGATGCGTATTTTTGCCAACTCCTAGCCCAAATAGTTGTCTCAAGAGGAAATGTTCTAGTATAAAAGGGAGCTTTGTGTTCTTCCTTCTGCCTTAGTTGAGGCCTGCTTGCCTGTTTCACAGTACTGAATATGTAGTGTATGGAAAGGAAAGCTCAGGAATAAGAAACCTATATAAAATACCTATAGATATTTTTAAACAATTCAATATGAATAGAGTGAGCTAATCTATTAAGCCAACTATTTATTTTCTAATTTTCAGTTGTGTATATGAAGGATTATCCAGATTACTTTCATCCTTGGATTCTTACAACCTAGTTTATAGAACGTATTCAGTAAATATTTGTTGAATGAATGAGTGAGGACTGGCTGTCACTTACATACGTTTCTTTGAGCTTCTTAGTAGCTGGACTTACACATCCTCCATTGCTAAAGCCAGTCAGCAGAGACCTGGAACAGGAAGGGTGAAAATAAATGAAACTAGAAGGATTTTCTGGAAAAGCACAAGACAGATCAGGGAAACTTGGAGCTAGAAGACAGCCACAGTGTCTTCTATCCATTCTGACATCTAATTCTGTGAGGAAACTGAGTCAGAGAAGGTAGTCAGAGTGCTGGCTGGAGGTAGAGTAAGGACGTAAACCCAGGTCTTATACTCCTATTTTAATTTGCCTTCCTAACCAGGTTCCCTACAAAGGAGTGCTATTGCTTAGCTAAATTGGCATGGAATCTTCCTTTCGTATGGAGGAGAGGGCAGCAGTGATGAGAGGGAAAAGAACTGAAAAATAGGAACAAGGTCTAGGGAAACTCACCATATAGTAAAGCTATATGCCTTTATAAATTTATTTCTTTTTAACTTGTATTGTTTTCTTCCCCCAGGAAATATTTTCAATGTAAATAACAGATACATGGAGAATCTCAAGTCTACTATTATTGTGTCCCTTTAAAGATGTTTCTGTCTTCCAACCTTTCTTCCAATAACATGATCAAAAATCAGTTTAAATCAAGACTGTTTGATGTCTTTATGTTAACTTTGCCTAGAAAAAAAATGGAAAAATAAGGCAGAATACTTCTCAAAATATAAACTAGACAGAAATACTGCTATGACTTTGGAAGCATGGTTTTCTTCTTGGGCGGATTCTTCAGTTATCTTCCCCCCATTGGAACAAATTCCTTCTTAGTCGTTATATATAATAGCACTCCTTCTGCCTTTGCTATAGCAGCACTTATCACAGGGTAGATAAAATGTCAAAGTTAAAGAAAAGTAAGTGACTGGAAGTGAAATGTCCAAGCAGAGGTTGGCGTATAGACAATGCCAACCAAGGAGGAAGTGATCTCTGAGCGGTGGTAGGAAATTTACTTAGCTGCGTTTACCCAATGTGGTGGCAAATGTAAACCTGGCATGATACATGTGTTTTTTTAATGAAACCATATTAAACAGCTGATATTTTTATTAGATCTGATATTTTTCCCCAGATCCCAGTCCATCCAAATTTAAGCAGGCAGAGGGTGATTGATTCAACAGTGTATCTTTTACTTAATCCAGCCCCAGTTAAGTTTTTCCCCCATTACCATGTTACACAAGGGCAACCCCACACTGGCAGTTGGTTGTTAATTACATTTGATATGCAGTAACACAAGAGAGCTAATTAACTTGCATCAAAAAAGCTTTATTTACTGTGACAAATTAAACAAACTCATAAAGTGTTCAGCCACAATGGCTCTCAATTATCATGCCGTCCAAGTAATGTGGTGCAAACATATTCCCAGGCCTCCCTCAGGTATCGCTTCAATCTCGTAGCCCCCTGCACAATACAATTATAAATGGATCTTTTTAATGACTAGAATGGAAAGTCAACTGCTCTTTGTTTTGCTTTGTTTTCTGTTTGTTTGTGTATGCATGAGTGTGTTGAGTGTGTATGTGTTCTCTTAAGGTACAGCTGAATAGTCAGTCATATTCAATTTATTAATCTTTGCTTACTGAACGATTCAACAGTTTTCCAGGACTTTAATCAGAGAACCATCTTAGAGCAAAAAGAGAAATCTTATGTTCCAAAGCCCATGTTCTGTATTAAGCATGATTGTCTAAAACTGGTCCTCTTGAGACTCTTCTAGACAGTTTATGACTCCTTAGAAGAGACATTGTCACTCTATAATGACTTAATACATGAGGTATAAAATAATTCCTTTCTATTTGGTACAGTAAGGAAATAAACTTTGCTCCTTGGCCAATAGAAGGCAGCAGAACACCTGGATGTCTTTGGAACGTCTGTCTTTGGGAAAACTAGCTATAATTCCCACCATTCTTTATAGAACAGCATTTATAATTAATTTACCTATGGTAAATATTTAGTAAAATACTCTTCTTTCTTTCTACTTAATTTGTAATGTTGGATAATTTAAGGGTGACAGCACAGTAAAATGGAAGAAACACTGAGCTAGAAATCAGATGAAGAATAATAATAGCAACTAACTCATGCAGCTAGTAAGTGGCAGAATCATGATCCTCTAACTTCAAATCTTGTTCTCAACTACTGCCAACAAAGTGGCTTTTGGCACATTATGGAACCCCCATTTCCTTATCTGTAATATATAAATAACATTTGACATAATGTTGTAAATGAGACCTATAATAACTTTAATTGAACCTGTAAATTGCTGATGTCATTATGAATATTTGTTGATTGACCTCATAAAAAAATTCATAATAAAATTTTCTCAATTGTCATTTTTTAATAGAGTTCTATGCCTATAAGCCAATAAATGACTAAGGAGAAGAATTTTATTAAAAGATAAGAAGTTTACTTATATACATGACAATTTAGAATACCAATATCTCTAGAAGAACCAGTTATTCTGAGCACTTTGAGTAAAGAGGAGAAGAATTGAGAAATAGGAACAAGGTCTAGGGAAACAGCCTGCTCTTTAATAACCTCACCAGTATTCTGAAAGTTAAGCATCCTTAAGTTCCTTGCTGAACCCCCCAAGAGAAGTAAAGGCAAAAATTTGCCTTAGAATGGATTCTTTTTAAAAATCTATCCAGAATGATCATTACAAATTTAGGTGAAGAGTCATGCTTGGTCATTTCCTGTTTAACCTTAATCTACAAGAAAGCCATACTTCCCAGAGATGGTTGGGAAGTCCCTCTCAAGAAAAGATGCTTTGGTTCCCCTCCTCTTGACTGTTGACAGTTATGAATTAGCTGCAGTCTGTGTAGCTGCTGTCCAGAGTCACTCTGCTCCTGAAGGACTTTTATCCTCCTTCTACCTAATCAGTGTTTTTGACTTATGGACAGACATCAAGTTTGGGCAAAAAAGGCTCACCAATAATGCATTGTATTTGGTTATAGGTCACAGCAGGGGCTAGTAAAGAAATAACAGCAGGGAACACAGCTGAGTGTGGGCATAACAAAATGTACTTTATTTACAGGAGCATAACCTATAATATGCAGTTTCAACATTCAAGTACACCAGAGCACATCTGAAATACTGCTGGTTCTGTAATGAATATTTTGAGTGATTCCA
Organism: Ateles fusciceps; assembly: GCA_036589455.1. Lineage (NCBI taxonomy): Eukaryota > Metazoa > Chordata > Mammalia > Primates > Atelidae > Ateles > Ateles fusciceps. The sequence continues at coordinate 7,313,259 of JAZHEH010002565.1, forward strand.
AAGGTCTAGGATCCTTTGTACTTGGTGATTATTATGAATTAACAAGGCAGTGTGATTATTCCACCTCAGAATAGTCATACAAATCAGTGGTGCACTTCTTCTGCCAACATTTCTGTCCAGGGCACTGTAGTTCACAACTGTCATGGAAGTACTTGGTTACTTTTCTAGCTGAAAGTACGGCAGAAGACTGAACAATGTTGCTGTTCAAGAACTGGCTTCTTTATAAACTACATCTGACTCAAATGTCTCCCAAACACCTACAATTCATGGGAAAAATCCATTTGCCTCCTCCCCCCAACCCCAGGACAATTATGAGATAATATGAAAACAAAGACTTAAAACAGAAATAAAACCTGAAATAAATTACTTGTACAAATGGAGAGAGAAAGCTAGTCATATTAAAAAACTTACAGCCTAGTCTACAAAGAAGTATCTTATCGTTCTCTATCCCATCAGAAAATATAGGTACATAAGAAGCTGACCAATTTATTATAAACAGGCCTTTTTATGCTAGACTGATTGCAGAGATGTTACTCTAACGGAGAATTCTGAAGAGGACATTAAAATACAGCTACTATGCCAAATGGAGTAGTTGATTTTCCAAGCTTTATTCAGACTGAACGTGACAGTCCTTTCTGCATATGGAAGTCCATGGGTGGCCATTAAATCAAACTGAGCATCTTACAAGCCTATTCATATTGACCGGAGTATGGTGGCTCATTTAACCAATTCTGCCAGTGCATACTGCAGGGATCTAGAGGGGGATGTAAAGACCTTTCTAACACTGTTCAGAGCTCTCCTTGATTACAATGCTCTCTGTGGGACCACAGGAGTTACTTACCAGCCCCCAACACTCAAAAATTATGAACCAAGCAAATGACAGTACATTTTTTCTTCTGCTCACATCCCTTCAGTGAGAATCAAATAACCAGTTTGTAATTTCCCCCTGCATTTTAGGGTTAAGAATTCCAAGGAGACCCCCCACATTTCTATGATTTGGTCCTGCTTCTTGGCACAAAGCTTGCTGTGACTCTATTGTATAGATGTACCTTGAGCTACAGGAAATTGTAAAGAGCTGCAGGACTTTGGCTTTCTTAACAGCAAGTATCTATAAGCCTTTCCAGTATTGGTGAAGCAGGAGATTTCAACGTTCTTTTCCTTATTAGGTGATCCTCCCAGCCTGAAACTTTCTTGAGGTTCAGAATAGGGCTCTTACCTCTCTCATTTTCTCACCTTGATGGGCAGGCTATGTTATACTACTCTACAATTATAATTGCAATTGATTGTATTTCAGGTGAGTTCTGTCAAGTAGACAAGGAAATGGAATCATTTGTTTATGTTAAGAACTTAAAGATTAAACAGAGTATAGTCTCCATCAAAGAACCATGGTGAGAAAACACACACCGATTTATCCGTGTTGCCTCTATTGAACTCATTTTAGAAGATGGCTTTGTGAGTAACATCCAAGTTTTGTACTTAGAGGATGGATTGTTTATGAAAACATCTTGAGTTCATTCAATTTTAATGAATTAGGTAATAAATTGATTCCCCTTGAAAATATTATTTGTATTTGAAAAAAGAGATAAGACTACTGTTACCATGCTAATTGTTTTTGTGGGTTTTTGTTTTTGTTTGAGATGGAGCCTTGCTCTGTCATGGAGGCTGGAGTGCAGTAGCGCCATCTCGGCTCTGCAACCTCCACCTCCTGGGTTCAAGTGATTCTCCTGCCTCAGCCTCCTGTGTAGGTGGGATTATAGACATGTGCCACCAAGATCAGTTAAATTTTTTTTGTATTTTTAGTAAAACAGGTTTCACCATGTTGGCCAGGCTGGTCTCAAACTCCTGACCTAAGGTGATCTACCTGCCTGGGCCTCCCAAAGTGCTGGGATTACAAGTGTGTACAACAAACAGCCAATAGTTCATACAGGAGACATTGACTGAGCACCTACTATGTGGCAGCCAAACATCGTGTTAGGTTGGGGACCCAAAAATTTAAAAACCATAATCCTCGAGAGGATTATAATATCATGAGGAGAAGGACATGTGAATAAACAGTATCACAATGTCCTCGATATCGGGGGAGAGTTGTACAAAGTGTAAGGACAGGACAGTAAGCAAGTCCTTAATAATAACAGCTAACACTTACATAGTACCTTCTATGTAAGTGTTATACTTACTATTTATATATACTACTAAATTAAGTCATTTATTCCTCATAGGAACCTTATAAGGTGAGCACTGTTTCTGAGGGAATCAAAGATGGCTGATGTAAAGCATGACAATCAGGCTGAGGCAAGGCAACGCATTAGAGGCACACAACTGAGAAGTTTACATGGCTAATGGAGAGCAATGTGCTGGGTAGAGTGAGATGGGAGTTGAAATGAGGCTGGAGCTAGAGGCACAGGAAGGGACGAGTTCATTGAGTGCCTTGGTGACATCTGAAGGAAGTTTATTTTGTAGACGATGGGGAGCTGATGAAGAATTCTGAGCATTTATTTGGGCTTAATCCTGTTTAATACAGCCAATCAACTCGTGGGGGGAGGCTCACAAAGACAAGGGTAAGAGTTAAGTGCTGAAGTTGTCTATCAAGGCATCAGCAAAATGGAGGAAGCTGAAAGACCTCGGAACACAAGCGTTTTGCTTGGTCCCTAAGCCTAGACAAATGTAAGTTTCCCCCGCCCCCATTTCCCCTCAGCCTGTCACACAAAAGCATTCACATCAGCAGTCGTCAGGGGCTATGTCAGACTGCACTGGGATTCTTCAAACTCTTGGGAAAGCTTTAGTCTCTCAAGCCAATTGCATCGCATTGTCAGTGGGGGGTGTCCGTGAGCTCCCCCTCGTGGCTGAAGGCCAGCATCTCTGATAAGGCTCAGCTGAGCCCAGTTTCCCTGCCTCTGACCCTGGCCACTTCCCAGGCCTGACGTGGAGGCGACGCTTCCTGCTCAGTGCTGCCCAGAGGAGCATGATGAATAGCCGGTGTCTTGGCTATCCTGGAAATCTGAGCGAGTCCATTTAATTCTACTAAGAGGGCCAGGAGAGGTGGCCTTTGACTCAGCTTCAGCAATCCACGGAGGGCCCTTGGCCTAACCATGAGAATGAATTCCAGTCGCCACCAAAGCTTGTTTGTACAGTTAAATGAATAAATGTGTTTAAACCTAGGTTCTGACTTCTTACCAGTCTGTGTTGCTAAAATACCAAAGAGTAATTATAATGGGATTTCTAGTTAACAATTTTTTGTGTCTGCTATAACGTTTAAATTAGACTAAATTCAGCTGTTTGAATGCCCTCTGACAATATTTTTTCTCTCAGCTCCATGGCTGTTTTATCACTCCATACTCCCTTGACCTCATCGGCACCATCCTGCACTCTGAAATGTTTATACTGTTAAATGAATTTTTAATCTAACTTTTACAGCATTCAATTTCAGTTTCATCAGCCATCCACAGTGTAATATCTAATGTTTTAAAATAATCTAGACAGTTAAAAAAGGGGGAGGGGGAGGGGAAAATCGTCGTGTTATGAAGCAAATGATTAATTAAAGCAAATTAGATTCTGGCAGCTCTTGCTATCATGATCATGTGTTCCCCGACTAGACTAATAAATCTTTGTTGAGAATGTGTGTTTTCACAAGGTTCAAGAGTCACCTGGGAAAGGACATTATTGACTAATATTTTTATATTGCTGTTAGTTTTATTTTCGAATACCCTATAGAATAACAGCTAATCTTTTTCAAACGTTCAGAGTGCATTCATAAATCCCACTTTGCTCACTCTTTAGAGGTTGGTTTGAGAGGGGGTGGGAAACCAAATAATTTCTTTATAGACGCAAGTAAATTACAATTAAGCGATACAGCTAATATGTCGGCAAATGCTGGAAAACCTGAAAAACACTACACTTTGAGCGCCTGCTGCAAAATGCCGTCATAACTGGGGCACAGTCCCGGGATTTCAGCAGCTGCAAACCTTCTCCAAACCGCACAGAAAAGCGAGAACAGCACAGCTCTCCTGTTTTAGAGGTTTGCCTTCTTTCCTTTCTTTCCTAGGATCTGGCACTTCTACATTGAGGCAAATAACAATGCCGAGGCAAGCCGCTCCCTCTAAATCCAACCAAATGCTGCTGCCATGCAAACTAGACAGTCTGCGTTGTTTCTGAAGGCACAGAAGGGAGATATTGACAGTTATTTCAAGAAAAGAACCACATACTTGCCTTTATTTAGACTGTTCAAAGTGCCGTCACTTAAATCAACCTTTAATAATTTTTTTCTTATATCAACTATTGCAGTTTTAAAATTTATACAATTCATGGCTTAATTTGTATGTTTTAAAGCATATTTCCTACAACTTTCCCATTTGCTTTTCTTCTAGTTTAATCAGTTGGGTCCTTTTCATCCAAGTCCAAGCAAATGCCAGTATAAACTGTAAGCTCAGTCCTCCATGGTCTCCAGTTACTGCATGTCACATTGTCTTAAAACTTACCAAGAGGAGGCACAGATTTATTTGAAGTCTGTTATATTGTGACAGGAAAAAAATGAAACAGTTTTATAACAATAAAATAAATACCAGGACTAAATTTATTTGGAGGTTTGTTAAATGGGATCAAGGGGGGACATAATTTCCAAAAGTGAAATTTCAGATTGCGATAAATAATCACATGACACTAAATATTTGTGCTGGTTTTGAGAGTGTGCCCCATAAAACTCCAAGCTGTGGTCAAATGGATTAATGTTGCTCTAGATAATTCAGGTTTCTCTCTATGTATTTAACCTCCACCCCTGCCATGGCCCTGTTCATTTTGATTTCTAAGTGACGTGGGTACGACTACAAAAAACTAAACATATATTTAAATATGTACATATAGGCATTCTTTTTTGCCCTTTCTAACTGCAGATTATGACGTGAGCTATGATTATCCATCAAAGTAATTTCCTCTACCCACTCCCTCTCTCATCCTCCCACCCTCCACATTTGAACATGCTTCTCTTTTCCTTGGTGTTCCTGTTCAGCTTTCTGCCGCACAGATCCCTGCTGCCTCGGCTGCCTGGAAAATAGCCTACAGTGCGGCTCAGTATGGCAGCACATCCCCACGGCCTGGGTGTTTTTCCAGACAGTTTTAGAATGATTCGGTATTGCATGAGTTAAAAAAAATTCCCCCCTGGAAAAGCTAATTATTGCATGCAGATACTTCTTTGTGTGATAAGGAGGGGGACAATTTAATAGGCTCTGTAATACAACCAAGAACAAAATTGCTTTAAAGGAAGTCTCTTGTTGAGTGACAACTCTGTTGCCTGAGCCAATTAGGTCCCAATAAAGAGTGTTGAATTGGCTCCTGCTTTCTCATTAATTATGTTCTGTCACAGACATGGGGCTTGATTTAGCAATTTTGTATTACATTAAGATACTGAAAGGCCGGGAACAAATGGCTCACTCTGATAATAGGCATTCTCTACACGGTGTGACATTTACTATCCAGCTGTCCGTAAGGCAGCCTAGCACTTCAGTTCAGGGGTTTATTTGTCATTGCTTCAAAGGGACACTCAGCTTTTCACAAAAAAGAAACAGAGAGGCTAATAGATAGGACAAAATGTACTGCTGATATGCTTTATTAGAGATAGGATGCTAGGGTTTTGCTAACAAGCTCATCCGTTGGGACTCAGCCGACTTTGCTGCCAATCATCCTCCACACAAAGGCACACTAGTTAACAAGGAGAAATGAATTACAGACACTTATTCTGCCGGTGGGATCACAAATACACCAATCTGTGAAAGAGGCACAAACTCCAGAGACAAACTACATATTTGTCAATAACCTCCTAGAAAGAACCCTAGTAATTCTTTGAAGACCTTTGATTTAGCTTCCCTCTAAAATACATGTATAGGAAATGTTTTAGTTACCATGACATTCTTTCTTTGTTATTTGTACAAATTTTCATCACATTAAAAACAGAAAACTGAGGAGGTCTGCAAATGTTTTAGTAGGTATCTATACACTACTTTTCATATCCCACCACGGGAAGCTGCTGCTTTGGTTATTTCATTAAGAACAACAGAATATTAAATCTTTAAACTTTAGGTTTGAGCTGTAATCCACCAATGCCATAGGAAATAATCTGTAACTCTGAATTTATCGGGTATATCAATTAAGAGAACAGGGGTTAGGGACCAAATGAAAACCAAGTCTCTCTGCTTAAATAATTAGAAGACTTTTTAAATTGTAAATATGTGCGTGTATGTATGTGTATGTGTGTGTGTGTTTACTTTGCAGTAAATAATATACATAATAGAGGCAAGGGATGGGTAAAAATATATATATACACACACACACATTTTTATGTATATGAATTTACAATACATAAACATGAACCTAAATCAATGTCTCTATATATTACATATGGTGAAACACTGTATATGTTCTATTTATGAAACTAAGTCAAATCTCTGATCGTGGCATTGATCAACATATTTGCCATTTATATTATTTAAACATTCTCCTGCAAATATATCACCGAGAAAGACCTATTGTTAATGACCAAAAAAAAAAAAAATATCTTCAACTAAAGCTTACCTACTGACCACATGAGATTAATCAAATCTGAACATGTAATTTCAGGTTAATTACAAAACAGCTCTCCAGAATAGTTCCTAGAGACAATACACTGCATTCATCTGATTGCAGACTGCATCAATTCACTTAATTTATTCTTCCACCATCTTGGATGATAGCAACTTGAGGCTCAACTATGGAAGAGATGAAAGGATAAAAAGGATAAAAGGATTTACAAGACTTCCTTTCCTAGACAGAAACTCAAAGTATGTGAAAGTCTGTTGAGCTAAGTTTCAACCTCAGAAAGAATACTCCATCTCTCTTGCTTTTACTTTTTCATGAGGCTCAAAGCATTCTCTCCCAGTTGGTAAAGGCACCTCAAGGAGCAACATGGTGCCCCCGTAAAGAAGCTACTTTTCCTGAACGAGTCTCCCACCTGGATTCTCTGCCTCCTCTATTTGCCTACAGTCTCTTCAATTCTTGGGTGTCTGAAATCCTAAAGAATCCTATCTTTGTTGACTTACTAATGTAATAACTGCAGGGAAAGGAGGCCTAAAGCAGAGATGCAGAGGGTCTATTTGCTCCAGCTGTGTGTGGGATACATCCCTTTCTTGTTCTCATTCTCATCAGCAGAAAGGGATGGGTAAAAATAATCCATTTAAAGAAGGAGGTCTTACTTAATATAACCCCTAAACATTTTTGCCAACTTCTAAATCTTTAAAAACTAATTTTTGATGAGGCACACTCCAAATCATCTGTTTTATTTTAAAATAAAACCTTCAAAAATGTAAGAGAAAGAAAAAACAAAAATCATGTAAAAACATGGTGTTTTTTTTCCCATCTCTTCACCCCCCCCCGTAAAGAAAACATCATATGTGAGAAAGTATTTGCAATGTACCTTCTCAGCACCAATAATACCCAGGAATCATATTTCTTTTAAAGCATGGATTGAACACAGACCTGGTTGAAAGAGCTTACAATCTAAGGGAACCGTGAGATCCTTTTTTTCCTCTCTCTCTCTAAAATTTTCCTTGTTTCTATTTTAGAAAAGTCTTTACAGTAAATAATCTACATAATAGAGGCAAGAGTCATTTTATCCTGACTTTGCAGGGTCTTTATCTTCACTATTCAGATACTCTGTAAGGCTGAAATCTTTCAAAAAGCCATAGCCCCCCTCAGGCTGAAGCAAAGGTAGTTATATAGACATTAAGCATTTATGCAGCAATTTATATTTTCAAACCTTTTGTAACTATTCATTAGTTCATCCAAATAACTTCCTTCTAAAGTATGTGAGTGCTTTGTTTCCCAGGCTCAGAGAATCAGGTTCAGGGAGGTGACTGACATGCCACACGTAGATCAGACATAAGGAATGATTGTATCTCAGGAAAGGTTTCCTAAGTGTTTTGTGGAAACTTATTTTCTTCAGGTCTCAAAAAATAGGTCAGACTTCTACTAAAATGCTTTAGTTATGATTTTGTTGTGGTTTGTCTGTAGGCAAAGGAACTGAGTAGGTGATTCCAGCTCTTGTAATCCTGGCTTTATATATTCTTGGAATGTTTATGACCACAGGAAGGCTCAGGTGCAGGCTGGAATTTGGGGGGACAAAACTAATGTCTCTACCTAGGGGATTGAGTCCTGCTACCATGACATACTATGAAGGGCCACTTGGGGAAATTTTTTTTTAAATGCTTTCTTGAAAACGTATTTCCATGGCCATGCCAAAGTAGATGTGGAGTGCAAACCCCATGTGCATGATCGTGTTCATCTCAAAAAACCCTATTCTGTCACTCCCATTAATTTCCTCCTAATATGCTAATTCTACCTCTACTTCTCTTAAGCTACTGTGGTAACTTGACTCCAAAGATGGCCTCCATTAATTCCTTTCTTCCCTCTCTGCTCATGTGTGGTCTCTAGCATTTGGGCTTCCTAGGACTGCTCTGACCACTAGATATGGTGAAAGTGATGCTGTCAACCCTCATTATATCATTTGGATGTTGGTTCCTTGCAAATCTGATGTTGAAATGTGATCCCCAGTGTTGGGGTGGGGCCTGGTGGAAGGCATTTGGGTTATGGGGGCATATCCTTCATAAATGGCTTGGTGTCATCCCCATGGTAATGAGTGAGCTCTCGTTCTATTGGTTCATGCAAGAGCTAGTTATAAAAGAGCATGGCGCCTCCTTCCTCTCTCTCCCTCTCCCTCCTACCATGTGACTATCCTGCTCTTCCTTTACCTTCTGCCATGATGATAAGCTTCCTAAGGTCTCATCAGAAGCTGAGCAGATGCTGGTGCCATGCTTGTACATCCTGCAGAACGGTGAGCCAAATAAACCTCTTTTCTTTATAAATTACTCACCCTCAGGTATTCCTTTATAGCAATGCAAAACAGACAAATACATCTCAGAACTATGAAGATAATAATAAATTGTTATTTTAAGCCACTATTTTAGAGTATCTTAAAATAGATCACCAGAATAACCGCTATCAATGTTGTCTTCTCCATTGCCCTATGTCTTCACACAGCTATGAGAGAAACTACAGGCTGCGATAAGCTAGGTTAAGATAGAAGGATAGGGCTTCTGAGAATTGGCAGCATAGCACAGAGGACTAAAATCAGCCTTGTGAAACCTTGGGAAAGTGATTTAACCTAAGTATCCAGTCTCCTCATCTGTAAAATAAGACTAATGATATTACCTCAAAGGATTATGAGGATTTAACGTCCTAAAGGATGTTAAACACTTAACATAGTGCTAAGACAGCCAGGTCCTTAAGAGTTATTAATATTTTATTATCATTACAGTTATTACTAATAAAATATTATTAATATTTTATTATCATATCATTATTATATTACTGTTATTATCATTAGTAACATTACCTAAGCATGCCAGACTCCCTTTTGAATATCTGTTCAATCCACAAGCCATTGCACTTTCTCATAACTGCTTTCAGATTTATTAACTTGGGCATCCAGAAGACACTTGTGTATGATCCCACCCCTACATCCTAGCTAATTGGACTAGAAGAAGATAATTGGCCTGAGCTAGGCCAATCAGATTCTTGATCATCTCTGATGGGAAATAAGACTGAGAAAAGCCCATTCTTTTATGTGCAGCTACAATAAGAATTGGTAAGAGGGGAGCTAAAAGATGCCCAAACTCTACTTTGTGAACAGAGAAAGTCATGTTGGGGGCAATGGAGAAAGCAGAGAAAGAGAGAGAGAGGAGAAGAATTAAAAATAGAAATAGATTTAGGAGGAGGAAGGAGAAAGAAGAATAGGAGGAGGATGAAAGGAGAGTGTTTTCTAGAACTCTGATGGTTTTCTAGGTTTTGTTTCTGAGACCCAATTGTAATCCTTCTCTAGGGTGTTATAAGATAGGCCTACATCCTTATGTCGTCATCCTCCTTTCTCTTGAGATAACTAAGTTGGTTTCTGTTATGCATCCAAAGAGTCTAAAGAAAATGGCAGGGATGGAAGGAGGAAATTCCCTATGAGATGCTATCAGTGGCCTCCCTATGACAAAAAGCAGTCAAGACTCAACCTGGATCCACTGAACGCTTAAGCCTTACCCATCCCTGTTTCTCTGTGACTAAGGCTCTGTTTATTATTGCTAGAATGGTCCAATGTCCTTTTATCTAATGGCAGCTTTATGGAGATATAATTTACAAACCATATACTTCACTCATTTAAGGTGTACAATTCAAGTTTTTGGTATATTTGCAAAGTTGTACATTTATCCTCACAATTTTAGAATATTTAATCACCCCTAAAAGAAATCATGTACCCATTAATGATCACTTTCCATTTTCTTTCTTCCCAACCACCAACGGCTTTCCCCACCTCATCTCTAAGCAACCACTACTTTCTACTTTCTGTCTCTACAGAAATGCTATTTTGGCCATTTCATACAAATGGAATTCTACAACATGTGATCTTTTTTGACTGGTTTCTTTCATTTAGTTCCTTAAACATTCATTTAATGTTTTCAAGTTCATCAAGTTTCATCCATTGTAACATGTATCAGTACTTCTTTCATTTTTATTGATGAATAATCTTTCATTCTATGGGAGAAAATTTTTGCAAACTATGCATCTGACAAAGGTCTAGTATTCAACATCTATAAGGAACTTAAACAAATTTACAAGAAAAAAACCATTAAAAAGTAGGCAGAGTGAAAAGATACTTTTCAAAAGAAGACATATATGATGCCAAAAAACATATGGAAGAACCTCAACATCACTGGTCATTAGAGAAATGCAAACAAAAACCACAATAAGATGCCATCTCACACCAGTCAGAATGGCTATTATTAAAAAGTCAAAAAATAACAGATGCTGGCAAGGTTGCAGAGAAAAAGAAATGCTTATATACTTTTGGTAGAAGTGTAAATTAGTTTGACCATTGTGGAAGACAGTGCAGTGATTCCTCAAAGACCTGAAGACAGAAATACCATTAGACCCAGCAATCCCATTACTGGGTATATACCCAAAGGAATATAAATCATTGTATTATAAAGACATATGCACACATATTTTCATTGCAGCACTATTCACAAAAGAAAAGACATGGAATCAACCTAAACTCCTATCAGTGCTAGACTGGATAAAGAAAATGTGGTACATATACACCATGGAATAATATGCAGCCATAAAAAAGAACAATATCACATCCTTTGCAGGAACATGGATGGAGCTGGAGGCAATTATTCTTAGCAAACTAACATAGGAACAGAAAACTAAATACCTCATGTTTTCATTTATAAGTAGGAGCTAATGATGAGAGCATACAGACACATAGAGGGGAACAACACACACTGGGGCCTGTTGGAGGGTGGAGGTTTGGAGGAGGGAGAGGATCAGAAAAAACAATTAATGAGTACTAGGCTTAATACCTGGGTGGTGAAATAATCTGTACAACAAATGCCCATGACACAAGTTTACCTATGTAACAAGTCTGCACATGTATCCCTGAATTAAAAGTTAAAAAACATTTTATTCTATAGATACATAATCTTTTATTTATTTATTCACCAGGTGATGGATATTTGTATTGTTACCACATTTTGACTATTACAAATAATGCTGCTATGAACATTCATGTACAAATTTTTGTATGGAAATATGCTTTCATTTCTCTTGCCTATGTATCTACAAAGAGAATTGCTGGATCATTGGTAACTCTATGTTTAATAGTAAGTTTTCTAAAGTGAAGACACCATTTTATATTCTCACCAGTAATACATGAGAGTTGTAATTTCTCCACATTCTTGTCAGCACTTGTTATTTTCTTTTTTTATTATGGCCTTCCAGTGTGTGTGAAGTGGTGTCTCATTATGGCTTTTACTTGCATTTTCTTGGTGACATTTATGTTGAGAATTATTTCATGTGCTTATTGACCATTTGCATATTTTCTTTGGAGAAATGTCTGTTCAAATCCTTTGTTCATTTTTTAATTGGGTTGTTTGTCTTTCTTGAGTTGTAAGAAGTCTTTATACATTCTAGATACAAATCTCTTAGATGTATAATTTACAAATATTATGTCCCAATTGATGGGTTGTCTTTTTACTCTCTTGATGGTGCCCTTTGAAAAAAAAAAAAAAAAACCTTTAAATTTTGATGAGGTCTATTATGTCTATTTTTTCTTTAGTTGCTGATGCTTTCAGAGTCATATCTAAGAAATAATTTCCGAAACAAACGTTATGAAGATTGACCCCTGTGTTTTCTTCTAAAAATTTTACAGTTTTTATTCTTACATTTAGGTCTTTAATTCATTTTAAGTTAATTTTTTTAAATGCTGTGAAGTACGGATCCAACTTCATTTTTTTACATGTGGATATTCAGTTATTCTAACACTACTTGAAAAGACTATTTTCCTCCTGTTGAATTGTATTGGTACCCTTGTGAAAAATCAATTGATGATAAATACAAATGCTTATTTCTAAACTTTCAATTCTATCCTGTGTATTTATTTATTTATTTTCTGTGCCAGGAACACAGTCTTGATTACTGTAGCTTTGTAGTAAATTTTGAAATTAAATAATAGAAATCTCTTGCTTCGACCTTCTTTTTCAAGAGCATTTGAGTATTCACGGTCTCTTAAATTTCCATATGAATTTTAGGATCTGCTCATCAATTTCTGCAAGTCAACTAGCATTTTGATATAGATTGTGTTGACTCTAAAGATCAATTTGGAGAGTATCACTATCTGAACAATATTAAGTTTCTGATCTATGAACATGCAATATCTTTTCATTTTAATTTTTTGTCCACAATGTGTTTTGGTTTTCAGAGTATAGTTTTGTATTTCCTTTTAAACATTTATTCCTAAGCACTTTTTCTTTTTTGATGCCATGGTAAATGGAATTTAAATTTTTCTTAAATTTCATTTTTGCATTATTCATTGTAAGTATATAGAAATAGAATTGATTTTTGTATATTGATCTTGTATCCTGCAATCATGTTGAGTTTATTAGTGGATTCCTTAGGATTTTTGTATATAAGATCACATCATCTGCAATAAAGAGAGGTCTACTTATTCTTTTCTCTTCTAGGTGTCTTTTATTTCATTTTCTTGCTTTATTAGTTTGGCAAGATTCTCTAATGCAATGTTAAACAGTGATGAGAATAGACATCCTTGTCTTGTTCCTGATCTTGAGGGAAAGCATTCAGTCTTTCACTATTAAGTATAATGGTAGCTGCTGGTTTCCAATGTCTTTTTGGTCACTAAATATCCAGGTTACAACATACATAACATTTTTGAGATATCGACACCAAATCTTTATATTTACAAGTGTCTTAGTCTCTTTGGGCCACTATAACAAAATGCCTTACACTGGATATTTATAAATAATCAAAATTTATTGCTTACAGTTCTGGAGGCTGGGAAGTTGAAGATCAAGGTGCCAGCAGATTCAGTATAAGGTGAGGGCCCATTCCTCATAGATGGAACCTTCTATGTGTTCTCACAGGACATAAGGGAAAACATCTGTGGAGCCTCTTTTATAAAGGCATTAATCTCATTCATGAGGGTAGAGCCATCATGACCTAATCACTTTCCAAAGGTCCTGCCTTCTAATACCAATCACCTTTGTGATTAGCTTCAAACATATGAATTTTGAGGGGTCATGTGAATACTACAGCAACAAGTATTAGTAAATTTTGTTTCCTTTTTATAGAAACTTGAAAAACTCTGTTAGCATCCATATTCCAGCATACTTATACAGATATGACTGGAATGCTTTACACTGGATCATGGAGGAAGTATACTGGAGCGACTTTCATAATATTGTCCTGGTTGTCCCCTTAACTCTTAGACCTATTCTGAATCTCACTCTTCTGCAAATTGAGGATACTAGCACTAGCTTCCTCTACTTCTCTGTGAGAACCATGTGAGTAAACATAAAAATTACTTTGAAAAATGCCAACGACTTAGGCAAATATAAAGAGTTATTATTTATCTTTACTAAACTATTTAAAGCTTTTCTCATGTGTTCATAATATTGTTGAAGAAATCAATTCCTTCCCACCCTTTATATGTATAATTGATGATTCTGTATTATTAATATAGAAATACTTTTAAAATTTCCAATCTAGACAAAAGAAAATTTCCACTAAACTAAGGCTGCTTACTTTTCGTTAAAAACTAGAATTCAGACTCAACATTTAAACATTTTCTACATATTTTTAAGTGAAAATTTAAACCTAAATCAGAAAAAAATATTTTGAAATGATTCACAAGTTAATTTTTCTTAAATATTTTTAGACTTGTATGGTTGCTAGAAACATGTCAGTTTAAATCTTTTCCCTTCAGTTTTTATCATTGAGGGGGTTAAAGAACATAACTATAAAATCCTTTATAATGACAAAATTAATAATTTTCAGATTCTATGGAGGTAAGATTTTTAAGCTGATGTAAAATTTTTCTGAAGACTAATTCAAGTAGCTGTCTGATTTATTATAATGCCTATTTCAAATACTATCTCTGAACTCTCTGTTAAATGGTTTTTAACTTTTTCAAAAATCAGCACAATTTTTTCCTTTGAAATTAAATAGATTACTTGGTTTCCAACATTTGATTATGCCTATTATCAGAAAACTTTTCACTTAATGGAATTATTTAAACACTATTATATTAATAGAAAACATTATTCTCAGGACTAATTACTAGGCACCTTTGATGTGTACGTGTTTGCATTCACTGTATGCATGACCTACTACTGTCTTATAGCACAATGAATTGCAGAGCAATGATGATTCAATAAATTAGATCTATTTTGCATATTTGCATAACTTAAGAAATACCAACATCATTTTCTCTGAGAAGCTTTCCCTGATTTTCAGCCTAGATCCAATTCCTCTGACATGTGTTTACAAAGCTGCATACTTTTCCTTTACAGTATTAAGTATCTAATGTCATATTTCTTTGTTAATAATTATTAATGTCGGTCTACCCACTAGACTAGAGCACCATTGCTTTCCTAGTCTTACAATAAAATGAATAAATGAATCAGTGAAGTCATGCATTATTACTGGAGTATATTTCTACTCTATTCCATTTATTTTCTTTTTTTGTTCAACAATAATGAAAATCTATAAGCCCCTCAATAATAGAAACCAAATCTCATTTCTCTTTGGGCCCAAAGCAGTGCTGGGCACTTAAAACTCAGGAACATGGCTTTAGCTGAAAGTCTATGTCAGAGCCTGAAGCCACTGGATCAAAGCCATTTAAGGTTGGGCAGAGTCAACCAGGAAATCCTTAGCCACTGCCACAAAAGGACTCATCTGGCCTCCAATTTAGCAAGAGTGTTCACTTCTACCTATGTCCAACTTCCTTGCTTTGTCTTGATTTCTCAGGATCCAGCCCAATTTGGTTTGGGATTTTTGAGTAACACCTATCCCCCAGATTCTGGTTCCTCTCTCTTCACACCCTACCTCTTTACTAGTTAGCCACCTTTCCTTGGAAGAATTTCCCAAGCTTCCTGGGCTTTAGGTCTCTGCTGCTCCCAATAGGCAGTAATCATTGCCAGATTAACTCCTAAAGAAATGGTCTGCTCAAACTTAATTAGCTATTCTGATTTGACTCAAGATAGGGTCCCAATTTTTTCAACTTGTTTATGTATAAAAGTTATATTTAACCCAAACTCTACATTTTATTTTTAAAATCATTTTAAGCAGAATAATAAGTGTTAGAAGGAGGCCCACTGTGACTTTGTGCCCACTGAATAGGCTAGATTTATAAGGCAGTCACTGAACATATTTATTTCTGGCTGAGACTGCTTTTGCAATCCAAGTAATGACATGAAGGCAATAGTCAGTTGAGAAGACGTATGTCCATCACCACATTTTCTTGTCACCCTAATAAGAGTCATAAAAATTAAACTGCACACTTTAACTTTGAACACATTTTATTTTTCTGAAAAAATTATTTATTGGTTCTCCCAGCTCTGACTCCTCAGCTCCAGCAGCTCATCAGGCTCCTCCTCAATGCCCTCTTCTTGTACCATGGCCTGAAAACACTCAAGGCTATAAGCTGAAGCACTTGTAGCATGCATCTCATTTGATTCCCTTCTCTAAAGATTACTATATTTCATTTCCTAATGCCCAGTATCTTAAAAGTTATTTGGGAGGATCCAAGATGGCTGAATAGGAACAGCTTCGGAGTGCAGTTCCCAGCAAGAACAATGCAGAGGGTGAGTGCCCACCGAATTTCCAAACAAATTTTCACTGCCCACAGACCAGGAGACTCCCAGACTGAAAAGCACCACGAGTTTTCAGTACAGTGGTTTCAGCCAGTGCCGGGTTGGCACACAGAAACTCACACAAATCTGAGTGGCCATTTCAACTGGCTCCTGGAACACCTGGGAGACAGAGCCGCCCATTCAACTGAAAGGGAGGGGGCAGAGACAGGGAGCCAGGCGATCTGACTTGGCAGGTACCATCCCCACCAAACAAGCAATCTGAAATGCTCTGGATTGAGAGTTTTGCAGCAAGTGCAGCTGGAACCAGGATGGTCCAGCTCAGTGGGGGAGGGCAACCACCACTACCTAGGCAGTCTGCCACTACTGACGCAGTTCACACAGCAGCTGGGCAGAGCCTGTGGCAGCTCAGCAACACCTCTGCTAGTAGACTGTGACTAGACTACTCCATGTGGGGCAGGACATCTATGAAAAAGGCAGCAGCATGACATGAACTTATAAATAAAGCCGACCTTCCTAGGACAGAGCACCTGGGAAAAGAGGTGGTTATAAGTTCCACGGCAGCAGACTTAAAAGTACCTGCCCAGCATCTCTGCACGGAACAACAGCGCTCCTAGCACAGCACTTGAACTCCTATAAGGGACAGACTGTCTCCTCAAGCAGCTCCCCCAACTCCCATATACCCAAACAGACACCTCATAAAGGAGGAGCTCAGGCTGACATCTGGCAGGTACCCTTCTGGGACAAAGATAACAGAAGAAGAAACCGGCAGCAACCCTTACTGTTCTGCAGCTCCTGCAGGTGATCCCCCAGGCAAGCAGGGTCTGGAGTGGACCTCCAGCAGTCCTGCAGCAGAGGGGCCTGTTAGAAGGAAAACTAAGAAAACAGAAAGAAATAACTTCATCAGCAACAAACCGGATGTACACTCAGAGACTCAATCTGAAAGTCAACAACTACAAAGATGACAGGTGGATAAATCCACAAAACGGGAAGAAACCAGTGCAAAAAGGATGAAAACACCAAAAACCAGAATATCTCTCCTCCTCCAAAGGATCACAACTTCTCACCAGCTAGGGATCAAAGATGGATGGAGAATGAATCTGAAGAATTGACAGAAACAGGCTTCAGAATGTGGGCAATAGCAAACTTCTCATAGTTAAAAGAACAAGTGCTAACCCAATGCAAAGAAACGAAGAACCTAGAAAAATGTTAGATGAGATGCTAACTAGAATAAACAGCTTAGAGAAGAATATAAATCACCTGATGGAGCTGAAAAACACAACACAAGAACTACGCAAAGCATACACAAGTTTCAATAGCCGAATCGACCAAGCAGAAGAAAGGGTATGAGAGATTGAAGATCAACTCAATGAAATAAAACAAGAAGGCAAGAATAGAGAATAAAGAGTGAAAAGAAATGAACAAAGCCTCCAAGAAATATGGGATTGTGTGAAAAGACCTAATCTACGTTTGATAGGTGTAACTGAATGTGATGGAGAGAATGAATCCAAGCTGGAAAACACTCTTCAGGATATTATCCAGGAGAACTTCCCCAACCTAACAAGGCATGCCAATATTCAAGTCCAGGAATAAGAGAGAACACCACAAAGATATTCCTCAAGAGAGCAACCCCCAAGGCACATAATCGTCAGATTCACCATGGTTGAAATGAAGGAGAAAATGCTAAGGGCAGCCAGAGAGAAACGTTGGGTTACCCACAAAGGGAAGCCCATCAGACTCACAATGGATCTCTCTGCAGAAACCCTACAAGCCAGAAGAGAGTGGGAGCCAATATTCAATATCCTTAAAGAAAATAACTTTCAACCCAGAATTTTATATCCAGCCAAACTAAGCTTCATAAGCAAAGGAGAAAGAAAATCCTTTATGGACAAGCAATTGCTGAGAGATTTCATCACCATCAGGCCTGCCTTACAAGAGCTCCTGAAAGAAGCACTAAACATAGAAGGGGACAACCAGTACCAGCCACTGCAAAAATGTACCAAATGGTAAAGACAATCAACACAATGAAAAAAATACATCAACTAATGGGCAAAACATCCAGCTAGCATTAAAATGGCAGGATCAAATTCACACATAACAATATTAACCTCAAATGTAAATGGGCTAAATGCCCTAATCAAAAGACACAGACTGGCAAATTGGATAAAAAGTCAAGACCCATCAGTGTGCTGTATTCAGGAAATCCATCTCACATGCAAAGACACACATAGGCTCAAAATAAAGGTATGGAGGAAGATTTATCAAGCAAATGGAGAGCAAAAAAAAGCAGGAGTTGCAATCCTAGTCTGTGATAAAAATGGACTTTAAACCAACAAAGATCAAAGAGACAAAGAAGGGCATTGCATAATGGTAAAAGGATCAATGCATCAAGAAGAGCTAACAATCCTAAATATATACACACCTAATACAGGAGCACCCAGATACATAAAGCAAGTTCTTAACGACCTACAAAGAGACTTAGACTCCCACACAATAATAGTGGGAGACTTTAACACTCCACTGTCAATATTAGATAGATCAACAAGACAGAAAATTAACAACAATATCCAGGACTTGAACTCAGATATGGACCAAGGGACCTAATAGACATCTACAGAAATCTCCACCTGAAATCCACAGAATATACATTCTTCTCAGCACCACATTGCACCTACTCTAACATTGACCACATAATTGGAAGTAAATCACTCCTCAGCAAATGAAAAAGAACAGAAATCATAACAGTCTCTCAGACCATGGGGCAATCAAATTAGAACTCAGAATTAAGAAACTAATTCAGAACCACACAGCTTCATGGAAACTGAACAGCTGGCTTCTGAACATCGACTGTATAAACAATGAAATGAAGGCAGAAATAAAGATGTTCTTTGAAAGCAACAAGAACAAAGACACAATGTATCAGAATCTCTGGGATATATTTAAAGCAGAGTCCAGAGTGAAATTTATAGCAATAAACGCCCACATGAGAAGCGAGGAAAGATCTAAAATCAATACCCTATCATCAAAATTAAAAGAGCTAGAGGAGCAAGATCAAAAAACCTCAAAAGCTAGCAGAAGATAAGAAAAACTAAGATCAGAGCAGAACTGAAGGAGATAGAGACATAAAAAACCCTTTAAAAAATCAATAAATCAGGAGCTGGTTTTTTGAAAAGATCAAAAAAATAATCAGACCGCTAGCCAGATTAATAAAAAAGAAAAGGGAGAAGAATCAAATAGATGCAATAAAAACAATAAAGGGGATATCACCACTGATTCCACAGAAATACAACCTATAATCAGAGATTACTACAAACAACTCTATGCACATAAACCAGTAAGCCTGGAAGAAATGGATAAATTCCTGGACACTTGCACTCTCCCAAGCCTAAACCAGGAAGAAGTTAAATAGACCAATAACAAGGGCTGAAGTTGAGGCAGCAATTAATAGCCTACCAACCAGAAAAGGTCCAGGTACAGACAGGTTCACAGCTGAATTCTACCAGACGTACAAAGAGGAGCTGGTACCATTCCTTCTGAAACTATTCCAAACAATAAATAAAGAGGGGAATCCTTCCCAAATCATTTTATGAGACCAACATCATCCTGATACCAAAACCTGGCAGACTCAACTAAAAAAGAAAACTTCAGGCCAATATCCTTGATGAACATAGATGCAAAATTCTTCAATACAATACTGGCAAACTTATTGCAACAGCACATCAAAAAGCTTATCCATCATGATCATTGTAGGCTTCATTCCAGTGATACAAGACTGGTTCATCATGTGCAAGCCTATAAACGTAATCCACCACATAAACAGAATCAAAGACAAAAACCACATGAGTATCTCAATAGATACAGAGAAGGCCTTTGGCAAAATTCAACAGCCCTTTATGCTAAAAACTCTCAATAAACTAGGTATGAAAGGAACATATCTCAAAACAATAAAAACTATTTACAACAAACCTACAACCAATATCATACTGAATGGGCAAAAACTGGAAGCATTCCCTTTGAAATCTGGCACTAGACAAGGATGTCCTCTCTTACCACTCCTATTCAATATAGTATTGGAAGTTCTAGCCAGAGCAATTAGGCAAGAAAAAAAAAAGGGTATTCAATTAGGAAAAGAGGAAATCAAATTGTCGCTATTTGCAGACAACATGATTGTATGTTTAGAAGACCCTATCATCTCAGCCCAAAGTCTCCTGAAACTGATAAGAAACTTTAGCAAAGTCTCAGGATACAAAATCAATGTGCAGAAATCACAAGCATTTCTATACACCAATAACAGACTAACAGAGAGCCAAATCAAGAACAAACTGCCATTCACAATTGCTACAAAGAGAATAAAATACATAGGAATACAACTAACAAAGGATGTAAAGGACCTCTTCAAGGAGAACTACAAACCACTGCTCAAGGAAATAAAGAGACGACACAAACAGATGGAGAAACATTCCATGCTCATGGTTAGGAAGAATCAATATTGTGAAAATGGCCGTACTGCCCAAAGTAATTTATAGATTCAATGCTATCCCCATCAAGCTACCAATGACCTTATTCACAGAACTGGAAAAAACCACCTTAAACTTCATATGGAACCAAAACAGAGTCTGCATAGCCAAGACAATTCTAAGCAAAAAGAACAAAGCCAGAGACATCATGCTACCTGAATTCAAACTATACTAAAAGGCTACAGTAATTAAAACAACATGGTACTGGTACTAAAACAAAGATATAGACCAATGGAACAGAACAGAGGCCTTGGAGGCAACACCACACATCCATAACCATCTGATCTTTGACAAACCTGTCAAAAACAAGCAATGGGGAAAGGAGTCCCTGTTTAATAAATGGTGTTGGGAAAACTGGCTAGCCATGTGCAGAAAGCAGAAACTGGACCCCTTCCTGACACTTTACACTAAAATTAACTCCAGGTGGATTAAAGATCTAACCATAAGACCTAATACCATAAAAACTCTACAAGACAACCTAGGCAAAACCATTCAGGACATAGGTATAGGCAAGGACTTCATGACTAAAACACCAAAAGCATTGGCAACAAAAGCCAAAATAGACAAATGGAACCTAATCGAACTCCATAGCTTCTGTACAGCAAAAGAAACAATCATTAGAGTCAACCAGCAACCAACAGAATGGGAAAAAATTTTTCCAATCTACCCATCTGACAAAGGGCTAATATCCAGAATCTACAAAGAACTAAAACAGATTTACAAGAAAAAGCAAACCCATCCAAAAGCGGGTGAAGGATATGAACAGACACTTTTCAAAAGAAGGTATATATGAGGCCAACAAACATATGAAAAAATGCTCATCATCACTGATTATTAGAGAAATGTAAATCGAAACCACATTGGGATACCACCTCACGCCAGTTAGAATGGTGATCATTGAAAAATCTGGAGACAACAGATGCTGGAGAGGATGTGGAGAAATAAGAACACTTTTACACGGTTGGTGGGCATGTAAACTAGTTGAGCCGTTGTGGAAGATATTGTGGCACTTCCTCAAGGACCTAGAAATAGAAATTCCATTTGACCCAGCAATCCCATTACTGGGTATATACCCAAAGGATTATAAACCATTCTATTATAAAGACACATGCACACATATGTTCATAGTGGTACTGTTTACAATAGCAAAGACCTGGAACCAACCTAAATGCCCATCGATGATAGACTGGACAAGGAAAATGTGGCACATATACACCATGGAATACTATGCAGCCATAAATAATGGTCAGTTTGTGTCCTTTGTAGGGACATGGATGATCCGGAAACCATCCTTCTCAGCAAACTGACACAGGAAGAGAAAATCAAACACTGCATGTTCTCACTCATAGGCAGGTGATGAACAATGAGAACACATGAAGACAGGGAGGGGAGCATCACACACTGGGGTCTGTTGGGGGGGGCAAGGGAGGGACAATGGGGGGGTTGGGAGGTTGGGGAGGGGATAACATGGGGAGAAATGCCAGATGTAGGTGACAGGGGGGATGGAGGCAACAAACCACATTGCCATGTGTGTACCTATGCAACAATCCTGCACGATCTGGACATGTACCCCAGAACATAAGTACAATAAAAAAAATTTATTAAAATAACAGAACCCATGTTATTGAAACACAAATTACACATGTTGTGCATTACCACTTAAAGTAAATCAAGGAATAACAAAAAATTAACTACTGGACAAATGATTTCGTTAGAGGAGGGAGGGTGGGGAGTTTACTTTTTATTTTTTGCCTTTCTGTTCACTTTGAAATGTCTAAACATGTACATATACACTTTTTTTTTTTTTGAGACGGAGTTTCTTTTGTCACCCAGGCTGGAGTCCAATGGCACAATCTTGGCTCACTGCAACCTTCGCCTACCGGGTTCAAGCAATTCTCCTGCCTCAGCCTCCTGAGTAGCTGGGATTACAACCACCCATCACCACACCTGGCTAATTTTTTGTATTTATAGTAGAGACGGGGTTTCACTATGTTGGCTAGGCTGGTCTCCAACTCCTGACCTCATGATCCGCCTACCATGGCCTCCCAAAATGTCATGCCCAACCCCTTCTTATTCTTAAATATCAGCAGAGGCTATTAAGGTAGAGAGATTGTGGAATATATTTTCAATGTCTTCTTTATATTTTTGTTTTTAAGAAGCTAAAATTCTTTTTAATAAAGAAATAAGGCACAAATTTTTTAAGAAAATGACATTTAAAGGAATATTGAAGAAATAAAACTACCTAGCATAGATCAAGTACTCCCCGACCAATTCAAAATATGCCTAATGATCAAACATTGAAGAGAGACTTAGCTTACAAAGTCTCCCATAAAAATCCTGAAAAGTAGTCCTAGGTCACAGTCAGCACCAAGGTCAGAGGTCACACTGAGGGGGACCTGCCTCTAGCTTCAGAGAACTTGTTATTTACCTAGCAGTAAGCACTGGACTGGGTACCAGTTATGTGCTATTTATACAGTTATGACTTGGTGGTACTTCTTGCCCTCAAGGCACCTACAGTCTCATGGAGGAAACAGATGCATGTAAAACAAATAATTAAAATATTATATCACTTTTTATATAGCTAAAATATTCTATGTACAACACACCAAGAATGCACAGAGGATGAAAGAGCCATCTTTAGGGGGAGAGAATAGAAGATATTTCATTGAAAATATAATGCTGCCAAATATCTTATGAAGCTGAAAAACTACTTAACCAAGAAACAGTTCAAAATGTGCTAACATAAGAGAATGACACTCAAAATCTTTACCACACTAGCCTCAAGCTCTAACTTCATCTTACTACATGTGCCCATAAATACTGTTTCCACTGCATGAAACTCCAAGCAACGCCAAACACTCTATTCCTTGCCATGGGATTCTTTTGCTGGTTTTCTTCCCTATGGGTTGAATGCCCTTCTTCTTTTTTTGATCTGTCAAAATCCTAATTATCTTTTAATTAATTGCATCTAAGTGCCACCCTACCTGACAACACCAATTGGAGCTTTTCCATTCTTTCTCTAACATGTTTTGCATTTACTTTCTACCAGGCATTGTTCTACATTTTTTACATGTATTGATTCATTGAATCTGCAGAGCAGCCAGTGTTATAAGCACCAATATTGCTCTTATTTCATAAAGTAACTGACATATGGCAAGGATAAGTAACTTGATCAAAGTTATATAATAATAATGACCTCAATGTATTAAGAACCAACTGCTTTATGCAATTGTTTATTTTCCACTTATAACGACTTTGTGAAGGAGTGATTGTTTTATGCATTTTAAGTCAATAACAAGCTCCCACCAGAATAAGTGAGTGCAGCCAGGATCCAGACCCAGTTAGCCCAACAACCTCAGTCCCTATCACCCCCTCACTCTTACCACTGCCATGATATACTTACTCTCTCTTTTTCCCCACTTCCTAATCAGGTTCCACAATCTCTTGGAACCGTGACCCCCTCATTGTATGTATGTGGAAACTGGAGCCCAAAGAGCTGCTCAGGTCCCATTTCCAGATTATGGTTCTTCCATATATTGCCAGGCCTCCCTCAAAACCCAAAAAAGTGAATAACCAGTCACAGTAATTGTTGACCACCTATATTGACCTCCACATTCTGGGTGACTGCTCTCTGGATGTTTGTTACAGTAAGATAGCATCTCCTAGAAAAGAAGGAAGCAGATTATATGGCAGATGGTCAGGAATCTGAGATCTGCTATTCAGATGATTTCATGTGAGCACACATACATAGACCAAATTAATCTGTGGGCCACCAGGATAATTAATTTTAATGCATGAATAAAATAACATACATATTTATGATAAAAATGTATAATTAAGGTCACTGCTGAACCAATATAAAATCTCTAGATTATGCACAACACAATGAAGGAGATAAGAAATGATCATCCCTGCATATGCCTCAATTTCATGTCGGTTGAGTTGAAAATCTTACTAATTATGTCACTATCTTACTCTGTTTTGTGTTGCTATAAAGGAATCCCTGAGACTGGGTTATTTTAAATAAAAGAAGTTTATTTTGCTTATGGTTCTGCAGGCTGTACAAGCAGCATGGTGTCTCCAGCATCTGTTCAGCTTCTGGTGATAGCTTTTGTGCTGAGTCAAAACATAGCAGAGATGGTCAAAAGGGTGTCAGGTATGTGTGAAGAGAGACCCAACATGATGGGCTTCCTGGCTTTATAACAACCCCCCTCTCCAGAGAATAATCTGTTTCCCAAGAATCAATACAGTTTCCCAAGAATGAGAACTCACTCATTACCTCAAGAAGCACCAAGCCATTCATATGAGATCCATCCCAATGACCCAAACACCTCCCATTAGGCCCCATCTCCCAACATTGACACACAGGGAGTGAAATTCCAACATGAGATTTGGTGGGGACAAGCAAAACATATACAAACCATAACAGTCACCCTGTATAAACTGTTTACCTCTCCTTTCTCTAACAAACTACCTTATTTTTTTAATGAAAACTCTTTTATGATTTCCACAAAAAGGTAGACTTAAAATTGTTTTATACATGTAAACCACTGAATAGAATAGCAGAGTTAACTAACAGTTCTTTAAATATTTTACCATCAGATTTTGCATGGCTTTATTGTACTTTTTGGTGCATAGGAGCAGTATTTCACTGTTTGTCAGTGGGGTTGCTGACACCTTATTATAATCTGTTTGTTTTAAAATGAGCACATGATAAAGTGAGAAAGATTGAATCTTAGCTTTTCAAATACTATCTAACATCATATTCAGTTACAGAAATAATTTGAGTGTCTGGTTAAGAGAATAAATGTCACATTTTAATAGCATCTCAATTTTGCAAACAAAGCACTTCACAGTTCATGAAATACTTTCATAAACATTACTTTGATTATCACAACAACCCTATAAGAGTAGGATTCACTTTCCAACATTACGTGTGTGTGTGTAGTGGTGCCCAGATTTACACAATTAATAAAGTGGCAAAGTCAATTGGAATGTTTTAAGCCAAGTTTGTTTCCACACTGTTTATTTTCTTAATGGCCATGAGGGGTTTTAGAAATCCTTTAATCCAAGTCCCGTATGTCAAAGATGAAGAAACTGAGCCCCATAGAGGTACAGTAACTAATCGAAGGTTATTGGCAAGTCAGCAGTAAAGTTCTAGAAACCAGAGCCTCCTTCCTTTACAGCATTTTTCCACGATCTTGTATTAACTGAGGCTGAGGGCAACCTATTATGAAAGAAGGTGAAGGTCGCCAATTTAGCTATTCATTGCCTTAAATTTCCTCCACACGAGAGACAAGTGTTTGGGTATAAGTGCATGTTTCACACCAGTCCTACGGTGTCACATTGGGCTTCTACTAATGACGCTAAACATGCAAGTGTGTTGGGAGAGAAATAGTCATCACTGCAACTAGCATCACTCCATGTTCCACCCCCATGAAATTCTAGGCCCTAGCAGCACCTCCACAGCCCTACAGAAATGCAGAGAGAACCACAGTTTGAAGTATTGCTGGAAGAAGAGGTATGGCAAGGCTGGGAGAAGGTTCAAAAGTAAAAAGCAATTGTCTTGGTTGTGCTTACAGAGATCTTCTGTCTCCACATAAAGCTGAACGCCCACATGAGTCCTGCTTCTCAGCAAATGTGCCTGGGCTCACCACCCCCACCACAACTCCTCTGCTCTCTGGTTAAATTTACACTCCTGTCCAGCACTGTGGGAATGAGACCATAGCCTATCCTGTCTAACCAGATGGGTTGAGAGTCTCTGTCAACACCAATACTATTTTATATCACTGACTAAAATATTTTCAACATTATTCTTAGGAATTTTTTTTATTATAGAAGTAAAATTCTAAAAATTTAATAAAGCATATCTTCAAAGTTATTGGTCTTTTCTTTTTAAGTCTTAGCTATGATTCTGTGTAGCAGTTGAGAAAATGGGCCTTGGATTTAGACAATCTTGGATTGAAGCCCTAAATCTTCCATTTGTTAGATATGGGACCTCAGATAAGTTACTGGACTTCACTGAACTTCAAAATCTGTAAAATAACACATCCCTTTCAAAGTCATTATGAAGATTAAATAAGACTATATATGTAAAGCTAAGAGCATGGTGCCTGCTATTGGATGAATACTGAATAATAACCATTGAGGTTTTTTTTTATAAAAACTGCCAGGGTTCACAAGGATGTGATGATCCTTAGTTTTCCAAATATAATGACTGAGCCTAAATATGCACATTGAATAGTTAAGTGACATTTATTTATTTTATTTGGCAAACACTGATTGAAAACCTGCCATGCACTGAAACTTACATTTACTGCAATGATGATTAAAATCTTTTTCACTGTCAAAGATGGAAGAGGAAGAGTTCAGAGACTAGTGAAATGTAATTCAATTATATACATTACTAACAAATTCCCTATGCATTACCTCTATGCCTTATAAACATCTGCCTCCTCCCCTGCTGCAAAATTGTGGATGGCAGAGACTATGTCTTACTTTCTCAATATCACAGTACCTACTTAACACGCTATCTGGCACTTAGCCAGAACTCAATAAATATGTGTTAAATTTGACTTGAATGAAATGGAATCATTGTTCCCAGGAAGCACTGGTATTTATGATTTAAAAGTTTAGGTGGTATTTTGAATTCACATCACTTTTTTAAGACTCATCAAGTAATCTATCATTTATTCAAAGAACACCACTTTGGAAAAGATGAGAGTTAACATAATCACTCATGTAGATATACAAACATATTCCTATATAAAGCTAACTAAATTAGTAACAAAATCGATACATTTAAATTTGTAACATGGAACAAGGTAAAACTCCATTGTTGAGTATTGGAGTGTTCAAACATTCCAATGTCATACTGACAAGAGACCAAGTCACTTTTTGAACTGGGTATGATATATGTTACCTGTTGAAGGCCTAATTTGATTCCACTGACCTAGCTGGCCAAGAGGAGTGTTTTACCCCCTCAGATTACCTGGATATAGTACTGCAACCTATGTATGCCATTGTAAAAGATGACTTCCCAGATAGATTATTCAACAAATCAGTATTCCTGGCCATAAAAAAATCCTCAGTTCTATAGGGGTCACAGTCTTTTGAAGTCTCTTCCTCTCCTCTCCCTGTCCCAATATCAGAGATTGATGCAATTTTTGTCAAAAAATTCTGTGGCTGAGAGACTATGACATAATATTCCATTTTAAAGCTATGGGTCCATAACATGACTGCTAGAAAGAGGACCCACCCTCTATAATGAAGGTTGCCTGGTTTACTATAGCTAGAGTTTATTACATACATATTTTATTTTGCAAAAGGAATTTTAAAAATAATAAGAAATTAAAATCCATTGATAAAAGGGTACAATTCCACTAGGTACCCAGAGATTCTAGCAATTGATTTCAAGCAGATGCTTCCTGATTGCATCTCACCTTATTTATATGCAGAAATCTTAAATTTGACTGTGTTAGTGGCAATCTTATTAACATGACTGCATCCTCCATTAAAGACTGTCATGCATCTAAGGCACTTTGTGGAGAGTGGGGCTGAGGAAATGATCTCACTGATTCTGGCAATATCCCAAATATTTGCCACTTCTGTTGTAGATGGTGTGACAAATAGACATACACACATTCTGGTTACCTGGAAAAACAGTTCCAGGAAGAAATCCACAGTGGAAAATTACTTTTTGTAGTAATACAAATGCAAATAAGACATGGAGAAGCAGGATAAAAATCTGATTGGGTCAAATCCTATACAATGGAAGCTTACTTTTTGGGAGATTAGGCCTCCTATTTTGGAAAATTCTGACTTTCTCTGCTATCTTCTATCTTTGCCCCAGATTGAGAACTTAAAGACATGGGCCCTAGTATCAAACTTGTAGTGGATTTTTAAGAGTTTGTTACATTAAGATGACACCTGAAGCAGAAAAATGGATTTATAAACTTTTGCATTTATTCTATATTACATTCAAACAAATGCAAACAAATGTTGCAGTGAGTTCCTCTAATTAAAGTGTGTTTCAAGGGAATAGAACATAAGAACAAGAGTGTGGATAAGCATTATAAAGCAAACTCTGGAATACCTTGAGGTGAAAAACAAGTCAAATGCTTAATCCATCTGAGAGCTGGAAGGGTTTCCAGGATGCTTTATTTGAATTGCATGTGAAGGTGTGCAGTTCAGCAAGGTCTGACAAAAACCATAATAAATTTCCATTGTTAGTGTATTCGTAATTTTGAACTGCTAAGGAACACTGGTAAAGAAATCAAAAAGTGCTGTAGTTCCAAATAAAGTACTGTTAAAGGGCCACCATTCTTAAACAGACTGTACCCTACTACAAATAAAGCTGATATGTTTTAAACTACAGTAAACACTTTAGTTCATCTGACTTGATTTGGGGGTTTGAGAATTAGTCCTCTATTGATTCCAATAACATCAACTAATTTCAGTAAACAAGTATTGGACATCTCTTTGCTAAGTACTTCAAGACACAGGACTGTGACCTCCTTGAGAGCAAGAACAGGGCCTTATTTACTTAGTTAAGGAATAAAAATAGAGAGAAACTAAATTACCATGCATGGTATATATAGTGGGAGAAATGTAGAAAAACAAATTGCTATGCTGTTCAAAGCAGGGGAAAATCACCACTATTTGTGAAGACCAAAATAGGCATCATTGAAGAGGCAGCACTTATATGGGCCCTGATAGAGGGTGAGGATTTTGATGGGCACTGAGGCATGGTTAGGAATTTGACAAGAGGAGAAGTAAAAGAACGTAGTGACTAAGAGTATGGACTGCCTAGATTCCAATGCTGGCTCTACTTTCAATCAGCTGTGTGATTCAGGGCAAGTCATTTAAACTCTCTCAACTTGACTTTCTTATTGTAAAATAGAGTTTATAATAGTACATATCTTTTATTACAACAATCTTGGGAAAGTTGTAATAATTAAATTAATATACACAAAATGCTTAGATTATAGATGGGAACATAGAAAGTCCTATAAAAAGTTAGCTATTATTCTTTGTAGAGCAAAGTCACGGTTAAAGGAAAATGTGCATAGAATTATGAATAATAGGCTGGAGTGGTGGGCATAAATAGGTGAGCAATGAAAGATTAAGCTAGAATGATAAACTGATAGGCTGTTACAGAAAGCACTGGATACCAGAGTAGATTCTAAAGTATGTAAGATACAGGGAGCCAATAAAATTTTGGTTTTGGTTTTCACCTGGTAAAAGGTAACATTAGAGGTGCACCTTAGAAAGATGAATCTGGCCTGGATGCACAGGATAGATCGGTGGTGGGATAGACAAGATGTGAATAAAAGCTATTGCAGAAAACAGACCAGAAGTAATTAGAGACTTAAGGTAGCAGCAGTAGGAATGGAAAAGAGAAGACATTGTTTCATCTGTCCATGATGAAAATTAAGCAATTTAGATAACAGGGAGAATTTTTAAAAGGTTGCTGATGACTCTGTTTCAAGTCTAGGTGATTGTAACATAATTAAATAAAGCAGAAGAGTCAGGATAAGAAACTTTCATTGAGTGACAAGCAGCTTGCGTTTGAATACAATGAGTTAAAGGTGTCTACAGGACATCCTACTGGCACTTAAAGCTGTGACTGGAGATTACAATCTATAACTATCTGTATAGAGATAATAGTTGAAGAAAAGAATAGATAAGGCCTCTGGGGAAGAGGAAGACAGAAAGAGAAATGACTCCCAGAATGAAACCCTAAGAATTCTCACTGTGTAAGAAGCACAAACTACTGGAAAGTAAGGGACCAATGGCATGAGAAGGAGACAAGATCACCTATGGAGTCACCCAGGCTTGATAGACATCAGTTTTTTATCATCATCTTATTTCCTAAGAAACAGTCCCCGCCTAACTGAAGTTCCATAGCTTTAAGAGGAAGATTATTCCTTAGGTTGCTATGCTTTCATGAATTTTTGTCACTGAGGAAGAGTCATAAATGTCTCCCCCAAATGCAAGACTTAGCTTGGTCTCAAGTTCAAACTCTGAGCTTATGAAAACTAATTTATAGAAGCATATCTTCTGTCTATGCATAAAGACATAGAGATCATTCTGTCTGATCTGCCTTAAGTTTATTACCAAATAACATATGATGATGACAATAACTAGAGAGATGATCTGTGTCTCACATGTTCCTCTTTTACAATCACCACATGTACTATCCTCTCATGAAGAAAACATTTCCCATACTTTAATCTTCTGCTTTTTGATATGAGGAATATTTTTATATCCTCAAAGTAGAAGCTATAGAGTTAAAGGCCAGGAAATTCATAAAATTCTTCTCTTCACAGAAATAAAATTGTATGTGTCACCCTCAAACCGGCATTGGTAGCCCCTACATTCTATCTCCCTCTCTCCACATGTTTAACTTTCTTCCTGACGTTAAAATTGATCCCACTGCCTGGGCTTCCTACTAACCTCACTCAGGATCCTACCAATGTCACCCCAGGCCATTTGTTTTCATTGTCCCATTAGCTGCAGCATCTCTGAAGCACTCAGCCCCAGATTTTATGCTGCAAGGACCATAACTCTTGCCTTTTTTCATTCCCTCTTCTCCCTTTTACCATCAGAAAGGGTCCTTTCATTTTAATGAGTCTCTTGGATCATCTTTTAAATAAGTCTTACCCAAATCTCATTACCTTTGATCAATTCCTATTTGTGTGATTTTTAAGTTTTACTTTTCTATGTTTACTCTTTTTTTATTCAACTAGAATTTATTGAGCATCTACTTTTGTAGACATTTATTGTTTTTATATCTACTTTTTCCTTTTGAGTCCTCCAATTTTGCTTTGAAAGAACCACTGCATTTCCACTCTTAGTACAGGCAGTTTGAATAGGGCCCCAAGAATAGAATATGTGACTTGGGCTTAAGGCAATCATAGCATTTTATCACCTAAAAGCACAGTCATTGATGCAGGGATAAACAAATGAACCAATTCAGGCCTATGAGAGTTGATCCAAGAACTTGTATGGGAGCTGCAAAGACAGCCTCTCCTTTCTTAGGGGTTAGATGCTTTGATGGTAGGAGTCTAAAGCTGTTTGGGGTCACCCCTGAGATTTTCAGGTAAATCAACCAATATACTCCTTTAAAAATATGAATCCAGTCTGAGTTGGTTTTCAGTCACTTACAACCATGCATCCTACTGATGTTTATGTTATGGGTCAAGCGCCATCTGGGGTGCTAGACAAATAGAAGTAAAATAGACATATTCCTGTCCACAAAGAACTCAAAGTGTGGCATATAAAGAGATCATGAATCATCAAAAAATAAGAAATAGAAAGTGACTTGGAGATCAAAGTTTAAAGAACTATTTGAATGATTGTTTTTTCCAGATGAAGAGGACAGGGTATTCGCACGTGCAAAGGAGTTTTTCCAATTGGTAACATCCATCAGAAATGTATAAATAAATAAATCCCAAACTAGACAGGAGAATGGGTAAACTGTAACATAATTATAAAATAGACTAGAATTTAGCAGAGTATTTACAACTATGTGATGTGAATAGCACTGAAGGAAAAAAATAGATTAAGGAATATAGAATATGATTATCATTTAAATAAAGTTTAAAAACAAGCAAATTCTAAAATAAACAAATTCCAGATAAATATATATGTATCATATCTATTGTTAAGCACCATTCAGGATACTGGTTACCTCATTGAAGGGTGGGTAGCAGCCAAGGGTTTGCAATGAAAAAGTGACCTAGAAGAAGTCTCAGTGGTATTTATAATGTATCATTATCTAAGGTTAACGGTGGCCCACTGGGTGTTCAGTTTACAGTTGTATTTTATACATATGTTATATATTTTTATTCAGGAAATACTTCTTTTTTTTGGGGGGGGGACAGAGTCTTGCTCTGTTGCCCAGGCTGGAGTTCAGTGGCATGATCTCAGCTCACTGCAACCTCCCCCTCCCAGGTTCAAGCAATATACTTGCCTCAGCATCCTGAGTAGCTGGTATTACAGGCATGTGCCACAATGGCCAGCTAATTTTTGTATTTTT
Source organism: Ateles fusciceps (assembly GCA_036589455.1). Lineage (NCBI taxonomy): Eukaryota > Metazoa > Chordata > Mammalia > Primates > Atelidae > Ateles > Ateles fusciceps. The sequence continues at coordinate 7,346,051 of JAZHEH010002565.1, forward strand.
AGTAGAAATGGGGTTTCACTGTGTTGGCCAGGATGGTCTCGAACTACTGACCTCAGGTGATCCACTCGCTATACCCTCCCAAAGTGCTGGGATTACAGGTGTGAGCCACTGCACCCAGCCAGAAATACTTCTTTAAATATGCTTTTCAAAACTATCTCCCAAATACACTGATTCCTTCATATTTACTTTCTATATTTGCAATTTAAAAACCTGCCATGTTGATCCAGATGCTGCTAGAGTTTTAACAAATTTACTATGATTCATTATATGAATCCCTTTTCTAGGTTTATGCAAATATAGTAAAAGATGGCTTTAAGTTCCAATGAATATATTTTCTTCTTGGTCCCATATTTCTACAGTGTGATTTTCAAGGTGACTCAATTTTCAATACTGAAATTTTGAATACTCAGAAAATGACATTTACACCATTAAATCCAACATACATACAAACATCCCCCAAACTCTTGTCTACTAGTTTCAAAATCCCTCCAATAAAAACAACAGAGGAATGATTTGATGACAGCCACAGCGGCGGTTGTGTTGAACTCCTGGATTTGTTTCATTTAAGTTTAATTATTTCTAATGAAACCTCTCCCTCTGTTTGGCCCTAACTAAGGTGTAGGATCACTTGAGCTGTGCTGGCAGGTCTCAACTTGTAAGCACAAGTGGCCTCTTTAGCCCACAGGCATGCTGCCTTACACCTGGTACAGGCAGACAGAGAGAGATTAGGACCTGTGGGTGTAACTTAGTTGTGTCTGTCAACATCAGTCAGTGCCAAGCTGTGGGAACAATTGTCAAAAATGCAGGTTCAGGTCCTGCTCATGAATTAGTTTTCATCCCATTCAATCACTTTACTAAGTACCTATCCCATACAAGGCACTCAACCAGGTGTTTGGAGTGATTACATGGATGAGGCCGTGTTCTCACTTAGAGGAATTATTCCCAAGGTATATGTTAGAGCAGTGGTTCTCAAACTCCAGTTCACATCAGAATTACCTGGAAGACTTGTTAGAGATGCAGTTTCCTGGGTTCCACCACCAGGATTTCTGATTCAATAGATCTGGAGTGAGAATCTAGAATTTTCCTTTCTAACATGTTCCCAAGTGATGCTTATGTTGTGCGTTCATGGAACGTGTTGTGAGAATCGTGGCAGTCGAGTGTTTCAGAGGCCCAGGAATCTCTGGTTGTTGGTGCACTTAGTAGTCATTGAAAAATTGACTTGAAAGAATTTTTCTTCTACATGTATTACAAATTTATTTTTTAAGTATTATTGGCACTATTCATTATAAAAACAATCATAATCGACGATACTTAGTATTACATGACAGACAGCACTAACTGCTTTATACACATTGCTTCGATGGATCTTCACTGAAACTCAGTGTATTGTTCCTTTCTCACACTGCTATGAAGAACTACCTGAGACTGGGTAATACATAAAAAGTGGTTTAATTGACTTACAGTTCCACAGGCTGTACAGGAAGCATGGCTGGGAAACTTACAATCAAGGCAGAAGGTGAAAGAGAAGCAAGTACATCTTACCTTGGCAGAGTAGGAGAGAGAGAGAGGGGCGGAGAGGGAGAGATGGGGGAGAGAGAGATAGAGACTTTTAAACAACCAGACCTTGTGAGAACTCCTGTACTATCATGAGAACAGCAAAGGGGAAATCCACTACCATGATTCAGTCACCTCCCACCAGGCCCCTCCTCCAACACATGGGGATTACAACTGGACATGAGATTTGGGTAGGGACACAGAGCCAAACCATGTCACTCAGGCTGGTATTACAGAGGAGGAAACCAAGCATTAGAGATGTTAAGAAACTTTCCCTCCACCAAGATTTCTCATTCTAAGCACTTGACATTTTGGGCTAGATAATTCTTTGTTATGGTGCAGGGGGTTGTCTTGTGCACTGCCCTAGACATATAGCTTAGGAAGTGCCTAGCCATTTAACATCCTCAGCTACCATAAGGTCATATGTATTTTTACTTCAGAAGCATAGAATGTTAAAGTTGGAACAAATATTAGAGATTAGCTGGATGAATCCATCTGCTTTCAGATAGGGAATGCATGGTCCATGGAGGTATTACAGTGCTCTGCCAGAAGCCAGGAGGAATTCACACCAATACACTGACTTCTTCTGCAGTGCACAAACTTTTCCTTATTTTGCTGCCCCATTTATTCTCAGGAAATATTCCCAGCCCATGTGCACTCATGACAAGTGTGCTTTACTCTCTGCCAGCAAACGCTCAAAAAGCAAATGGCCTGGCTCCCCTCTCATTGCATGCCGCAGAATGGATGAGAAAATGTATTGGGATCCCAGGGGAAGTTTTGTAAAAAGGCAGGTCCAAACAAAACAAATTGATGGGAGATGAAGACACTCATATAAACCTGCCGGGGTCTGCATTTCAAAAAGACAGCTCTGTTGGCAAAAATACAGTTTGCTCAATATGAAGAAATCTTGTAATAATATACAATTACAAAACATATAAATGTTAGCAAGTTGAATCACTCATCTAAGTAGTTTTCCTTGTCCAGAGTACAAATTGCAATAATTGGATGAAGACATCTGCACTATTTTAACCTGTCATGTTAAATATCTGTATTTTGTAACTCATCTTGATAGCTAATTTTCATGGAAGTATGTGTTAATTGAGCAAAAAAGACATCTTTAAGATGGTTATCATAAGAAATCACACCCTAGGGTATTGTGTGGCAAGAGGTACTGCTCTGGATCTGTGATTCTCCAAGGATATGATTATCACATAATAGCTGTCTCATCTCCTGAAGTGCTACCTTTCTGGGCTGCCTTCTTCTGACTCAGGTGGTTGGTATCGAGTCCCTCTGCTTCTTACAACATTGCACTCTTCCCAGGAAGTTATTTGGTTTCTCCAAAGTAATACCTTAGAGCAAGACACAGTCAGAAAAACATTGCCCTTCAGAACAAGATGATCACAGGGAAAGTTAAACTTGATGTTTTGAAAAATACACACACATACATACACACACACACACACACACTCACAGTCATTCTGATCCTATTTCTGACCCCAAATGGACACTCTTATTCTGTATGCCTTCATTTCTCCTTAATGCTCAACAAGTCTTTGCCACCCATACCCTCTCTATATAAAGTCTATTCTCTTTTTTAACAAAAACTACTTGCTTTTTATCTAGTCATTTATCCTTCATACTCATAGCTGAGTATCATGGGCTTCATTTTCCCCAAAGACTCTTGCTTAATACAATACATTTTTCCCGTTCTAAGAACATGATGCAAGACAATTTAATGGATTAAGTCAAATTTATAAATTTGCAATGTTGAAAATGACCCCTATTCAGCTGTGACAATTAACTGCCACACCAGCCAATTTGTACATAAAAGATTACAAGATTATCCAGTTGTTTATCCATTCTGAGGAATAGCAACAGATCCATTCCACTGACAGCAGCTCTAGCCTTAGGAGTTCCAAAATTAACATACAAGCTATAACAATATTTCTTAAAGGTAGTGCTACAGAAGTCAATGTGGAATGAAAACTACATTTTCTTAATTTGTTATTTAAGCCTTTCATTTTATGGAATGAAGAGTTGCCATTATTGTAATGTTTACCTTTGAATACATAAACTGTGAAATAATGACAAAAACATTTGAAAAGTAGCCAGAAGATAAGAGGAAAAACTCCCTATCGACTGTATCTCAGATTCATTCACACACACACATACACACACAAAGAATGTGAAGTGCTTTAAAGGCTGTTCTTGAAACTCCAGTTAGAATAAGGAAGGAGACTGTCAATCCTCAGTAATGTATAAAGATTTGAGGTTCTGGATGCATTTTCCTGCTTTGAGTGCATGAAGTCGTCTTTGTTTCAGGTTTCCTTGGCAACCCTTCTCTAAGTGTATACAGGAAGAGCAGGTCCTAAATGGAGTCTGGTCTGAAGAGGGCCTTAAAAAAAGAGTCTAAGTTCCCTATTTTTATTCCTGCAGAAATGCGTGTGTGTAATGAAGAATGGAGGAGAAAGGAGAACACATCATTTTCTACAATCACAGCTACCTATATGACAGTGAGATAACAATGATTTTTGAAAGCCTGTGTTGTTTTTCTGGCTAGGAGACATCTAAGGAGGCATGGACTTCCTAGAAAGTTCTTTTCACAGACCATTTTCATCTCAGAGCTGCCTCAATCACCAAAGATAAGTGGGAGCTATCTGCATTTGGTGATGTTCTAACTCCAAATGATTTCTCTTCATAGGAAATTTGCATAATGTCATCCTCAAAGATAAAAGCTTATTGGAATTGTTAACAACTGACTTTCTCATTTATAACAGCAATATCTTGCTTAGTCATTGTCTGTGTCTGTGGCCTCCACTTCCTAACCTCCCTTCAGACCTTGCTTTACGTCTCCCAGATTACTGTCCCTGTTATCTTAGCTTGCCCTAGCACCAGACCCAATGCCTCTACTCAGACCTTATCCTACACCACTTCAGTTGATGTCTTTCTTAAAACATTCTTCTGATCTGGCTTTGTGACTGCTGTTTTTTCTACTTCCATTTCCTTATTTTGCTCACAGAGTCAGGTCTAGAGAAAGGCAATTGGGGCACTTTTCTTGGCACAAAATTTGAGGTGCAAAAAATCTTGGCAATCAAAATAAATAATATATTGATGCAATATTAGGAAAACAAAATTAAATGCAAAAAAAATGAAAAAATGTCAAAATTATAAATAAAAAGGGATTCATGCTGATTTGATCAAGTCAATATTCATTAAAATGCTTTTTCTACCCACTTTCAGGACTCCACCATGCCATGCCCAAATTTTAAATTTTGTGTTGTCATGGTACTTCTATTTCAAGAACCTTTATTTAGCACCTTTATTACATGTCACCAATCATTATTCAACACACACACACACACACACACACACACACACACACCCCTTTTCTCTTTCAATTATTGTCAGTGGTTTTCTTGAATCTTCTCCCCAGATGTGGTATGTAGATAATACATTCTCTTACTTCTTTTATAGTCTCAAATATTTTCATTGGCCCAAACAAGTGAGAGGTACATTGATAGGATGTAGGATTTTTGGGTTGTCTTCTTTTACTGTCCAGATTCTTCAGAAATTATTCTGCTATCTTCTACCCTCCAGTGTTGTAGACGAGAGGTATGATTGCCAGTTTGATTCTCATTCTTTTGGAAAACAGTTTGTTCCTTCTCTCTATGAACTTACACAATTTTCCTTCTATCCTTTGATCTCAGGAAGATTATCAGGCTAGGTCTAGGTTTTTTTTCTTCACAATCACTCCTGGAACTCAGTGAGGCCTTTCAATCTCTACCTTAAATTTTCTTTCAACACAGAGAAACAGTCTTCTATTATTTGTTTAGTTATTGCCTCTTCTCCATTGATTCCCATTTCTCCTTATGAAATTTCTATTGTTTGTATCTTGGGTGCCCTATATCTGTCCTCCAAAATCACCTATCTTTTCCTTCTTGTTTTCTTTATTTTCCATTTCTATTCTGATGTGAGGTTCACACACACACACACACACACACACACACACTCTTAATTTTCCAGGCCACTGATTCAGAATTCAATGGTGACTATCTTCTCCTTCAATTTGTATGTTGATTTTTTTCATTCAAAAATTGTGAGTTTTTTAGGCCCAAGAACTTGAGAGATGTTGTACTATGTTTGAACCTTGAGTGTCTCATTAATTTTTGTCCAAGTTGTTCTCTGTCTCCACCAGCAGTTCTGTTTTTATTTAGGAGCTGCATATTCTGGATATTGTTCTTCTGTCATTGCTAGATCCCCTAGTTTTCTTTGCCAACTTCGGATTCACTCTCAAACCTGAGATCCATTCCTTGGAATGCCCTCAAGAGAAGTATTCTGCTTCCACAGATCATCTCCAGCAGGAGGTTTGTCAGTTTGCTATCTGGGCATAAGGAAAAAGACCCTCATCCCCCCACCCACACACTCTCTCCTGCAATCAAGATGTGATGTTTAATTTTATGTGTCAGTTGGACTCATTAAGGAATACCTAGATAGCTGGTATAACATTATCTCTGGGTGTGTCTGTGAGGTTGTTTAGACTGAGTATGGTGGCTCACACCTGTAATCCTAGCACTTTGGGAGGCCAAGGCAGGTGGGTCACTTGAGGTCAGGAGTTTGAGACCAGCCTGGCCAACATGGTGAAACCCCATCTCCAATAAAAACAAAAAAAATTAGCCAAGCATGGTGGTGGATGCCTGTAATCCCAGCTACTAGGGAGGCTGAGGCAGGAGAATTGCTTGATTCCGGGAGACAGAGGTTGCAGTGAGTCAAGATTGCACCACTGCACTCCAGCCTGGAGTACAAGAGTGAAACTCTGTCTTGAAAAACAAGAAAAAGAAAAGATTCACCTTTGAATCAGTGGACTGAGTAGAGAAGATCTGCCCTCACCAGTGCTGGTGGGCATCCTTCGACCCATTGAGGACCCGACCTAGGTAGAACAAAAGGGTAGAGGAAAAGCAAATTCTCTCTATCCTTGAACTGGGAAATCTGTCTTTTCCTGCCCTTGGACATCAGAGTTCCTTGTTTCTGGGCCTTTGGGCTCTAGGACTTACACCAGAGCACCTGCTTGGCATTCCCCCATCCCCATTTCCAAGCAATGGTCAATGTTTCTTTTACAGGGATACTGAGAAATTGAGGATGTCTTAGGTTCAATGTCAATCTCCCCCATCAGTTCCCATCTGTTACCCTGATTCAAAATCTTTCGTTCTATATCTATGGCTGGTATCCAAGCACATAGGATGCACTTCCCTGTGGATTATCATTATATTTCCTCTGAGTCAGCAGTCTCGCTGAGGGTCTTTAACAGTTATTGATTCTGGCCTGACAAAATAATGCATATAATGAGATAGGCCAAAAACCATTTAGTTTCTGAGAGCTCAGATGAAATTTAAGACTTTGAAGAATTTGGAGTCAAGATAAAATGCCCTCTTACTTATACTGTTAACAAACTATAAGCCTGGATACTACTTACTTCTGACTCAATATAGGAGTGTTAGATTAGAGTTTGTCCAAACAGGAAGAGTGTGGAAGTCAAAAATTGCTGCCCAAGAAGAGTTACTGATGTGCTGTGAGCTGAAATCATTTCCTGCTGAACCATTTGATTTGGGGCAAAATATTTAACTTCTCTGGTCTCAGTTTCCCATTTGATGAGGCAAAGGACTAGACTAGAACTACCAACTTTTTAGTTATATGGAGCAAGAGGCTGTGCTTCAATAATATATTCCAGAATTAGAAGTAGTTAAATATAAGTCTTCTGAGGACAATAGATGGGGAAGACAAAGTTAAAACTTGGGAGATCTTGGAGGAACTAATCTACAAAGTGGCTTATTAGCCATCCAGTTGCCGGAGACAGAATTCTGGATTCCTTTCTTTACTATCTGCTGCCTGGTGCACCAGGCTGTTTTGTTGAGCATACCTTGATTATTCCCCTAATTGTACTCAAGCAGACATGATAGAGGATGATTCCAAAAGTACCATGACTGCATTTGTCAAGGAAGAAATGGGTTAATGTCAGGAAGCCACTGACTCTTTTGAATTCCAGTATCTAAATGGCTATTGTTCCTCTCAGCATAGAATTTTCTAGAAGACAAAACACATACTAAAGCTCTAGCAAGAAAATATCCATTAAAGATACAAAGAGACTGGGGCTTCACTGATGTAATATAAAATTCAACGTGCAAGTAAGATGCCAAAGTTGGATTGATTGCTGTGTACAACAGTGACATGAATATAAAGACTCCCTAAGGTTAAATTGGGCTCCTGCATTGAAATTCTAATTAGAAATATGAGTGTCCCAACTCTGTGAAAGTACATGTGTGTTTAATTATTCTCCTTTTCCACCTTATCTCTTCCATTACTTTATACCCTTTCCCTCCTCCTCTCTTGCTGTTTTCAAGAAACCCATGCTCCTCGCCTCATCTAAGTGTGAGCCTTTCTTTAAGCTGGCATGAATTGACAAGCAGTGTTTAATTATTATTTTACATGTATGAAGAGGGCTAATATTAACTCTCCACGAGCCCAAACGCGACCTCAGCCCCCTTGTTTCTGGTGGCAGCACTCTGCCTTCATCACTGGCATTTCTTTAGTCAGACAGACATGCTACATGTTCTTCATTTTAATAGTATATACCTATATTTGTGCTAATTGAGGCTGCTGGGTGTCTCACTTATCCTCTAGCCTTGCATCTGAAAAATTGGCACCTTGGAAAACTGAAGATTAAGTAATGTGTGTATATATATATGTGTGTGTGTATATATATGTGTGTGTGTGTGTGTGTGTGTGTATATACACACATATATATGTATGTGTAGGTGTGTGTATGTGTATATATATATACACAAAATACCAAATGGTATATATAAACATATATATATATAATGTATATATAATTTTTAAGTAGTTTTGAGGACTGTTAAACTGGAGTCTTCTTAGGGCCAGGAATGTAATGTGTCAGACTGGCATCTTCAGTGGACACCCAGCACCTGATATTGCTCCACGTTTAATTGACTAATAGCTATATCTAAAAGGACCTGAAAACCATGTGTTTATACGTTGGTGCTCTGGATTGAGACTGGGGACTCACATATTGCCGTAATCATGACAATTTTGCTTTTCCCGAAATTCATCAACCACACCAGAAATCTAGCTAGACCACAAGCATAATCAAGTTTCCAAATCAAAGCTGGAGAAGCCCTGTTGACACAAAGTCTAAGATAATCTGCTTTTCAAGAAGAGTTTTTATTCAGTCTTCTTTATCACTGTACATGGAGCTTGAACCTTGAGAGTAAATTTATTTAGGGGATTTTCTAACCCAGAAACTAAAAGACAAAGAAGCTCATGGCCTGAAATGTAAGGCTTCTTCTAATCACTGCTTGAGTTACAATGGGACCTGAAATACCAAAGAGAAACGAAAGTTACCCCGGGAAGTCATAGGTCAAATCCAATAAAAACAGCTAAATAGAAAAGTGTCAAGGAATAAGACATAAGGAACCAGCAGGTCCTCTAGGTCCAAGATCAACAAGTGCTAAGCCCAGGAAATTCAGATCAAAAACATGTTAGCTTCAGAAGTTTGTGTTGTCAGGCACAGCCATATGTCCCCAGAGTCTCAAGATTCTATGTGGTGCTTAGAAGTAGCATGGCAGCCAGGCGCAGTGGCTCACGCCTGGAATCCCAGCACTTTGGGAGGCTGAGGCGGGTGGATCACCTGAGGTGGGGAGTTCAAGACCAGCCTGACCAACATGGAGAAACCCTGTCTCTACTAAAAATACAAAAATATCTGCGTGTGGTGGCGCACACCTGTAATCCCATCTACTCGGGAGGCTGAGGCAGAAGAATCACTTTAACCCGAGAGGTAGAGGTTGCGGTGAGTAGAGACAGTGCCATTGCACTCCAGCCTGGGCAAAAAGAGCAAAACTCCATCTCAAAATAAAAAAAAAGAAGAAGAAGTAGCCTGTAGCATGGCATGTGGAAAGAGCACAAGGTCTAGAGTCCACGAACCCGGCACTGCAATCCTGATTCCATTATACAACCTTAGGCAGAACATATCTTTAAAGTTATTACATTAAAGAGCTTTCATATGAGTTTATTGTGGAGTATTAAATGAGATGATACATATGAAAGCACTTTGAAGATTTTAAGTTGCTTTATAAATTTTAATTATTATTCACCTGGGACACGCATTTCCTTACAAGTAGTGGAAAATAAGGTTCAACTGGCACTGTGGTTCAGCCAAATATAGATTTAATAGGACTTTTTCCCCACTAGTTAGTTCTGCCATCTGTGGAACATACAAAAAGAAACAACAAACTTTGGAAAACAAGCCATTCATAAACCAGGAACTGCCTACATCATATGCATTGTGAGTGAAAGCCTTCAAACAAGTAATGCCTATAAGGGGCATGAACTTGGAAGGGCTCCTATGTTGAACATTCTTCTTTCAGTCTAGACCTATTAACTTGCACTATTAGTCATCAAGTAAATAAATCGCAGACTCAAATTTATCTCTGCCAGGCTCCACAAATACCTGCTTGCATGCCAATAGTATCAAAGAAAATAGTAATTGTAATTTTTAAAAATCCATTAGTGGTTCTCAAAATGTGGCCCTGGATCAGCAACATCAACAACACCCTGGAACTTGTTAGTTTCCACATTCTTTTTTTTTTTTTTTTTTTTCTGAGACAGGGTCTTGCTCTGTCGCCCAGGCTGGAGTGCAGTGGCGCAATCTTGGTTGACTAAAACCTCTGCCTCCTGGGTTCAAGACAAGAGAGTCTCCTGCCTCAGCCTCCCAAGTAGCTGGGATTACAGGCACCCACCACCACGCCTAGCTAATTTTTGTATTTTTAGTAAAGACAGGGTTTCACCATGTTAGTCAGGATAGTCTTGATCTCCTGACCTCAAGTGATCCACCTGCCCTGGCCTCCCAAAGTACTGGGATTACAGGCGTGAGCCACGGCACCTGGCCAATTTCAGCATTCTTGAGCCCCATCCAGATCTGCTGAATCAGAAACTCCAGAAATAAGGCCCAGCAAGCTATATTTTAATAAACCCTCTGGTGATTCTGATGTTCTATAGAAGTCTGAGAACCACTACATTAGACTGAGAACAAAAATAGCAACATAGCATGGTGTTCTCATTTGTCAATTATTAGGGATCTTAAATAGTTTTTAACACATTTCAGTATGGCTGAAATTTCAATATAATATGTACAATTAAAAAATCACAACTAGTGAATGCATGACCAAGACAGCATAGCTCTTTAACGTGTATCTATAGGCTTGTTGTTTAACAAAGTTCATTTTTCATCCTTAGTCTGAATAGATGAATGCCTTGGTCAAGTCTAATTTCCAACAACACTCAAGCAAGTCAAACACTCTCATAAAATTTGAGCATATTTTTATTTACTAAAGACTAATCAAAGTGAAAACTCTTACAATTAGTCTTGGTAGTCGAAATGCAAATTAAACTCAGTTCATTAATTTTTAACAAAATTCTTTCTCGTTTGACTTTTTTTTTTTTTTTTTTTTTTGGAGACTGAGTCTTCCTCTGTCACCCAGGCTGGAGCACAGAGGCACTGTCTTGGCTCACTGCAACCTCCACTTCCCAGATTCAAGCGATTCTCCTGCCTCAGCCTCCCAAGTAGCTGTGATTACAAGCATATGCCATCATGCCTGGCTAATTTTTATATTTTTAGTCGAGATGGGTTTCACCATGTTGTCCAGGCGATCTCAAACTCCTGACCTCAGGTAATCTGCCTACCTCAGCCTCTCAAAGTGCTGCGATTACAAGCATGAGCCACCGTGATTGGCTCTTGTTTGACTTTTAATGGTGTTTAGTTTGGCTATTACGTTAATACCATGACTTACAAAGCTTATAATGTACTTTAATAATATAGATGATACAATCACAGTTTAATAGGGTAGGGTGAGAAAAAAGTAGATTTTCAGGAAAAATAGAGGTTGGCATTTTTTATATACAATTATAGAAAAGAAATTTTATTTGAGAAGTGATTAGCAGTAAAACATTGATTTTTCTTCTTTACCCATTTTACCATCAGCTACACATGTATCAAAGAGTATAAACATTTCCTAAGAACCAGTCAACCATTTTTTTTTCATAAATACCATGGCTTTTAAATATTCTGTAAAAATGAAGTTGTACTACATACCCGACCCCAGTGTTTACCTCATATCATGTTTAGGTGTGAGGGTTAGTGCTCCTTGGTGGGAGGACTCAGAACTCTTGGCTAGAATGCTGCCAGTCTTCACTGCATTTCTAGGTTGCTGGAAATGATGCCCAGATAATTTGGAGGAAGCACTGTATAAATATTTTCAGAATAAGCTGGATTTTCCCAAAGTTCCTCATCTACAATTACCAATATTAAGTGCAATCTTCCTACCACAAACCATAGTTTGTGAAGTTAAAAATGAAAGCAGACCAGAACAATCTCTCTTTAATTTACTGTCACCCACCCTCCTTGTTGTTACAACATCTAGAATCAGCATCAGGGCTGCCTTTTGTTTTCCAATCCTCTCAGCACCTAGTAGCATCCACCTGGGGAGACAGAGCCCAGCCACACCCTCCAGCCTGACCATAATTCTGTCTCCAGGGCAACTGCAGTAGAATGTCTACCCTTCTCTATTCCCCACTATTTTAAGTGTTGTTCCACACAGCTTGACATGACACTTCTTGCCTAAGAGAAAGTTCTGTTTTTCCCCAAATGAAAACTGAAATCGACAGAATAACATTTGTAGCCTTAGGGAGCCTACTGATGAGAAAAATGATGGTCTAGGATTTAACATGTAAATCTTGGAGGTGTGGGATTGAGAAAAAGGAACTGAGCTGCTACATTTGTGAGAATATCATAGATCATGAATCATGTAGGCATAAAACTTAACATATCTAAATATTTTTAAAATAATCCTTAGTAATAGCATTTTATAATTACAGTGGGACCCTCTGGTGTGTGAATTATGGTGTATTCATGTTTAGTTGCATTGACTGCACTCGGCTTTAGCCATGTGCCTAGCAACACACTGGGTATGAATTAATGTGCAATAATTCATGGCCTGTTGTGCCTTATTAAATATAGCATTGATTCAATTTTAGAACTGCAACATAATGACTTAAATATTTTTCAGAATGCTAAGTGCCCCATACGATTTTCATTTGAGAGCCTGTTTTCACATTTGCAACCCTCAGTTACAATAGTAATATTTTCCAACTGCAGAGCAAAGAAAAATGCAATTGCCCACCAAAAAACAAAATCAAATACCAAGAGGAATTACCTACTGAATCACCCTATTTTTTCCAATAAACCTGAGTCTCAAAAAAAAAAAAATCTACTTTAAATGGAAGGAGAGAAAGTTTGGGGGTTTTTATTCACGCCATTTGAAAAGCTATTTTTTAAAAACTTTCAATTTATTTGTTCTCCATTATTCTGGGATTCAGAGCAGAATAATAACAGATCATGTTTAGAGGGGAAAATGCCTGGCAGCAAGTTGGAAGAATGGTGACTTAATTCTGATTCTGCTCATTTATTCTACAATTGCTCATGGTCATATAATCACTCTGTGCCTTGGTTTCCCCATCTGTAAAATAGGTTTGATACTGTCTCATTTCCTATTTAAGGAGTTGTGAGAATCAAACTACATAAATCTGTGAAAATGCTATATAAATATAAATTAGTATAGGTAGTGTGCCTAGCTCCATGGTAATTATACTTTTAGCTAAAGTGCTTTCATATCCACCATCTCATTGAAAACTCCCAACAATATTGTGGGTGGACAGGGACTACTTTCCCATTTCACAGCTGGCTTTGGCCACAGGATGTTCTTCCTCTCAGTGGAAGACACACATGAAGCAGTGAATGACTTACACAGAATAAACCATGATTTCCAGTGTCACAGTTAGAGTGCCCTCATAACCACTGGAGGAAGAAGCAAAGACAAAATGACAAACACGACTTAGTGGCAAAGTAAAAATCCAAATTCCAGTTGACTGACATTTAGCCAGACCAGAGACTACCTTTTTTTAAAAAGGTTGAGCAATTGCCTCATAATTTCTGCTTGAGCCAGTGAGAAGCCTGGCTTATAAACCAAATCACTGTTTTATAAATGATAGTATTCAGTCCAAATCTCAGATTGCAATACTTTTCCAACGGATATCCTTCACAGGTTTTCATGTTCAGAACGTACTTTTTAAATGACTTTTGATTTACTTTAAACAAACTAGAAGATCTAAATTTTATTAATTGAAATAGGTTATGAGACTTTTCTTTCATTATTAGTTAGCTACCTTGCCCTACCTCTTCCAGAATTCTGATGTTCTGCAAGAATTAGTTGTAAAAAACCTGTGACAAAACCAGCATCTCACATCCAGCTCATGCTTTTGACCCTGCCATTTCGAGCATAAAATCACCTCTGGCACCAATACAGCAATTAAAAATCTTGGCCTGGGACAATTTAATTATATCTTTTGTAATATTAGGAAAAATAGTTTGGGATCACAACTCTGACCAGCCTTCCTGGGGTAGAATGTGTTATAAACTAGGGATCAGTGTATCTTGGTGTATTCACTCCAAATTTAAAGACGTGGGAACATACTAACAGAGTTCTTTTAAAGTAAGGCCCGGGATGTTACTGCGCCTTCATCATTACTATTAAATGGCCTTGGGAAAGGGACCTCATCTCTCTAAGTATGTTCTTCAATTGTGAACTGGACTGATTACAGTTTCTACCTCATATAGCATAAGGAATCAATGAAATACTTCCTTATAAGCCACTGAGGACAGAGCCTAACATATAGTGATTATTCAAAAATGCTAATATTACGTTACAGAAATGACTGGGCTCCAGATTTTACATGAGCTATTAATCCAATGCTATTTATTATGGGCCAAATATATCTCAAGCCTCATCTTTGCTCTCATGTTATAGGTCTGTCATTACAGGATATTATCAAATATATGAATACCCTTAGCATACTCTTATCACTACACAAAATCCTTAATGCACTCAGTATGTTCCTATGTTACAGTTTATATTCTGCCTTATACCAGACAGGGACTGTATACACTGCTCAAGGACTAGGACAGCGCTATGCATCTATCGAGTTGGAGTCCAGTAAGGGTCAGTTGAATCATATGGAAGATGGCTAGTCCAGGTGAGGTGTTTGCTGTAAGATTTTTATTTGGGATTCCATAGAGTATGGCATCTACCAGCCAGTGTTTGCCCAGCATATTGAAGCAGATGCTCTTAGATAATGCAGTTATTGCTTTCTGAATATCCCCAGAGGCTTAAGTAAATGCATGTATGAACATAAACATGGGAAATGTTAGACAGGCTAGCCCAGTTCAACCCTAAGTAAACAGTGGCTGTCATTTTAGGTCAGGGTTTTTAGAATTCCAAAAAATTATTCTACACATTGGAAGACAAAGGGTTAGATGCTCCATGATTCTGAAACACCAATGACTTTTTCACTCTTCAATGCAAAACGAAAGCCCATTTAGACTTTCTTTTGCAATTATCACCTATTTGAATTCTGGTAACACTTATTTAGTTAGCAATATAGCTCATTTTCCTCTTTAAAAAAAGTAAATAGCTGAGTGGTATTTTTCTCCTTTTATGTATGTATTCATGAGGCAGCCATAATTTTGATCTTTAATATGACAATAGACACTTGTTTAGCTGCAACTAGTCTTCCAAGGCCTGATATCCTCTCTCCACAATCCAACTAAGAAGAGGATAAGAGAAGGCAGGCAGACCTTTTAGCATCAGAAATGAAGAAGCAGGCCTTGCTTCTAAGATCTCAGGTAGATGGACCATATCCACCCCAGTCAGTCATAGTGAGAGAATGACTCAATAAATGGCAATAGAATAATAGGGTAAACAATTGTAGGAAGGTTGATGCCAATTCCTCATTTCTCCTTTATATGCAACATCCTGTTATTCTTTCTACCTTCTTTCTTATCAACCTACTGGTTTGATAACTACATCAAAATATAACTGCACAGATTTTTTTTGTGTGGACCATGCTTAATAGATTTTCAGGAAAAGCAGCAAGATGGACCAAGCTGTCAGTATTATACCTGTCTCAGAGAAACCCTTACACATGTAGCATGAAAGTTCAGCTGTTATCATTCTGCCTCTTTGGAGAAGTCTGTAGTCTTCAAAGCCCTGGAGCATATATTAGGCAGAGCAGCTGGTGGAATTGCTAAAACCCCTTGACAGGTGTGAATAGACTTTGCTGCTTCCCCATACCATGCTCATACATACACACAAACACATACACACAAATATATACAAACACATATATGTACATATTTTCACATATATACATATACACACACATACACAAAAACATGTACACATACACATATATACAAAAACATGCATGCACACACACACACACTGCAGTCACCCAGTCACAGATATATATTCATTGAAAAAATTTTCTGGTATTCTCTGCTGTCAAATCTCACAGGTTTTTGTTCCACCTCCATTGCAGCTGTCACCATTCTCCTGACCTTCAGCTGGACCTCCTAGTCAATACCACTTAATGCTGTTTCTTTTGGAGGTTACCCCTTGGAGTTGCCATAGGCAATGGGACATGATTATGCATGTGGGCTCTGGACCCAGGCAGCTAGATCTGAACCCTGGTTCAATCACTTACAAGCTATTTATTTTGGAATAAGTTTCTTAATCTTTAACTATGATACTTTCCTCATTTAGGATAGTAGTAATAGTACATATATTAGATGTTACTAGAAATATTAAATAAATTAATACATGCTATGTATCTATAAAGTGCTTGGCATATAGTAAGTCCTCCATAAATGTTAGCTCCTGACAATGTTCTATCCTCCATCATCCCCATATTCTACAAGATATAACTCTGCCCTTGATTTTTTACTAATCTTACTTTCAAACTCTGAATATCAAATTTCTTTTCTTTGTACAATTTATTTCTAAGAATATCCTCCCTTTTTAATGTTCAAGGTCCTTAAGTTGCATAGGCTTCTCATAATGGAACAGGAGACAGGGGAGGGAAACATACAAAACTGCCCTGAATGCTAGATTTTCTGAAATAACTCATAGAATTATAATTTTGAGAATTCAATAGTACCTGGTACATAATATACTCTCCAGATATACTGAAACAAACAAATTTGCTCGCTTTTCTCATTGAACATGAGGTGACTAACCTCAGAAGGGGGATAATATTCTCTTCCTTCTATCTCCAGCCTGTTTCTCCACTCTGACTCTCAAAGAATTCTGAGCAGTCAAAAATGAGTGCCTTCTCTCTCCAATTAGGCATGGAAAACCAATATTATGCCTCAAAACTCTTATATGCTTCATCGACCATGGAGATTAATTCATTCTTTCAGCTGCAGACAGAGATGGTCTCCCCTACTTCTTCCCCAAACTCCTAACCACCAAACTCTCCTACTATTTTTCCTACCTCCGGACACTCCTTTTCAATCTCATTTTTGGATCCTTGACTGCTATTCGAACCCTAAAGGGTGGTGTGCCCAAGAGCTCGGTCCTTGGCACTCTTCTCTTCATATCCCTGCATGTTTCCAATATGATCACCTCGTATACCAGGGCTCCTAAGTCAGTCTACTCCTCCAGGATAGGCCTCTCCCTTGAGTTCTAGACATGTATATTCAATCACCCTCTCATTCTCTTCATTTAGATATCTAACACACATGTCAAGTCAACACATCCAAAACAGAAATCTTGATTTCTTCCTCCAACCTGCTTTTCCCCAAGCTTCTCACCTCAGTAAATGGCAACACTGTTCTCCCAGTTGCCTGGACCCAAAACTTCGGCCTCATTGCCTGTTTGTCTCACACATACTCCACATCCACATCAATCAGAAAGTTCTTTTAGCTCCATCTTTAATATATATCTCAAATCCTAACTCTCCTCCCTGCCTCTTCTTCTACCAACCAAGTCCAAGCCACCATCATAATGACAGGGACAAGAGAAAGAGAAATTCTAGGCAGAAAAGGGTACATCCCTGGTGAACTCCCACTCTCAATCCAAAAAGCCTGAGACCACAGTCCAAAGTGAGCACTTACATCCCTGCTTTCCCACTCAAATGTTGCCTTTTCCAAAACCATCCATGGGCCCACCCTGTGCCTATAAAGACTCTAGACTCAGTTTGCAGAGAGGGGAAGCAGCTGGATGTTGGACACTATGGCTGGACGTTGGAGAGAAGTGGCTTGACTTCAGAGAGAGATTTTGATGGTGTAACTTCAGAAAAGAATCCAGCCAGAGACAGCCGGATTTCAGGGGAAGATTACCTTTCCACCCTGTCCCATTTTCAGCTTACCTTCCCACTGAGAGCTGTCTCCACTGGCAATAAAATCCCCCACATTTACCACCCTTCAATCCTTCAATTCATTCATGTGGCCTCATTTTTCCTGAATGCAGGACAAGAACTCAGGAGTCAGAAGTGTGGATGCAAAAGGTGGTCACACTGACCCTCTGCCTTTGCTGGTGAAAAGCAGCCACCTCACACGAAAAGGCAGAGGGTCCATTGAGCTGTTAACACTTAAGCCATCCACGGGTGGCAGAGCTAACAAAGCACTGTAAGGCTCCCTCTGGGGGTTCAGGGGTCTGGAGCACCACCTTCCCAGATGCTGCTGTGGGGCCCACGCAGAGTTTGCTCCTGCCAGTGCCCAAAAGTGCTCACCCTGGCTCCTGCACCTGCTTACTTGTGTGCTCCCTCCCATGAGGGGTGGAAATCAGTGGATCTGAGTGATTGGCGTTCACCCCTGCTGGCACCAAAGCAGCCATCGGGTTTCAGCATTCATGAGCTCCAGTTCCCACTTTATTCGCTCTCACACTCCCTTCCACAAGGACTTGAAAGCTGTGGACTGGGGTAAACAAGGCACCCCTGTTGTGAGTCCCCCAAAGTGGTGAGGGAAATATCCTGCTTTAATATCACATCTAAACTATAGCAATGGCTTCCTAACTGGCCTCTGCTTTCATTTATCCCTCCATTCCCACTCGGATAATTGATGCAATGCCAGAAAAGTGATACTTTTAAAACAAAATTAGATCAGGTCACACCCCACTAAAACACCTCATCTTTATCTCATACTCCTGCCCACTCTCCAACCACATTGGCCCTCTTGCCAAGCTCACACCCACCTAAGGTCATTTTTATTTGCATTCAAACCTCTTCAGGCAGATATCCTTTCTCCTCAGTGATTTTCTTAATGGTGTCTGGGAACTTGTCTGCTGCCTCTTGTTGGCAAAAGCTGAATCTCCTGTTATTTGATCTTTTTTAAAGGCCACAATCCTTTCTAAAATTATCAAAACATCCTTTGCTGGAATTAAATTTTCCAGCTTTAGATGTGGTAAATTCTTCACCTTCCTTTGCTTTAAGTTGTCATATATGACTTAGCTCTTTCTCAAATCACATTAGAGTCTATAGGTATGCCTTTTTGTGGTAAATCTGCACCCATATACAAGCTCCATTTCCAATATGAGATAAAAAGTGCGAAGGTTTTGTACCTACTGATGTAGCTGCAGTGGGAATTTCATGAGTTTCCTTTTATTTTTTTACAGTGGTCCTTACATTTGATTCACTTATCTTAAATGGTGGGCAACCACAGCTGCAGATCTCAGTCCATGGTACATATCAACCAATTCAGTGTTCTTTTGTAATGTCATGACTTTTCTCTGCTTCTCAGGAGCACTTCCCGTATCACCAGTGATACTTTATATGGAACCCATGGTGTTATTCAAGGTTTATGATATTGCACCAAACAATATTTGAAGAATGTGTGAAACCTTGAGAGATCCCTTTTTACTGTGACATGCAGTTAACTACAGATCTCATGCATGATTTATGTCATGATGTTTTAAGCAGATACTGGCAACACGAGCTCACCACAATGGGAACTGAAGGTGACTACAAAATTATTACAGCACAATAGTATGTGTTACAGCTAATAAATGCAGTTATGATTTAAAACTACATCTTTACATTTGTTTACATTTCTCTTAACTGTTATTGGCACTAAGGATAGTATGGTCTGTGTTTATGTAAGTTTTGATAAATTTAAATTTTTCTTTTTTTTTGAGACAGAGTTTTGCTCTTGTTGCCCAGGCTGGAGTGTAATGGCACGATCTCAGCTCACCACAACTTCCGCCTGCCGGGTTCAAGCTATTGTCCTGCCTCTGCCTCCATAGTAGCTGGGATTACGGCATGTGCCACCACTCCTGGCTAATTTTTGTATTTTTTTTTTAGTAGAGATGGAGTTTCTCCATGTTGGTCAGGCTGGTCTCGCTCGAACTCCCAACCTCAGGTGATCCGCCCATCTCAGCCTCCCAAAGTGCTGGGATTACAGGCATGAACCACTGTGCCCAGCCTAAACTTTTTATAACAGATTTGTGCATATTTTATGATAGTAAATGATAAAATAGATGATTAGCCGCATATATTTTGTACATTCATGATATATACCTTTCCTTAATTTTTCAATATTTTCAGGCTATGCAAGTTAATCCGTCAGTTTTTTCAAATTGTTGCAAATCTCTAATTTTCCAAAATATTAACTGAAAAAAAATCTGTGAAAAAATAAGTGGGCCTGTGCAGCTCAAATCTGTGTTGTTAAAGGGTCAGTTGTACACACACACACACACACACACACACACACACACACAGAAAGAGAGAGAGAGAGAGAGAGAGAGAGAGAGAGAGGGATCCTATTTGAGAAGTCAATGAAGGCCCCCAAGGAAACAACATTTGATCTATTAAAAGAAAACTTCAGACAAATTAAATGTAACAGAGTTTAATTGAGCAAGGAAAAAAAAATGTTTTGTGAATTGGGCAGCTCCCAGAATCATAGCAGACTCAGAGTGACTACAAGGATACCTCGTGGTCAGAACACATTTACAGACAAAATAAAAAGGAAAGTGACATACAGAAGTTGGAGGTGAGGTACAGAAACAGCTGGATTGGTTACAGCTCAGTGTTTGCCTTATTTGAGCACAGTTTGAACACTCAGCAGTATATGAGTGGTTGAAGTATGGCCACTGGGATTGGTCAAGACTCAGCTATTGTTACAGGTGCATACTCCTAAGTTAGGTTTTCAATTTTGTCTACCTATTAAGTTAGGTTACAGTTCACCCACAAGGATTCAAATATAGAAGTATGGAGTCCTTTCCAGGTCATATTTAGTTCACTTTAACAAGTACAAGGGTAGGCAGCAGACAGGACCAGTTCAAAGGGGGTACAGAGATTATTTTAGGAAAAGGAAACAGCCTTTTAGTACCATACAGTAAAAAAAGGGCAACACTGAAAGTGGATCAGCATTGACAGGTTGATTGTCCTTGCATGAGAGGTACAACCTAGATGTTTTATCCGGCAGGCCTCTTCCTGTGAATGTCAAGCGCGCTACCACAAAATCCCTCTCAACAGGGGTCGCAGTCGGTCTGATCCAAAGAAAAACATTATACATATTCATTCTTCCTGTTGGCAAAGTTCACGCCCTCCCTCTCTACACAGAGATAGAGTCAGTGAAGTCTGACATAACTCCAGGCTGCAGCCTCCCAGGAAAAGAGCAAAGTCCTTATGAGGAGAGACCTCATTCAGCCTCGGAGTGGTCCAGTCAGCAGTCACTCTGCTCTGAACCTGTCAGACTGCACTGCTGCTCAAGGCTGTTGTTTTGACATTAGCTTGACACATTCACATGTCACCTCCTTGTGTGAACTCCTACTCAGTGTTTTGTAATAACAGCAAAGACATCAATATTTAAAAACAATCAAATGTATGTTTGGTTTAAATAGGCAGTTGAGCCACCATTCCTTCTGAAAAGTCTTCTATGTGTATTTGCCCATTTAAATATATATGTGTATGTGTGTATATATATATATGCATATATATATTATGTTAATCACTCATATTGGAAGTCTCTCATACATTAGTTCACTACAAAGGATGAGTATCTAATGAATCCAGGGTTCTACTTTCCTCTTTAAAATACCATGATCCATGTTACTTTTCCACTTCCTATCCTGCTTCCATCTTCACTTTAAAGATAACATAAGATTCTATAGGTATATACTAGTAGATACATGTCCTCAAAGCTGCTCATAAGGTACAAGTATCTTAACAGAAAACTCCTCCGTGGAGGCAAACTGCTGAACTTACTCATTTTATTTTCACTCTTCTATTTGGCAATTGTAGATGAGGACTGACACTAGGTGCTTATGAAAGTGGCTGACATGCTACCCCTGTCCTATCCCATATTTCCTTGGGTCCCTACGTTTCATTACAATTTTCTTTTGGCTAAGAGACTGATGAATGAGGGCTTGCCTGGAAGTTGTTACATAGACAACTCAGGTCCTTGAGCTTACTCATGTTGGGTAGAACCAGTTAACCTAATATTCTGTCTGTGGTGTCAAGACTCAAAACTTAAGTGAACAGGATAGTTTGAAAGGCAGTTAGCTGAACAACCAATCTAGCTGGTTGCTTAAAAACAGCCTTTGGATCTTTGGCTAGAATCCTGAAATGTTGGCAGAAGTCCAGAAGCCCCTCTAGAAGAGTCTCCAAAGGTATGATGTAGCCCTCCATAGTCCTCAAACCTGGTAGATACCAGAAAGGTTTTTTCATCCTGCACTTTTAAACGTTGGTGTTTCTTAAAAATTGATTAAAGACAGTAACAGGTATTATGAGTTATTTTACTATTTTGAAAGCCTAATTAAAAATATATATCTAACTAAAATAAAAATACACACTAGGTTTTCTTTTCTTTTTTTTTTTGGCTTTAACTTGGCATTATATGAAATCAATAACACTGGTTATCATACATCAATCAAAAACTGTTTGGTAGTTATCTCCAGCTTATCTTAATAAATGAGCAAAACAAAGCAATTATTACCTGATAAATGCTATTTGGTAGACGAAGTTGTTGAAGTGTGAGGTCCCCAGGGGGGAGGAAACTAATTTTCAAGAAGCTCTTGTGATGTTAAAGTAAAGAGATCCCTCACCCTGACTGTACTTATGTCTCTGACTGTTTGCACATCCTCCTGGATTCACTTCATTGGAAATGACAAAGTTAGGCCAAGAACTCTAAGTGAGGCACATGCCAGGCTGAACAAGTCCTTTCTGGTCCCCCACTTCCCAACCTTCTTCTTCACCCTTGCCCCATCAAAACAAGACTAAAGCAGAAGCGACCTGGATATCAGAGGATTTCAGAGAATGGCCAGGGTATTCTCTTCAGAGTCAAACTACAGGAATCTTTTGCAATCTTTCTCTGAAATACACCTTCGGACAAGACAAAATATTTTAAGTCACAGACATGAAAAGTAGAAATGTATGACGCTTCTTTGAGAGAACGTTGCTCATAATCGGCAAATGATTGGTAATCATTCTCTAACTAGGGATTTTCACCTCAATTTTTCAAAGGAGGTCTTAATTCAGACTCGTTGATAGAAATGCCAAACACCAAAGCAGAATGCATGCCGTGGCTGATTCACATGAAAACACTTGAACTTTCTGATTTTTTTCCTTTCAGTATTTGGTCTCCTTTAGCTACTGTTACCCTAACATTTTAAGACTTATGTAAGGCTTGTCTTAAATGTTGCCAATAGTGACAGTGAGCAGGACTATCTTAGTGTACATCTGTGACGTCATCACACTTCGTTGTAATAGTCTCAACATTTGGCCACTCCATCCCAATCTTTTCCATCTCAGGTGACCCATATTCTCCAGGTCCTCTCCTATCCAAGCATGCCCCTAGAAAAAAATCTTTAAAACTCATTCACGTGAAAGTATAAATGATTGGCTTTTCATCCTAGGGTTACTCTTTTCTGAACTGCCGCTAGGATCCAGGATGCATCTGGTGAGTAGAACTGAATGATCCTCTACACTTCACCAGTGTTTATTTGCATGAGTAATATTCATGGAAGGTTTGTACAGGGCCCCTGGGGAGGAGTCAGATGAGCTCAATACAGGGAGTACATGGTTCTATCCTCATCTGCCTTTCTGCCACGTACACACAAAACCCTGCCTGATGGACTGATTTCGAGTCCCTACAAGAGAGAAGTTAACTTAAGAAACATCTACCCCCAAACCTAAAATGCAATAAAAAAAAAAAAAAAATTCTCAGAACACACAAAAAAAAAAGAAACAAAGGGGTCTGTATTTATGAAAGGCTGTGTGGTAAACAACTATTACACCAACTCTGCCATATACTGCAGCCGGCAGAGTCAGGACAGGCCCCAGGGAAGGGCAGTTGTGCTGGCAGAGCAACATGCTTATAGGGGCCACCAGGACAGAGACAGCATCAAGGTCCTTTGATAAGGAGACCAAAACATCACAGATGGCTCATTCCAAGACACACATGACACACTACCTGGCCTGAGGGTGCCAGAAGGAAGTAGAGAAAAGTCTAGGAATAAGAGGGGTATGGGGATTGAGGTCCACAGAACCCATACCCAGTGAGATTTCCCTCCTAACTGTATAAGTCAGAAGTATTTAGAAGCCAGGTTGGTCCACCCGACAGCTTAAATTCAGCCATGCGGCCGACACCATTTTAGGAATCCTCCTTCACTAATTGTGCCTTCCAATAAAGTGTGTTATTAGTAGCATCATTATTTTCATTCTAATTAGTGCATGTAGTTTCATCCTTTTTAATATTTCCTTTATCTTTTTCACCTACAAGATGGTATGACATTAAGTACCTTTGAAATTGGCATATCACTTTCTTTCTGCAGCAGTTTGGTTGCCTGGTACCAAAGCTTGAATTTAAATAAAATAACTATGACTATACATTGCCCCTGCCTATTAATCCCAAATGAATGCACTGTCGTATCAGTAAATAGCAAATTCATTATGGAGTGTTACTCGGGCTCTTACAAATGAGCCACCTGAGTCAGATCACTCCTTAATCTCTGTGCCTGCCTTTGCGTGTCTTCTACCTAGGAAGGTGATGCTTTGAAATCGTGTTAAGAATTTTAATCACAGATATTCGGTGTACATTGTATAGGTAGGAAAGCAGGGACCCGCTTCCCCGACTCATGTTCAACCCCTGCAGTTTTCCTCACCTTGGATGATGTATTCAAGGCTTTGATTCATTTTTCCATATTATAACCATCTCTTTCATAGCAGGGGTGAAGGAAAGGAGTGCATAGCTACAGAGAAAGTCTTAATTTAAGGGTCAGAAGCCTTTTCAAAGTGATGTGCTTGAGGTTTGGGGTTCTTTTCCTCCACTGTGTCTGAGAAGGGCTAATGCTGCTGCTCCTGATCCCTTCGGACCATCATGCCAAGGAAAATCTTGCCATGTTGCTAGCTTGGCTCCACCAAATCTGAGTTGTTCACTCTGGCCTTATAGCCATCATTATTTTTAATTTGTTGGACACTTACAGGGATTATATTATTTAATCCTTGCTGTAGCATTAAGAAATGCAGGCACTGTTACTAACTCCTAATTTCCACAGGAGAAAATGGGAGCTTGGGGAGTTTAAATAACCACATTTGTGGTCCCATTGACAATAAGAAGACTTTCAAACCCATGTCTGTGTACCTGCAAGCCTGAGGCTCATGCTGCATGACTCAGCTGCCCCACAGCTCTAGCTGGGGGAGTTAAATCCAGAAACCTCCCAATCACAGGAGCAAATGCTCATAGGTTGTGCTGCAGATATGACTCTCTTTCCCAAACTCAGGGCCTGTTTTGGATACTTTCAGCTTCCACTGTAAAAGTAACAGTCCAAGGATTTTCTCTTGGCCTGTGCATTGGCATCCAGAACTTGAAACTTCAGCTGGTATTCCTGAGACCCACCATTTCTCAGTCTCTTAAGAGAGGTTGGTATTAACTCGATATCACTTCTTTTTCTGATGTATTCTTTATAAAAACCTATATGTTGTTATGGCCTGACAAAGGTAGAGATTTACTCATTAAACTCAAAGGAAATTTTTAAATTATGACAATTATTGTCAAATATATGTACTATTCCACTATCCTATTCAGCCTCATCATACCTCTATAAGGTGAATGCCATTAGTGTCTGTGCCAATGACAACTCAAAGTCTAGTCCACATACTGGTACCAATCCACAAACTGTTACTGGTCTGCAATCAAATACTGTGGTGATTGAGAGTAAATGTCTAGAAACTTTAAAAGCAATTTGACAGAGTAATTTTACGTCTGTCAAATTTAAGAACAAAACATTTAAACATTTCTAGGAATTTATTTTTATTGTGTTTTACAAAAGTATCACTCTATGACAGACTGGAATTTTTTTTAAATCTGGTCCTTTAACACAAGACAGTTTGAGAAACACTGGAACTGACTTTACAGCTAAGAAAACCAAGGTTTAATGAGGGAGGTTAAGTAATATGTTCAAAGACACACACCCTAAGGAAAATGAGACTGCCTTCCCCTTAACCACGGGGATTGCAATTGTGAACCCTGCTGTGAGTTTTTTCTTCTGTTGCCTCCTTTGGGGTCTATGCTATAAATCTCTAGGTTTTAACTCGGCTGATTTCAATAGCACACAGCCAGGAGTTGAAGAGGTAGCAGCCTTTTTCATGATTTACATTCAGCAGATTCTCCACTGTTCCCTTTCCCTGCTCTGGCTCCCTGCCTCTCCTTCCTCTGTCAATCAGGTCCGATGCAAGCAGGCCAGTTTGGAGCATCAACCCCAAAAACTTCCATTTTCCTTGGTGTTTGGGGTCATCATATTATGTAACAATTCCAGTTTTACTCCTTGAATGAGATGATTTCTGGCAGTTGGATTCGAAAACCCAGATGTCAATTAAAAGATGCCAGCGGAAATCTCGGCAGAGATCAACATTTTACAGCGAATAAGGCAGAGGCCGTGCAGTGGGGACATTTCTCTGTCCACTGCTTTGTTGAGGGCACTTTACTAAGGGCAAAACATCCCTTCCTAACTAGAAGGGATACACTGCAGAGAGTCTATGTCCTTTCTTAGGGCAATCAGGTTCCCATCCATCCCTGCTTTGACATTGTACTTTGGCAAAAGAAAGTACCAACATGGCCAGTGTTATCAAATAAATATAAGAACAGCTACTTTTTAAGACTTACAGTGCCTGTCCTCTTGAATAGGAAGTCATTAGAAAAAAATCTGCCAAGTCAACCAGGAGAAACTTTACCACCAAAAGAAGTCAAAGTTGAAGACAGACTTGCCTGTATTCCGAACCCCGGCTCCCAAACACAGGGCAAAGCAGAGAGAACTGAGCTGTCAGATGCAAACATGTCTGTCTCCTGCCTCCTCAAGTTGACAGGATTAATGCGCTATGCCCAAAGGCTACTTCTTCATTTTTCTTTTTCTTTAAACAGTAGTAGTAGATGAAACCAAAGGAATAGCTGGACCAATGAATCCAAAACTGTATTCTAAGAGCCCTGGGGTTTCTGGGATGGTGTCATATGATCATGGGAGATGGAAGAGGAAAAAAGGGGAGGAAAAGAGGGCAGAATGGGCCTCTCCCTTCCTTCTTTAACCAGAGTAGTCTTGTTTTTTATCCATTTCTCATTTAGGCTTCTCTGTAATATTCAATTTGAGGAAAAGATTCTACTTTTTTATTT
Organism: Ateles fusciceps; assembly: GCA_036589455.1. Taxonomy (NCBI): domain Eukaryota; kingdom Metazoa; phylum Chordata; class Mammalia; order Primates; family Atelidae; genus Ateles; species Ateles fusciceps. The sequence continues at coordinate 7,373,169 of JAZHEH010002565.1, forward strand.
AGAAAAACTACTTACATTCAGAATCAATTTTATTGTATTTTGCTTTATTTCACTTTGCAGATTTTTGTTTTTTTTACAGATTGGAGATTTGTGGCAACCCTGCCACAAAGCAAGTTTTTTAGTGCCATTTTTCCAACAGCATCTACTCACTTCATGTCTTTGCATCACATTTTGGTAATTCTCACTGTATTTCAAACTTTTTCATTATTATTATATCTGTTATAGTGACTTGTGATTAGTGATCTTTGATGTTACTATTTTAGTTGTTTTGGGGTATCACAAACCACAACCAAATAAGACAGCAAACTTAATAAATATTGTGTTCTGACTGTTCCACTGACCATGAATTTATCCATCTTTCTCCCTCTCTTCAGGAATCCCTGTTCCCTATGACACAGTGATACTGAAATCAGGCTAGTCAATAATCCTACAATGGTTTCTAAGTATTCCAGTGAAAGGAAGTACCACACATATCTCACTTTAAATCAAAAGCTACAAATGATTAAGCTTACTTAGTGAGGAAGGTATGTCAAAAGTCAAGATAGGCCAAGAGCTAGGCTTCTTGTGCCAAACAGCCAAGTTGTGAATGAAAAGGGCAAGTTCTTGAAGGAAATTAAAAATACCATCCTGTGAACATACAAATGATAAGAAAACCAAGCAGCCTTATTGCTGATATGGAGAAAGTTTCAGTGATACAGCTGGAAGCTCAAACCAGCTACAACATTCCCTTAAGCTGAAGCCTAATCCAGAGTGAGACTGTAATTCTCTTCGATTCTGTAAAAACAGAGAGGTGAAGATGGAGAAGAAAAGTTTGAAGCTAGCAGAGTTTGGCTCATGAAGGTTAAAGGAAGAAGCCATCTCCGTAACACAAAAGTACAAGGTGAAGTAGGAAGTACTGATGTAAAAACTGCAGCAAGTTATCCAGAACATCTAGCTAAGATTATTGATGAAGGTGGCTATGCTAAACAACAGATTTTCAGTGAAGACAAAACAGTCTTCTATTGGAAGAAGATGTTGACTAGAACTTTCATAGCTAAAGAGGAGAAGTCAATGCTGACTTCAAAATTTCAAAGAACAGACTTACTCTCTTGTTAGGGGCTAATGGAGCTGGTTGAAGCCAATGCTCATTTCCCATTCTGAAAATCCTACTGCCCTTAAGAATTATGTTAAATCTACTCTTCCTGTACTCTATAAATGGAGCAAAAACGTTTGGATGGCATAACTTCTGTTTACAGCGTAGTTGCTGAATATTTTAAGCCCATTGTTAAGACCTACTGTTAAAAAAAGATTTCTTGCAAAATATTACTGCTCACTGACAATGCACCTAGTCACCCAAGAGTTCAGATGAAGGTGTACAAGGAGATTAATGTTGTTTTCATGCCTGCTAACACAACAACCATTCTGTAGCTCATGAATCCAGAAGTAATTTCAATTTTCAAATCTTATTATTTAAGAAATTTATTTTTGCCAGATACAGTGGCTCACACCTGTAATCACAGTTTACAGGTATGGGAGGCTGAGGTGGGAGAATTACTTGAGGATAGAAGTTCGAGACCAGTGTAGGCAACATAGTGAGATTCGTCCCTACAAAACTTAGCCAGGCATAGTGGCATGCACCTATGTTCCTAGCTACTCAGGAGGCTGAGGAGGAGGATCTCTTAGCCCAGAAGGATCTCTTGAGCCCAAGAGGTCAAAGCTGCAGTGAGCCATGATTGTGCACTTCAGCCTGGGTGACAGAGCAAGACCATGTTTTAAAAAATAATTAAATAAAAATTAAAAATAAAAAGAAATTTATTTTCTAAAGCTATAGGTGTCATGGATGGTGTGATTCCTTTGATGAACATGGGAAAAGTAAATTGAAAACTTTCTGGATAGGATTCACCATTCTAGATGCCATTAGAAACATTCATGATTCATGGGAAGAAGTCAAAAAATCAACATGAATAGGCATTTGGAAGTAGTTGATTCCAACCCTCATGGATGACTTAGAAGGGTTTAAGATTTTAGTAGAGGAAGTAAATGCAGATGTGATGGAAATAGCAAGAGAACTAGAATTAGAAGTGGAGCCTGACAATGTGACAGAATTGCTACAATCTCATGATAAAACTTAAATGGATGAAGAGTTGCCTCTTATAGAAGAGCAAAGAAAGTGGTTTCTTGAAATGGCATGTGTTAGTACTTCTCATGAAGATGCTATAAACATTGTTGAAATGACAAAAAGGAATTTAAAATATTCCATAAACCTAGTTGATAAAGCAGCAGTATGGTTTCAGATGATTGACTCCAATTTTGGAAGAAGCCCTAATATGGGTAAAATGCTATCAAACAGCATTTCATGCTACAGAGAAATTTTTCATGAAAGGAAGAGTCAACTGATACAGCAAACTTCATCATAGTCTTCTTTTAAGAAATTGCTACAGCCACTCAAGCCTTCAGCAACCACCACCCTGATCAGTCAGCAGCCATCAACATCATCAAGACTTTGTATCAGCAAAAAGATTATAACTTTTTAAGACTTTTTAAGGCTCAGATAATCATTAGCATTCTTAGAATAAAGCATTTTTCAATTAAGGTATATACAATTTTTAGACATAAAGCTTTTTCATACTTAATAGACTTCAGCATAAACATAACTTTTACATGCAATGGGAAACCAATAAATGTTTGTGTCATTCACTTTATTGCAATATTTTATTGTAGTGGTCTGGAACCTGAACCCACAATATCTCCGAGGTATGACCGTATTTAATCACAGTTTCGTTCATAAACATTTTGGTTTGAAATCAGAAAGTTATAAGCCTATTTTTGAATTGAACTGGATTTTAATTTTTTTATTTTTGTAACTTGAAACTTTTATTTCAGAAATGTTTGGCTCTAGAAATGAGTCAGACATCTCATTTTAACTGAGACATTTTTGCCAAACAAAATGAAAAGAAAATATGAATATTCTCTCCTCTTGAAAGAGAGATGTTGCAACAGTCTCTGACTTTTTTGTGGTTATAAGAATTACTTAAAGACTTGTTAAGGGAGATTTAATAATGGAAATGGAGAGCAGAGTAATGCCCTCTTTCCACTGAAATTTTTATTTGCATTTTATAAGATGCACTTAATTATTTTACAACTGAAATTATTCTCTAAGGTCTTGGTCTGTACATAAGGAAAAACTTCTAACCATGGAAGTGATGTTTCCTTGGGCTCTATAGTTAAACAAATCCTTATGTTGATAACAGTAGGAATCCTGTGAAATCCACTGGGAGATATGAGTGGGATGAGCTTACCTATTGTATTCTTGGTTTGCAACCAAGAAACCAATAATTCAGTTTTGATGCAGCCATATCCAGAGATATTTTTCTTCTTGAAAAATTCCCAAGTTCCAATTTGGAATTTTGTCAGTTTTAAAATACCAGCATTAGTACCACATTAAACTTATTATCTTTACAGAACAATCTTGTCCCCATTAAAATGTTGTTATTCTAAGATTTCTTTCCATAATAATCATAATTATGGCTCTAAATCCTTTATGTACATTATCTCTAACATTCATGGTAATCTGGTAAAAGACGTGGTATTATATCCACTTTATAAAGCAGGATGTCAGAACTCTAAAACTCGGATGACTTGCTAGGACCATAGTAGCCAAATAAATGGTAGAACATGGTTCCAAGTTCTTCCTGACTGAAATTCATGTAGCCACTTTGACAGTAGGAAGGAGAGAATGAGTTAAATCACTTTCATTGAGCATTTACTATATGCTAGACACAGGCAGAACACTTTACATACACCACCATTTTTTAATGCCGCAAGATAGATACTATAATTATCTCCATTTTACAGATTAGGAAAAGAACTGAGGCTTCATTTCGTTAACTTACCCAAGTCATAGATCTGGAAATACATGAAGCCAGATCTAAAGCCCTGATCCATCTGACTCCAAAACACAAATAAGATCAAATTTATACTTCCAACAAAGAATTCTTCCTGAAAGATTACTTGCTTAATCTCATATCATTATTTAAAATTTTTTAGAGCTTGTCTTTGAAATTGCCTTTTTAGGATCAGTTTGTGAACCACATAGGAAAAGTTGTTCCCTTAAACCAACTTTATAGCAATACTACATTCTGGATGCCTTTTGGATTTTTCTAAAAATCAAATTTATCTCCAAAGGATAAAGATTTGACATTACTGAGACATTACTCATGTGGGCATAATTTCTATGTTTTCTTTAAAAATTAATATCTCATAGCTCATGATTACCTCAGTCCCATTGTTCAACCAACTCTCATCCCCGTTCCCACACTGTCCCTATCCCCAGATATATTTTCTATGCATCCTCTCACGTGATGATTCACAGAAGAAAGTCAGATATTTCATTATGAAAGGAGCATGCACTTGGAGGAAGGAAAACAGAATTATTACTTAGCAGAATTCTTAATCCCCCAGAATTCTCTTCATGACAACTCAGAGCCTTTTCCCATAAATGAACATTTTAACCTGCCAAAAAAGTCCTATTCTACTGAAAATGGCAGATCACTTTCAATATTAGCCTCCATTTTGCCAAAACCTTCTCAAAGGGGCAGATGAAGCTTGTGTACCTGTAGCCATTGAGCATTGTGATGAAAATTAGTATCATTTTGAAATTCGAAATCACTCATAGGATATCGCTTTTGAGCTAAAATCCTGCTAAGTTGGGGGAGAGATTGGCATTTAAACAGATGTCAGCAGTGTTTGGGGAAATGTAAATTGAGGTACAGATGGTGACTGCTAGGGAGTTAAGAGCATCTGTGTTCTAGGAGAAAAAACTCTATTTGTGAAAAAAAATTTTAAATAATAACTGAAATTCCCAACTCGATTTTGAAAGAAGATAAGAATATATTCTCATTGGAAGGCACTGTTTGCTAAGTTTCTTATCATGTCAAAGACGACTTAAATTTCTGGATCCTAGATCTAAATTAGATTCAAGATGGAGAATTATATCCTGTATCTTCAGTAAGCCAAAATTTGAACAATTATTCCAAAAGCACAACTGAGGGTTAACATGGTCAAGTAACCGAAGTCATACATTTGAAATATATAAAGCCTAGCTTTTAGATTCTTCTGTTTCAGCCAATTACATACCTCAGTGTAAGCTGTAAAGAAAACATCAGTTATCTCCCAAACAGTGGTTAAGAGCAGGGCTCTGGAGACAAACAGGCTGAGTTCAAATTCTAACACTGCCCCTTTGTATCTGTGTGACTTTGGGACACATTACTTAATTTCTCTAGGTCTCAGTTTCCTCATTTGTAAAATGAAGATTAAAAATAATAGCACCTGACCCCATAGGATTGTGGTGAGGATCAGAGCTACATGTGATGTGCGTAAAGCCTATGGTAAGCATCACTAAATGTTAGCTAGTATTATAACAGGCTTTCTTTCTAATCCTAGGAAATCTATATAGGACTGGGTATCACTAAGCCACTCTCTCCCCAGGTCCCACATCCCCCACCCCTATCTTGACCTAGTGAGAACAACCTATAAATCTCAGAAACTGGGAAATTCATAGTTTGTGCAGATCATTAGGCTTTAACAAAGGTCCTTTGTTCTCCTTTCAAATGGGCCTCTAGACATTTCCCATCGAAAGAATCACTCCAAATATGAGCACTTAAAAGTTTTTGTTTTGTTTTGTTTTGTTTTGTTACTGAATTTATTTTTGTTGTGGTCAAAAACACCTAACATAAAATTTATCATCTCAACCATTTTTAACACTACACATTTATAGTTTTTAGGTTAGTCCTTTGTGTGAGATGCAGAAACCTGTTCAGGTCACCAGGATAATTCAGAAAGTTTCATTTCCATTAACGTCATTAGTGTTCTAGAAACCTAGTGTGTAAAATACTTTTCGACTATAAGATCTAATTTTACAAGGCAGAGAAGACTGAATCAACATCTCTGTATTCTGTGTGTTTGTTTGTCTGCCCCTAAAGATTCTTATGCTCAGCTGCTCATATTAATCTACTTTTTCAATGAGTTTTCCCCGTAACGGAAAATCAAGAAACCAAAAGGTTAATCAATTCAGTCATATTAGGGAACCATGTAGGAACCATATCAAAATCCAGACTCCAAGGTTAGAGTTTAATGGGCTGTACATCTTCCTGATTGGAATGAGTTTATGTATTAGATACCATACACAAATGGATGCATTTAACTTCATTCACGCATACCCGCAAACTCATTTACTGGATCCATAAGCACTTGTAAACATTGCTAATGGAGTTTGCTAAATGAATATTATAAACGTAATCCAAATGAGCTCTCCATGGAAATTGCAAATCATATGAAAAATATAGTGCATTTGGTTATAGCACATTTCAGGAATGATATGTTTTAGTTAATTGTGTTAGTATATTATACATAGCTAAATGTCAGTACTAGCACCTAGAAAACTCTTTCTGTTTGCTTAATATCATTGAACTGAGGATATTAAATATTACATAATCCATAAACCAAAGGTACTTTATTACTAAAGCAGATATTTCTGGCTCACACTGTATCCCTGGGAGGAAGCTAGGGCTCTTAAAAAGATGTGCAAACTCCTTTAGCTTGTTAGAATATCATTAGGATCCCTGAAAGAGTTTTCAAAATGGTGTGCCCTGGTGGCCTGAAATAGTTACTACATTTTTCAAAAGATATTCACATTGGGATTTGAATCAAAAGTAATCCTCTTTAATTAATTAAATAAAACTACAGAGGCAGTTTTAAACATATGGTACTCTTGTTTTCTCCTTTTTCAGATACTGCCATATTTTCAACTATGTGTTCTATAATTTACAGTTACTTTATTTGAATGAAAATTCTGTACTAAAGTCATGTCTTGTGCGAAGTGGAAGTAAGCCATAATCTGATTCTTCTAAAGGTTTTCTTATCTTGATGTTCATGTATTTCAGGCATTTGCAAACTAAAAACGTTATTCACAAATGAAAGCGTGATGTTTATAGAAGTTCATTCCTCTCAGAATGTGAACTTTTGTATTTTTGTTTTATAGAGTGATAGACTGAATATACAAATGGACAGTGGTCAGACCATGTGTAAAAATAGAGCTCTGACCGTTAAGATGAAGGCATCTTTCCAGGAAACCAATCCATCATCAATAATAGCTGGCCTCCTGTAAGTCAGACTTGTAGGAAATCAGACTGCTATCTCTGGTAACAATCCAAAAAGCCAAACAATTACCTCTGGTAGAGTCAGCCTGAAATGTCAAGGACTTAATTAATAACTGACATCTTCTCTAATCTTTGTCCCTGCTCCCAACTTAGGATCAACCACAGAAAACTAAATATGGACCCCTAATAAATCACATCGGATGCCTTGTTTCTATTAATAGTTAGTTCACCTGCAGCTTCCCCATGCCAACAGCCACCAGACAGGGCATACCTGAAGCTTTCCCTTTGTCTACTGTCCCCACTTTTCCACCTGCCTTTGAGTCTCTGCCAAAACAAAAGTGACAGTGATTGTTGTAGCTGACTCCCTTTCTATAACACTCTCTGAATGAATGACCTTTGTTTGTTCTCATTTGGTTGGTCTTTGCTTATTTCTACAAGAGTAACCCAAGAGCAACCCAGATAATGTTCTAGAGACCAAAGCAAATGCCAAAATGCATTTTATCTGGTATATGGAAAGAACTGTTGGGGTTTATACTCTGGTAGAGATTATCCTTTGAAACATTATAGAGTTCATATCATTCTGAAAGAAACTATTATTGAGATATACTTGTCATGTGTATAAGCAGACTTCCTAGGAAAAGAAGGTATGAGCCAAGTTATTGTACACAATTATGAAACTCTTTTTTTTTTTTTTTCTGAGATGGAGTCTCGCACTGTTACCCAGGCTGGAGTGCAGTGGTGTGATCTCAGCTCACTGCAACCTCCACCTTCTGAGTTCAAGCAATTCTCCTGCTTCAGCCTCTCGAGTAGCTGGGGATTAAAGGCACCTGCCACCATGCCCAGATAGCTTTTGTAGTTTTAGTAGTGACCAGGCTGGTCTTGAACTCCTGATCTCAGGTGATCTGCCTGCCTTGGCCTCCCAAAGTGTTGGGATTACAGGCGTGAGCCACAGCGCCCAGCCGAAAGTATTTCTTAAAAGCTATTGTTTCTTAATACCCAGAGTAATATAGCCCAACTGGATTATTACTCTAGCTACCAAGTACTAGATTCAGCTCTTTTTGAGCTCATGTGGATGTTATTTCTTGATTCCTCATTCAAAGTAAATTCTAAACACAGGGGCTGTGTTTGTAAATGCAAAGATAACAACAGAAATGGACCCTCCTGCCCCTACCCCATTCCCCAGTGTCTAGGATGGAAAAGCATTAGTGTGTAACCTTTCCTTTTTTTCAGTTTTGTTGTTTTGTCCTTACCCTATTTTTATTCCTTTCTAACTTGGGTGGAGTTCTTAGGCCAAATACAGACTGGAAAACAACCTGAAATAATAACTTACCTTTGGTAGCTGAGGATGAAATGTGCTGAGTAAACAAATACTATGGCTAGTAAATTAGTATGTCTACCAAACATTACTAGGTCAAATGTTATTTATTCTGTTATACCAAATAAAATTTGTGTTTTTTTTGTTGTTTAGGTTTTTTGCTAAATCTAAAAGTGTTCTAAGAATCATGCAGTGACCTGAAGTTATCATTATGAACACCAATTATCATTATATAGGTAAAGCATAAACATGCATTGATTTGGCCCAGATAGGGGTTTTCCAAGGACATATGTTTTTTTTTTTTTACCCAAAAGATGCCACCAACTTCTACTACTTTCAACAGGACTCAAGAGACCATTTGGGGATAAAAATGCTTTGATTACCCAGGTCTGAGACTACAGCACAAAATGTGAGTGCTTATTTCTGTTTAATGGGCATATGTCAGATGCTACTGAAAATCATAAATCTCTTTTACATCACTAAAGGATTTTTGTAACAGATCTTTAAACATGACATAAAAATATTCCCTTCATAATGAAGCTTATCCTATATTTCCAATTAGTTTAGCTGATCTTCACTGCATTTTTCTGTTTCTTCCATTCCATTTTTATGACGAGGTGGCTAAAACTCAACATAATATTCTAGACAAGGATGTGCTGTCAATTTATGTAATGGCACCTTAATATAGTCCACATTATTCTCACTGCTCTTCCAGTAGCTTATTTTTAGCACTGTTGCACATTGAGCAAGGCTTATGATCTTTCTCTTGGAAGGTTATGGCTAATTCAATACCCATCACTGTGTATGATTAGCTTAAATTGTTCTTTCAGATGTGCATCACCTCACACTTGGCTGTTTCAGATTTCATCTTCATCATATTGTCCAATTACCTGGTTTTGTTAAGTCTTGCTGGAATTTCTTGTGGTCCTTACTGGACTGAAAATGTAAGGTCATTGAATAATATCACTCCTTTATTCACCTCATCTTATAAATGGTTAATAAATATATTCAACAACAAAGATCTTTTCTGGCACAGATATCCAGGGCATTCAGCTATTAACCTCATTCTGCATCCACAACTGGACCCACCACCATTCTCTCAGGGCTCTTTCCCTGTCTTTTTAATCCCTGGTCTGGCTTTTACCTCTGAGGCTACAATGACAAGATTTTCTTATCAGCTGCTTGGAAGGTAATTTATCAAAATGCCTGTATGGGTCACAAAAGCTCATATGCATGCCTGGTAGTGTTCGTGTGATCAAAACTTAAATGGCAACTAGCGTACACAATACTGTAGCCTAAGTTACGCTGATGAGCCATTTTGTATGCTGCTCCCCCTTCTCTTTCTCTCTCTTTCATTCTTTCTTTTTGTTAGAGGAATAAGATGCTTACTTTCAGTTACTGATAAGCCCTCTGGGCTCCTCTTATTAGAGGCTTTATAGTCTTTGCACCTACTATCTACCCACTCTACCTCTGTATCTGTTTAAAATAGTAACTGGATTTGACTTGAAACTCACATGACTGTGAGGTGGTTTATAATTCACACAAAGTGCATTATTTATCTTTTCCTATGGAAACTACACAACCTAAAGAAAAAAATAAGGTTTCAATGTCATCTTGAGAAAAGGAAAGGTTTTACATTGTCGAATGAATCAATATGAGGAGTTGATTCAAAACTGATTCTTCTGAACATTGGCCAAACAAGGAAATAAAATATATCTTAAAGGGTTGGTTATTCACTTCCATGGCACAGTTCGACTTATATACAACTTTCTAGCAAGACACCCTCAACTACAGGGACACCTGTGTGTATGTGTGTTTGGCTGTGCATTAATGTGAACTCTTAATTCAAGTTCAATGTGCACTGCTACCTTGTCATCCTAACTACACAGAATTTTATAGTCTAGCTAAAACTAACATAAACCCCTCTTGGCTCACTCCCAGTTAAGTTCCAAAATGCCTCCTCAGAGCTCTAAGGTAAGCGGTATCTCATTCAATTATACAACTTACAGCTTGAAATCACATAAATAGTGATAGATTCCATTTACCATTCAGATTCCAGCAGTAGTTAAAAGAACCAAGAAGAAGAAGCAGTTATCTGGACAGGGAACTCATTTCAAAACATGTATTACATTTTCAAAGATTCTAAAATTGCTAATGATAAACCATTTAATGGCACAAACTCTGTTGTCACCAAGAATGTTTTTTGCTGCCCTAGTTGTCACCCTGTAAAACAAAATGTGTGGAAACAATGGTAAGGCTGCCCCTTCAAATGAGAGAAAATCATACAGAGCAAGAACAGATGAAGTAATAATGTCTCGATGGGAAAAGGTACATTCCACAGTTCTCAAATCCCCTTCCAAACCTAAAATTGAGAGTTTGGTTTCATACCTAGATAATTTGTAGACTCAGATTAACGTGTGCCTGCCGTTTCAAAGCTAGTGTATAGTGAAGTCTTCCTTAATATCCAGTACATTTATGATGGTTTTGGAGAAATAATCATCTAGCACTAGCATTGCCACTACTAGCGTAAACCAAGCAGTTTTGGGTTGTACAATATGGGAATAAAAGCAAATCAAGCCAAGACAACAAATGCCAAAAGAAGGTGAATAATTCACCTCATCTCAGAGGTGAATAATTTGAGGGGGAGATACCATGTCTTCACTTACTTCTTTCACTGCTATTTAGTTCCAGGCATTTGGTTCAACCATCAGCTGCTTCACTGAGTTAGACAAGCCTGTGCTGTGTTCTGGTTTGGCTATGCATTTATTCAGTCAACAAAGATTGTTTACTGCCACTGTATGGCACTAATCACGATACATACGAGTACTAAAGAGAAAACAAGTGTCAGAACTTAGTAAAGGTCTCCTCTCATGGTTCCACCTTGTCTGGGTTTCCTCATCCTAATTTTCTTTTGACATTTTATGATTTTAAGACATTCTGAAGATTGCTACCATACAGAGAACAGAGGGAAAATACCCGATTTTCTCTTTTTGTGTTTTTCCCTGCCTTCTCCACTTCTTTTATAGAGCATGTAATCATGCTAAGTGAAGCACCAGAATGTAGCATGCAACAACATGGAGAACAAGTCTGAATTTGGCTAAGCCCACAAATCTTGAACAGTCATTCAAGATAAAGAAAGACCTGACTAATGTCACCTATTCTTGGCATCAGGATCTGTGAAATGATCACTTCTGGTAAATTTCTATAAATCTATTGAGTTAGGTGACGTGTTTCACTATCAGTACCTTATTCTTTAATTAGAAAACTCTATTGAGTTTCAGTTATCAGCTCAAAGAGATGGAGGAAAAGGGAAATAAGTTTTAAGTTAATACTTTCCATGTTGCTGACGGGCCAGGAAGGAGGAGGTGAATTCATTTTCCATATGTGATAATATATTTTGGCAGAAATTCTTTATTTCATTTCCGTTTTTAATTTGAATTGACAGCATAAAAAAATAGCCTGGATTCCTGCTTCCTACTAAGCTATTTGTTTTTGCAAGACTTATGTTGTCATATTAAGACTCTTTTTTTCTGATTACTCAATAAATCTCTGGCACCTATGGAATTCATGCCATTTATTCCTATACATCATAAATGATTTGATTATATTTTATAATATTAATATATGATAGTATTTTAATTTTTATGAAAAATGTTTCCAATGTTTTCCAAACATTAAGATATATCACAACTCCCAAAATCTTAACTAAGATTGTTCTCTACATTGAAGCCACTATTTTCTCCTTGATAATCACTGTCTCAAAATCCAGAAGGGTTCCACAAATTGTTTCTCCCCATTATCTCTTTCCTAATATCTGGCCATTTTTATCATCATCTCTCTCTTAAAAATTCAGCTTGCTTTTATTTTTAACCCTTTCCAATCAAGAGTACCTCCCAAAAATGAGGAATAAGGAGAAAGAGGTAAAGAAGCAAAAATGAAAGAAAAGTTTTGAAAATTTGTTTCTGGTGGCTTTGATAGCAGTTAAAAATAACCAACTTTGTACTTTTGGGTTTGCTGGAGTTGCTTGACAAGAATGGCGGAGTCCTAGGAAGCAGTTGGACCTCTGGCTGTCTGCTCATCTGTTACTGTATTTATCCAAAGAGGGCTGAAGCAACATTGCTGAATACTTCGCCACAACCTCCTTCCCATTCTTCTTGTTGTGTGGCCTCAGTTTGGCCTCAGAAAAGGTGAGGAATAGGAGGGTCTGGGAAGTACAGAATGAGGGGTTGGGGAGGGAGAACATCAAATGGATCTTTGCCCTTTAAATGTCCCATAAAGAGTTTTGGTTATTATAATTTGAAATCCATTACTTATTCCTTCAAAAATTTATTTTCAAATAAACATGTAAACCCACAAAAAACCATTACACCTGATTCTCAGAACTTAGTACAAATCCTGGCATAATCCAGTCTTAGAAAAAATAACATAAAGAAGTATGTAAGAGTTCAAATATAATATGAAATTGTAATAATACATATGATATCAACAGATTCTCCATGCTAAGTGCTTCAGAAATGCATCATTCTTTTTTTCTAAAGCTCTGTGGAGCCGAGATAAAATTCTTCCCAAAACAACAGAAAAAGTGAATGATGACTAACTGGAGTCATTTGCTCCCAATTTTCTGACCAGCTTTTGCTGTGTGGGACCCCTGCCTCACTCCCACCTTTGGTGTTTGGGTCAAGACTCTGCAGGCAGGCCCTATTATCTAGAAATCACATCTTAAAGTGTCGAGTGTCATAAAGCTGACCAACTTATATTCCTGTATTTGTCTCTCAAACACCCTTGGTTTTATCATCCATGGAAGTCATCTCACAAACAGCAAAGCAGAGAGGAATGAAGGTTTATATATATATATATATATATAAAATCAGGTGGCAATGCATGAGCTAAACACTAAACACTTAAGCAGCAAAAATCAGTGTAATATGTACAATAACAAGAGTAACTGCAAAAAAAAGTGTGTTTGTTCAATGATCCCATTCTAAATAATCCTACTCTCTAAAGTTGCAAAAAATGAATAAATAAGACTATTTGCAATGTATTCCTTTATTCTTGATGCTGTCCAGAATAGGTAAATTGTCCTATTTTAAAGTCGGGTCACTTACTAAAAAAGCCAAAGGTCTCAATGCAGGATTGATGGTAGACACATGAAATAAGGGGTTGGTTGATACCTGGTAAAGACTATGTGAGCTGAGCCATCAAGTTAGTTTATATCAAAGACCCCCAAATATGTGGTCTCTCCTAAAAAAATGAACATTTTAAAAACCAAAATTGTATAAAATATACACTGAATATAAGTTAAACTAAGGAAGAACAACAGTGACATTAACTATGCCACCAGCCCAGACACTTACCCACAGAACTAGAATCTTCTGAGCTCGTTTTAATGACTAAGTCTTTCACTAAAGCTTCAATATATCAACTACATTCATTATCTTCCAGGTTTTCAGGACCTAATTACTAACATGATCTTCTCCTGAAATATTGTGCTTTTTTTTTTTTTTTTTTTTTGAGACAGAGTCTCACTTAGTCACCAGGCGCCAGGCAGGAGTGCAGTGGTGCGACCTTGGCTCACTGCAACCTCCGCTGCCCGGGTTCAAGCATTCTCCTGCCTCAGCCTCCCGAGTAGCTGGGACTACAGGCGCGCGCCACCACGCCCAGCTAATTTTTTTGTATTTTTAGTAGAGACGGGGTTTCACCATGTTGACCAGGACGGTCTCGATCTCTTGACCTCGTGATCCGCCCGCCTCGGCCTCCCTAAGTGCTGGGATTACAGGCGTGAGCCACCGCGCCCGGCCAATATTGTGCTTTTAAGTCAAAACAGACAAACAAATTCGATATAACATAAGCTGGTTCTATTATCTGAATGCTCTGAAATTCTTACTCATCTGCTTTGGCTATGCAAGTAGTGATCCAGTGCCCTGATTTGGGTCATCATTTCACAAAAAGCCAACTTAGTTACTTGATTTAAAAAAAAAATTCAAATACAGAGCCCGAATAGTAAATATTTCTATTTGAAGTGTGAACACAAGCATGTTTCCTTAACAGTTTATCCACTGGGAAATCTTTTTAGAGATGGGTGATGCTATTCTTTCTGTAAGTGCTCCTAGAGCAAAAAATGTGTGTGATTTATTTCTAAACTGAAGAAACAGCATTAATTGAAAAACCAGGTGCCAAAAACCTGACGAAGTTAAATGGCGCTTCCAGGGCACCTTGTTTGCTGTTTTTATCTTCCACGAGCTGTGTTGGCTTAAATCAAGTCCCTTGGAATTCCTCTGTTGTCTGTTGCTTTCATTACATTTTACACCACAGATAAGCCCAGATAATTGTCCATCTAAACCCAGAGCAACGAAGAGCATTCAAAAGTAGAACATTAAAGCTTTAAAAGTCGCAAAGTAATAGTAGTTAAATAATATCTCATTTCCTTCTGTTGCTGGATTCCAGGTGAAACAGATTGTCATGGTTTGTTGGTGCTTTCTGATTTGGAAGATGAAAATGTCAGAAATCTAAGCATCTAAGAAGTGTCTATTTAAAATGGCTAGTTGGGAGAAAAACAGTCAGAGTTTTTTTTAAAAAAGTATAAAAGCAAGAGTCTATTGTTAACAACAAAAGTATCTAAAATCTGAATGAGAAAATATTTGATGAACAAAGAAATGTACTTTATTAGCTATAAAACTAAAATAAGTCTCTCAAGTTTTAACTGGAATTTCCCTATGATAACAGGATTAGGGTTCTGGGGAACACACCAAACTGGGCCTCACATACGCCATCTGGGCAAAAAAAACAGGAGACACACCACAGCAAAGTGAATCATGATGTTCATCTTCATGATAGCTATATCATGCCACATGTTTAATACACTGATCTCCCTCCAAAACATAAAAACACTTTGTTTCAATTAACAGACTTTTTTTTTTTGATACACGATTTTGCTCTGTCTCCGAGGCTGGAGTGCAGTGGCACAGTCTTGGTTCACTGCAACCTCTGCCTCCCAGGTTCAAGTGATTCTTCTGCTTCTGCTTCCCAAGTAGCTGGGATTACAGGTGTCCACCACCACACCTAGCTAATTATTGTATTTTTAGCAGAGATGGAGTTTCACCATGCTGGCTAGGCTGGCCTCAAACTCCTAGCCTCAACTGATCTGCCCGCCTTAGCTTCCCAAAGTGCTGGGATTACAGGTGTGAACCACCGTGCCTGGCCCCAATTAACTGACTTTTAAGAATAATGATAACTAAAACTATTTTCTCAAATAAGTATGTAAAACTTCAAGAACTTTGGCACTTTCAAAAACTTCCTGGAGTCAAAAGAAAATAGAAATTTTAAATATTTTAGTATTTCTGTTGTTCCAGAAAGAAAGTATGTCTTAATGGGCTTGATATCATCATGCCCTCCCACAGCTCCCTAGGATAGGGGCTGTTTTATATAGTAGCTGTTCTGCTCAAAGCTTGTCAGAAACAGGTCCAGGACCAGGATCCACGTGTATTTTCTGCTATGATTTAATATTAAAGTTCAGGCAATAAGTGCCTGAGGTAATTGGTTTCTCCATTATAGAAGAAACAGAAGAAAACCTTAGTGAGAATATTTGCATGTGCTATTGTAACAGTAAAAAAGTATTAAATGTGAGTGCATTTATCAGAGTACACCAAACTGGAGTCTACTAACTTTTTTGTCATTTGATTCTTGGTGGAAAGTATATTCTGCCTTATTGTAACCAACCCTGTCGTGCCGGACCGCTGTTAACTTCAGTAGGAATGGTACCAGGTTCAAGACGCCAAAGAGGAGGCTTGGAACCAGCAAATGAGACACAGGGTTTTATCAGCAGGAAACTTACCTACAGGGACAGTCCAGTGGCAGTGGGCTGGTCAGCAGAACCACATGGCTCAGTGGCAGCAGGCTGGGCGAAATATCTGCAACTGCTTGCAAAAAGCATGCAGTTTATATAGCATTTTCATTTAGCACCCTTTGCCTAATAACATCCACCCAGCAGTCTTCATCCGACCCAAAACAAAGGGCCTCAATTCCCCCACACGGACTGCATTCTGCCGGACAGACCGTGGGTTCAGATGTTTATCATAGACAAGGAATGAATCTCTGAATTGGCTAATCCTGGACTCCTTACCGCAGAATTCCAAATTCCATTCAGGTGTGTCTGCCATAAGGGTCATTCTAGGATACGCTTACTTTATTGCTATCAGGTGCATCTCCCATACAGACCATTATCCTATTATCTACATAATACCAAACAGACACCAAATTAATGAAATGAATTCAAATAAGAATCTATTCTAATCCTCCCTTGACAGGTGCTGTGATGGATTTAGAGAAGGGCAGGGCTACTTTTAGACAGTTTTTATCGTCTCAACCGTGACTACCACTGGCTCATAGTGCCAGCAAGGAATGCAGCGTTGTTTGGGGAAGAACAGGTTCAAATAGTTCTTTAAAACATGCCAGTTTACTGATAGGTATCTGAAAGTTGAACAAGGTGTGTAGTGAGAGAATGAACTCACCTGCCTTATATATTGGACTTGATTGGTCTTTTCTGAGCTCCTGTTATTTAATCAATCTTCTTTCCTTCCCCAGTTCCCCCGACTCTTACCTGAGGTTGTATTATAAAAGCACATGCTGGTTGTAAACACTTCCAACAATGCAGAAATGAGCAAGGAGAAAGTGGAACTTTGCTGTGGATACGACCACAGGCCCACACTTTTGCTCCTGTTGGGATTCCTGGGTCAGTTTCACAGGTCACCTTGCAGTCCTGCAGGCTGAACCCGTCTGTCTGGGCGCCCGTGCTGCCTGCCTCCTGGGCACTCTGGGGCGACGTGGACGGATGCATGCTCGTCTAAGCTTCCGTTCGTGCAGTCAGGAGTCTGCACCAAGAATGGTCCATCAGTGAGGGAGAGTCCTTCCCGGGAGAGGCTTCCATGCCTTCCATTCTGGGCACTTCCGGACTTTCTGCAGGAAGTGCTGTCCTTGAGTCATTCTGTTTTGTCCCAAGACTGCTGCGAAGAGGGGAACAGGTAAGCACATGCTAGAGGGAGGGGACATGCGGGACAGCTTCAGTCCAGGCCCAGCTGCAGGTCCCGGCTGCCCCGCTTACCCTGGCTGGAGAAGAGCAGCCCCCAGCAGGCTGTGGGCACAGTCCCCAGCTTACTCACGGCCTAGAGCGCACTGCAGGGTCCCAGCACCCTGCCTTAATTTTCACCTTTGTTTCCTCCTGCTTTCCAGCTTGGGAGTCCTTGTTTAGAGATACTCCATCCACAAGGTTATAAACACGACACCTGCATTCCCTTCCAGTCCTTCATGGTTTTCTTTTCTACACACAAAGCTTCAACCTTTACTTTTTCCAACTGGAAAACCAGTTTTTCCAACACTTTAAAAAAAACAAATTATCCTTTTATTATATGCTGAAAGCCCTATCCATAACAAGCCCACTTCTGCGTTTGACTCTGTTCACTGACCATTTACTTCCTAAACCGACACTTTTGGTAACTTTCAGTGAAGAGATGCTTAAATAAATATATTCTCCAGAAATCTCCAGAACCTTTGCGTGGGTCAGGGTGAGAGGTGCCGCCAAGATGTAAACAAACAGCTGAGTCCTCTGAGTAGGCACCAGGTGCAATCTGCACAGACCGCTTGTGTGGGAGGCGCGGAGTCAGAGGCATTCCCTCAAAATGAATCCCCTGTCTCGGGCAGAGCACACAGGCCCCAGGGCCCCGTGGACAGGGCTGGTCCCAATGTATGCACACGACTTCCTGGGCTTCGGGGTGGTATGCCAGAGGCTGCCCACGGCCGGAAGCCCATGCAGAGGCCAGGGCCTCTTATTTCACTTGGCAGAGACCTCAGAAGGAGCCAGAGGGTAGCATCAGAGCCTGGGCCCGGGCAGGGGTGCCCAAGGGCACAGCAGCTGCAGGCCATTGGAAAGGCCAGAAGACGGTGAGTGGAAAGCCGGGGGCTTGTGGAGAGACCCTGAGAAGGGGCTATTCAGCTGGGAGTCCTGCATCTGCTGTTTGTGTTTCATCCAGTGATTTTGAAACCAGGTTTTTATCTGGACCTCTAAGAGCTGCATCTCCCTGGCCAGACTCTTTTTATTTTTTCACACAATGCTTACAATTAGCTTTTTTAAAAAAACTTTTATTCAACTTTCATTTTAGTTCAGGGGATATAGATGCAGGTTTGTTATCTGGGTCTATTGTGTGATGCTGAGGTTTGGGGTATAAATGACCCCATTACCTATATAATGAGCATAGCAGCCAATAGTTTTTCATCTCTTGCTCCCTCCTTCCTTCCCCTCTCTAGTAGTCCCCAGTTTCTACTGTTGCCCTGTTTGTGTCCATGAGTTTAGCTCCCACTTACAAGTGAGAACGTGCAATACTCAGTTGTCTGTTCCTATGTTAATTCACTTAGAATAATGGCCTCCAGCTGCATCCATGTTGCTGCAAAGAATATAATTTCATTCTTTTTCACGGATGCATAATATTCCATTGTAAATGTATATCTCATTTTCTTTATCCAGTCCATCATTGATGAGCACTTAGGTTGATTCCATGTCTTTGCTATTGTGACTAGTGCTGCAATGAATGTAAGAGTGCATGTATCTTTTTGGTAGAATAACTTGTTTTCTTTTGGATATATACCCAGTAATGGTAGTTCTGTTTGAAGTTCTTTCAGAAATCTTCAAACTGCTTTCCACAGTGACTGAAAGAATTTACATTTCCATCAACCGTGTATAAGCATTTCCTTTTCTCCACAGCCTCACCAGCGTCTGTTGGTTTTTGACTTTTTGGTAATAGCCGTTCTGACTGGTGTGGGATGGTATTTCATTGTTGTTTTGATTTGCATTTCTGTGATGATTTGTGATGTTGAACATTTTTTCATATATTTATTGGCCACTTGTATGTCTTTTTGGAGATATGTTTTTTTCATGTCTTTTTCCCGTTTTTTAACAGGATTGGTTTTTGCTTGTTCAACTGTTTAAGTTCCTTATAGATTCTAAATACTAGATCTTTGATGCATAATTTGCAAATATTTTCTCCCATTCTGCAGGGTGTCTATTTACTCTGTTGATAGCTTCTTTTGCTGTGCAGAAGCTGTTTAGTTTAGTTAGGTTCTACATGTCAATTTTTGTTTTTATTGCAATTGTTTTTGGGGACTTAGTCCTAAATTCTTTGCCATGGCTGAGATTCAGAATGGTGTTTCCCAGGTTTTTTTCTATTTTTCTTTATTTGAAGTCTTACATTTAAATCTTTAATCCGTCTTGATTAATTTTTATGTATGGTGAAATGTAAGGATCCAGCTTCATTCTTCTGCACATCACTAGCCAGCTATTCCAGCACCATTTATTGAATAGGGATTCCTTTCCCCAATGCTTATTTTTGTCAGTTTTGTCAAAAATTAGGTGGCTACATGTATGCAGTTTTATTTCTGGGTTCACTATTCTGTTCCATTGGTCTACATATCTGTTTTTGTGCCTATAGCTGTTTGTGTTACTGTAACCTTATAGTATAGTTTAAAGTCAAGTAGTGTAATGCCTCTGGCTGTGTTCTTTTTGCCTGATATTCCTTTGGCTATTTGGACTCTTTTTAGTTCCACATGGATTTTAGAATAGCTTTTCCTAATTCTGTGAAAAATGACATTTGTAGTTTGATAAGAATAGCATTGAATCTGTAGATTGTTTTGGGCAGTATGGCCATTTTAATGATATTGATTCTTCCAGTCCATGAGCATGGAATGTTTTTCCATTTGTTTGTGTTATCTATGATTTCTTTTAGCAGTGTTTTGTGGTTCTCCTTTTAAAGATCTTTCATTTTCTTGGTTAGATGTATTCCTAGGTTGTGTGTGTGTGTGTGTGTGTGTCTACTGTAAATGGGATTGTGTTCTTGTTTTGGCATTCAGCTTGAGCATTATCAGTATATAAAAATGCTACTGATTTTTTGTACACTGATTTTGTATCGCAAAACGTTACTGAAGTTGTTTATCAGTTCTGGGAGCCTTTTAGCAGTCTTTAAAGTTTTCTAGGTGTAGAATCATGTTATCCACAAAGAGAGATAGTTTGACTTCTTTTCCTATTTGAATGGTTTGTTTTTGTTAGTTAGTTTGTTTTTTGTTTTGTTTTGAGACAGAATCTTATTCTGTCACCAGGCGAGAGTGCAGTGGTGTGATCATGGCTCACAGTAGCCTTGGCTGCCCATACTCCCTCCTCTCAGCTTCCCAAGTAACTGGGACTACAATAAGTCACTGGGTGCCACCATGACTAATTTTTTGTTGTTTCATAGAGATGGGGTTTCCCCATGTTGCCCAGGCTGGTCTCGAACTCGTGGGCTCAAGTAATCCACCTGCCTCAGCCTCTGGATGCCTTTTAATTCCTTCTCTTGCCTGATTACTCTGGCTAGGATCCAGTACTATGTTGAATAGGAGTAGTGAGAATGGGCAGCCTTGTCTTGTTATAGTTCTCAGGGGGGAATGTTTCCAGCTTTTCACATTCGTTATGATGTTGACTGTGGGTTTGTCATAGACAGATCTTATTTTGAGGTATGTTCCTTTGATGCCTAGTTTCTTGATGGTTTTATCATGAATGGATACTGGATTTTGTCAAAAGCTTTTTCTGCATTGATTGAGATGGTCATATGGTTTTTGTTTTTAATTCTGTTTATATGATGAATCACATTTATCAATTTGCGTATGTTGAAATAACCTTGCATTTGCAGAATGAAGCCTACTGGATCATGGGGAATTAACTTTTTGATGTGCTGTTGGATTCAGTTTGCTAGTATTCTGTTGCTGATTTTTGCATCTATGTTCATCAGAGATAGTGGCCTTTACTTTTCTTTTTTCCCTCAGTCTTTTTCGGATTTTGGTATTAGGGTGATGCTGACTTTGTAGAATGAGTTACAGAGGAGCCACTCCTCCTCATTTTTTTTCAATAGTTCCAGTAGAATTGGTGCCAGCTCTTCTCTGTATGTCTGGTACAATTTGGCTGTGGATCCATGTGATCCAGAGGTTTTTTTGTTGGTAGGCTTTTTACCACTGATTCAATTTTGGAATTTGATATTGGTCTGTTCATGGTTTCAATTTCTTCTTGATTCAATCTTGGGAGATTATGTGTTTCCATAAATATATCCATTTTCTCTAGATTTTCTATTTTGTGTGCATAGAGTTGTTCATAAAGTCTCTGAGGATGTTTTGCCTTACTGTGGGATCAGTTGTAATGTCACCTTTGTCATTTCTGATTGTGCTTATTTGAGTCTTCTCTTTTTTCTTTGTTATTCTAGCTAGTGGTCTATCAATCTTGTTTATTCTTTCAAAGACCAACTTTTGGTTTCATTGATTTTTTGTATAAATCTTTGCATCTCAATTTCATTCAGTTTTTCTCTGATTTTAATTATTTCTTTTCTTGTGCTAGCTTTGGGGTTAGTTTGTTCTGGTTTTTCTGGTTCTTTTTGGTGTAATGTTAGATTGTGAATTTGAGATCTTTCTAACTTTTTAAGGTAGGCATTTAATGCTATAAACTTTTCTCCTAACACTTCTTTTGCTGCTTCCCAGAGAATTTAGTGTGTTGTAACTCTGTTTTCATTAATTTCTGCCTTAATTTTGTTGTTTATCCAAAAGTCATTCAGGAGCAAGTTGTTTAATTTCCATGCAATTTTGTGGTTTTGAGAGTAATGCCTTCTTTGTCCTTTTTTACTTTTTGTTGTTGGTTTAAAGTCAGTTTTATCTGATATAAGAAGAGCAATCCTTGCCCTTTTTTTGTTTTCCATTTGCATGATAGATCTTCCTCAAATCCTTTACTTTGAGCCTATGATTGTTACATGTGAGATGGGTCTCTTAAATACAGCAGACAGATGGGTCTTATTTTTTTATCCAACTGACACTCTGTGCCTTTTAAGTGGGATGGTTAGACCATTTACATTCACGGTAAATATTGATACATGAGACTTTGATCCTATCATGAACTTGTTAGCTGGTCGCTTTATAGTTTCTATTTTGTGGTTGCTTAAAAGGGCTGGTGGGCTAGGTACTTAAGTATATTTTTGTGGTAGCAGGTATCGTTCTTGTTTTCATGTCTAGAACTCCCTTAAGGATCTCTTGTAAACCTGGTCTAGTGGTAACAAATTCCCTTAGCACTGTTGGCTTGGGAAAAAAAATTATTTCTATTTTGCTTATGAAGCTTAGTTTGTAGGATAAGAAATTCCTGGTTGGAATTTCTTTTATTTAAGAATGCTTAAAATAGGCCCCCAGTATCTCCTGGCTTGTGAGATTTCCACTGAGTCAATTTTCTTTTGAAGACATTAAGTAATATATTTCTCAAATTAATTTTTTCCTTAAAAAGTCAAAGCTGGTGTTCATACAGTTCACACTAGTATAGTCATGCCAATTATACACAACTGACAACCATTCTAATTAGTCAGAATTAGTGCCTGAGTTGATCCATTGGTGGATATTTTAAATATCATCCCTCCCTACCTAAAGTTAGTATCTATGCTTACTTTTTCTGTTATTTGTTTTCATTGTTGGACCAGATAGATCTGATAGGAAAGCCTGAATTTACTTTTAACTACTTAGATTTTAATCCAAGTTCCACCATTTAACTAGTTGTATGACTAATTTCTGGAGATTAATTTTCTCATCTGTAAAATAAAGATAATCATATATGTCATTATCATATACATACTATAGGTTTATTGAGAAGATGAATTTTTATTATTTTTTTATTTTATTTATTTATTTTTTTAAAGGTGGGGTTTCACTATATTGGTCAGGCTGGTCTTGAACTCCTGACCTCAGGTGATCCGCCCGCCTCAGCCTCCCAAAGTGCTAGGATTACAGGCGTGAGCCACCGCGCCCGGCTGAGAAGATGAATTTAATTCATGAAGAGTGCTTTGATCAGTACTGATTCATGGTAAAGTATTCAATTATTGATAGCTATTATTAGGCATTTAAAGGCCAAACTTCTAACTACCTGCACTCTTCCCACATACTTTCAACTTTCCTCTCCTGATAAAGGAAGGGAGGGACTAAGATTAATTTCATAACCATTGTAGATTATCTGACATAAAAAAGGACAAAAAAGGAGACAGAAAAATGTAATTTTAAGACAACATTTTCTAGCTCAAGACACACTTCCTACACAGACATCAACTGCCTGGATAGAAGTAACAAATATCAAGTGAGTTCAAACATAATGTATAATATACTTTCAAATATTTCATGCCATGAGGATTGACTTGTATTTTCTGAGAAAATCTTTTAATCCTGTATTTATTTTATTTTTATATAACACAATTCCTTATAAAAATTTGTAAGCTAGTTTCTTTCTTACTGTAATATATGTTCATCTGGACTAAATAATAGTTAACATTTTTGAATGCTTATGAAGTATCAGGCACTGTTCTAGGTGCTTTAAGCATATTAACTTTCTTAATTCTCCCAACAAACCTATGTGGTGTAAGTATTATTATTATTTCCATCTTCCAGAAGACTAAGCTAATATATAGAAATGTCTTTAAATTTACCATAAACTATATACCTAACAATGATGAACCTGAGATTTGACCTACCATCTGGCCCTAGAGCTCTTGCTATCAACCATTCTACTATACAGCTTCTCTTTTGGATACAACATATGTAAACTTTCCTAGTCTCTTTTATAGATGTGATTATTTCAGATGTGAAATAACAATTAACAATTGGACCCAAATGCACACCTACCATTTGCCACTTCCTGCATAGATTGTTTCAAACATGTGTTTTGAATTGAATTTATTTCTTTGAAATAAATTTTGGAAATAAGAGTTGACCAAGTAAATCCAAGAAAGGATATACTCAAAAAGGAATGGACCCTCATCAAGCAAGGTGTTTTGTTAGTTTACTAGTAATGTCCAAAAAAGCATTACAAATGATAGTTGGATCCACCTATTTTCGATAGCTCTCTATATTGAAACCTCTCAGTTTTATTTTTTAAGTAATATTGACTTAGGTTAGAAAAATAATCTATGATATTCACGGACAAATAGGAAACATGAAAAAGGACAAAGGAGAAACTAAAAATTCACCATTATCCTACCTCCCCAAAAGGTCATTGTTAATGACCGAGTTCTGCTGACTAATAGTTTTCTAGGGAACAAAAATATTACTTCACTAAGAATCTTATTAATAACTATATAATAACATCATTTTCCATTATTGATGACTGAGGAGACCTGAATCCACAATAACAATGGAAGGCAATTTGGATATTTCTGAAAGAACTTAAAACAGAGCTACTGTTCAACCCAACAATCCCGTTACTGGGTATATATCCAAAGAAAAACAAATTGCTCTATCAAACATGAAATATTATCTATAATAAGTAAAATCATGTTCTTTGCAGCAATATGGATGCAGCTGGAGGCCATTATCCTAGGTGAATTAACACATAGGTCTAAGAAACAATGAACATATTCATAAATTAACATATGCAACAAAATGTAGAGAATATATAGTCACAACTGGGAATATCTCCTTTAGAATCATGAGTTCAAAGAGCTGGCTATATCCTTGCCAAAGTATACAACTTTGGTCGAAATAAGTAAGTTGTGTATGCTTCAGTTTTCTTGTCTATAAAGTAGAAATAATCATTTGTATGTTGTGGGCCTTTTGGGAGACATTAGAAAAAAAGATGTATAAAAAACTCTTAAAGCCATTCTTGGCACATCAGGGTACTTAATAGCTTTAACTTTCCCCCTTTCTTCCTCTTTATGCTTTTGGGCTAGGAGCACATTCATGTCTTCAACAGTAAATGATATTTGTTTACTTATTTATCTAGCTAGTAATAGTGGGTTCAGTGAATATTGAACTCAACTCAAGCATGGGTAGTCTCTAACAAAGATTTATTTATGCTAATTTTGCTTCATTTCACAATCATTCATAACATGTCATGATATTAAAGTATGCATTTAAACGTGAACAACTCTCAAGTCTGTAACTGATTACTTTGGCTTTAATTAGAATTATTGATCTAAACCTTCTGTGTCAAGCCCAGCAACAGTCGGCTCTTTGTTGGACATGTCAGCTGGTTAGGATGAAGAAATTAGATAATTAGGGAAAACAAATTTTTTCTTCAAAATCTCAGGTGGGCTGCAACCCAATTTAAGATGGGATTTAATTTGGTCACAGATTATGTGTTGGACAGCCATGGTTTAAAAAAACTATTTGCCAGGAATTACTAGTTAGTATCTATTATGACTGCATTAAACATATTCTTCTTCTACTTCTTAGATCTGTTAGAATCTGAGACCTCCTTCTCTGTTTCATACTGATGGGTATCTGGACAGTTTTTGTGGCGGAATTGACTCCCTGATTGCAGAGTTCTCAAGTTCTCTGCTTGAAATTGCCCAAATTTGGAATGATAAGGGTTTTCTACAACTACATATATTCAGTCAGCCATATTCCTATTATTCTGACAATTTCTGATCCTCTTTACTGTTGCACAAATTCTTGTAACATGGGAAATTCTGGAGGCATGACACTGTAAGTGTAAACTTACCTGTTAATTTTATACATAAAATATCTCCTTTGCCAGTGAATGGATCTGTAGGTACCTCTATGAAAAGATTGTATTATATTCCCTGTCTTTAAATGGGGACAAAATGAGTACTAAGCTGTTTCCTGGAAGACTATTTTCTGTTACTCAACTTTCCTCTAGAATTATGTCTTTTTGTTTCTATCAAATATCTTCCCAACTCTCAGTTTCAGCAGTTGGGGTTAAAGCTTGTTCTTTGTGTGAGTTTGTGCCTCATGTGAGTTTGTTATTTAATATATGTATATGTATATATGCATACATGCACATACTATAATATACATATTTTAAATATATATGTTTGTATATATGTATATTTATTATTTGTGAGGTACATGTGCACTACGCTTACCTTAAGAAACAGTATCATGCAACTTAAATGATGGCAAAATCGGTTTTCTAATTAACTCACTGCATGTTGTTTTCTCAGCAGCTCTGCTCTCATCTGAATCCCTTGCTCTCCTAAGTCCCACACACCATCCATAGCTTGTTCTCTTCCTTCCCACTGTGCCGTCTTCTATCAACCAGAGCAGTCAAATCAACCCTTAGAGTGTTCTTAAAAGCACCATATGCCCAACAGAAGAGCACTTGAATTACTTTATATACCAGAACCTGCTGTACATCACAACAGATTGTTAACAGAGACCAAAAAGTAGGACACTGTGTGATCTAATAATCCATCAGAAACTACCACCTGAGAGCACTTCTTGATCCACTTGTTGCAGCTCCTAGAATCTCATTTCTACTAACTAAATTAGTCAGACACTTACAGTCAACCTGGATGCAAATGACTTCTGACCTAAAGCTTAGCCATCCTGCTTCTTTCTTTATAGGGATCATATATTTTTTTTAAAAGAGAGTATTCCTTAGCAAGCTGCCTTCTCCAGAATGAAGAAAAGCAATAAAAGCAATAAAAATAAGAACATTTTTCTAAGTAACTTGAGTGTCTTTCTCTGTAGAGTTGCCCATAATGAAAGTAGAATGACAGGGTCGAGACGATTTGTTTAAGAACACAGGCAAATAACATGTGTATTTTTTTCTTTTTTAATACATAAATGCTCCTGATGGCTTTGCTTAGTTTTGTGATTGGCATTTTCTATTCAAGGCCTAGTCCTGCCTTGTGAAAATTTTTCAGATGGCCTCCATTGTGCGATTTAACTTCCCCAGACTTAAAAACTGTATCGTTTTCATGGAGACCTGACAGCCTAAAGAAGGCTGTGTTTCATTATCACATCAATGATTTGGGGTCAGAAAAACTAGGCAGGCTTCCTCTAACCTTACCTTCCTCCAGAAGAAAGACACTTTGAAAGAATACAGGAATGGCAATCCATTCTTAATGACATTACCCTACAAAGCAAAGTATGTGATAAAGTGATCTTAGATGATATAACCTACATAAATGCAGTTGGGTCTTGTGAGATATGGCAGGTGAAAGGAATAGAAGAAGCTTTACATGATGACACCAAAGGGAGAAGGCAGAGTAGGAGATGATCACTTGAAACAGCCTTGGAAGGAATGGTTGTGTGTGGACACAAACATGGGGATGGGCTTGCTACAAAGAGAGACACTGAAAAATTATAACTTCATGGCCATGCTCTTTATATATATACATTTTCCCTAGAAAAAAAGAAGTATCAGTAGAGATGTGAATAGTTAATCTAAAATGTTTATTAAACTGTAGTATCTAAAATGGACATTGCACTGTAAAATAGGTTAAAACTCACATACCAAAGTTGCAAATGTCATACAACTGTTACTCTGTCAGTTATATACAATCACAATAATGAAAAATCAAATTCTTAACATTAGTATATCAAATTGTATTGTTGTGAATATTTGTCTGCAAGTATTTCATATTGTCTAGGTGCATTAAAGTCATGGTTACAAATTATTAGTACTAATACTCCTCTAAGAAGAAAAATATTGATCTTCTTTAGTGTAGTAGAAAACAATTTCATTGAGAATTCGAAGACCTGGGTTCACGTTCCATTCTGTTCCATGACTGAAACATGTCATTTTGTTGTTCTGATCCTGTCACATGTGCTTACAGGATGCCTTCAGAATCAAATACACTGTGAGGTACCGTATAAATGAATGATATCGCACATAAAGGTTTGGGTACTTAAAAAAAGCTAAGTATCTTATACACACAGCCATAATGGATTGATTATCAAGTCAAAATACTTTCAATGCTGTTCTTGTGCACTTTTGCTTACCACTGAATCAATTTCTTTCTCAGAAGGATATGAATGTGGCTGCCAACTTCAGATTAAGAGTACATTTTATGCCGAGATCTATAATATTTAGATAATATATTCACATATATTTCCCTGTTTTGCATTTTATTTTAACTAAGTATAAAGTGGCATTAGTTGAATGCTAGCATAATATGCTGCCATATGAAACATACAGGGCTAGTCTCTGTTAATTCAGGTAAGAAACTGATTAAAGATAGAAAGTACCCTCCTTTCTTGTGAGAGGAAAAGGCAGGGTCAGCAGATGCAAAGATGTAATTAATACAGCAGCATCCAGTAGCAAAAGGACTAAAATTAAGTTCCTGGGGAAAAATGAATTGCTGAGGAAAAAGAAGAAATTAACAATAAGAAGCAAGGATTATCATTCCCTGTGGCCTCTAAGTAGAAGTTAGAGATCAAATCTCCTAAAGTCTCGCGATATCTTCTAAGAAAAACCAGTTCTTCAACCTTCCTCTTATTCTGCAAACAAGTTCTGCATCTCTCTACAGTGAAACCTCAATGGTGTTAGAGAGAGCAAAGTTTTGCTATGGATTTACCTTCAGGATCCATTCTGACTTTATTGTGTCTTCCTGGGCTGCCAACTACATCCCATAGGCTTCCTTGAAGCCAGAATTCAGGAGCAAATGAGGTTTCCCCAATCAAATTTTAGCAAAGGCATCATAGCATGAGGTTTTTCTTGACTTGATGTTCAGTGTCCAGTGTCTAGTTTTCTAGGTGTCAAGAGACAGTTGCACAAGGAAATAATAAATGTTTTAGATGATGGATATGCTAATTACCTTGATCTGAACATGATACATTATGTGTATCAAAACATCACTATATACCCCATAGATATATACAATCATTATTTGTCCATTAAAAAATAAAAATATCATTTGTTATCTTTTCACCCTTTTTTTTTTTTTTGAGACAGAGTCTCACTCTATACCCAGGCTAGAGTGCAGTGGTGCAGTCTCGGCTCACTGCAACCTCCATCTCCCAGGTTCAAGCAATTCTTGTGTCTCAGCATCCCAAGTAGCTGGGATTACAGGCTTGTGCCACCACACCTAGCGAATTTTTGTATTTTTAGTAGAGACAGGGTTTCTACTAAACCTGTCAGGCCAGGCTGGTCTAAACTCCAGACCTCAGGTAATCTGCCTACTTTGGCCTCCCAAAGTGCTGGGATTATAGATATGAACCACTTTTCACCTGGCACCCGGCCTCTTTTCACCTTTCTATCTTTAACACCTGGCATGGTGCTGATACATACTGAAAATAGTAAGTAAATTGAATGATATCATCCTAAAAAGAAAAGAAAGAAAGAGGTAATGGCATCTGTGGGAGCAGCAGCCATATTCTGTATCCCACTGTCCAGTCAACAGCTTCCTGGGTGCTGAGAGTCAGGGATGGTAATGCCGACTTTCTGATTGCAGCTTTCTTATCTCTGACTTGCAGCTACAGCAATGTGTTCTGGAACTTCAGAATTTTCTGTTGTAGCCTCCTGATTCTTTCTATTCCTGACTGCAGCATCTAACAGTTTTCTGGGGCCTCCCTTCTGCAGTGCTCCAGGAGTACTGAAGGTCAGGCTTGAGGCCTGTTCTTCCAGACCTTCTAGCAATTTTATAAGCACTTAATATCCTGCATTACACTCCTTTCTGCAGAAAATATCTAAAGCAGGTTCTATCTTGTGAACTATACCCTGATGCCAAAGGTTTTGACACAAATGCCTACTTAACTAATTGTCAATGACTGCCTACAGCAATGTATTAAGAACATTGAAACTGAGTCCAAATTCAGTGAAAAAGATTTTCTTTGCTTGGCATGGGAGAGAGGGTCATTATACATTTGCCACCTTATAATAATCAGCCTTATCTGCAAATCTCCAAGTGTATGTACTAATAAATATAAAATTTAAGACAGATAAAATTTCAAAATTTTATTCCTGAACAGGTATAGTGAAAATGAACTAGACAGACCAAAATTAAGCAAGGATCGCATAGAGGGAAATGTTAAATTTATTCACAGGAATGCTAATTGAACCATTTGTGAGTTACAATTTATCAAACTCGAAATAGCAAAACTTACTTCAATACAATACCACTAATCTAAACCAAGTCTTTGAAGATAAAATTGTCTGGCCATCTTGTTCCCTGAAGTTGCTGAATTGCTCACTGCTGGAAAAGATTTTAAAGGATTAATTTTAAGGAAACTTCAAACCAAAAATTGAACTATTAGAAAAGAATATAAAAACAACCCCCCCAAAATCTTCTGTGCCTGTTCCTTTATAATGATTTACCTTGGTAAGGTAGGTTGGTGAGGTTTAGCCCCCATTCTGAAGGGCAATCATTCTTTTCCTGAGAGTGTTAATACTTCAGTCATTTAAGCTTTCTAATTTGATGCTTTTTGGTTAAGGAGGAAACCTTAAATGAGGAAAGGAAATGCTGAGAGGAAATTACTTGAACAGAATTTAATAGTTTTGTGATATGAAGCTGTGATCACATTTTTTTCACAGTATGAGTCAGTCATATAAATGTTTGGTTTACTTAGTTTCTTAATTTGATTTGAAACTAAACGGAGCAAAACTGGTCAGCAAAATGTAATCTTTCATGAGGTAAACTACACCGATTTCATTATAATGTAACATTCATATTTGTAAATGAAACTGGTTTAAATGGCTTTTGGTTACCATAAAGCTCATTTTTAAAAATATGTTTTTAAAATGAATTTGTGGTCCGTGCTATAATTTCAATAAACCTGCCTCCTACATGAAGATTTGAAGATCATGGTTATAGTTACTATTAGTGTCAACACAATGTAAGTAGGGTTCATTATGAAACTCACTGGGGATTTCTAAAGTGATTACATTCTCTTTGTAATCCACAAAAAGGAACTCTTCAAAAGATAACAATTCAATGAGATGAAATGGGAATCATCTGGTTCACTTGTAAATCATATCTCATTTTTTTGTGGTATGTCATTGCTATTCTATCCTATTAGCACCAGAGAATGAAATTCAAGAAGGTTGGTTTTTATTTTGCATCCTTATGAAAATGGAAAGCAGACTGAGCATCAGCTATTAGGATAGCTTCCTACCTAGTCTCTGGCAGAGGCCTCCATCAAACCCACAGAAACTCCAAACCACCTTTTTTAATGCAATCAAGTATGGTTTAATGCAATCTAGTGGTTTCATGTTACAAGCAAATACTCAATGCTAATTTTTTTCTTTTAAATTTTATACCAATCTTTTTTTCATTTTTCTATTCCCCATATATTATTCTCCTTAAGCCGACAGAATGAGCAGTAACCAACTTGGTACCTGGAAGGCTCCCATGACCAAGCATTGTTTTAAGCTACTATATTTGTGGTAACTTGTTAGAAATGTAATGAAAAACAAATACAGGAGTATTGTAAGAAAGCATAATTACAGGGCCTACTATAGTGGCTGATACAGATTAAGCCCTAAGTAAGTCTTAGTTTCCTCCCATAACTTATCTAGGAAACTCCATTTATTCACCAGAAACTGAATAATAACAATAGCACATTCTATTTTCTGGACACCATTCTAGAAACTCATGGAGTTTACTTCTTAATCAAAGGAGCAAAATCATTTTATTAATTTGAGATAACTGTTCACACTCTATACCGATCAGGCTCAAGGAGGCGTTTGTTTTCTCGTCTGTCACGCCACAGGCTCCCACACACTCACACTCACACATGTCAACAAGACCTACCAACAGCTGCTCATTTCCTAATCTTTGACCTGCTT
Organism: Ateles fusciceps; assembly: GCA_036589455.1. Lineage (NCBI taxonomy): Eukaryota > Metazoa > Chordata > Mammalia > Primates > Atelidae > Ateles > Ateles fusciceps. Next base: position 7,405,174 of record JAZHEH010002565.1, read on the forward strand.
GCTTTGGGTGAGTTGGTTTCTGTGGGATTTTAAACGGACAAAGTTAGTTATGTTTTGTTTTGCATTCAAGAAGCAGATGAAAACTAAATGCTACTGATAGCATTCGGTCTTCATGTGCCTGTCTCTCTTTAGAGGGTTAGACAGGAGACAAGGAAGCCTGGAAGTGAGGATGGGGTGGAATAAAACTGAAATTGCTGCTATTCCCCTTAAAGATTTCGTAGTTGGAAACACTGAATCCAACATCTATTTTGGTGAGTTCAAACTCACAACCTTGAGTGCAGGTGAGCGAGGGCATAAACTCAAGCTGTTTTTCCAAAAGAACTGTAGAAGAGTCTAAACAGCCAAGGGAAGAGTCCATTTAAACAGGCAAGCATCCTGCCTTTGCCTTCTCCTGCTGCCTTTCCTAGAACACTTGCTAATTTATCCAGCTAACTCAGACCCACCACAGAAGTGAAACAGTTCTCTGACTAGTCTTTGGAACAAAAAGCTTCCAGATGCAAGGGACTTAGAAAGTCCTTCATTACTCCCGCCAATGCTGGATGCTGCAGGGTCTTCTGCCTCAGACCAATTCCTCCTGGTAGTGAGTAAGGCAGTTCTGCTTCTATAGGTTACAATTAAGGTCCCCTTTCCAGAGTTAAGAATCCTACTCAGACATGAGCAGCTGGGAGTTAGTAACCCCTGAGGAAAACTCAGCAGAACACATTCTCACCTTGTGACCTTTGTAGTTTGACTCCACTTCCAATTGTCTCCTTCTGCTATGTTTGTGTCCCTGTGACTAAAGGGAGGACCTACTGAAGAGGAGCAGACTTTTATTAGAGCAGCGTTCCTGGTCAGATAGGTTAGGATCTCAGCAAGGGATCTGCCAGCCTCATAAACTGATGTTCACTCTGTGATTGCAGCATCTCACTATCCAGGGAAATCAAGCCTCGCTGTCAGAGAAGGAATCTAGCTGCTTCCCTCTGGAGTGATTCTGGAGGTCTTTTGGTTTGGCGGAGCTCTCCTGTGTGTAAACATCTGTGTGATGTTTTGTAATGTTTTTATTGATGTTGAGACATTGGTACAAAAACAGTACTAACAGTGCACGATTTGGTCTCCTGGTTTCCCACATCTCTCCATCTCCTCGAGCAGCTGTTATAGCTGGAGGACTGTTTATTCTGTGGCTTATTTCCCCCTTTATCTTTGATGTCCCAGGATGTCAAAGGTCGTAAATTTAATATTGATTTTATAAAGTAGTTTTACTCTAACATGTCAGTTATGATTAACTTCAATCTGAAAGAAGTTAAGCCACTGATCTGGATTTGCACGCAATGTGGCTCCCCCAGCTCTCAGACTCTGAGTGAATGCTTTATTTATTAGAGTATGCAGAGGGTTTGTAAAAGCCAGAACAGCCCCGAGCCCCCAGCACCTGGGCCCTTACATTAAGCTTGAAAACCTAAGTAGATCAGAGAGACATATCATTTGCTGGCATGTCAACAGACAGAAGAGTTTATAGATCACATTATACCCCAGTGCATATAAGCAGAGAGAGAGAGGAATGAGAAGTCTTACTTGAATTTCAACCCCTCCCTCCCTTTCTCCAGACCTCCAGTGCTCTTATGTTCCACCACCAGGATGGGGGTTATTGCTATAATAACAGTGATAAAAGTTGACATTTATTGAACCTTTTCAGTGTGTTGGCCACTTAATAAGTGTCAAGCACAGTACTACGAATTTTGTATGTGCCATCTCTTTTAATACTTACATCAGTCCTAAAGAGAGTGTTTATGATTACCATTATCATTATTTATTATTATTATTACTCCCATTCTACAGATGAAGGAACTAAGAAATCACACTGCAGCAACTTTTGAAGTTGGAATTCAATTCCAGGCAGTCAGATCCCCAACAGCCCACATTTTAGTCCCCAGCGCCATAATGCATTCTGCATCAGAAAACTGGAAAGTGACATTCTTGCCCCAATCATGCTGAGATGACATCTTTGGCTTAAATTAATATTTTCTGGTATTTTTTTTTTTGATACAAACTGTTCTTGAAGCAAAATAGTAGAATTCATCCCCAAATTCCAATTCATCCCCCAATTTCTCTGTTAAGCAGAAGGCAAGTGGTGTTTTTTAATCCTGTGTTACTGATCCTCTCTCCCTCCTCATACTTTGGAACACTTTCTCCCTGGATGATGAAGCTCAGGATGTTCACCACTTTGGAGTGGGAAGCTCTTCCTGAAGCCATGTGGCCATGTTCCTGCTCGCCAGCTGCTCATTGCAGGTGCCGCGAAGGGGCCACACAGGGGCTCAGGTTAAAGATGTGGATCACAGGCTTCTTATCTTGGGAATCTCAGCTTACAATATTTTAACATGCAGAGGCCAATACAACAGGGGGCTGACAGAGGTGCACTTGGGTGCTTTATCACCCAAGTTCAATTACTACTTGAGCTTATGCATGGCCTAAGTCCTCCACTTCTCCCTCCAGGCTGAGACAGACCAGGCAAGGTGTCTGCCTGGGACTGCTTTACCTGATATTTTCCTTCTCCCTCTTCCTATATCTTAACAGTGGGGGAAAGGATAGACTGAGGCAGATTGAAAATGGTACCAAATTCTCTGACACACCTCCCATCAAGAGGTGGAATCTCTGTTTCATCCACTTGAATCTAGATGGGCTCTGTAACTCCTCTGACCCATAGAACGCAGTGGAAGGAATGCTGAGTCTATTTCAAGGTCCAGACCTTAAGACACCAACAACCTCCACTTCCACTTACATGCCATATGTAAAAAGCCCAGCTATCCTGATGGAGAAACCATAAGACAAGGCCCGAAGATTACACAACAAGGGACAAGGACCCAGCTGAGCCTTCCAAGGCACCATACATGTGAGTAAAGCTGTCCCGAACCCTCCAGACCAGACCAGACACCAGCCAAATGCTACCAAGTTATGCTAGTTAAAGCCCATGGAGCAGAATTGCCTGAATTCCTGACCCACAGAATTGTGAGATGTAATAAAATGGTAGCTGCTTTGTGGTAGTGGGTTATATAGCAATAGATGACAGATATAGGTACATAGCCGCCTAGAATAGATCACTTCAACTTTGAAGGCCCTGGACTTGCAGTTGGCATTCACAGGTGGAATGCTGCTCTGACCACCCCAACTTGATGCATTCAAGCACAGAGAAGAGTGCACTGCCTTCTCCAAATAACTCTTAATTTGTGATTTGATACCATTTCTGCAAGACAATCACTGTGTACTGTCCTGGGGGAGCAAGTCTTCCCAAATGATTACACATCGTTAAAGAAAGATTAATCCTTTAGCATATTAGTGTCTCATAATTCATGGGCCAGTTGGAACCCAAGCCTAAGCCAAACACACTAAGCCCATGCATGATTTTTCCCATTAATTTCTTCAGCTACCACATTATTTTCAATAGCCAGAAGGTAACTCTCTTCACTTCAGTAGAAACACATAGAAGGCCCTGCTTCCAAGTGGATAAGGGAACACATTATTTGTTGTAAGGCCTAATGGTTATGGTGTAAGACATAAAGGTGGGCTGTTTTAGTTAATAGTTTTCAAAAATGATTTTATTTTTCTGTTTAATGACATGCTTTCAGGTACACTCTCATTTAAATGATTGAGAAAAGGCAGTATATTTTGGAAACATAATGCAAAGTCTTGGAATATTCACAATTTGTCAACCCATAATATATTTTCATGGAAGTGAAATGAATAAAAAACAACCCAAGAAAGAGAAATAAGGGAGGTTTGTCCATTGGTTTGATAGAAGATGCTGAGGCTTTGGAGGTTTGGGGTTTGATTGCCAGACTTGCCATGTATCGAAGGTGTGATTTGACGCAAGTGACTACAGCACATCTCTGAGCCTTACTTTCCTCCTATGTAAAATACCTACCCTATGTGATTACACCATGTAAGTCCTTGTCTCAGACTCTGCTGTAGGAGGAAACCAAGCTAAAACACTGTATACAGGGAAATATTAAGTTGGCAGGATTTTGTAATTGGAGGAATATATAAAATCAATCACACACTGAAATATGCAATTGTATTAGTCCATTTTCACACTGTTGAAAAAGACATACCCGAGACTGGGTAATTTATAAAGAAAAAGAGCTTTAATGGACTCACAGTTCCGCATGGCTGGGGAGGCTTCACAATCATAGTGGAAGGCAAAAGGCACATCTTACATGATGGCAGGCAAGAGAGAATGAGAACCAAGTGAAAGGGGAGTCCCTTATAAAATTATGAGATCTCATGAGACCTATTCACTACATGAGAACCTATTCACTACCATGAGATTTCATGGGGAAAATCACACCCATGATTCAATTATTTCCCACTAGGTGCCTCCCACAGCACATGGGAATTATGGGAGCTACAATTCAAGTTGAGATTTGGGTGGGAACAAAGCCAAACCATATCAGCAACCATTAACAAGAGTGAGAAAAATCAATCCAGTTGATTTGAGAAATGTCTATGACATGTTGTTGAGTAAGAAAAGCAAGATGTAGAAAAAAAAGAGAGAAAACTCAACTTTATATCTGTATATAAGCATACTTAATTTTATATATGTGAACTATAAAAGGGCACATTGCTCATTTGCTAAACATGGTTGGGGTTGTGGAAATGAAGGGGAAGAGGTTAGGAAAACAAAGTAAAAGAGGGCTTTAAAAATCCCACATGTATGGCATGATAATATGACTCCATTTATGTAAAATCACACATACATGAATCCAGGCTTATGATGAATGAACAATAGGCGTCAACATGCTAATGGTAATTACATCTGGAATATGGAACATCAGGTAGGCGTTCACTCTCTTTGCACTTTTCTTGTTTTAAATTTATAATAAGCATAAGTTAATTATCAAAAAAAATTAAAGCAATAAATATATAAACAAAAACTGAAGAAGCAGTTTAGCATCGTGCTTAAGACCACAGACTCTGGAGCCAAATGACCACATTTAAATTCTGACTCTGTCACTTATGATTTTGTGGCCTTGGGTAAGCTATTTCATTTCTTTGGGCTTCTGTTTCCCCATGTATAAGATGGATATAATAATGTAGTACTGACTTCACTGGGCTATTAAGAAGATTAACTGAAAAATATAGGTAGTTTTTAGAATGGTGCCTGGCCCATAGTAAATGCTACACAAAAGTTAGCTATTATAATTTATTCTTAATTGATTGTTAAAAGGAAAAAACTGAAGGGCTTACATGCTACAACCTTTAGTTTGTCAGGGAGGGAAGATATGCCTCACTGTATTTGTGGCCCTTATGACCATCCATACATAGCCATTCTACTCCTGCAGGTAAGGCAGCTTCTAATTCCAGAAAGACAGAAGAAAAAAAAAATGAAAAGAAAGAAAGGGGGTAGACAGAGTGGGAGGAAAAGAGGGAAGAAGGAAAACAGGGTGCAGCGAGAGAGAAGAGAGGAAGAGGAAGAGTAGGAGGAAAGTAGAAAAAGAAAAGAAACCCTTCAAAGATTCCACTTGGATGCTGGTGGGATAGCGTAGGTCTGGCAAGCTTCCTCATCCCCCCAAGCTGTCCTACCTGCCTGAAGAATTCACTTACCAGCTTTCTTATCACCCAGTTCTTCATGAGGCATGCAAGTTCACGTTAGTGATTTTTTTTTCTTAATTGAAATGTAACTGTTAGTATAGTACATTTTGCTGACATTCGTGTCACATTCCCTGGATACCAGATAAAAAATAGTTTTAATTAGTTATAAATGAGACTGTATACACAATTCTTTCTTCATCAAAGTTTACTTCCAAGTATGATACATGCGACTTCAGTGCAAATTCTTATTAACTGTCCACTGCAGTGTGCCGACACCCATGACACATTTCCCCAAATCCAGTCACAAAAATACTTCTAATTAGCCATAAATGAGAATGTACACACAGCATTTCCAATAGCCACTCTGTTCCTATCAAAGTTCACATCAGAGAAAACTTAAACTGTTGCCACTGAGCAGCCTTGCTCCAATTCCAACAACTCCTGTTTCAGAAATGCTTAGAAAATGGACTCTTTAGATCTTGCTAGGTAACAGATCTGAGGCAGATTAATTTCAGCCCAAGTCCTTTATTTGATATACGTGTGCTCCTGGACCCACCTAAAATGCATACCATAGCCCTTCAAAGGCGGTGATAAAATTACTTGGTTAAATATTTTGGCTGGATTTCCTGTTTTCAGAGGCCTGGGCTTTGCAATCTGCAGTGTCTGCATCTGCACGTGGCCACTGGGGCAGTATTAAATGGCACTACAACTGCCAACCTCCAAAATAACCCGGCCTCACAGGGAAGGCTCCAGGTACCCATCCACCACTGTGAGCCACACTGACCTCAGTAACTGCCTTCAAATCCTTGAACCTTTAACTTTCTATAGAAATGCTTGGCTTTAAGCCTCTTAAGATGATCACAAATCATAAAGTACCCTCCTCAGTTCAAAGTGTCAAGTTTATAAAATCACATTAGTCATAATTCAGATATTCTCCATCCTCAAGGCTGTGAAGCATTCTGATCTGCTCTTAGATTTCTGTATAATCTTTCCTTCATTTTATAAAAGGCTTTGTCTTCTGTTGCTCTGTACAAATAGCACCCCTTGACAAGTCATAAGGCCATGATATGTGCACAGTACATCACAGTGAAAGAGGGGCTTTATGCAAGGGGAGGAGAAATGGTTCTGTGCAACTTTGCTTACTTTCACTACTTTTAAAAACTCATTAAGTAGGATTCTGCCTTTTACTTGCTGAAGTGTTTAAAATCCATTTTAATGAAAAATTCTAATCCTATATAATCACACCATAAGTACTTTCTTTCTGTTCAAAGAGGAAACAGTGTTAAATTTTAATGCATACCTCTGGCAGGCTATAATAAAAGTGTTCAGTCAGTTTTAAATCCGATTAGTGTAACTGTTACAGATTAGAAAAAAATCCCAAGTGATTGGAGCAAGTCCCCAACTCAAGAAACTAACTTAGGGGGCCTTCATTTCAGACTCAAAGAGAACATCAAGACCCCCAGAATTTGTTCAGAAGCTAATAAAAGCAAGGACCTGTGCCAGGGATTGCAGGGATGTAAAGACAAGCTTGCAAATAGGAGGCAGATAGGACAGAATGCATCCCAGGACAAAGTAGAGTTGGAGCCAGAGCGAGAAAGTGGGAAATCCTATAGGAATTCTGAAAGGACAAAATGGCATCCCAGAAAGAGAAGAACTGAAAATTTTTAGAGGACCTAACTTCTAAAAGAGGCCTTAAAAGACAGGCAGAACTCCATAGATAAGGAAACAAAGACATTTCTGCTAAGGTAGGAAAGGAAGTTTTTGTAGAATTAGAAAAAGTTTCTTTTTAACTTAGAGAAGGTGAGGGGGAACTCCTCTTTCTTGAGTGCTTCGATTGTAGCAGGCAGCAGACACATACATGTGTTTTCTCATTTAATCCCCCACAGCATCCCAATGCGGAGGGCATTTTATCTCCATTTTATACATGGCAAAACTGAACCTCAGAGAGATTGTAAGACTTGCTTAGGGTCAAACGGCTAGCCACTGGTGGCACTCAGAAGGAAAACACAGTTGAGCCCCTCTCAGTATTCAGTCTCACGAACTCCCTGAGTCACATCTTCCTCCTAGTCATCCTTAAGGTCTAACCTGTTCTAAAAGGGTTTCCTGACCTCCTGAGTCAGAAATGACATTTCTTGTTCCTGAATTCACAGCATTCTGATTTTCTATTACCCATGTGGCACCAATTGTACCCTGCCTTAGGTTGTTATTTCTCATGGAAACGTCCACTTCAGTGCTTCTGAATTGGTAGGGTCAGCTGCATAGAGCAGAAATGTTTTTAAAACCTGAGAAAATGCACATATATGTACTTAAATACTTTATAAGACTGCCCTCTCACTCAATTCACCTCATTTTCCCCCATAGTCTACTATGTATAGAGTGGGGGATAGCTGTCTAAACCTTGAAGGCAGCAGCAGTGAGCACTTAAACATAGTCTAAAACCACTCCTACTTAGGTGAGAACCATTAAGCTAGCTGGACTCAAAGTCAGGTGACATGATGTTGGGTCCCAATTACGACATTTACTAGCTATGCCATCCTAAACAACCTACCCCCCTCTGAGATACAATTTTATCATTTATAAATTTAAAAACATTGTATCTGCTTTGCCTGCACGTTAGGATTATTGTGCAGATAAGATGGACAAACCTGTAAAGTCGTACATAACGTTATGATATTAACATATGTGGATTAGAAACATGTTGAAGACAGAACCATGCATCTTGCTTTTTTTATACATATCCTCAGTGATTGCCCATAGTAGATATTTAATAATAGGTGTTGATTTGCAGATGGAACTGTTACACGTTGGGGGAGTAACAGCATATCAGATGTCCTCCACCTGGGATAACATTTGCCTCCCCCTCCCTCCCCCACCTAGATGTGTTCTGAAGCCAATGCCTGTTTGAAAGTCATGGCTATGTGGGGCTTCTGTGCCTTTGAAATGAAAAGCTTTGGGCTCTAGATTATGATTATTTAGCAACTTTATTCTATCATGCTCTCCATTTTATACCTCCAAACAAGATGCTCACCTATACCTCTTCAAAGCCAAAATGCAACTTCTGTCTTAGATCAATTAGTGGCTGCTCAAGAGCAGAGGACACTTTTTACCTTTCAAAAAAATTCTAATGGGTGACTTAAAAACTTAATTTCCTCACTAAAAAAGGACCAGGAAGGGGAAGTGAAAGCCAAATACAAACCCCCACAGTAATAGAAAAAAACTGTTAAACAACAAAAATAAAAACAGGGATTCATGAATGCAGGAAGAAATTAAAACAAACCTGCAGGCCCTCATAAATATAGCAATCAGGCAGCTCCACACATGCATCCCACATTTGAATTTTTATTTTACGTGGAGTATTTTTGTATCTGCTTTGCCTAAATTTGGCCTGTTACCAAAGCCTAATGATTCTACTTTATGTTAAGCTTTTCGAATGATCTAAACTTAAAACTAGGGGGAAAAAAAAACCTGTCAATTTATCTTGTAGGAAAAGGTGTTATAATTTGAATGAAAAACAACAAGCAGACAGATAAAAAGGAGCTGGCACAACGCTTGGAGAATCAGTGATGGTGTTTTGTACCTGCAGGCTGAGAAATTGTCTCCAGTGTTGTATAATGTTATTACCATTGCCTATTTTCACTTGTACATTAGGTTCAGGCATAATTGTGTGAAGATTTGAATGTTCTCCACAGATTTACCATTTTAATAAGCTCATAATGTTAAAATACTGTGTGTCGACAGTGGTACTTACACTGTATTAAGCAAACAAATCAAATCATTTTCTTTAAAATGCTAAGTAGCCTAATTTGACCTTTCTACAGGCACTGGTCAGTAGAAACTGACCCCTATAATAGCCTTTTCTTCTATCTTTCAGTCTTTTATCTCATCTGTCAACAAGGCTACTATTCTCACAGATCATGTGGCCTTATCATTTTGGAAACTGCCTTTGTCCTATTGAAGGCTATAGAGTAGAGTGAGACAGCAATAAGCTATATTCATGAATATTCATGCAACCAAAAATATTTTCAGATATAAGAAAGCAGATGTGGTATCTAGTTCATAAACCTGGATTATGAAGTAAAATCCATGGCTAAGTGGGTGATATTCAAATAGCATTAGACATAGAATCCGTGCACCAGCAAGAGGGAGAATCATTGGCATAGGTAAATTCAAGTTCAGAAGAAACTGGAGGTCGACACTGAATTCAACATGGAAACAGAGAGAGTAGTGTATCCAATCTCAGTAGGTCCCTTTGGGTCTGTATTTTAAGAAATAATTTAATAGCATTTTTAAAGATACCAGTTCATTATAAAAAAGAAATTGGAAAATACAAACAAGCATGAAGAAATCTATGGTTCTATCTCTCAGAAATAATCTTTGCTACTGATTTCAGATCTTATTATTCTAGGCTTCTTCTATGCATATTTTAATAGGTTCATCTGACACATACTGATTTTTAAATTGCCTTTTTCACTTAATGCCTTGTTAACGTCTTTTCATGTGATTAAATATTCTCCAACTACAGTAATACTTTAATAGCTATATAATATTCCATTAAGGAACACTATGCTACCTATGGTGGGGATATTTAGGTGCCTCTGCAACCTAAGATGGTAATGAACTTACAGCGAGTTCTTTCTGAATACCAAAGTCTAACCATCCCCCACTCCTCACAAGACATTTTGCAGCTTTCAGCCTCTGACTCTTGTGATTTGAGTGACTCAGACTTTCTCATTGACTTCTATTTAATTTTAAGGATGTACTACACACACACCTCTGAAAATAAAGTTCTCAAAATAATTGCATCTACATCAATTAACATTTTCATTCTATCATTCCATAAGGGCATTTCATATATACCTCTGTTTTCTTCTGCAAAAAAGTCCTTAGAATAAATACAATATGAGATAATATACACACCTAAGAAGCACTGCACAATTACTTCCACCTAATCCAAGGACAATTTTCATTTTCCTATTGATTCACTCAACAAGTATTTATTGAGCACCTACTGTATAACTTGCAATGTGCCACATGCTGAGACAAAAATATTTCAGAATCTACATTGGGTATGTCTTGACTTCAAAGCCAAAGCCACAAGGAAATGTTTATGTTTTCCCTACATTTTCCTCAGATATTAAGTACAGAACCAGTACTTAATTTACATTATATAAAGATGTCACTCTATTTTCAAATGGTATATGAACCTTTTTCAGCTTGTTGATTGATTGGTAACAAGAAATTCTAACGAGTCTCTCTGGACACAAGTAATTGTACCAGTCAGGACCAAACCCCCAGGGTTTTCAGCAGTTCTGTCCTTCTGTGACCCTTAGATACCAGTTATGTAAGACATTCATCTTGATAACTGAGATGAGCAAATGAACAGTTAGGTTAATAACCTTCCCATCACCTCCCTCATGACATTTTAGGCCCTGTCCATCAACATTCATCCAACACTTCCCTTGTGTCTCCTCATGCTAGCCTATATCCTTTTATCCCATCATTTCACTTATCCTATATCTGCCCTTATTTCTCAGTTCTTCACTGATTCAGATCTAAACAGAAGGCTCCACCCATTCTACCTCCTAGCCTTCCAGCAACCTCCAAAACTCCAATCAGACTAAACAATTGCCTTCTCTTCCTAAGCACTTCAAAGAACACTCAAAGCTGGCCTCAAAAATCTTCCCTGACTGGTTGGAAGGAAAAGCAGCTTTCCAAAGAGTTCCATCTCAACAGCATGCCATTCCCCATGGAAAGTGCATTTGGATATAGATAGTGTTGTTACATATGTATGAGAATATGTCTTATTCACCTGCCTTTTTTCAGCCTGATTGTGAGCCCCTAAAGACTGAGAACATGTTTTCTCTGTATTCTATAGTGATCCCACCCCCCACAGAGTCACACTGCTAAATGTTGGTGCCACCTTTCTTCAAGGCAACTATCAGTAATTACAACATTTTAACTGGTCAAGTCTAACTGGGAATACAGATTTTTAGAGCTGGGAGGTGGCACTGCAGGTTACCTAGTCCATCACCCTCTCTTTCTTTAAGCTACATTTTTTATCTACCATGTGTCACACACCATGCTAAGTTCTTTAAGTGAATTATTTTATGTGATTCTCACAAAAGCTCTGAGGGTAGGAACTCTAATATCCCCATTTTTGTGTGCATACCAAAACTCTCCTCATGCCTTTTTACAATCAAGTATACATAAATGAATAAATAATAGTAGCTCAGCCAGGGTCAGGACTTAAGTCGGAAGCATCTGGGGGGACAAAATTTAAGGAGACAGTGACTCTCAGGGTTGTGCAAGTGCCTCCTTTGGTATTGCACTCTAGATGCCTCCCTTGCTTCACCCCAGTCCCAGCCCCAGCCTAAACCTTACTGCATGTCAGGTACTGCTCTAAATATATGTATATGTTTTTAATACTGACAACAGTCCCATAAGATAAGTAATATTAGTATCTTCTTTCACAAATGAGGAAACAGATTAAGTAATATGCCTAGAATCTCAGAGTTAGCAAATACAGGGATGGGATCCAAATCCAGTCATCCTCTGGAGGTAGACATATAATTGAATGAATATCTAAATGAAGAAATAAATAAATTGAGAATACTACAAAATACTGGGAAATGCAGAAATCTTTATGTTTTATATTTACTTTTTATATTTTTACTTTTAATCCACTTCACTGTTTCAGGTAATAAATAAAGCCAGTATAATGAAATGGAACAAGTATAGAATTTGGAGCTAGACAAGACTGATTTTGAACAGTGCTTCTGTGTGGACTTGGGAGATCACTTATCTATCTGCTTTAACCTGCATTATCTCATTTTGTACATTTTTATCAGTATTCACCTAAAAGTATACAACAAGCATATAATAACTAGAGCTGGGTAGAGTGGCTCATGCTTGTAACCTCAGAACTTTGGTAGCCTGAGGCAGGGAGATTGCTATAGACCAAGAGTTCTAGACTAGCCTGAGCAACATGGTGAGACCCCGTCTCTACAGAAAAATTAGCAGGGCGTGGTGGGGATGTGTCTGAAGCCCTAGCTACTCAAGAGGCTGAGGGAAGAGAATCACTTGAGTGCAGGACTTCAAGGCGATAGGGGGCTATGATCACACCACTGTACTTCAGCCTTCAAACACTTGTCAAGTATTCAGTGTAAGGTAGCTTTTATTATTTTATCATGTATATTTTTTGAACAGAAGAATCATACTGTAGAAACTATGACAAACCAATATAATATTCACAACTCTACCGTAAAATACGGCTGCCATGGACAAATCACATATTGAAGACTCATTTATCAGTCAGGATAGGCTAAATTATTCTGAAGTCACAAATTAAAAGGCTACTTCTCAGTGGCTTCACACAACACAGGTTAGTTTCTTGTTCGCTGTACATATCTGAAGCCAGCCAGCAGGGGCTCGCTTTAGTTACTCAGGGACTGGCACTGACAGAGGCACTATCTTGTAATAGCCGCTCCTTCTGGAACATGCAGTGGCCTCAGTCACCAGCAGAGGTGGGGTGCTAGCAGGGCCTCACATTGGTAAGTACATACTAGTATTGGAAATGACATGTCATTTCCACCCACAAGCAAATGCAAAAACTAGTCAACATGGTTTCATCCAACTGCAAAGTGGTAGAGAAATGTAGTCCCATGTGCTTGGAAGTAAAAAGCAATCAGACATGGTGAGAAGTAGATCATTTTCCTACAAGACCTGTTCCTTATCCCACAAAGCTATCAGAAAGTCTTAGATTATGCAAACAACTGGAGGACTATTTCCCAAGTTGGTTTATTCTCATTGTTGAAGAAATGAAGCATAGAATTGGGTTCATGATTTAGTTCTTTTTTGTAAGAAATGCATTTTATCCTCATGCTGACTTAGTACAGGCTGATCTGGTCAGTTTGGGTGTGGAGAACAGCCTTATATACAATTATTGCTGGAGTTGTCCTGAGTATGCCAAAATTAAAAAAGCTGTCAGCCAGAAAGAAACTTTGCACAACAAAGTGTTAAGTGAAATAGTACCAGGCAAAATAAGGTAATGCTCTTTTGCTGTCTAGCACCACATAAGATGCTAACTGAAAGAGTAAATAAAAACACTCAACGTGCATTTAGCTTTCATAATTTACCTTCTGCAAGGTTGATTTCGAGTATGCAGAATATGCCACATTATTTGGGATGTAAAAGGAGCTGCTTTACACTACCTGCCATGTACAATTATAATAATCTGTCAGACAAATATAATTAGGGAGTGTGATGTCTGTTTGAGTGTGAAGGCTTTGATTGTGTGGTATTGTCTGCTTTCCCCTGTGGCACAGCATAAACAATTGTACTCAGTGGTAACTCTCAGTCAGGACTAACGCTCAGAGTCAGGAACGCCCCGTCAAATAGCACAGTTGGTTGGGTTTGGGTTTGAGGTTTTTGGCTTGTTTGTGTCCACCTAACCACACACAACCCTTTCAAGTTTTGGTCAGCAAACATGACTACAATAAAGCCTCTGCAATACAATGTGGTAGGTCTCTAAGATATTGTTAATAAATCATAAAAGTGAATAGGAGACTCAGGCAGATATAGTCAATTAATAAGTCTCAACCACTTTAATGATGAAAAATAGGTTGAGAAAAGAATGTGTGGGTCAGTTTAATGATTTAAAAAATTAGGTGACACTTTATGGATTTAAAAGATAAAGTTGTTATTATATGGAGTAAGTTGTGATTGTAATTTGTTATTAGATTCTCACACCAGCTGGCAAAATAGAACAGGTAACCGTCATCACAGCCTTTCATAATAGTATTTAGTAAAATAGATTGGAAGCATGTTTCATTTAAAATTAGTCAGTAGTCTTCTTCCCATTCCATCTATACTAACATGAATCAGGCTATTTAATTTTTTTATTATTTTTTGAGACAAGGTCTCGCTCTGTCAGCCAGGCTGGAGTGCAGTGATACAATCTCAGCCCACTGCAACCTCCACCTCCCAGGCTCAAGCAACCTTCCCACCTCAGTCTCCTGACTAGCTGGGACCACAGGTGTGTGCCATCACACCTGGCTAATTTTTTGTATATTTGGTAGAGACAGGGTTTTGTCATGTTGCCCAGACTGGTCTCAAATTCCTGGACTCAAGTGATGCTCCCACCTCAGTCTCTCAAAGTGTTGGATTTACAGGTATGAGTCATTGCTCCCAGCCAATCAGGCTATTTTAAATTTTATTGTCTAATTGATGATCTTTTTATCACTGTAATCTTCATACCCAGAGATTTTGCTGTGGGACTTCCCTAGAGGGGACATTTTTTGCTCTTAAAGAGGAGACTTACCTAGATGGGACTTAAGAGATATCAACTTAGCAAATTCTGTTTTGTTGTAATTCATGTGGTAGAGAAGTTTAGTATTATAATCCAAAACACAGCACCTAAACTAATGGTCAGCCCAAAGGAACGATGAGGATTTAACACCTTGTTTTCTTTTAAATTACAAATATATAACATTCTAATGGTATCTGGACAAACTTAGAAAGATCAACAACTTTGTATTCACGACAGAGGTTTCTTGCATCTATGAGAGAGAATTAATATTCTCTCTCCTTTCTGGCCAAATGAGAAAAGAGCCCAAGAGATTAATTCTTATACTTCTAGTATCTTTATGCTAGCTATAGATGTGAAGTAATTTTCTGGATGAATCTGCCATTGAAAAGGAAATATTATTTTTACAATATTTTGATGTTTGAGTCTGCCTGTATAGATTCTAAGGAATATAACAAACCTATAATAAAATAATGACAGATCATAAAATTTTTGCATTGGAAAGATATCTTCCCAAGTATAAATGATTACTTCCTCCCTTTGATCCCACTGCACCTTGTATAGTTTTCTTTTCTGGCTGTTATAAGGATAATCTGTCTAACTCTATTGGTCTACAAATTTCCTGAGGCCAGAGGTTATATTTTACTAAGACTTAAAATAGTGCCTAGGTTACCATGAACAGGTTACCATGAATAGCTGAATTGATAGATGGATAGATGAAAGAAACAAATACTGTATTGTAATAGTGGATATTTGTTGGTCCTGCCCCAGAATCCATTTCCTACCTTCCTATCCCCCACTTGTCAACAATTCCAACTTACATTTGAAGGTGCAGGTGGTTCAATGGAAGCTCTTATCATCTCCAACTCCAAGAGTCAAATATGCAACCTGTGTTAAACCAATCAGCACATTCCATCCAACTATCCAGTGATTGGCTCTGCCTTGAGCACATGACCTGAGTAATGCCTTCCCTTCAAAGTGAATCTCATGATTATTTCTGGACAGGAAGAGATAAAGATGCTCTTTGCTGTTGGCTGTAAATGTGGAAATGTGTAGTCCTAGAAGCTGATGGCAGTTATCTCAGGACTGTGAGGAAAACTAGTCTTAGGATGGGGCCAACATTAAGAAAAGTATAACACAGGCAGAAAGAAACTGGAAACCTCACTTGAACCCAATCGTATCTTTGGATTTTTCAGTTACAAAAAAAAAAAAAAAATGGAAGAGGAGGAAATTTTCTTATTTTTTCATATCAGCATGGGTCAGATGTTCTGTTCTCTGAAAACAATGTATCCCAATACAATTGTCAATATCATTGTAGAGCAAATGTAATTTGAACAAACATAATGGACTTCAAAAATGTTGACAAATCCTAATCACACACACATATATATATACCGTTTTTGCCAACTGGAAGTATTGAATACCTCTGATTCCCATTTTCCACTAAAAGGAACCAGGGATTCTTGAAGAAATGATTTTTTCTAGGTTTGGATAGGAAATATACAAGTTCAATATGGAATGTGTGATTATGCCAAAAGTCAAGAAAGTTCTCAAAAGCTGCTGTGTCAAAGATCTTAGAAGCCAACTTGAAAAGATTCCCTAAAATGGGACAACTTGAGCATCAACAACATAATAAAAATTTCCATGACTTAAAATTAATCAAATATAAACATCCACACATTCATAGTGGTACAAGGGGAAACAAATCTCATTGATCTTAGAGAATATTATGAGACCACCTAAATAAAGAAAAAGCAATCAAGCACATAACCTGCTTTCTTGTATGAACTGTATTACAGGAAGATATGATCATTATTGAGGAATGTTTTCTCTGTATACATATATTCTAGCAAGGAAATGAAGAAAGCGCCATGTCACAAATGCTTAATGCAATAATGGATTGAGGCAATAAGCATCAGTGGCTGCTAAAATCCCCCAAAATAGAAACAACTAGACATGTATGCCTCTTGATGTAAGTATACCATGTCACCAATAAAGTGTTCTTACCAGATAATCAAATCTGAATCAGATCAAGCCACTAAATCTAACTACTATTTCACAGGAAATTTTAAAGAATGCAATCAACAAAATCCAAAATGTGAAACTCTGTAGAAAAAATAACTCCATTTTTGTCAGCAAATAAATTGCAAGAAACAAAAAGAAATGGAGGGAGAACTTATGGATTAAAAGATTCATAAGAGACATAATAACCAAAGGTAATATGAGGACTTCACTGAAATTCTGATTTGAACAAACCATCCATTTAAAAAATGAGATAATCAGAGACATTTGGATGCTGACTAGCTATCTGATGATATTAAGGAATTAGTATTAATTTTTATCGGTGTGATAATAGTAATGTGATGATTATTTTTATTTTTATTTTTGTGATGATGATTTTTGAAGGATTCTTTAAATCTTATAGACTCATACAAAAGTAGTTATGGATGCAATGATATGGTGTCTTGGGTTTGCTTCAAAATAATACTTCAGGAATAGGAGAGAGGAGAAGTAAAGATTAAACAAGATTGGCCATGAGTTAATTGTTGAAGATGAATGATGAGTATATGAGAGTTTATTAGATGATTATCTCTACTCTTACACAATAGTTAAGATTTTCCACAATAAAAATTGTTTAAGTATATCATTCTATTACCATTCAAAATCATACATATAGTCCAACCTTCCTTGTTTTTACATGAATGGGCTGCCATTCTTCAATCACATTCTAATTTAACCATGTTCTAATTCACCTGCATACCTAGCCATCATCACTGCTATCTGCCTGCCTTCTTCCCAGACAATGAACATTGTCCCGCATGTGTACACTCATCTCCGTGGAGGTGGTCATAGCATATCCATAATTCTCCCAGACCAAACACAAAATTCACTTTCATACACATGGTTTTCTTCTATTTATTCTCTGACACCTCTGCTCTACACCCATGGCACTGCTCATTCCAATTCCCATATCTCTCTGTTAAAAGGAACGTGCTTCCTAACTCATGCAGACAGACACATAGAGCCAGTGCTAGGTTGAAGTGTTCCAACATCCACCTTCCTGTGGGCCTGTATACATAATCTGGCTCAGTCTAAACCTCTTAAGTGAAATGCTCTCCTGGAAATAAAATCTGCTTTCTCCGTTCTATTTTATTTTAAACTCAATACAAAGCAATGGTCCCCAAAGAAAAGTTATGCTGGAGTTAGGTTCACACAATTTCCCTGAAATGTAATATGAGATTTAAACACAGATGATATGACTGGTTAAAAAATGTCACCATTGAGCGGCTTTGTCCACCTAATAATATCATTCAAATCATTATAAACAAATTGAAGGGGTTCTTATGTGAAACAAACACGGTAGGACTTATTCCTGCGTAACACAAGACCAAGGCAGGGCAGCCAATCCTAACGTCCTGCAAGAAGGGGCAAGGCCGGCGTGCAGCTTTGTGGTATCCCGGGAGGATTTTATTTCCAAATATAAAATTCATGCCATGCTCACAGGCAGAACCTTAGAATAGTCATAATGATCTAATGACAGCATTACCATGGAAGGCTGCTACTAATACCTTGAACTACTGCCGTTACTATACAGATCCAGGGATATGATTTCAAAGCTCATGTGGAATGAAGACAGCCCCAACTGAAAGCAATCCACCCAAGTAAAAAGGAGAAGGAAGAAAAGAAAAGGGCAGAATGCAACTGAAGCCCACAATTTGGGATATCTAGGATGGGGAGGTCAGAGTTGGTTCTTTGTGGGTTTCTTTTATTATTGTTGTAGTTTGGAAAGGGAGTGGTATTTTATGGCAAAGAAAGAGAAAATGTCTCTAAATTAGACAGCATTACCTGCCTCTTACTTTTTGAATTACTTCTAACTTAAAGATTATAACGTGTTAATTTTTCTCTTCCAAGAAGAGAGGGCATAGTAATTGCCTCCATTACCCTCATGCTCTCCTGCCTCTGCTATTGAGGGAACAGTTCATTAACGATAGCTCCCTCGTGTTCGGTCAACACTGATGGCAAAAAGAAAGAAAATAAATAACATATTACCTGCAAAAGAATGTGGAGCCCCTGTAAGTCCAACCTAATAAACATCCAAGGACTATTGGGCCTGTCACTAGACATTTTGATGGAAATGGCTGTTGTTGTGTTTCTAGAAATCAAAGGAAACATCAGAACCTTTGCAAACAGGAAAGCTGCATAACATTTCAAATAGCGGTTAAGTGCCTATATTTATAGGTAGTGTTCACTGTTTCAAATATAACCCTGCAATTCTTTTGGAGAGAGGTTCTGACAGGGCTAACAGACCTGTTTAAATACATATATATATATATGTATATATATATATATATATATATATGCATATATATCTCATTTTTAAATGATGCTGAAATTTGTTTTTATTTCTTCAATAATTTGCAGTTGGAATTCATAATTTTAGCAGTATTTCTCACATATAATGCCAAATTCAGTAACACCTACTTAAAGTGCATTGTAGCATGTGTTTAAGATACATTGAGCTCTTTGCAGAAAAGGTGCTATAGAAATCTAATAAATAATAAGTAGATGATTGACAAAGGATAATATTAGGAGCTCATTTTTGAAACTTCATAAAAATACATTCATTTGGGTTAATTCTCAGCTAGATAATCTCTTTGGCAGGTAATGTGTAAGGGATCCTACATGCTCCAGATTTTAAGGTTCTGGAATATGGCGGCAGGAAGATCATGGCCTACAGAAGGTGGTTCTGAGGTTACAATAGTTCTTAACAAGAATCCAGGCAGGAATCCTCCCAATTTTGGCCTTGAAAATGCATTCACTGATGTTATTTGGAATGCAAAATAAATATGAAATATTTAGAAGGTAGAGTTATAAAGGGCAACTGGATTCAACCACATGGCCAAATTTGAATCAGCAAACTGACATTCTCTAAGATAACACACATTTTATCCTTTAAAATTAAAAAAGAAAAACAAGAGCCAAGTATCATTACTCATTTGTTATTTTGTGAGTCAGTTCAACTCAAGAATGCATAATTTTCTGGTTATAATGCAAACTAAGGAAGGACAAGAGCCAGATATAAACAATTTCCTCCTTCTAGAGTAAAATATATAGCTATCCAGGGATTCGATGTGATTATGAAAAGAGACCAGATGCCTTGAATCTTGGCTGCTACAGGACCTCGCTTGGCAGCCTATATGTTGATCTCAGAGAGGTAAAGATGAGTCTAAGAAGACTACTTAAAAAAATGGAAATGAAATGCTTTATAAGTAAGCAAAAGTAGGAACAAGCTTATCATAAGCAAAGTAAGCTGATGAAGGTGCTGGTAAAATTTCACCAGAAAACCTGTGTAATATCATTTATGCCAAAGGATGACATTTGAATCTTCACATAGGGGCATGAGTTTCTAATGCATTAGGTTTTGGGATTACATCTTGGACAAGTTCTCGCTCTTTTTTAAAAATTTTTCTTTGGTGATTTTGTTGACTACGTATTAGCGATATATACATGTAGCATACATCACAGTTAATTAACATGTGCATTTTGTAGAGAAGTTTTATATATGCTAACTAAATAAAATCCTTCATACATTACTCCAAATGTTGGATGAATGCAGATACATTGTTTATGAAATGTTGCTAATGTCATTTGTTATATTGAAGTTGCCCTGATCATTTAACTTCCCTGTTTATTGTGATTGGAAATACTTTTTGTACTACCATGTCATCTACAATTTGATCTTATACTATCTTATTTTCTTCTTCTAAAAGTGTAATATGATATAATGAGACTGGAGAAAGAGACAATGAGCCATCTTGAGACTATGGAAAATAGTTTGCAAACTAAACCAACACACCAAGGATGGAGGAGTAGAGAGAAGGAAAAAACTGAATCATCATTGATGTTGCTGTGCTAGAAACCAACCCAAGAATTGTCCCCTATCCCCAAACCTCCTCCCATATAACATCATTAAATCTGTTTATTATGGAGGCTACGTTTTAGTTAGGCATTCTGTTTATTGCAGAAGAAAGCACAGAACTAATAAAGTAGGGTTTGGGGGGATTACATTTCAAACCCTAATCCCTGAAAGACTCACAGCATAATATTTATGCCAACAGATTTGGAAGCTAAGGTCAAGCCAATTTGATCTTAAAGCGAATTCCTTGGGGGCAAAGAAAGATAGAAGAAACTAAGAAATGTAAGACATTAATATTTCCTAAGCAGAAGTTCTGCTCCTTGCTAAACCCCTGTTCTAATATCAGGGAGAAGAGGAAATAAGAGAAATTCCAGTTACATGTGCACAGAGAGGAGACAGAAGGACTCAAGAGACAGCAGGCCAGCATAGTTTGTGATCTGGATCAGGAGGGTGTAGCCATCTGAAGACCAGTAAATGGAGACCATGTAGGAGTGAGGAGGCCCAGGGATGCCAGACTGGACAATATACCGGTACAATATACCAATACCAAACATATCCGATACCCCACCCTCATTTGCATCAGTACTTCATAACGTGCCTGGAACCTGCACAATGCTTAGGGAAGCAGCGGCTGGGAACGGCAGTGTAGGAAATCTGAATTGATTACAATTGAGAACTTAAAATAGAAATTTTTGAAAAATAAGACGAGTGTTCAAACCTGAGCTTATGGTTTAACATTTATACTCACTATTTCATTAATTTACTACTGGTAATAATGATGGAATGCCAGTTCCTACACTCAAAAAGTTCACAGTTTAATAGAAAAGACAGGGAAGAAAAGTCAACCATGATACATGAAGTATTTTATAGATAAATATGCAAGATGGCAAAGTACAAAGTGGGAGTCAGGAGTTGCATCTTGAGCTAAGTTTTGAAGGGCAAAAAGCAGTTAACAACAGATGGTGTGGGGAAATGCGGTGTTCTGTTTGGGTCTTGTTGCATCTGAGGAATGATTTTTATTGTTTACAATCAGGGAAACTTGGGTGTGTGTACGTGTTAAGAGAAATGAGGCAGTAAAGAAGTGGAAGATGAAGAGAGTGGCTGGAAATGATGTTTTGAGAGCTCTGAGGAGGCAGAGAGCAAAGGGACACAGATCACAGGCTCAGAGGTTGGCTTTGGCCAGAATAAGGAAGTTGAGAAAAGGCATAGATGGGAATATTGCAAATACATTGTACACACCTTGAGAGTTCACAGGAAGGTAAGAGTTCATGCTAGATTGCCTCTATTTTGTGTGAGAAGTGGAAGTTTGCAGGATTTTAAGGAGAGGAGTTATGTGAACAGATTTGTATTTTAAAACACTCTGCTAGAGAGTCAAGGAATTAATTTATGAGAGAAAGTGAAAAAAGACTAAAAGCTGAGAGACCTATTAAGAGATTATTGGAGTCATTCAGTGAAAAAAAAATCATGAAGTCCTGAATTAAGACACTGACTGTGGAAGGAATAAGAGGGAATCCATAGATATTTCTAAGCCAAAATCATTCTAAGAAGTGATTGTTTAGTTATCAGGAATGAGGGAGAGAGAGAAAAGGAGGAGGATACCTGGGACATAATTGATTTATCAGAAATCTCAGCAGGAACAGGGAGAAGTTTTAGGTAGAAAATCATGAGCTTAACTTTGAACACGCTGAGATTTAGATAAAGATATTGACAAATTATAAATTTAGACAAATTGATTTAGATGTAGATACAGGCAACTGGGTATGTGGCTCCAGAGTTCAAGAGAGAAGGTTTTAGCTATAGAAAGTGTGGAGAAATCTGTTCCCACCGGAATGGTGGTTGAAACAATGGGGATGTAGGTGAGATCAGCCTGTAGGAGTGTGTGAAGAAGGGGATTTTACAGCCTTTGTTTTTAATCCATTCCTCTAATTAATCAATTTGATAACCTTCTCTGTCTTCAATAATTCCTAAATATCTGGTCTACTTTCACACTTGGAGTCAACATGATCTCCTCTCATTTGGTGCTCCTATTGGTCAAGGAAGCCTCCAAAGCACACACAAGCCATGCAAAGTAAGATCCGCTATAAACATGTCCTGTTATAATGAATTTATTTGTTATAGTTGTACAGTGAAGATTACCAAATTACTATCTCCTTAGAAGTATAAAGCAAGCATAGTAAGCTAAGAGTCAGAATCCCCTTTCGTTAACTCTGACACTAGTTACGGCATATTGAACAAATTTATGCAATATCTGGTTACTGAGGTTGATACTCTAATTATGAATACACTACAATGTATTGTTTTGCTCTTTAAGCAATCTTATGTACACAGACATATATACATGAAATTATCAAAAATGCTTTTAATCCATTTCAGTGCATGTATTATAATACACAAAATAAATATATTTCCGTTTTCACCACAGAAAGTCAAAAGGTCTGTTTTTCTTGTAGTATCCATAAATGACCTTAAAACTGACCCAAATATAACCTACTAATTACCCTCCATGAACCTTCCAGATCCTGATTAGTTGTATTTAGCGTTTGTGTGAGACTGTGGCTCTACTCTGGAAATCTTCCATATAGCTTGTAATTCCCAGTGGAAAAAAAATTGCTGTGACCTATACAATTGGAGAAAAGCAAACACAGCTACACTTTTCCAAAAGCAGAACAAAGCAATGAAATAACATACCTTTCACTAGGGACTTGGTGTTATCTGAAACCCTATAATCCACATCCCATTCTGCTTTTTCAGTGGGTTAGATGATTTCAGTGGGCGAGTCAGAGAACTAATCAATTTTGAAACAGCATCTACAAAAATAGATAATGTTCATGTAAAGGGCAACCTAGTCATAAAGCCTCATTGGGGTGAGTAAATAAGCACACAGGCTTTGTAGAGAGGGGGTTCCCCCAAACAGAACAACAAAGCAGGATTGGCAATGCGATATTGCATCAATACCATCAAAAGAATTTACCAAGCACCAACATGTAGACTGAACTATGTGATTAAACTGACATGGTCCCTGAACTTCTGTAATGTAATTTAACATCCATGCTCCTAATGGAACCTAAAACTCATTGGGTCCCAAACTAAACTTTTCTCCCAGATTGCTTTTTCAACTGTGCTTCCTATACTAGTGAAAGAATCCATGGCATCCAAGATTCCTTTCTCTCCCTTACTCCAGTAACCAATCCATCTTTAAAGTTTATTGGCTCGATGTCCTAATTCCCTGAACCACTGCCTTTTGCTTCACTTCTACATCCATCGCCTTTTTCGCTAAAACTACTATAATATCAGTTGCTCTGAACTTCCCTCTTCCAAGGTATTCTTCACACTGTTGCTGGAGTGATTTAACCTTCAAGTTTCAGTATATCGCTCATCTGTTCAAATGTCTCCCAATCAAAACTCTCTACCTTTTCTTTTGTGCTACTCCTACTCATCTTTTAAGGATCTCAGATTATTCAACTATTCATTCACTCAATAAATATTTATTAAGCACAAACTTCATGTTACACACAGTGCTAGGCACTGGAAATACAGTGATGATATAGTTCTGGTCTCACAAAATTTGAAGTGGCAAGAAAGCCAATGAAATAACAAAGTGTGATAAATATTGTGAGGAAACAACTTTGGTACCAGCAATTAAAGAACTCTGGGTACCCCAAATATTTAAGGTGTGGGTAGAGGAAGAAAGGTTTCCAGAGGAATGGCCAGTAAGGTGGAAAGAATATGCTGCCCTGGAATGTCAAAGAAAGAGAAAATTTTTGAAAACAAAAGAATAAGAGTATCAGATCCTGCCAAAAGGTCAAGGAAATAAGGACTGAAGATTATCTTGGAATTTTGCAGAGAGACTTTAAAACAATTTTGGTAGCACAGTGTCAGCCAAAGCCAGCATGAAGTGAGTTGAGGAATGAATGAGAGATAAAGGAATGGGGACAGCAAATACAGAAATTCAGCTGTGATGGAGAGAGACTTGGTAGCTGGAAGGAAATTTAGGGTTGAGAAGACTCCTCAGAAGGACCTATGCAATTTTTAGTACCTTCTTAATAATATGATTATTGTCTTATATTACATAATATTTGGTTTTCTGTTCCAGCACTAAAAGGCAGTAAACACATTATTTCATCTTTATATCTGTAACTCTTAGCACAAGTTCAGGCACAAATAAGTACTCCATAAAAATTGGTTTAAAGGCTAAATAAATTAGTGATCCACTGTAATCCAAATTTGAAATTCATTCTTCAATTCCCATCATCCTTGACTTGTCTCTATTTTTCCCTATTTTCTGCCCTTCCTGACTAGTAGCCCCAAGTGTCACACAAGCTTTGGGTCCTTGGACCCCTGCTCTGACCTGTGTATACTCCTCCTGTACACCAACCCCTGGTTGGGACATGTACAACATGTGCAGTTGCTCTCATCACTGTTCTCCTGCGTACGTCAGCCAGTCTACTTTTCCAATTTCTCTAAGACTTTTTATACTCAGAGATATTTGAGACCTGTTCTGAATGCTGTGTTCCAATCCTTGCTTGTTCATATGTGGTCATGGATATGTCTAGACTCAAGCATAGATCTTTCTATGTTCCAAAAAGACAGCCTTCCATTTTTCCCAAATAATAGGCTCTCGCTTTATTATATATTCCATCAACACTGTATACCAGATGTTTGATTGACAAATTACAACTCTGAATTCTTGATCCAATGTTTTACCTGATGAAGAGACATACTTTAGATATGATTATCTACCACAAAATAATTTACCAAGAACAACATTCGATTATTTGTATATTTACGCACTTTATATTCATTTCTTACATTCTCATTTACTTTCCCAGTCTTCATTACTCTGGACTGGTTAAGGTCTTAAGGTCATAGGCCAAAGTTAAACAATCTGAACATAGAGACTCCCTGCATCATAATATTTTTGCAAAAAAATTCAGACAGTAGGAATTTTCTCTGGACAAAGCACTTTTAAAAATCCAGAGGGAATATTTCCTTCTCATTTGTGTGACACCACTTTTTAACGAGCAAGGCATATGCTTTCTATATTTGGTAACACAAAGACAGACAATATTTCATACATAAATGGTATGATTTTATCAGAATAACCTAAGATGATCTAGATTCAGCCAATTTGTGTTAGCTAAACATTACCTGAAAAAAAGAATTTTAGCTGTAATAATGTAGTGATTCTAAAATTTAAGATAGTCTTTCAAAAGTTTCCTCATTCGGTTGCCTCATTGTAAGTACATTTTGGAGATAGCTCATATTTAGAGGATACGTCCGAAAATAATCATTGTTCAATGGGGGCTTCACTGACATTTAGTTTAATTTAGTTTCACATCTTAACATTTTTTAGCCTCCCCCCAGCTAATTCCATTTAGATAGTAAACTCTCGTATTGTGCTGATTAGTTCCTCTCGGAAGCAGAGACCACGATGGAATGTATAATGCAAGAGATATGTCTGAGAAAGGTAAAAGGGAGATGGGCTTAGGCTGTATCTGCATGTACTATACAAAAGGTGGACAACATGCCAATTATCCATGTCAAAGAATTTGGAGGCAGTAAGCCAGTGAAGATTATGCAGGGGCTAAATTCTCTCCTTGGCTGCCTTTCACTTAGACACAGCATGGTTGTTCAATCAATACTAGCTCATCTGAAACTTCATCAAGCAACAACAAAGTTAAACATTTGCAAGATCGCACGCAGTCTCTTCTGTATTATAAAGCACTTTTTGAACACCCTCAATGTTAAGAAGGGAAACTGAGGCACCACTCATGGACAGAGCCAGGCACAGCCTGGAGCTCTTGCACTCCAATGGGAGATCCTAACCCAGCACATTCATTCCCTTCCCCTCCCCCTGCTCCAAAGCTTGATGTGTGTTGAATACACTCAGTAGTTCTCAACATGTTTTTTCCTTAGAGTTCTTTATTAGCAACATTCATTTAGGTTTTGGACTCTTGTCAAATGTAATGTGAATGGAGACCAGATGCCTTTTCTGAACTCAACAGAACAAGAGGAGAGTCACAGAGCCCATCTTGCCACAATCAAAACTAGTGCTTACAACAACACCCACTGTTGGTGACAGGCTGTGTGGAACGGGGCCAGTGCTGATCTAGCAGTATATGCCAGCTCAATGAGTCAGAAAAATGTTTCAGATGTGCCAGGTTGCTCAGAAATCCCCATCAGTTCCTGGGCAGAATAATTGTTGTGTTCCCCAAGAGCAAGGAACCAAGATGATAAGAAGCAACATCCCTGGGATGGTGTGTGTCATTCATGTCCCTCTCTGGCAGCAGAGGGCCATTGTTTTGAAAAGGGTACCATAGACCCATATGAAGGGCTGCAAAGGCTAGGGGTAGGGTGTCTGGCAGCCATTCAAAACACAGGATGGGGGAGAAGCAATTGTGGGAAGGAATTCAAGGCAGACAAAAGGATTAACAGCAAAAAGATGCAGGGTGTAGGGGGATGGATGATTACCGTTTGCTGTGGGTTTAGCAACACTAACATGTTTTTATGAATATTTACAAGAACATTTGGAAGCTGTGTCTTCTGCCCACACAGCCTCCACCCCCAAACCTCTTCGTAGGAACTGCATCATATTTAATGAGACTGGGGGTGGAAGGGGGAACCATGTCTTCTTTCCCTCCAGGTTGCCATTACTGAGCCTAGTTGCCAAGACTCCCAGAGGCAAATATTAAGTGAAGGAACATTTGAACAAGAGAAACCAGGCCTAGGTTCTTCTGCTCATAATATGAAGCCTGATGGGTGATTAAGGGAAGTGAAAACTGAAAGCAACAGTATCCAAAAGACATGAAAGAGATGAAATGAGAAAGTCTCAGTAGAAAGGTCCATTTTGATGCCAGTGTTCTTGACTTCCTCAGTTGAGTAAAAGAGTTTAACAGTGTCTCTAAGTTAAACGAATTGTTAAAAAAATCTCATCAATTCTCAATTCTTGTGAGTGGACTAACGGGTCAGCCTTGTGTCCCCTCTGACTCCTGCTGCCTGGCTTTAGTCCACTTCATTCTTTCATTCTACCACTACTTCCACCAGAAGAGGCTTCTATCCTCATTGATTTTCTAAGTTTTTAATCCCCTAAAGCATTTATCTAATTATGTACTGAGGCAGAAGAGTAGCAATCAGGACCACAAGTTCTGGAACTACACTGCCTGCAGTCTAATCCAAGCCCCATTACTCTGGAAAAGTTATCTAGCCTCTCTATATCTCAATGTTATCATCTGTAAAATGGAGCTGATAACAGATAAGGGTCAGTGGATATAAACCAAGGAAAGCATTTGGCATGCAGTAAGAGCTCTAGTATTAGCATTATTATTATGGACCATCGTCAACTTTCATGCAACGAGCGTCTTGCATATGATCCATGTTTTCCTGAATCACATATTGATACCCTTAAAATACTGAATTGAGACTTTCAAATATTTGCATACCTCAGTAACCAAATACTGCATAAATTTGTCAAATGTCAGCTGTCTCACAATAGTGTCTAGTTAATCAAGGCACTTGACTACCAGCTACTGAGAGAGAACAGGAGGTTTCATGCATGGGAATCTCTGGCAGTGTTAATCTTGGGACCAATGCAAAGCAAACTTTCTGGCAGATTTGTGTTATCCCTTCAGTCATGATCAGCTAGATTTTCTAGTCATGATCAGATCCCTTGATTTTCAGCAAAGGGTATAACTTTGGGTGATGGAGATCCCTTCTGCTGAGGGCAATTCAATAATGTAGAAAATCATAATTACGTCTCTTTTCTAATAAAGTTGCAACTTGTTTGTCCTAGAGTTAATATTCACATCTTTTTAATGTTTTTGTTCCTTTGTTTCTTTGCTTGCTTGATATTCTATGTTCCTTTCTCTAAACCTTTCCAAACTCTTTAAAAGAAACATAAAATCCCTTTTATCAAAATTGTTCACATAATTGAGTGATCAAATTCATTTCATTTAAATGAAGACAGACTTGCTGGAACTTTCATCCTCCTACTCCGAACTGATCTAGTGGCTGTCAGCATTCATACTGAAATTTGTCCCTAACTATCACCTGAGGGACTTCTTATCTCTCTCCCACATTGGATTCTTTATTGTTGTATCACCTATATTTCTCCCTGGTTCATTTCTCTCCTTTACTCAAGCACATTCACAAATAGCTTCTTAGGAAAGAGTATGTTGGATGAACCTGGGAGGTGGAGGTTGTGGTGAGCCGAGATTGTGCCACTGCACTCTGGCCTGGGCAACAGAGCGAGACTCTGTCTCAAAAAAAAAAAAAAAAAAAAAAAGTGATGAAAGCCCCAATTTTTTCCTTTAGAAAAATGTCAGCAGAAAGGTATTTTTGAAAATTTGTATAACAAAAAAATTCTTTATTCCCCTTTGGCACTAAAAAGATAGTGTGGCTGTTGGGTGAATAATTCTAGGTTGAAATAGCAATTCCTCAGAACTTGGAGTTCATTTTTCGATAGTCTTCGAGTCTACTGAAAGGTAGACTTCCAACGTTGCTGTTGAAACATCAGGTGTCATTCTCACTCAACCCTTTGAGATGATCTGGTTTTTTTCTTCTTGAAAGCACTCAGGGTCTTTTCTTTATTCCCAGTGTTCTGAAATTTCAGGATGATGTTCTATCATGTGAGTCTTTTTTTTTTTTTTCATTTTGTTGAATACTCAAAGGCAATTTCCAACCTTTAGATTCATGATGTTCAATTTGAAAAAACCTGTATTTTTCTTTTGTGATTTCTGCCTTATTATTTTCTATGTTCTTTCTTTTCAACTTAGATGATGACCACTTGGATTGAACCTCCAGGTTTTTTGTTTTGTCTCCTACTTTTACCTTTTTCTCTCTCATTCTATTTTCTTGGGGATTTCTTCAATTTTGTCTTCTTAAGCTTTAATTAATTTAAAAATATTTCTATCACATTTGTGTGTGTGGTTTGTTTTTGTTTTTTTTTTTTGAGACAGAGTCTTGCTAGAGTGCAGTGGCACAATCTTGGCTCACTGCAACCTCTGCTTTTCAAGTTCAAGCATTTCTCTTGCCTCAGCCTCCTGAGTAGATGGGAATACAGGCACCTGCCACCATGCCCAACTAGTTTTTTGTATTTTTGGTAGAGACGGGGTTTCACCAATTTGGCCTGGCTTGTCTCTAACTCCTGACCTCAAGTGATCCATCTACCTCAGCCTCCCAAAGTGCTGGGATTATAGGCGTGAGCCACCACACCCAGCCACACATTTTTGTTGTTGTTGTTTTTAGTTTCTAGGAATTCTTCTTGATTTTTTTTTTTTAAAGTATCCTGTTCTGGTTCCATCAAAAGATATTACAAAGTGTTTTATTTTGTTGTTTACATTTTTCTTAATCCTTGATTCTTTTTTCTTCTGAATTCCTTAGTGAGTTAGCTGGTTAGTTATGTTGTTTTGGTCTCTGTTGGAGGCTTTCCTTAAATGTCTGGCAACCTGTCTGTCTACAGACATTTAAGAATGGGACAGTAAAAAGCTGACTGGAAGCCCTCGTTGTACTTTTCTCATGAGCAATTAAGCAGAAATCCAGACTTCTCCCTAGGAAACTCTGCGGATGTCAGTATCCATAGGTCTTTTCTCAGGAGCTGGTCTCTAATCTTCTGTCGCCTAGCGTTAATGAAGCTTAGTAGCAGATGGAGGCTGAGAGGAGCTACTTATTTTCCACTATAAGAACTTTGATTAAACCTTTCTGTTTCTAGTGAGGCCCTTACTCCTGCCTTCCACTGTGCCTGGTGCACCAAAGTCCACAGGCTCTCTGATTCAACATATCTAATAAATAAATAATATAATCGTATTATATATACATATACACACACAAATGGGATTATACCATCCACATTACTCTTTATCTTGCTTCTTTCTTTTAACAACTTGTCAGAGATACTTTTCTGTGTCAGTATACACAGCTCTACTTTTCACTAAGAGTACCTGTTCCCCAGAGGCATCATCCTTAAAATGACAATTTGATCTGAAAGTCATGTTACCTCTTTAAGGAAAAGTTTCCAATCAAAAGAAAACTCATTTGCATAAAAATTAATATGTGATGTTCAACAGACCTATCACATCAAACATGATCTGAAACAGCATTGAAAAAGTGTCAAAGTTTGTCATCATTTATGTTCATTTATTATATTTATGTCATCATTAATATTATTTATACTTATATTCATATATCTCTACCACCTTTCCACCCCCTCCCCAAATCACTACACTGTAAGAACCCAAAATTCCAAAATCTTTTCGTGGAAAATCCAGGGAGTGTTCTACCCATAGGCCTCCATTTTAATACCAATAAAGATTTTCATGTAAAGCAATAATGAAAAACTGGGGGTGAAGAGTGGGAAGATGCAGAATGTATAAATGCATTTTAGGCTGCCGATCAACTGTTTAGCTAAATAGGTTAAGAATCTCTCCACACCCCTTCCAATATAAAAAATAAAAACAGCAAATTTGAAATTTTTCTTAAAAATATGTTAATTTTTGTATTTTTCCCCCTAAGGATTATATTGGTCAAGTCATTTTGTTGCAGTCAACAGAATCCACTCCCATTATGTTAAGCAAGAAATTGATATTTAAAGTATATTAAATAACTTACAGAACTGTTGGGAAGGCTGAACAAACAAACCAGAGGCTAGTGGTCTAAAGTGAAATCATGCCAGATAGCAGTCTGAGGAAAAAACTGCCACCGCACTATCAATATCCCTTGTGCCACTTCCTTGTCAAGAGTTCATCCTTGTAGCTACTCATGTCCCCCAAAAGCTGGATACCTCTAACACAGGCTAACAGACTGGAAGCTATTTTGTTTTATTGCTCATTTCTGAATTGACATCTTGCTCAGATGGTCTGTGTCCTAGTTTAAAAGTGGCTGAAGTTTTTTTTAAATAATTAAAATAATAACTATGTTTATTGAAGGCTTTCTAAGTTAGACTATTGTAAGTACTTACCAAGTATGAAATTATTAATGCAAACATCATCTCAGCTCTCATCGTTATCATAAAAGTTAAAATATTCTTCCAGTCCTTTTAGGATGTTTTTCCTTTGGTCTTTGTAATTTTTCTTCAGTTTTATTAAATTATAATTGATAATGCAACAAACTGTGTATATTTGAGGTGTATTGTTTGATAAGTTTTATTGTATAATTTACTGTTGATAACGGTTGTCTCCTGTTATCTGCAAGGGACATGTTCCAAATCCCTCAGTGGATGCTTGGAACTGTGGAATGGTACCAAACCCTATAGATATACTGTGTTTTCCTATATTGAACATATATGTATATATGATAAAGTTTAATTTACAGATTAGGCACAATAAGAGATAACAATAATGAATAATAAAATAGAGCAATTATAGCACTATACTGTAATAAAAGTTATATGAATGTGGTTTCTCTCTCTCTCAAAATAATATTTTCAAAACACTCTGAAATTATGGAAAGCAAAACCACAGATAAGGGGAGACTATTGTATTTACTTATGACATCATTACCATGAAAAATCAGGAATTTATCCATCACCTCCAAAAGTTTCCTCACAACCTTTGTAATCCATTCCACCTGCCTCACACTCTGTCCATAGTCACCTGTCTATAGTCAATCACAGATCTGTTTATTGCTCCTATAGATTAATATGCATTTTCCAGAATTTTTAACAAGCAGAATCTAAATTTTTTGATGTGGCTTCTTTTATTCAGCATAATAATTTTGAGATTAATCCATGTTGCTACATGTATCAATAGTCAATTCATTTTTATTTCTTAATAGCATTTCCTTGTATAGATATAGCATACTTCAGTTATCTATTTATCTGTTGATGGATATTTGGATTGTTTCCAGTTTGGGGCTAATACAAATAAAGTTCCTATGAACATCCATGGGGAAATCTTTGTGCAGGCATATGTTGTCATTTTTTTTGTGCAAATAGAATGTTTAGGTATATATTTTACTTTCTAAGTAATTGCCAAATTGTTTTTCAAAATGGCCATACCATTCACATTAACATGAGCAGTCTATGAGAGTTCCAGTAACTCCAAATTCTCAGCACTTAATATGGTCAGTCTTATTAATTTTAGCCATTTTGTTGGGTGTTTATTAAAGTTTAATTTGCATTTCCCTAATGATTGTGATGTTGAGCATCTTTTGTGTGTTTAATTGCCATTCATATCTCTTCTTTGATGAAGCATCTGTTAAAATCATTTGCCCACTTTTAATTGGATTGTCTTCCTATAATTAAGTTGTGAGATTTCTTTATGTATCCTAGATACAAGTCCTTTGTCAGATGAGTGTTTTTCAAATATTTTCTCCCATTGTCTCACTTGCCTTTTCAATTTCCTAAACATTGTCTTTCAAAAGAAAAAGTTCTTGATTTTGATGAGGCCCCACTTACTGATTTTGAAGTTTGTGCTTTTTGTGTAGTACTTATAAAATCTATGCCAAACCCAAAGTCACTAATATTTTTTCCTATGTTTTAGTTTAGGATTTTTATAATTTTAGACCTTATATTTAAGTGTTTGATTCATTTTGAGTCAAATTTTTATATGGTGTGAGATCAGGGTGACAGTTCATTCTTTTGCATAGGGTTATTTAATTGTTCTAGCATCTTATGTTAGAAAGATTATCTTTTCTTCATTGCATTTCCTTAGCATATTTGTGAAAAATCACTTGACCAAACCTATTCGGATCTATTTGTGGACTCCTGATTCATTGAGCTACATTTCTATCTTTGTACCAATACCACACTGCCTTTATTATTATAGCTTTATAATAACTCCTGAATCATACAGTTAGTACTTCTACTTTGTTCTTCTTTTTCAGTGTTATTCTGTGTGTGTATGTGTGTGCTATTCTAGATGCTTTGCATTTCCAAATGAATTTTAGAATTGTCTATTCTAAGCTGGTCAATTTGTACAAAAGCCAGCTGGAATTATAATATGATTATATTAAATCTATGCCTTAATTTAGGGATAACTGACATCTTAATAACATTGAGCCTTCTGATTCATCAAAACAATACATCTCTCCATTGACTTCAGCATTTTTTAGTTGCTTTCAATAATGTTTTGTAGTTTTTGGTGTATATGTCTTACATAAATTTTGTCAGATTTATCCCTATCTCATATTTTTGATGTTATAAATGGCATTGTTTTTATGTTAATTTCACTTTCTGCAAGAAAAAAATGGCAGTCAATATATATATATATATATATATATATATATATAAAATTAATTCTCTTCATTCTTCATCTAGTTCATCCTTAGCACAAGTTATTGTTGGGTTTCACCAGCTGAATTCTCACTATAAGCCTCTATTTTCACTTACTTATTTAAAAAATTGATGTTAAGTTGTTACTTTTTTAACATGTTGATAACTAAGCCATCAGATGAGTCATTTAATCTATTCTGAATGTTCAAACATTAATGAATTAATATATAAATTATGATTTATGTATTAAATTATTAAATCATATAAATTATGATTTATGTATATTCATTAATACATAAATTATGATTATTAATTACATATTTTATTTATAAATGTATTTTATCGATTGATTAATTGATAAACATATCATGCCAGTACATTTACTTAAGTTAATCATTAGAGTTAGATGAATAGCAATGAACAGCAACTAATATATGTGATAACAAGAGAAGGGGTTAAATAAGCATTTATAAAATCTAATTTACTTTAAAATAGTATTTTTGAAACTGTACCTGAGTAAATGGAAGTACAACCTGAAACTGTGGTTGAAAGAGAGTTCAGGGTCCAGTCTCTTGACACTCAAACAGGTTAAAGCATTAGAGAAAATTAGTGCTCCTCCAAGTAGATAAGCCATGACAGGTTGATCGTGACTGAACTTCTCAATGAAACAAATGCACATACAACAACTAAATGGATTTCAACATTCTGAACTGAAATCTGTGTTGTTAATGGTTTTACTGCATAATATTCACAGAGATGCCTTGGTAGTGAGCAAATGATCAAAATCAATGTCAATATGCAAAATAATTTAAGTCAAAATACACAACCCAAGCCTTTTAGTAGGTAACAAGTTGTCTTAATAATTTGAAATTATACTTAAAGAAGTTATTCAAAATTCAGAGTGAATAAAACACTTTTTTTCTTTCAAAATCTTTTTTTCAAATCAGCTTATCAAGACCAAAATGATATATCATTACAGACCTTCAATATGACTGCTCTTCAAACACAAAATGTCTATTACAAATATCAAATTTGCCTGATTAAATTAATATGAGGCTTTTTGTACAGAAAAAAATTTTAATAAAAGATATTTTAAAATATAGTCATTTGCTTCACTCCAGATACTTTCTATAAAGTCAACACATTTCAAACAAAAGCATTCAATTGTTATGTTCCTAAGCTCAACCAAAATGAATTTGGATTTTGATACTATAGCTGTGCTTCTAAAATTATAGATACATGAACATTTGGCCAGTTTGAAGAGTGGTCCTAGACAACACATTCATTCCAGTCACAGTGGTTCTAAAAATGGAAAAGCAGTGTTCTCATCTACATTGAACCTTTCTCCAACTCTACGATCGCCCGGGAAATTCTGAGAACTGCATATCCCCAGATGCGGGGAAGATAGGGAGTAGCCTGCCCTTGTCCTAATTGGCCTTGACCAAACCACAGCTATTACTTCTGTTGTTTCTACACAGTGAAGTGCTTTAGGCAGTCACAGCCATTCATAACACAGATATCCCTATGGGATTTTTGTTATTGTTGTCAGAAGCTTCCTTACAAAATGTACAAATGGTATAAGAAAAAGACACAATACAGGAAATCAAGAAAGAAGAGTTAAGAGGATAAAGTTAAATGGTGAAGAACATCATAACAAATGGGTTAGAAAAATATAAGCCTGTCTTCCTTAATGTAAATTTTACATTTAAAATTGTTTGTAATGCTAGCTTGAGAGAGAGAATATAATATGTAACCTGTATGCCTTTCGTTATGCAACAACTTCTCATAGGGAAAGGGTGCTCACGCCAGGGCCAGGAGTTTTATAGTTTAGGAGATAAAAAGAAAATACTAAGCATTCACAATCATCCAGCCAGAGATAGTACTTGTGCTGGTTAATTTCTGTTTGGATTGCTAGATCCATTTACCATTCTTCTCTGCCTTGCTCTGTACACCAGAAGGCTGATCTTTAAGGACTGCATTACCCAGGCTTCTCATATCATGTGCCCAACTGGGAGCTCAGGACATCAGAGTGTAGGAAAAGAACTGGTTAAGATTATTCACAGCTTCAGCTCTTTCCAATCTCTGGTAGTCATCCCTGCTCTTGGCCCCTTCAAGACTAGGATGGTAGCCCTATCCTCTGCTGCTAAGTCCCTGGATGTATTACCTTTGCCTTGTGATTTCCACAACTCTGCCCACATCTCTATAAATCATCCCTTCTTTAAACTTTCTTCAGCTAAACCTTACTGAGTATGTCAACTGTTACCTGCTAGGATCCTTACCATTGGATCACTGCTAATATTCTGTTTTAATCCCATTTAGTCTTTTAAGAGTATACTTTCATTTTGAATAACATACTATACAGTAAGCCCCTGTATTAGTCAGGTTGTCTAGAGGGATAGGACTAATAGGCTAGGCATATATATGAAAGGCAGTTTATTAAGGAGTATTGCCTCTCACGATCACACAGTTAAGTCCTACTATAGCCCATCTGCAAGCTGAGGAGCAAGGAAGCCAGTCTGAGTCCCCAAAACTCAAAAGCAGGGAAGCTGAGAGTGCAGCAATCAATCTGTGGCTGAAGACCCTAGAGCCCCTGGCAAACCAATGGTGTAAGTCCAAGAGTCCAAAAGCTGAAGAACTTGGAGTTCGATGTGCAAAGGCAGGAAGCATCCAGCACATGAGAAAGATAATGGCTAGAAGACTCAGCCAGTCTGCTCTTTCCACCTTCTGCCTGCTTTATTCTAGTCACACTGGCGGCTGATTAGATGGTGCCCACCCAGACTGAGGGTGAGTCTGCCTCTCCCAGTCCACTGACTCAAATGTTAATCTCCTTTGGCAGCACCCTCATAGACATACCCAGGAACAATACTTTGCATCCTTCAATCCAATAAAGTGACACTCAGTAATAACCATCACAGCCCCATATTATTGAAAAGTTTTTACAAACATCATGTGAACCAAATTTACTTAACTTCTTCCTGGACTATTAAAAATTTAAATAACATAAACAATGCTACAAAAAAAATTTTTGTGTATAAATTATTGTTTGGATTTTCAATTCTTTCCATAAGATGAATTTCTAGAATTTAATACTGGATCAAGAATAAAAGCGCATTTAAAATTCTTTATATGTACTGCCGAATTGCTTCCCAAATTATACAGATTTACAGTTACTACTGTAAGTGCTCACCATGCTACATCATTGACAGCATTGAGTATTATCATTTTCCATCTTTGCTAATTTCATGAGTGAAAAGGCATGTATCTTTTTCATTTTCATTTTTGTATTACTTGTAAGAATAAATTTTCTAATACTGGTTAGTATTTTTCTTTGAGTTTTTGAATATCTTTCTTTGTTTCCCTACCACAATTTTTATGAGCTCTACATATTTACAACTTTAATCATTTTTTTGTGTTATTTTATTGCAAATATTTTCCTAGCCTATATTGCGCCTTTTAATTTTGTTAATTATTTTACTGCTTTTTAATGTGATCAAATCTATTAAGAATTTATTGTTTCTTCCTTTTACTAAGCTCAGAAAGTTCATCTTCACTTGAAGATCAAAAATATATCCACCTATACACTTCCTGTAGCTTTTTGTTTCAAAACATTTTCAAACTCACGAAAAGTTGCAAGAATAGCTGGCAGAACTCTCATCTATTCTTTACCAAGATGCATTAATTTTTAACATTTTGCCACATTTGCCTTTTTTTGCTTTATCATCTCTCACTCTGTCTCATGTATGTGCATGCAATTTATTTTTCTAAACGATTGGAGAGTATATTGCTACACCATAACCCTTCACTCCTAAATAAATGAATGTGCATTTTCTAAGACCAAGATATTTGTTTTATGTTACCACAGAACAATGATCAAATTTAGAGAGTTTAATGTTGATACTATATTTTTACCTTATCTGCAGTCTAGATTCCAATCTTTTTAAATGTTCTCATAATGTCCCTTAAGTCATTTTTCCACCTCAGGTACAGGATCCAGTTAAGATCTCTAATGTATTTAGCTGCCATGTCTCTTTGGTCTCCCTTCATCTGGAGCAATTTCTCAGCTTTTCTATATCTTTCATGATATTTTAATTTTTGAAGAACACAAGCAACTTATTTCATAGAATATCCTCAATTTGAGTTGATCTGTTTCCTCAAGAATAGATTCGGGTTACACATCCCCAGTAATGTTTTTAGCTTTCTCGTGGTATCACATCTAGAAGCACACAATATCCATCTGCTCTCCTAGGTGATTTTGATTCCCCAGTCATGGTATTGTAAGGTCTTTCTTCTGTATAATTAAGGATTTTTCTTTTGTGATTAGTAACAATCCATGGGAAGATACATTGAGACCAAGCAAATATCATCTTCATCATACTTTCCCCATAGATTTAGCATCTATGGGTGACTTGCTCTAACCAATCTTTACCATATGGTTGATTTTCCAACTCCACTTCTCCCTCTATACTTAGTGGACAGAAGAGTCCTCTAATCTCCCATTCATTCACTCATTTATCTATTTTTATCACAACATATTCATAGATTTCTTTTTTATTCAATATTCTATTTTTAAAATTGATTTTAAATCTTTGGTCTGCATTGTTAATTTTTAGCACAGTTCATTTTATTATTATGAAAAAGCTTTATTCTCAGAGAATTTGTGCTACTGTAATTTCAAAATATTTTCATAATCATTATTCATTTTATCTTCATTTGAGCTGTCTATTGCTATATAACAAACTCTTCCAAAATCTAGTGGCTTAACACAACAACAATTTATTATATTTCTCACAATCTCACTCACGCAGCCTCAGTTAACTGCAAGAAGATTCTGGAGGGTCTCACTCACATGTCTGGGTAGTTAGCTGGGTCTCTGTCACCACAAGCTCTTGCCTGGGCCTCTCTGCATGGTGGTTCAGGGTTCCATGAGGGCAAGAGTGGAAGCTGCCAGGCTACTTGAAGTCTTGCTTGGAAGTCAAATGTCGCATCTACCATATTTTATTCACTAGAACAAGTCACCAGGCCAGCCCAGATTCAAGAGGCAAGGAAATGAATTATTCCTCCTGCTTGGAGGAGCTGCAGAGTACTTGTACCAATCTTTTTAATTCACCACAGTCCCAATAGTAATCCCATAAATGAAGACAGCTGGTTATTATCATCTGTCTTTAACAGATGAGGAAACTGAGGTACAAAGAGGTACATCAATATAGCATAAAGTAATGTCACTTTGAAAATGGACTGCACTTCAGCACCATTAATATGCAAATTCTCAGATCCCACCCCAGGTCTGCTAAGTTAGTATAGAGATGCTATCTCCATATTATATTATTACTATAATAATAGAAATATTATAGTAATAGATACCATAGTATCATTCTATAATAATACAGATACTCTGCCCAGGAATAGATACCAGGAATCTGTGCATTAATAAACTCTTTAGGTGACTCTCATACACCCTAGGGTTAGAGAAGCAGCGATACCAAAGCATATGAATTTGAAGTGAGTGAAATCACACTCATGGTCCAGCCTTGCCACCTCCTAGCTAGTGAACCTAAGCAGATCACGTATCCTTTCAGAACTTCAGTTTTTCTTATTGGAAAAAAACTGCTAATAATATCTGCTTTGCCTTCTCTAGCAGCCTGATATGAATATCAAAAGACATTTCATGAAAAAGCAGGCAGTGCAATAATGATGAATATGGTAATATTGTCCAAGATTACAGAATTTATTAGTAAAAGAATTAAGACTAAAACAGCTGATTTCCTCGTCTTAAATCTCTTCAGGAGCAAACACTAATTGGGCCAGAAGCTTTTCAACCTTTCCTAGATCTTCAGAGCTACTGCAAACTGCAATACTAATTATAAAGAGCAGGCAAGGAGTCAAGTGTGATGTGCTCTCAATGAAATAAAGAATCATTTTTTCTCCCCCCCCCTCCTTCCTCAGTGGCACAGACCACTTCATCCCCTAAACAAGCCATAGACCATCACAGCAGGGCATGGCCGTCTACCTTTTCATGGGAAAGGATTATTGAGTGGGAAGTGCTCAGGATGAGTGAGTGTTACTGGAGAGTAGGAGGTGGAGTGACAATCCTGGCCTAGATTGTGTTTTTCAAGTTTGATGCATGTCAGTGAAATGGCATCTACAGCCTGCTGAAGCTTTTGGAGAGTCAGAATTTGAGAGCTTGTGGGTGAGAAATTGCAATCTCTCCCTGATTATTCATCTCCTCCAACCTATATGTTTAATTCACCCACTCTCAATCTAATCTTCCCTGCAAGCAATTTTATAAATTTCAAAAAACTGGTTGCTGTCTTCTCAACTGTCTCCATCTTCCTCAAACTCAGTCTAATGTAGAAAGGAGGTAGGAAAGTCTAGATAATTCCCTCATTCTACTTAACCATAAACCTAATTTTCCAAGCAAGAAAAAAGGTGATGTATCCAGGCATTAAAAAAAACCCAAAAAACTATAACCTGTAAAAAAAAAAAAAAAGCATAGATTTCCTGGGTTCAAAGCCTACCTCCATCCATCCTTTAATGACCTTTGGCACTTACTCTGTTTCTGATTTCCTCTTCTTTAAAATGAGAATGATGATTATAGCACAAAAATATTATGAAGACAATATAAGTTAACATATATGAAGCCCTTATAGCAATGTCTGCCATATGAAATGACATGGAACATTATAGATTTTTCTACACTGTACTAGATTGCCACAGCAACTGCCTATTTGGTCTCCCAACTTCAATCTTTCCTTACATCTCATCCATCCTCCTATGGTGAACCTTTCTCAATCGCCATTAAGTCCTCCTTCCCCAACTTAAAGAATGTATTACCCAATGTTTACACTGCAAACTCCCTGGCTTACCATTTGAGATACATACTCTTCTCATCAGTTCCTTTAACTCTATTCAAGCACATTACCCAATATTTCTACGACACAGTTTCTTACCCTTGGTGCTATTAAAATTTGGGGCTAGATAATTCTTTGTTGTGGAGGGGCTGTTCTGCATACCTCATCAGGGATGTTTAGCAGCATCCCTACCTCTACCCACAAGATGCCAGTAGCAACCTTCAACTGTGACAACCAAATAAGTTTCCAGATATTGCATGATGTCCTCTAGGAAATAAAAATGTCCCCTAGCTGAGAATCACTGCTCTACAAAGACCCTTCTCTATTGTTGTGCTTTCCTTACCATTTCTGAAATGTGCCTGAACCAATCTCATTTTGTTTTCTGTTCTCAAAGAATGTTACTTTTTTTTAAATTTGGCATAATACGCATAACATAAAATGTACCATTTTAAGTAGTACAGCTCAGCAGCATTAAGTACATTTACATTACTATGAAATAATCACCACCATCTATCCCCAGAACTTTTTCATCTTTCTAAACTGAACTCCTTACTCATTAAACAATAACTCCCATTCCCCCTTCTTTCAGGCCCTGGCAACCACCATGCTATATTTTGTCTCTATGAATTTGACTACTTTAGGTATCTCTCAGAAGTAAGCATCATAGGATATTTGTCTTTTCATGTCTGGTTTATTTCACCTAGAATAATATCTGCAAGGCTTATCTGTGTTGTAGAAGGTGTCAAAATTTCATTCCTTTTTCGTTGTTTTTGTTATTTATTTATTTATTTATTTATTTATTTAATTGTATTTTAAGTTCTGGGATACATGTGCAGAACGTGCAGGTTTGTTACATAGGTATATATATGCCATGGTGGTTTGCTGCACCCATCAACTAGTCATCTACATTAGGTATTTCTCCTAATGCTATCCCTCCCCAAGCCCCCACCCCCTCGACAGGCCCCAGTGTGTGATGTTTCCTCCCTGTGTCCATGTGTTCTCATTGTTCAACACCCACTTATGACTGAAGACATGCGGTGTTTAGTTTTCTGTTCCTGTGTTAGTTTGCTGAGAATGATGGCTTCTGGCTTCATCCATGTCCCTGTAAAGGACATAAACTCATTCTTTTTATGGCTGCATAGTACTCCATGGTGTATATGTGCCACATTTTCTTTATCCAGTCTATGATTGATGAGCATTTGAGTTGGTTCCAAGTCTTTGCTGTTGTGAACAGTGCTGCAATAAACATGCATGTGCATGTGTCTTTATAGTAGAATAATTTATAATCCTTTGGGTATATAGCCAGTAATGGGATTACTGGGTCAAATGGTATTTCTGGTTCTAGATCCTTGAGGAATCGCCACACTGTCTTACACAATGGTTGAACTAATTTACACTCCCACCAACAGTGTAAAAGTGTTTGTATTTCTCAGTATCCTCTACAGCATCTATTGTTTCTTTACTTTTTATTTTTTATAGTGTGGTTTACTTAGTTTAATTAAATAATAAAGTTAGTTTTTCATAACATTAACCTCTTTTCTCTATCATTTATATACCTATGCAAACATAACAAGTTTTAAAATTTATTTATTATACTTTAAGTTCTGGGGTACATGTGTAGATCATGCAGGTTTGTTACATAGGTATACACATGCAATGGTGGTGGTTTGCTGCATCCATCGCCCCATCATCTACATTAGGTATTTCTCCTAATGCTATCCCTCCCCCAATCCCCTCTACCCCGGCTATTCCTCCCCTAGCCCCTCACCCCCAAGGCCCCAGTGTGTGATGTTCCCCTCCTTGTGTCCGTGTATTCTCATTGTTCAACACCCACTTATGAGTGAGAACATGCAGTGTTTGGTTTTCTGTTCTTGTGTCAGTTTGCTGAGAATGATGGTTTCTAGTTTCATCCATGTCCCTGCAAAGGATATAAACTCATCCTTTTTTATGGCTGCATAGTATTCCGTGGTGTACATGTGCCAGATTTTCTTTATGCAGTCTATCATTGATGGGCATTTCAGTTGGTTCCAAGTCTTTGCTATTATGAACAGTGCCTCAATAAACATATGTGTGCATGTGTCTTTATAACAGAATGATATATGATCCTTTGGGTATATAGCCAGTAATGAAATTGCTGGGTCAAATGGTATTTGTAGTTCTAGATCCTTGATGAATCACCACACTGTCTTCCACAATGGTTGAACTAATTTACACTCCCACCAACAGTATAAAAGTGTTTCTATTTCTCCACATCCTCTCCAGCATCTGTCGCCTGATTTTTTAATGATCGCCATTCTAACTGGCATGAGGTGGTATCTCAATGAGGTTTTGATTTGCATTTCTCTAATGACCAGTGATGATGAGCTTTTTGCATATGTTTATTGGCTGCATAAATGTCTTCTTTTGAAAAGTGTCTATTCATATCCTTTGTCCATTTTTTGATGGGGTTGTTTTTTTCTTGTAAATTTGTTTAAGTTCT
This sequence comes from Ateles fusciceps, assembly GCA_036589455.1. Taxonomy (NCBI): domain Eukaryota; kingdom Metazoa; phylum Chordata; class Mammalia; order Primates; family Atelidae; genus Ateles; species Ateles fusciceps. Next base: position 7,448,485 of record JAZHEH010002565.1, read on the forward strand.
TTGTAGATTCTGGATATTAGCCCTTTGTCAGAAGGGTAGGTTGCAAACATTTTTTCCCATTCTGTTGGTTGCCAATTCACTCTATTGATTGTTTCTTTTGCTGTGCAGAAACTCTTAAGTTTAATTAGATCCCATTTGTCTATTTTGGTTTTTGTTGCCATTGCTTATGGTGTTTTAGTCATAAAGTCCTTGCCCATACCTATGTCCTGAACGGTATTGCCTAGGTTTTCTTCTAGAGTTTTTATGGTGTTAGGCCTCATGTTTAAATCTTTAATCCATCTAGAGTCAATTTTTGTATAAGGTGTAAGGAAGGGATCCAGTTTCAGCTTTCTGCATATGGCTAGCCAGATTTCCCAAAACCATTTATTAAATAGGAAATCCTTTCCCCATTGCTTGTTTTTGTCAGGTTTGTCAAAGATCAGATGGGTGCAGATGTGTGGCATTACTTCTGAGCCTCTATTCTATTCCATTGGTCTATATCTCTGTTTTGGTACCAGTACCATGCTGTTTTGAGTACAGTAATATAGTTGTAATATAGTTTGAAGTCAGGTAGTGTGATGCCTCCAGCTTTTTTTTTTTTTTTTTCCTTAGGATTATCTTGGCTATGTGGGCTCTTTTTTAGTTCCATATGAAATTTAAAGTAGTTTTTTCTAATTCTGTGAAGAAAGTCTATGGTAGCTTGATGGGAATAGCATTGAATCTATAAATTACTTTGGGCAGTATGGCCATTTTCATGATATTGATTCTTCCGACCTATGAGCATGGAATGTTTATCCAGTTGTTTGTGTACTCTCTTATTTCCTTGAGCAGTGGTTTATAGTTCTCCTTGCAGAGGTCCTTCACATCCTTTGTAAGTTGTATTCCTAGGTATTTTATTCTATTTGTGGTAATTGTGAATGGGAGTTCACTCATGATTTGGCTCTCTGTTCATCTGTTATTGGTATATAGGAATGCTTGTGATTTTTCCACATTGATTTTGTATCCTGAGACTTTGCTGAAATTGCTTATTACCATAAGGAAATTTTGGGCTGAGACAATTGGATTTTCTAAATAGACAATCATGTCATCTGCAAACAGAGACAATTTGACTTCCTGTCTTCCTATCTGAATACCCTTTATTTCTTTCTCTTGCCTGATTGCCCTGACCAGAACTTCCAATACTATGTTGAATAGGACTGGTAAGAGAGGGAGGGCATCCTTGTCATCCATTGCACTGGTTTTCAAGGGGAATGCTTCCAGCTTTTGCCCATCCAGTATGATATTGGCTGTGGGTTTGTCATAAATAGCTCATATTATTTTGAGATACATTCCATCATTACCTAGTTTATTGAGAGTTTTTAGCATGAAGGGGTGTTGAATTTTATCAAAGGCCTTTTCTGCATCTATTGAGATAATCTGTGGTTTTGTCATTGGTTCTGTTTATGTGATGAATTACATTTACTGATTTGTGTATGTTGAACCAGACTTGCATCCCAGGGATGAAACTGACTTGATTGTGGTGAATAAGGTTTTTAATGTGCTGCTAAATTCAGTTTGCCAGTATTTTATTGAAGATTTTCACATTGATGTTTGTCAGGGATATTGGCCTGAAGTTTTATTTTTTTGTTGTGTCTCTGCCAGGTTTTGGTATGAGAATGCTGCTGGACTCAGAAGATGAGTTAGGAAGGAGTCCCTCTTTTCTATTGTTTGGAATAGCTTCAGAAGGAATGATACCAGTTCCTCCTTATACCTCTGGTAGAATTCAGCTGTGAATCTGTCTAGTTCTGGGCTTTTGTTGATTGGCAGGCTATTAATTACTGCCTCTTTTCAGAACTTATTGGTCTATTCAGGGATTTGACTTCTTCCTGGTTTAGTCTTGGGAGGGTGTATGTGTCCAGGAATTTATCCATTTCTTCTAGATTTTCGAGTTTATTTGCATAGAGATGTTTATAGTATTCTCTGATGGTAGTTTGTATTTCTGTGGGATCAATGGTGATAATCCCTTTATCATTTTTTATTATGTCTATTTGATTCTTCTCTCTTTTCTTCCTTATTAGTCTGGCTAGTGGTCTATATATTTTGTTGATCTTTTCAAAAAACCAGCTCCTGGATTCATTTTTTGAAGGGTTTTTCATGTCTCTATCTCCTTCAGCGCTGCTGTGATCTTAGCTATTTCTTGTCTTCTGCTTTTGAGTGTGTTTAATCTTGCTTCTCTAGTTCTTTTCATTGCGATGTTAGGGTGTCAATTTTAGATCTTTCCTGCTTTCTACTGTGGGCATTTAGTGCTATAAATTTCCCTCTAAACACTGCTTTGGCTGTGTTCCAGAGATTCTGGTACATTGTGTCTTTGTTCTCATTGGTTTCAAAGAACTTATTTATTTCTGCCTTAATTTCATTATTACCCAGTAGTCATTCAGGAGCAGATTGTTCAGTTTCCATGTAATTGTGGGGTTTTGAGTGCATTTCTTAATCCTGAGTTCTAATTTGATTGCACTTTGGTCTGAGAGACTGTTTGTTACAATTTCCATTCTTTTGCATTTGCTGAGGAGTGTTTTACTTTCAATTATGCAGTTGATTTTAGAATAAGTGTGATGTGGTGCTGAGAAGAATGTGTATTCTGTTGATTTGAGGTGGAGAGTTCTGTAGATATTTATTAGGTCCACTTGGTCCAGAGCTGAGTTCAAGTCCTGAATATCCTTGTTAATTTTCTGTCTTGTTGATCTGTCTAATATTGACAACAGGTGGTAATATATCCCACTATTGTTGTGTGGGAGTCTAAGTCTCTTTGTAGGTCCCTAAGAACTTGCTTTATGGATCTGGATGCTCCTGTATAGGGTGCATACATATTTAGGATAGTTATCTCTTATTGCATTGATCCCTTTACCATTATGTAATTGCCCTGCTGTCTTTTTTTGATTTTTGTTGGTTTAAAGTCTGTTTTATCAGAGACTAGGATTGCAACCCCTGCACCCCTGCTTTTTTTTTTTTTTTTTTTTTTTTTGAGATGGAGTCTTGCTCTTGTCACCTTGCTTTTTTTTTTTTTTTTTTTTTTGAGATGGAGTCTTGTCTTGTCACCCAGGCTGGAGTGCAGTGGTGCAATCTCGGCTCACTGCAACCTCTGCCTCCCAGTTTCAAGCAATTCTCCTGCCTCAGCCTCCCAGTAGCTGGGACTATAGGCATGTGCCACCACACCTGGCTAATTTTTTGTATTTTTAGTAGAGATAGAGTTTCACTGTGTTAGCCAGGGTGGTCTCAATCTCCTGACCTCATGATCCACTTGGCTTGGCCTCCCAAAGTGTTGGGATTACAGGTGTGAGCCACTGTGCCCGGCCAACCCTGCTTTTTTTTTTTTTTTTTTTTTTTTTGCTTTCCGTTTGCTTGGTAAATATTCCTCCATCACTTTATTTTAAGCTTATGTCTGTCTTTGCATGTGAGATGGGTTTCCTGAATACAGCACATTGATGGGTCTTGGCTGTTTAAACAATTTGCCAGTCTATGTCTTTTAATTGGGGCATTAGCCTGTTTACATTTAAGGTTAATATTGTTATGTGTGAATCTGATCATGTCATTATGATGCTAGCTGGTTATTTTGCCTGTTAGTTGATATGGTTTCTTCATAGTGTTGATGGTCTTTACAATTTGGTATGTTTTGCAGTGGCTGGTACTCGTTTTTTCTTTCCATATTTAGTGCTTCCTTCAGGAGCTCTTGTAAGGCAAGCATGGTAGTAACAAAATCTCTCAGCATTTGCTTGTCTGTAAAGAATTTATTTCTCCTTCACTTATGAAGCTTAGTTTGGCTGGATATGGAATTCTGGGTTGAAAATTATTTTCTTTAAGAATGTTGAATATTGGCCCCCACTCTCTTCTGGCTTGTAGGGTTTCTGCAAAGAGAGCTGGTGTTAGTCTGATGAGCTTCCCTTTGTGGGTAACCTGAACTTTCTCTCTGACTGCCTTTAACATTTTTTTCTTCATTTCAACCTTGGTGAATCTGCTGATTATGTGTCTTGGGGTTGCTCTTCTCGAGGAGTATCTTTGTGGTGTTCTCTGTATTTCTTGAATTTGAATGTTGGCCTGTCTTGTCAAATTGGGGAAATTCTTCTGGATAGTATCTTGAAGAGTGTTTTCCAACTTGGTTCCATTCTCCTTGTCCCTTTCAGGTACACCAATCAAATGTAGGTTTGCTTTATTCACATAGTCCCATATTTCTTGGAGGCTTTCTTTGTTCCTTTTCGTTCTTCTTTCTCTAATCTTGTCTTCATGTTTTATTTCATTAAGTTGATATTCAATCTCTGATATCCTTTCTTTTGCTCAATCAATTCAGCTATTGATACTTGTGTATGCTTCACGAAGTTCTCATGCTGTGTTTTTCAACTCCAACAGGTCATTTATGTCTTCTCTACACTGGTTATTCTAGTTAGTAGTTCCTTTAACCATTTTTCAAGGTTCTTAGCTTTCCTGCATTGGGTTAGAACATGTTCCTTTAGCTCAGAAGAGTTTGTTATTACCCACCTTCTGAAGTCTACTTCTGTCAGTTTGTCAAACTCATTCTCCATTCAGTTTTGTTCCCTTGCTGGTGAGGAGTTGTGATCCTTTGGAGAAGAGGCATTCTTGTTTTTGGAGTTTTCAGCCCTTTTGTGCTGGTTTTTCCTCATCTTCTTGGATTTACCCACCTTTAGTTTTGATGTTGGTGACATTCAGATGGGGTCTCTGTGTGGATGTCCTTTTTATTGATGTTGATCCTATTCCTTTCTGTTTGTTAGTTTTCCTTCTAACAGTCAGGTCCCTCTGCTGCAGGTCTGCTGGAGTTTGCTGGAGGTTCACTCCAGATCCTATTTGCCTGGGTATCACCACTGGAGGCTGCAGAACAGCAAAGATTGCTGCCTGTTCCTTCCTCTGGAAGCTTCATCCCAGAGGGGCACCTGCAAGATGCCAGCTGGAGCTCTCCTGTATGAGGTGTCTATTTACCCCAGCTGGGAGGTGTCTCTCAGTCAGAAGGCACAGTAGTCAGGGACCCACTTGAGGAGGCAGTCCGTCCCTTAGCAGACCTCAAGTGCTGTGCTGGGAAATGTGCTGCTCTCTTCAGAGGAACAGGCAGGCAGGAACATTTAAGTGTGCTGAAGCTGTGCCCACAACTACCCCTTCCCCCAGGTGCTCTGTCCCAGGAAGATGGGAGTTTTATCTATAACCCCTGACTGGGGCTGCTGCCTTTCTTTCAGAGATGCCCTGCCCAGAGAGAAGGAATCTAGAGAGACAATCTGGCTACAGCAGCTTTGCCGAGCCGTGGTGTGCTCCACCCAGTTCGAACTTCCCAGCAGCTTTGTTTACACTGAGGGGAAAACTGCCTACTCACGCCTCAGTAATGGTGGACGTCCCTCTCCCTACCAAGCTCAAGCATCCCAAGTTGACTTCAGACTGCTGTGCTGGCAGCAAGATTTCAAGCCAGTGGATCTTAGCTTGCTGGGCTCCATGGGGTAGAATCCACTGAGCTAGACCACTTGGCTCCCCAGTTTCAGCACCCTTTCCAGGGGGAGTGAATGGATCTGTCTTGCTGGCATTCCAGATGCCACCGGAGTATGAAAAAAAAACTCCTGCAGCTAGCTCAGTGTCTTCCCAAACGGCTGCCCAGTTCTGTGCTTGAAACCCAGGGGCCTGGTGGCATAGGCACCTGAGGGAATCTCCTGGTCTGTGGGTTGCAAAGACCATAGGAAAAGCATAGTATCTGAGCCAGATGGCTCCATCACTCATGGCGCAGTCCCTCATGGCTTCCCTTGGCTAGGGGAAGGAGTTCCCCGACCCCCTGATGCTTCCCAAGTGAGATGATCCCCTAGCCTGCTTCAGCTTACACTCTGTGGGCTGCACCCACTGTCTAACCAGTCCCAATGAGTGAGCCAGGTACCTCAGTTGGAAATGTAGAAATAACCCACCTTCTGCATTGATCTCACTGGGAGCTGCAGACTGGAGCTGTTCCTATTCAGCCATCTTTGATCCGGGATCCCCCAGTTTCATTCCTTTTTAAGGCTGAATAATATTCCATTGTACGTATAAACATGTATTGTTTACCATTCATCTGTCAATGGATATTTTGTTTGTTTCCAACATTGCCTATTGTGATACTGCTGCTATAAACATGAGTGTACAAATATCTGTTTGTGGCTCTGCTTTCAACTCTCCTAGGGATATACCCAGAAGAGAAAATGCTAGATCATAAAGTAATTCTGTTTAATGTTTTGATGAATCATCGTACTGTTTTCCACAGCAGCTGCACTATTTTACATTCCCACCAACAATGCATTGGAATAACTTCAAAGTAACTTCATATCCATTCTTATTAACAGTTTTATTTTTTGTTTTTTTTTTAGTAATAGCCATCCTAATGGGTATGAAGTTATTTTGACTTGCATTGAGATTTTGATTTGCCTTTCCCTAATGATTAGTGACATTGACCATCTTTTTATGTGTGTATTGGCAATTTGTATATATTCTTTAGAGAAATCTCTATTCAATTCTTTGCCTATTTTTAAATCAAGTTGCTTGGTGTTTTGTTGTTGATTTGTAGGAGTTCTTTATGTATTGTGGATATTAATCCCTTATAAGATACATAATCTTCAAATATTTTCTCCCAGGTCATCAATTACCTCTTCACTCTGTTGGTAGGGTCCTTTGATGCACAGATGTTCAAAGTATATTGTTTTAATTTTAAATACTAAGTGCCACAGAAAGTCTTTGAAATTCTCCTGTGTTGGCCCTGCCAAAGTCTGGGATTACAGGTATAAACCAGGTGTGGGCTTATACCTGTAATCCCAGAACTTTGGCAGGGCCAATACAGGAGGATTGCTTGAGCACAGGAGTTTGAGATCAGCCTGGGAAAAATAGTGAGACCCCATCTCTACAAAAAAAAAAAAAAAAAAAAGCCAAAAAAAATTAGCCAGGTGTGCTGACAAATGCATCCAGTCCTAGCTACATGAGAGACATTGATGGAAAGATGGATTAGGCCCAGGAATTTGAAGTTCCTGTGAGCTATCATCACACTGCTGCACTCTAGCCTGGTGACAGAGCAAGGTGCTATCTCTAAAAATAAAGAAGAGCTGACCTAAAACAAACATAAGCCTGCAATATGTAATTTAGTATTACATGCATAAAGCATGTATTGATCTTCTGTTACTGCTATAATAAATTACCACAAATTTGTGGCTTAAAACACTACAAAGTTATGATCTTACAGTTCTGTAGGTCAGAGCTCTGAAATGGGTCTTCCAGGGCTAAAATTAAGGTATCAGTGAGGCTAGATTTCTTCTGGAGGGTCTAGAGGATAATATGTTTTCTTGGCTATAACAGTTCTTAAAAATCAACCAAATTTCTTGGCTCATGGCCCCTTCTTCCATATTCAAAGCCAGCAACTCTGCATTGCCCTCTGACCATTTTTCCATAGCCACATCTCCCTCTGACTCTCATCTCAGAGGAAAGGTTCTTTTAAGAACTCGTTTGATTAACTTAGGCCTACTCAAATAATCCAGGACGATCTCCCCATCTCAAGGTCCTCAATTTTTTCTCACATCTGCATAGTTCCTTTTGCCATATAAAGTAACATATCCATAGGTTCCAGAGATTCAAATGTGGACATCTTTGAGAGTCCCTTTTCTTCCTTCCACGAAGAGCAAATAATTATGAAGCATAAGTAAACCTGGAAGTGATGTTGTTATATGACTTTCTGAACACATTTTCTCTCTCTCATCTCAACTGAGCAGCAAGATAACTCTGCATCCTCTGGACTTGTGGATATTAAGTGAATTTCTATAGACACTCATGACCATCTGCTTTACTGACCCAGAGATTTTATGAATTCACACTCTCTTTTCTGGTTTAGAATAATCAATATCAGAAACAGATGGGGTGAAATCTTCTAAAGTTTTTTCAAAACTAAAGTTTGTCATAAATGAAACAAAGGACATTAGAAAAGTTTAGAAAACTTCAAATGCTACCTCCACATTAAGTTTTAGTATATATACTATAAAAGCATATCAAGTATTCATAGAAAGTATTTTAATTACCTATATAAGTATGTAAATGTTAAACCAAAAGTAGAGAGTGGGATTCTCCCTTAAGTATTAATACCCCAGAGATGCCTGGCACTAGACAATGAAGATAGAGCCATCATATGTAATTATGCAGATTGTTTTCAGGACAAAGTGCCTAAAATCACTTTTGTGCTCCATCCCTAATCCTTGCCCCCAGGACCATAAAGAAGACAGTGTATTAGTCTGTTTTCATGCTGCTGACAAAGACATACCTGAGACTAGGCAATTAAAAAAAAAAAGTTTAATTGGACTTACAATCATGGCAGAAAGCAAGGAGGAGCAAGTCACATCTTATATAGATGGCAGCAGGCAAAGAGAGAGCTTGTGCAGGGAAACTCCCCCTTATAATACCATCAGATCTCATGAGACTTATTTGCTGTCATGAGAACAGCATGGGAAAGACCTGCCCCCATGATTCAATTACCTCCCACTGGATCCCTCCCACAACACATGAAAATTCTGGGAGCTACAAGATGAGATTTGGGTGGAGATGCAGAGCCAAACCATATCAGATGGGGAATCTTTTTCTCAGTTTTCACAAAGTTATAATGTAAGCTATTGGTGGCCTGACTTGGAGGACCTTGGGTAGGAAAGGAGAAACATCTTAGCAACTCCTTACTGAGACACATAGTTAGCCATATTCAGGACCCTAAGAGAGGCTAACATACACTTTCCAAAGTATTCTAGTTCATGGCCAGAAGAGTATGGAATAGCCAACAGTGATATATAACTCTAACCCTTAGATATATAGCTGAAATATTCTGTGCAGAGTCAAACTAAAAGTCTCCATATGTAGACATCAGTCTTTCATGGCCTCCACCTTAGCTTCTATCATCCCATTTCATAGCCATTTTGGCCAGGTCTACCACGAACTGTTCATTTTAATTCAATTGTCCCTTTACGAACCCATACAGATAGAGCACCAAATATAGCTGCTTTCTGAGAGAAAACATCAGTTTATCTAAAATCAGCCCCAAAAGTGACAAGCAGATCCACCAAAGTAAACCCTACTTAAATAGAATCAATCACTTTTAAGCATCTCATTTTATCAAAATATATTTGACTAATCTCAACGTCAGTCAGTTTAGAACTGTAGGCTGGCCACTAAGTCTGGAGACATAGGTTAATAAATGATTGGTTAATAGTAAAATACATACATAATAATATTATGTTTCCAGACTTTGTGGTTACCCTGTACACAAGCAGAGAGATAGTGAGGTAGGGGGAGAGGAGACAGAGAGTCAGAGAGAGAGAGATATGCATTAGAAATCACCCAGCATAACCTCACATACAAAGATAAAATTCATAATCATCAAAAGAATTCTCTGAGATGCTTTTTGTTAAGAGCCCACAATTTGCTCTTTCCCATGCAAAAATGCACTATTCAAACACTGACAAACAATATCTAAGAATCCCTAGTGGAGATAATACTATACCATTGGCTTGTCATTCATTTTAAGGACTTTTTATTGTCGAATAGGAAAGATCTGATAGAAATGATATGGTTCTGTAGAAATAAATATTTTAGTAAAATCACACGCATTTCTACAGATCCATACACTGAATGTCTATTTCTTTTAGAAAATCAAATACAAATGAATGTTGTTGGTTGGAAAGAAATGTATTGGAATTCCTTTTCAAAAATCTTTCTTTTCCTTTTGTATACATTCTTAGAAGAAATGAAATGCAATCCTTTACAGAGGCAGTGAAGTGAGAGCCTAATGAGTATAGAATTTTGAGTAAAAGTACACTGTAGCACAATATGCAAAATAAACAAATAACTATGCAGTTTGCAGTCTGCCTGGTTAAGATTTCCAGGCTCCTGTGCAGCCTCTCCCCATGTGTGTGGCCATATCTCTAAGCACAGCAGATTTCCTACCATGTCCTGATTTTTCAGAACTTCAGTCCTTTTGGACAGACTCTTCCCATTGTCTGTAATCCCCTTTCCCCCTTACCTACCTGACAAACTCCTATCTATCAATTAAGGCCCAGCTGACATACCATTTCTTATTAGTTTCCCTGACCTTTTTTCTGCCTTTTCCCCTACTGTGACTGCAGAATTGTTAACTTAGCATTTGTGTTTCCAAGCATTTATATTATGTGTGCCTCTATTATAGCAACATTCTTACTTGTGAACATGTACATATGCCACGCACCTCTAGGCCTAGCTTCTTGAAGAAACTACTTTATTCCTCATTTTTTCCAGTACCCAGTGGCTAGCACATTACATAACATAGTTTGGTGAATAGAATTGAATAAAGGAAACGTATAATAAATGAACTTTCTTTTCCCGGAGATGATATCTGTCCCAGAGAATATAGAAATATATCTTTACAAGACCAATAATGAGCTTAATGGTACTTAATATCAATTACGTTCAATCTTCAATTTCAGAAATAGCTTCAGATTTAGGGTTTTCTTTAAACCAATGGCAGTAAAACAAGGATATTAAAGGAAATTTTGTTACAGCAATTGCTCAAGTTGAAACAGGTTTGAGAACAAATCTAATTTAAATACATGCCATTTACTTCTATTTACCTATAGGATGTTTAAAATGGAACACTTTGGAGCAGAATTATAAAAGTCTCCATCTTCAATTGTGATTTGTGATGAAGTCTTTTTTTACAGCTTTTCAAACATTATACTGTGGTTGGTTATTCAAAAGTTCAAATTATCACAGATTGTTCTGCAGTCATAGATTGCTAACTATAACACTTATTTAAATGAATGTATCCTCTATGGAAAGCTTGATTCCGAAGGATTAGCTGTTGACTTTCACAAAATGGCACAAATTAGGACAATTTTCCTAGGTCCTCTCTGTACAATTTCATGCTCTCGTAATGAAGGCCAGCAACTCAAGTCACCAGTTGATGAAAACAGGTGTACCTCCTTCAACTGGGGTTTTTTAAACACCTGTGGCTGCAAAGATTTTTAAAATCTTAATACCAAGCTAGTGATGTTATGGAGAAATTATCATTCTTGTAACATTTTGATGAGTTTTGGTACAGCAAAGGAATAAAACTGGTTTGGAGAGCCACACCAAGAATATATTTCAAGGACTTTTTAATGTTCAGATTCTTTCTATTGAATTTTATCCCTAAAACTCTCCCGTAAAGATCTCAATGATGCCATATGCAGTGGCTCATGCCTGTAATCCCAGCATTTTGGAAGGCTGAGGCAAGAAAATTGCTTGAGGCCAGGAGTCTGAGACCAGCCTGGTCAACATAATGAGACCTCATCTCTATCAAAAAAAAAAATTAATTGGCCAAACATGATGGCATGCACCTGTAGTACCAGCTACTCAGGAGGCTGAGGTGAGAGGATCACTTGAGCTCAGGAATTTGAAGCTACAGTGAGCTATGATCACACCACTACACTCCAGCCTGGGTGGCAGATTGAGTATCTATAACAAGAGAAAAAAGGATCTCAGCAGTGATGTTTCTAGGTGCTCTCTGAGTCCTTGCTGTGCGTAACACTTATTTCTATGTGCCATTTGTTTTCCGGAGAGCAAGTTCATCTTCCATTTACCCAAAAGATCTCAAAGCAGTGGCTATTATGTATAAGGTTGTCATGGTTGCTTTTCCACTGGAGTCAGTTTTTTTCTCACTTGAATGGTTATGAAAGAATATTAGTCATTATTTGACTATCTTGGTCTTATTTTCTTACACTTATAAAATAACATATTCTGCTTTGTATCATTTGTAGCAGCAAACGTAAAACTGGATTTGATTTCAGAACAAATCCAATTGAGTTGTTTAGCTGATGGCCTTGGGGGAAAAGAAAAAAACTAGACTTGGAAACTGGCCCTCTGTTTTAAGTTGTATAACCCTTTATCAAAGGAAATCTTACACGTATGTGAAAATAAATGCTTGTCTTAAAAAGCAGAGCATCTGTGATGGGAGAAATCAAGAGGCACCAGATACCATGATGGTCCCATCTCATTCACTCCCCTGCTGCTTGGCATCCTCTGAACACAGTATGAAAACACTGTCTTATTGTCTGTATGTTCTCTTTCTTTTCTTTTTTCTTTTTTTTATTTCTTTTCTTTTCTTTTTTTTTTTTTTTAATTGAGACAGAGTCTCACTCTGTCACCCAGGCTGGAATGCAGTGGTTCGATCTTGGCTCACTGCAGCCTCTGCCTCCTGCGTTCAAGCAATTCTCCTGCCTCATGTCTGTAAGTTCTTGATTGAGAATTGAAACATTTTGTTTTTGGTCCTCTCTATTTGAGTATAGGGAACTTCCATCTCAAACAGCACTTCTTGTATAGAGACCTAGAGGAATTCGTAAATGCACACATCCAAGTATGTGTTGCTTTTATTTTCCATTGAGTTCTTAAACAAAATGCCATTTTCCCTGATGCATAGTTTCACTCTCTCCAGCAATTTGTGTCTTCTGAAATGCTTGTTCCCTTTTCCAGGTTATAAGAAAAAAGAACAGAGCAAGGAAAAGATTTCTGTGGTCAGAAGACTAGCATGGCAGTCCTGGTTTTGCTTTTATCATCATGTAACCTTTACTGAACATTCACTTCCTGGTGTGTTAGATGAAACTAGCAATATTTACTTCACAGAGTTGACATTTGTATTTGATTAAATGAAATAACATAGAAAGTGCTCCATAAAAGTACATTTCTGCTGTCCACAGTGATCTTAGAGTTGGAGAATTTTGCTGCAGGTATGCAAGACTATCCCTAACAGCCAATGTTTTTACCACCATGGACTGATTATCTTTCTTTTAAAAGACAAAAGATCTAGCATTGTCCCTTTCTAATTTTCTGGACACGCGAGGGGGTGGCTTTCCTAAGAGCCCAGGGCTTGTTCAGGACCCCTGAAACTGTTTACCAAACGCACATCCCAACATGCCTGAAGTCAAATTGTGAAGTGGCACTGGTCACTCCAGTGTCCCATCATTCTTAGGACATTTACCCAACCTCAAATCGCCACCTCCTTTTCCCAAAACATAGGAAGCTTACCTATCTTTGACCTCATCTCCTCAGAAGCCCCGTTAGCGCAGCTAGCAGCTTGAGAGTCTCGTAATCTGAAGGTCTTGATCTCATCTCCTTAAGTTGTCTAAATTCATGAAGAACCTATGGGTTAAAAAGTGGTTTACATATACATTTCACTATTGCCCTCTTGTCATTCCTATCTTCACATCAACCTTTCTCATCATCAGGTCACTTATCTACTCAAAAGCCTCCATTTCCTCCTGTTTTCATTCTAATTCTGGTGCCCTTGAGATCCTGGCACAATGCTAACCATTAAAGGTTATTTTCCACCGCTCCTGTTGGGTTCCTGCCATTCAGGTCTCCAACTACCAATGTGACAATGTTCTGGGATGATCTCTCTGCTTCTGTCCGCTCCCTAAAATCACTCCCTCCATCAAGGCCTAATCTTCAGACTCTCAAACCTTCCTCCTACTCCAGGCCCATGAGATCTCTCCTCCCCAAACTTTCTACAACTCTTGGAAATGAGAACACACAGTTTAGTTATTAATTAACTACTGCCTTATCTTTATTATTTTGTTTTAGTGTCTCTTATCTGCCGTCTCTCTCCATCTACATTACAAACCCTTTAAGACAGGAGTAATGCATGTCTGTGTCTCTCATCCTTCCTAGCACATGGTAGAAAACGTTGGTGGCCTGTGTGACTTACCTTGCATGGTATTTCATTGTAAAAGTCATAGTAACCACACCAATGGAGGAAATTGCAAGCCAGGAAGGAATGCTTGAAAGAAAGATGAGTTGGCCCTCAGAATTCTTCATGTATGCTATGTTCTCTTCTTTTCACATAGAGATCAGACATGGACACGAGCTCACATTTTTTGGCCCTAAGAATCACCATGAATCAACTTACTGCTACATCTTACTAGAAGTTTCCTGAAAAAGGTAAGATTTGCTTGATTGATATACAATAGAGACTCAGCTATCTAGAATACATGGGTAACAAATGAGACTCCATAGTTACATTTCCAGGTAAATAACAGCTTACTCCTAAATTTAAAGCATCATGATCTTTTATATTTTAATCATTTGAGGAAAGGTGTGCTACATTCATTCATATAAATTTATAATATATTATACATTTCATGTATATTTTCCTGTTTTCTTAAATAGGCTAACATCAGCTTGATTTAATAACAGAACAAAATCTCTCAAATTTTTCTAGACAACTTCCGCTACCAGCAGAAAAGGAGACAACATCTGTCTCCAAGAGAAGAGTCACAAAATACCCCACTTTTATCTTAAAATATTATCTAAATTTTGTATTTAATACTATATCTTTGTTTGTTGAAGAGTGAGGTTAATAATTTAACTCAATGGTTCCCTAATACTGGTTCAAACTGAAATATTGCCAAATGACCTCTTTTAGGAAGTTTATATTCCTCCTATTTAGTTAATATTTTTAAAAGCCTTCCTTTATCAAATGATGTTGACAAATGCCCTTACTTGACCAAAAAAAAAAGGGGGGGGAGTTCCTCCCCTTTTAGTTTACTAGTACATTTAAAAAAAGGAAAAACCAGGACCTACTATTCCAGGTTATCATAAAACTGGAAAACAAAAGACGTTTCCGAAAGGTGTTCACATGAGTCCCGTATTTTCTATACCCCCTAGCTTGCTGCCTTATGCCCCAAGATTATGCATCTTTATGAACCTCAGCTTTGGGTCATGCTGTATAACAGCAATGCTCTCAGAACCTCCAGAAGTAGGTGGGTTCCTGGCTCCACACTGAAAATCCCAGACCATTATACTTGGCAGGTTTTCCCACTTGCTATCTAGCCATGGGCTGTCTATATTTCCTTTCATGTACCTGCTGGAACAGATTGTATCTCACTTTAACATTTTTCTGAAGAAGAAACCAACCTAACAAAGATTTTATATTGAACATAAGGATTAGAATAAGTATACCTGAGTGTCTGAAGAATTCTTCTAGGAATAAATATGAGTATTAGTGTGTGAACATTATATCTATTTGGGCCACTGGTTATAGCTATAGTCCTCTCTTCTGTGTTCTTGGCTACACCATAGGTAAGTAAGTTTCCTGGCAGCTAAATTTTGACTCAATGAATTATTACTAAACTTAAGCAATAGTATAAACAACAAATTTCCCTCTTGAATTAAGAAATGGTACTTAATAGGAAAAGCCTGTGTAAACAAAAAAATCAACCCCAAAACTCAGTGGCATGCAAGAATAAACATCTATTCCCATGCTCATAGGTCTGCTAGTCAGCTAGGATTCAACTCATCCAAGCTGGGCTCAGTAGGCAACTTTGCTTCAAATTGAGCGTCTGACTGGACATTACTCTGCTGCAGATTGGGCTCAGGTCTTTTCCATGTGTGTTCATTCTGAGGTCTAGGCTGAAAAAGTAGCAGGTACCTGGGGAAGCTCTTCTCATGTTGATCTCCAACAGGGCAAGCCCATCTCCTTAAGCACATTTCGGTCCTCTGCTATGGCATGTCTGCTAACATCCCATTGGCCAAAGCAAGTCACATGCCAAAACCCCAAAGTCAAAGGATAGGAAACTATTCTTCACCCACCATGAGGCCATGGCAAAGATATGGATGTATAATCCCCCTACAGGAGAGTAAAGAATAGTGAGAAATTCAATCTATCACAGGCTGGATAACTCCTGACCACAGCCACTAATCACAGTGGACTTTCTAGAAAAAAGAAAAAACAACCTTTAAGGCAATTTTTGAAAGTGGAAGGGAGATACCTGGTTGGATATAAAGTGAAAGCTTTCAATTATGATTTATTGAACAAAGGACATTATGAAAGAAATGGAAAGCCATGCTTCCTAATGTGGCAGTTGCATTAGGACGCATGTAAAACTGAGTTTGCTATAGGCTGGTTTTATAAGTGATAATTGATTGCAAATTATATTGACAGTTATTGAACATAATTATTCACCACGGGAACCATCCTTAATCAATTAATCAGGGCACAATTCAACTTCACTTCTTGCATGTAGTAACAACCAATTTTTTTTTTTTTTTTGCTTTTTTTTCTTTACCTACTTTGCTGTTGTTGAAACATTTTAACAAATTAATTAGATGCTAATTCTTAGCAATAAATGAAACCCTTAAGGTGCTCAAATTGTAAACTCCACAGTAAAACCTGTTTATTCCCAAAGATATTCCTCAGATTCTAAATAAACACAGATATCCTCCAGGGGTTGCATTCAAGGGATGGTTCAAAGGTTCTCACTGTCTGTCATCAGCCAGGAGAGATATCTCCAAGGACATACTAAAGGTCTATCACTGTTTTATTCAAATTTTAATCAAATACTTAAATAAACACACTAAAATCAGGCTTTCTGAGTTTTCAACTGACTTGAAGATGGAAAGGATAGGTAGCATACTAGACACAGACTCAAACTTCTCAACAGGCAGAATGATGCGCAGAAGCTTACCAGATAAAACTCAATAGGGAGAAAAGTAATGTCATGTTTTCAGTAGTGTTGCAAAGTCAAAGCCTCCAAACAGGGTGAAGGAGATAAAAGAGAGCCACTCACATTTTTAAAAATCTAGCTGTTTCAGTTAACATCAAATAATAGAAATCAGCAGGGAAATGTAACTTCAAAAGCACTGTTGAATACGTGGGCTGCATGCATATCAATAGAGCCCAAAATAAGAAATATAATAGTCTCATTGTCTTCTGACCTGGTCAGACTTCAGGGAGAGTATCAGATTTAGTTACCAGTGTTACTGTTTACAAAGGAAATTAAAATACAGAACTGTATATACAGGAGACTGAGATTAGGGTAGAGGAGAGTTTCAATACCAGATTATATGAAGAATGATGTAAGAAAAAGAAGATACATTGAATGAGCAAGGGAGAAGTCAGGAGAGACACGAGAGTTGTTTCTAAATAGTTAAAGCATTGGCCTGATGGAGAGGAATGAAAATAGATTCTGACCAACAATCCCAAAAATCTGAGAAAGTCTTCATTGGCAAAACCTTCAGGAAGGCAGCTTTCAGCTCAATATAAATCTTAAACGACTTCTACCCTGATCTCTTTGTCTCATGGAAGTAGTCCTCTTTTATAAGCACTCTGTGACCTAAGGCCCATGTCAGCCCCACAAGTCTCGGATTCTGTACAGGAAGAACAGATGTGTCAAATTTGTTATTACACTGAATTTTAAAAGTTCTTTCCTCTATTGAAAAATCAAGTACATCTTTGCAAAATAAAAATAGAATTTTATTATAGCAGTACAAACATTTTATGCCATTCTTTATAGTTTCAAAACTATGAATATCCAATCAAACTTCATAATTGCTTTCATAAATGCCTAATTAAACTATAAATATTATTAAATATATCCATGTACAATAAGAAATGGAAACATCTGGATGAAAAATGGAGAATTTAGACAAGCAGCTGGATATTTTACCTACACAATGCTAGACACCAAGATATTCAGAAACATCAAATGGCTGATAGAATTTTGCCATTTCATCTGGATGTTCAACTCTATCTTCAGCTTTATTTCAAATTACTTCTTAGATTCTCAGCTTCTCTATTTTTTAATGGGAATATTTTATACACTCCTCCTACTGAATAGCATTATCCAGTCACAGATAAAGCACTGTTTCTCCTTCTCTGCCAGCTCCCCCTCCTCTAATTCCACACGCCACTTCACTTTACCATTCTAAGGGAATACCAGAAATGTAGGAAGAATCAAGACAGGGGTTTTGGGAATCTCCCCTTCCTGCAGTCTCCCCTGACAGGCCATGTTGATTGTCAGAAAGTCCAATTATGACTCTCCAATCTGGCTTTGGAGCTGTCCACCATGACATGTTCCTCAACCCCTCACCATCCTGGCCCCACTCTGTGTTTCTTCTTAAATACCAGTGATTCATTTCCAATTCCACATCCTCTCTGACCTCAGTTTCTAGGGCACAATCTCCCTTGATATGCTGAATGGCTCAATGCATTGTGCCTACAGTCAAAACAGTATGATGAAAATACTAATTCCAACATAATCAGCACTACATTACATTCAAGCATTATTCTAAGTGGTCAACCTGAATTAATTCATTTAATCTTCACAACAATCCTACAAGCAGGTACTGTTAATATGCCCATTTTGCATACATGGAAATTGAGGCAAGTAATGTAATAACCTGCACAAATTCTCATAGACATAGCACCCACGACGTCCAATACAAATTCTGATTTTCTCTCTTTGGAGCTTCTCTCTTAACTGCTATGCTATACTCCCTGTCCAGTCAGGCTATTCTAATTTGTAAGTGTTTTGCCAAAATTTGAGTGTTCTCAAACTCAAAAAAGATGGTTATAACGATTATTCCCATGTTTCAAGGAGCATCTGAAACTCTGTCTCTTTCTAGAAGCCAACATATACTTGGTACAAGGAAGATGACTTTTTCCCTAAGAAATTCCAGCAACTGCTTTCCAAGATTAAAAATACTTGTCCCTTACTTGTTCTCCTTCCTCTCAGAACAATATAAATGCAGCAGGTAATCTTGTACCATTTAGATACTTTACTTATTTTATAAAGGTTAATCCACATGAATGAAATATTTCAGTTAGTCAGTCATTCATTAAACAAGTATTTACCAAACTGTTCTAGGCACTGATAAGACAAAAATCTCTAACCTCATGGAGCTGGCATTCTTGTAGGGAAGACATAATAAGCAAGATAAATATATGAATGATACAGTATGTTAGGTGATGACACATGCGAATGAGAATACAAAGCAAAGAAGGAAGAGATGCAATGCCAGAGAGGGAGTTGAAACTTTAGATGCTAAACCCAAGGAAAGCATCACAGAGAACATGACTTTTGAGTGAGACCTGTAGGAGGGAGGGCCGGACCAAGAAACTGTGGAGGAGAGGAGCACTCAAGGCAGAAGGGGCAGGCTGCATTTGAAATCGACCTGGCATGTTCCACAAACACCAGAAAGTCAGTGTGGGCAGAGACGAGAAAATGCAGCAGGGGTGGGGGATGGAGCTGAAGGTGAGAGGAATGGAAACAGAAGATAAAGGCATAAAGGCAGGGGAGAAAATAGGACGGGGATCTAGAACATGAAGAATCTTTTAGGCCATTATGAAGAGTTTGGCTTTCAAGAGTGGGCTGAGAAGCTATCGGAGGGTTTTGAGCCTAGGAAGTGGCGAGAGCTGACTTATGCTTGAACAGGATCCTCTGACCGATGTTGAGACAGACAGCAGCAGGGCAGAGGAAGGAAAAAGGGGGCACTGAGTAGGTTAGCACAGTAGTTCAGGTGAGAGTTGGGGGTAGCTTGGACTACATGGTAGCAATAAGGGAGATAAGAATTGATAAAATTCTGTTTTGGAGATAGAACTGACAGAGTTTGCTGACAGATGAGAGGTATGACAGAAAAAAGGAATCAAGAAAGACAGTGAGATTTTTGGTTGGAACAAATAGAAGAGGGTTGATTAAAAACTCCTTGGAGAGAGAATCAGCCACACGGTATTCACTTAATACATAATGACTATAAATTTTAAGATAGTAAAATGAATTGAAATTCCTCCAGAAACTGTTAAGTATGTGTAAAGTAAAAGTATAATAATTTGAAGGTGTGTTATTAAAATATAGGATTCTTCTCCATTTAAATATGACATTGATAGTCCTGTGTACCCAGTAAATAAAAAGAAAGGCTTAATTTTTTCTGTGGTGATGTTCAGATAGCAGATACTAAACACAGCATTAAATATTTGCCAGAAAATCTGATAGTCAGATTTTGATATTTATTAAAGACTTTCCATATTGAGTTTAATTAAGGATTTGATTATGAATTCTACCTTGAAGGCATGGTTACTACTTATCTCTTCACTCTTGGGCCAAAGAGAATTACAGATGCTGAATATCTCTCCATTGCATCCATGAAATAGTCATTAGTTTGAAAAGACATCTCTTTTCTCAGTGCTGAAAATTGCCTAGAGAAATTTAACTCATTCAGCTTTTATGGTACTCTTGTAAGGAATACTGGATGTATTTTTAATATCATAACCAAGAAAATAAATGAATCATCCCAACCAATTTCCTGATAAATATACAATTGTCTTTTATTACCCTTTTATTATAACATATTAGTCTTTTATTCCTGTTAATACTGTGAAATATGGCAGGGAAATAATGCTGCTTTTTAGAGAGTGTGTATAAAATTCACCACTCACTTTCATTACATAACTTGGCATCTTCTATTCCTAGCTTTCCCATTTCCAGTATGTCAATGGAAAAACCTCACCATGGATGGAAAGACTCACTCTTTAAGGAAACTTATTGTTAGCTAATATCTTGGTATCATAAAAAGCCGAAGGGTTATGGCAGCCCATTTTAGCTCTTAGAAACTTTTGAAACACACTGTTAAATGTATGAGGAGTCACATGGCTATTCAGCAAAGAAGGGACTTCTGGGACATAGCTGGTGTCTCTTCCCTAATAGGATCCAATCAAAAGACTACAGTATCATAAACTGGCAACCAATGGCAGCCCCACTATCCCTCAAAAAGTAATGGTTCACTGACAGAAGATAAAGTATGCATCCCTGTCACTCTGATTGCCAACTATTTCTCGGGGTTTGATTCCCTGGCCTGGGACTCTTCCTGAGGAGGTGGCATTGTGTGGGGTCCCTTCTCAGTGATCTAGGGCTCTGGTTTTGTCTCTAACTCCCCCACTTCCCTCTTCCCCAGCCCAAAGAAAGTCTTTGTTTTCCCTCTTTGTCATGGAACTCTGGGTGAGTGGGGGAAGCACAGAGCCTGGTTTCATAATTATCTTTCATATCCATCATTTATACAGTGATTTGGTCTTGAGTTCATTTGGCTCCTATGTGGCCTCCTCAGCTGTAATTTATCTCTATTCCTTCTCCAGCAAATCAAACAAGTGTATAACTTCTTGCTTGATTCATCCATCACCAGTGTCAAAATATAACATAAAAGCTTTTCTTTCTAGTTAAAATGTAAAAATATGAAAGGAAGTCTATTTTCTCTGATCTTTCTCTGACATGATTCTTGATTCTGTCAAGAATCTTCAGATTCTCTCTTATACTTGTCCATGGGTTAAGTGTCACTTATTAGTGACATATCCCCTTTGTTTTAGACAATGTCAGTCATGACTGTAACCATAGGTAACCTGTTTCTCCAGAACTATAGCCTAGTTTTAATCTTCACTCCTTTCTCAGTAATCCTGCTGGGAGATATCACATATTCAGATAGCTTTTGCAATCTCTATATTGCAGTTGGTTTCTATAGCATTCCTTTCAAAAAGACAGCCTCATCATAATACTGAAAATAACTATGTTTTCAGATAATTCTCTAATTGTCTTACACATAATAATAAATATAATTATAAAAAGAAGAAACTGCAGTGTATCCATTTTTGGTATTAAAATTAGTGGAATCAGTTTTTCTGCTAATATTCTTCTATAAAAATCACATTCAGAACTTACAAACTGCAAATGTTTATTTTTATTGAAGAGAGGTAGCTTGCTAAACATATTTAATATCAGGAATAAATATGAATTTATGAGAGAGATAATTTATTTAGTGCCAATCACAAATCATTGTTTTAAAGGTAAACTAGAGAGCTTTATCCAAAACAAATTTAAATAAAACAAAAACCTACCTCTCTCTCTCTCTCTCTCTCTCTTTGTAGCTCATAGACAAATATTTAAACATAAATATGCAAATCAAGGGATCCAACTTCATCTGGGTAAAAAAGCATGCTGAAAAAGTATTGAGAATAAGAGATATCCTGTGTTAAATGCCAAATGTCTGGTAGCAACAATTAGAAACTGTAGATTACAAGAGTTTTAAAGAAGAGACCATTCTGGGCTAAGATTGTTCACAAATTTTTCAAAAAGGAGGCAGAATTTGAGGGGGGGTGTTTAGGATAGGTAGGATTTAGATAACTGTAGAGGAACTGGGAGGTATTTTTCAATGGGAAGAGTGATGTTAGTATAGTGAGCATACTGAGATGGTTGTAAAAAATAGAAGGTAAATGCGTCTAGTTAGAATTGATAGCATAAGCAATCACAAAAGATCATACTGGAAGACAGATTGAGAGCAGACCTGGAGGATCTTAGATGGTTAAGAAATGTGAGTTTCAAAGGCTACTACCCAGAAAGTGAAAAGACAACCCACAGAATAGAAGAAAATATTTGCAAATCATATATCTGATAAAGGTCTAATATCAAGAATATATTTTAAAAAACACTAAAAAAAACAGTAATAATGAAATAGCTCAATTAAATTGGGGGGAAGAAGTATCTGTTTTTGTTTGGTTTTTGAGATGGTGTCTCGCTCTGTTGCCAAGGCTGGAGTGCAGTGGCGTGATCGCTGCAACCTCTACCTCCCAGGTTTAAGCAATTCTCTGCCTCAGCCTCCTGAGTAGCTGGGGTTACAGGCACCCACCACCATGCCCAGCTAATTTTTATATTTTCAGTAGAGATGGGGTTTCACCATCTTGGCCAGACTGGTCTTGAACTCCTGACCTCGTGATCCACTGGCCTCAGGCCTCCCAAAGTGCTGGGATTACAGGTGTGAGCCACCGTGCCCTCCCAGGAAGAATTATTTGAAGAGACAGTTCCCCAAATGATATATACAAAGGACCAATAAGCACATGAAGAGATGTTAGTATCATTAGTCATCAGGGAAATACAAAACAAAGCTACAATGAAACTTTATACCTACTAAGATGGCTATAATGCAAAAGGCAGATAATAACACGTGTTGGCAAAGATGTGGAGAAATCAGAACCATCATACATTGCTGTAAAAATGTAAAATGATATTCCAATCTGGAAAACATTTTGGCAGTCCTCAAAAACTCAAAATAAAAGGGCCTCATAAACTTACATTTACGTTACCATATGACTCAGCAATTCCATACCTAGCTATATATCCAAGAAAAATAAAAACAAACGTTCACACAAAATAACTTGTATACAAATGTTCATAGCAGCATTATTCTTAATAGTCAAAAGGCAGAAACAACCCCAATGTCCACCAAGTAAAGAGTAAATAAAGAAAATGTGATGTATTTATACCATGGAATATTATTAATCCATAAAAAAAATGAAGTATAGATACATGCTACAACATGTGTAGACCTTGCAAACATTATGCTAAGTGAAAGGAGCCAGACACAAAGGCATTTACTGTAAGATTCCTTTCATATATGAAATGTCCAGAATAGGCAAATGCATAGACATAGGTAGATTAGTGGTTCCTAGTGGCTGGGAGGAGGGAGAAATGGGGAGTGACTGTTGGCAGGTATGGATTTTTTTTTTTTTTCCTTGGTCGAGGGTGATGCAAATGCTCTGGAATTAGACTGCGCATGGTCGCTCATGCCTGGAATCCCCAACATTTTGGGAGGTCAAGGTGGAGGATCACTTGGGCCTAGAAGTCCAAAACCAGTTGTACAATACAGACAGACCCTGTCTCTATCAATCAGAATTTTTTCAAAAATTAGCCATGTGTGGTGGTGCGTGCCTGTAGTCCCCAGTACTTGGGAGGCTGAAGAGGGAGGATCACTTGAGCCCAGGGATTTAAGGTAACAGTGAGCTTTGATTATACCCTTGTATTCCAGCCTGGGTGACAGACTGAGACCCCATCTCCAAAAACAAAGAGAAAAAAGGAATGTTCTGGAATTAGATAGCAATGGTTGCACAACCTTGTGAATTTACTAAAAACCATGGAAACATACATTTTAAAATAATGAATTTTATGCTATATAAATTATTTCTCAATAAGAAAAAAATATACAATAACAGAAAGAAATGTGAACTATTAATATAGCTTTTAGGCCTTATGTAGCTACTGAAGATTTTTGGGTAGGAGAGTGGCATGCTCATGTTGCATTTTGATGCACCTCTTTACCTTAACTTATCCCTTGATCTGTAGCAGCATGTCTCACAGTGTGTGCCTAGAATAGTTTAATGCTATGAAATGCTCTAGAAAAAAGGTTTCCATCATGAAAAAGCTGGAAAACTATATCTATCAAGTATTTCTTATTCATATTAATGCAGTAATGGCCCTAGCAGTCGTCCAATAAAGAAACCTATTTAATTTTGTTCAACGAGTATTTTCTCAAATTCACTTGACCATGGAGCATCTGCTTATGTTTCAAGAACACAGAGTTCCACGGAAATCACACATTGGGAAATGCTGGCCTCTCATCATCCTTAAGTTTCTCTTATCTAAGATCCTATTACTCTCTCAACGACCTTTGTCTCCTTTCTTCTCTCCAAGCCCCCCCTTATGACCAGTCACATGCTCCTTGCCATCTGGCACCCCAGCTTTATTACACTAAAATGCTTCTCTCAAAAGTTACTCAAAACTTCCTTGTTACTGATCTAGTGGGTAGATGTTTGTTTGTGCCCAAGTAAATAAAACTTTTTATGTGGTTACCATGACGACTATCTTTATCTTGTAATTTTCTGCTCCTCGCCTCCCTGAACACCTTTTTCCTTCTTCCTGATGCCTAAGTGATAGATATCCCCACAAAGACATATTCTAGACCTTTTAAAAAAATTTTAAGACAGAGTCTCATTCTGTGGCCCTAGATGGAGTGCAGTGGCACGATCTCAGCTCACTGCAGCCTTGACCTCCAAGGCTCCGAGTGATGCACCCACCTCAGCCTCCCGAATAACTGGGACTGCAGGTGGATACCACTAAGCCTGGCTAACTTTTGTATTTTTTGTAGAGACAGAGTTTCACTGTGTTGCCCAGGCTGACCTCAAACTCGTGGCCACAAGTGATCTGCCCACCTGGGTCTCCTAAAGTGCTGGGATTACAGGCATGAGCCCCTGCACCAAGCCCTCTGTACCTTTTTTATTTGCTGGAACCCCAGGTGATTTTGTCCAACTCATGATTTCTGGAGGTCTTGAAACTCTTTGCCCCAGCATGTCACCACTGCTACAGTCCCTCATTTTCTACTGCTGGCTGCACATGCCCACCTGAACATACCAAAAGTCCTCAGCCTCACTGTTCCCACAAAATAAGGTAGTGAATACTTTCTTCCCCACCACTGGAAGCCCTGGAGTCAAGAAAGATAACCACTAAAATATATTTTCCAATTTAAAATTTCTGCTGCATTGCTTTTTACCCAACTAGTTCCTCCAGGAATTTAAGCTAGCTAGCACCTTATGTACAACATGCCCTCAATAGCTATCTGTTGAATGAACAAAATATTCACATAATCTTAATTTGTTTTAAAAGAATTTCTCTCTTAAGCATTGCCGATCATCTGGAGCCAGAATTTAAAGTATTCAAAAAAATAAAATAATCATCACAGGCCCCCACCTTACTTATATCTCATGCAACTAGCTCCTTATCTAGACTAATATAGAAAGTCTCCTTCTCTCTTTGCCAGTACCATTACCACAAAGTTCATTTCCCTCTAGAGGGAGAAAAACATTGCTATTCTTCTCCCTTTACTGCAATAGACAGGACATTGGTCAGGATAAGATCAGAACTTTACTCCCCTGGTGATCCCTATCTTTCCCAAACCATCCCCTTCCTTCCCTTCACCCTGCACATCTCACTTATCTGACTTCCATTTTAATCCCTCAGGCCATCTTTGTTTAACCCCTCTCCTGCCAAAAATTCCTCTCCAGCACAGGAGCCACCACCAGTGCCTTCGATCCATAGCACTCCAAGTCCTATTGCCCACAGATGGGAGAGGGAGTTCTCCTGTTCCACTTGGGGATGGGGAAAATGACCTGCCCTGATATTCAATGGCATTCAAAATACATTTTCCTGTAAAAATATTATTTCAAATAATAATTACTTTCTGCATTTCAAATACATTTCACCTACTGACCAAGGAACTCAACCATTTATCACAGTGTTTTCATGGAAGAAATGGCTTCTGAGTTTTAAATGTAAATTTACAAATGAAATTAATTATACAACAAAATATTCATATATTGGGAACTGTGTTAACCCTGGCATAGAATTATTATTAACTTTATTATTATTATACTTGATCCTAAATTCCTATGTCTATGTTTTGTTGCTATTGGTAGCTCAAGAGATTAAATCAGTGCAATTCAAGAAAGACTTCCCCAGTTAAATTAACTTTTAGAGTTGAAATTCAGGAGACTGTGCCTTAGACTCTTTCAGGTAAAGTGAACAAATATTTTGGATGAAACACAAATGAATATTTGATTTTCCGACTAACTCAATTTTGTGAACCTTTGCAGGTAAAGTCAGTCAAAGTTTTAATATTAAAATTATGAGAACTTTTTAGCCACTCTTCAATCTGCTTTGGATTTCTCCCGTCACCTTAGGAAGATGTCATACTGCTGATGACAAGGTGTGATTTTTTCACATCAAAATACATATACATCTATGCTTAAGATGGAAAGGTGATTGTAAGACACAGTTCGAAGGTACATCCTGATGGGACAGGGCAGAAGATTTAATAATGAAAAATTTACAGTTTCCTGCAATTCTTGAGGATCGAAGGGAGGGAATTATTTGCTTTATGCTGGCAGCAATTTCCCTAAACCCTGTGAGATGACATAGCTCAAGCTGTTGCAAATGTAGACATGGTAGCCATCAGCCACAGCTCTTGGTTAGAGCAAGATTCCCTGGGGCATAAAATATATTGAAAAACCTCTCTAAATAGGATCGATCACTTAATTTGACTGTTTTGGAGAAAATCCTATGTAACCTTCCATTTCTGGCACTTGTGCACAGCCCCTTGGAAGCTTAATCACTTCCACCATAGATGTGTATGTATCTGCGCATATATTTCAACTAGATGATATAATCACAGAGATGATCATAAATATAATGTATTAAAAGTGTTAGACACTAGTTATAGAATATTGCTTCCTTACCTTGGCTTTCACAATGTAGTACCATAGCCAGTAAGTTCTTCATCTGAGAAAAAAAATTAAATCTGTAGATGCATGCTTGTATCTTTCTCCCAAAGTACATATAGTGACATCAACAACTGCCACCAGTCCTCAAAACAAAACAACCTGCAGCACAAAGAGGACCAATGTGTTTAAACACAGAGGAGCTGATAGCTGTTTAGTTAGCCACACACTTTATTTTGAGGGGTTAACTTTTGCCTCTTGCTTATACTTTTTCTTTCATGAATGAGCAATTAATTACTTCACTGCTGTCGCTGTTTCAGCACTTCAATTTACAATAGCCCTTTGTTTTCTTGCAAATGAAAAAAGCTTTGAAGGATTTCAATCTTCAAAAACATGGAACACTTTCTTTCTCTTTATTTCTGAACACATAAAAAAGTCTATTCTTATGTATATTTAATAACAGCCTTCAAAAAGAGCCTTATTGTGCACCTTAACATGATCTGATTGATTCTTGCAGCTAAGTCAAAGGAACACATACAAATCCTAGTTCTGGGAAACGTTTTCTATTTAAAAATTTTAAAGTGTAAACTTTATAATAAACTAGGGGAGAAATGTAAATATGTTGTATTTCATTCTAGATGCAGTTAAGCACTGTTTAAACACAGATGATAATGTGCTTCATCTTAAGTCACAGAAAGTTCAGTTCTGCTACTGTTTACAATTAGAAAGAAAACTCTCTATGTCTTTACTTATGTTTGTATCTTGAAAACAAGGAGATACATGTTTGCATTTACACATACACGCATTCTTCATAGGCAAAGGAAAATAAAACACTGAGATATTGTCTGTGTTTTATTAGTGGGCATTGATCATACCTGAGACATAAATCCCTAATACACATCTTTTATTTCTCAAAAACAGATTGTTGATAGGGCAATAAATTTGGCTAGGATAATAAAACTTCAATTATTGAGAATGTTTACAGAATTGAAATCTTCTAGCTAACTTCATAGACTGATCAATTCAGCATTAACCAATATATACTTCCTGTTTTAGGCCATGAAATTAAAAATATGAGCAATTCAATTAAATGTATAGAATAACTTCCATCCTCAGTAAAGATGAATTGAACTTATTCTACTTTAATATCTTAGTCTTTTTATTAAAAGAAAATTTATAGTCCTGAAACAAGTTTGCTGATTGTAAATCACTTCTTTCTCATAATATTGCTGAGAATGTCCATGGGCATACACATCCAAATCAGTTAATAGAGGACTCTAAATAGTTAAACTCCAGCAAATTGGGAATATACTATAAGTATACAGCTGTTCAATTAATCTTACATTTTACAAGTGCAGTATTTTGTGTTTTTTGATATTAATGTCTTCTTTCTGGTCCACTGAGAACTCAAGGTGTTCTACCATTTATGTCAAAATCAGATACAGATTAAAACAGCAAAGCAAGATGTATGCTGACCTAACAACCCATCACCCTATCAGCTCATGTCTGCAGAAACAGCTTGCACTCTGGTGGTCAAAGTGACCACCAACGAGGTCCTGAGCTTTGGAGCTGCCCTCCATCATTCTTTATTCAGATAAATAGCAGTTCAAAGTCAGAGCCATCCTGCTGAGCTCCTTGGTGGTTATTGGGCATCCGCAGTTAGGTTAGACTGACAGGAACACAACTCTTTATTTATGGTTACCTCTGTACCACCAGAAATAACCATGGGATTTCAGGGCCTTCAATGGAGACAGCTGGAATCTAGTGATCTAGAGGTCCTATGCTGTAGAGAACTGGAAGGATCTGGTGCAACCCTGGACAAATAATCAGCTTTCTAACCTTGGAGTTCTGTCTTAATACAACCACATGGAAACAGGCTTACATAAAATATAATGAACCATGTGAAAAGATATTCTATCTTGGCTTAAATTCCTGGCTGGGACACACTACTCATCTCTCATATAATTTTTGATATTTGAATATATTACCCCATACATAGCTATAATATAATTGTTTAACCAATCTCCCAATGCTGGCCATTTTTGGTGTTTCCCATTTTTACATTAAAATAGTAGCTCTGCAACAACTATCCACACAGCTGTACTCTTTAGAGGATAAAGCTCAAGAGTTAAGAGTATAATCATTCGTACGCAGCAGACTAAAGTTCCAACATTAACTCTGTCACTTGGTGTTTTCGTGGGCAAACCACTTCTCATCTCAAAGCTTTAGCTCCTTCATCTTTAAAAGGAATATAATTGCTCCTAATTCTTCAGGGTCTTATAAGACTCCAGTGAGAAAGTACATGTAAAATTATAGTAAATAATTTTGAGTTTTCTCTTAAACATCTAGTTAACTATATTAATTTCCTTAGGATAAATTCATAGAAGTGAAATTACATTACCTATGTTTATTTTTAAGGCTCCTGATGCATGTTGTCTAATTGTCCTCAATACACACAATTCCCAATAGCAATATCCCACTGTATTGTAACTCTTTGTGAATTGGCTTTTACCTAGAACTAATCTGAGAAGTACTTTAAAAAAGTTCTACGTCTTACTTCATCTCTGTCCTCTGCTTACCACAAGGACAGACATACAACACATTGCTCAATCAGTGTTTGTTTAACAAATATCTGTATTTTTCCTTCTAACATGAATAAGCACATCCTTTTATTTTATTTTTTCTTTTGGAGATGGAGTTTCGCTCTTGTTGCCCAGGCTGGAGTGCAATGGTATGATCTCAGCTTGATGCAACCTCCAACCTCTCGGGTTCAAGCAATTCTCCTACCTCAGCCTTCCAAGTAGCTGGGATTACAGGTGCCCACAACCATACCTGGCTAATTTTTGTAATTTTAGTAGAGACGGGGTTTCACCACATTGGCCAGGCTGGTCTTGAACTCCTGACCCAGGTAATCTACCTGCCTCGGCCTCCTAAAGTGCTGGGATTACAAGCGTGAGCCACTGTGCCTGGCCAGCACATCCATTTTTCAAACAGCACCACATTTTCAGAGTTTTGGCGAAGGCCCCGCTTCTCATTCATTCTAGAGGCCACTGTTGGTAAACAGAATTAAGTGGGTGACATAGTCAATGCCAACAGTTCTCAACTAAGGAGCTTATTTTAAAATGCAGATTCCCATGTTCTGCTTGTAGAGATTCTGATTGGGAAAGTCTCAATAAGAACCCAAGCATCTGAATGTTTAATTATTAACTTCCAACCACCACCATTCCTGACATATATAGTGTATGTATTCAATTTTTATAGGCACTGTCTCTGGAATCTTTACCTCATAATACCAGAATTCTGAGTTTTTTCCAGCTCTGTGAATCTATAATGCATTTTCTAAAAACATGACTAATCAGAATAAACTCAGAATGCTTATAACTTATACATAATATTTAATGATTAGTGGAAGATGCATTGTTGTTAAACTAGATAGGCTTTCTGTTGATGTGGGGGGGGAAAACAGATAAAATAAGGACGAAAAGTTCATCCTGGTACCTGTCCACACACAGCCAAATTTCATCCTGGTACTTGTTCATAGTATGGTAAGAACCAAGTTGATCTGCTTGATTTTCACAGAAAATAGAAACTATGCTACCATCGGTTTCATTTTGTTTGATCGAGATTTTCCAAAGACAAGGGTTAGGAGTGGCCTCCATAGAGGCCACCAGCATCAAAGCCCATGAAGGCAGAAATAATCAGCTTCCCTGTCACCTGCTGTCCTTTAAGGGGCATTCCAAAACTAAAAGACTCAGGTAAAAGTTTGAAGAAGGCAGCCCTCAGAAAGTTCTTCAAGGTCAGCAGGAAAAACTCAAGAACCATCTGCTCATTTTGCAACTGAGACCCAGAAGCCAAGTCCAAGAAAGAAGCATGCAGAGCTAAAAGACAAATGATGCTAGTAAAGAGAAGCTCTTAAGCTTGACTGCCAGTTCATGTAGTTTTGGCTCGTATAGTTCTTGGTACATCTAAATCCAGTTTTTCTCAGAATGGTTTCCAATTACCCAACTACCCTGAGCCTCAGATAAGAAAACAGAGATGCTATCACATCACTCTTGTCTTATATAAAATAGGGTGGAGTTGTTGGGAGTATTACATTAGATGACTTGGCAGAGTGCCTGTTACAAAATACAGGTGGTAAATCATTTTTCTTCTTTCCCTCTCTACCCTCCCCCATCTTTACCCCCAATCTCTATCTCTGTGCTTCTGAATAGGACTGCTAGTTCACATATTCCTTAGGCATATTCCTATGACACATTCCTATGTCTTACTTTTAAATAGCCAACAATAATTTGTTAAAAACATGATTATATACCAGCATATTTATTATGGAGTATATAGTGAAAATATAAATCATGATTCATCTGGGTGTGGTAGCTCACACCTATAATCCCAGCACATTGGGAGGCCAACGCAGGATGATTGGTTGAGGCCAGGAATTTGAGACCAGCCTGGGCAACATAGGGAGACCCCACCTCTACCAAAATATAAGAAATTAGTCAGGTGTGAGTGCACACATCTGTAGTCCCAGCTACTCTGGAGACTGAGTCAGGAAAATGGCTTGAACCTGGGAGGTCAAGGCTGCAATGAGTCATGATCACACCACTGCACTCCAGCCTGGATGATAAAGTAAGGCTCTGTCTCCAAAAAATAAATAAATAATGATTTTTTAATTATACTTTATGTTCTGGGGTACATGTGCAAAACATGCAGGTTTGTTACATAGTGATACACATGCCATGGTGCCATGGTGATTTGCTGTACCCATCAACCTGTCATCTACATTAGGTACTTCTCCTAATGCTCTCCCTCCCCTAACCTACCACCCCCCAACAGGCCCCAGTGTGTGATGGTCCCCTCCCTATGTCCATGTGTTCTCATTGTTCAACTCCCACTAATGAGTGAGAACATGTGGTGTTTGGTTTCTGTTCTTGTGTTAGCATGCTGAAAATGATGGTTTCCAGCTTCCTCCATGCCCCTGCAAAGGACATGAACTCATCCTTTTTTATGGCTGCATAGTATTCCATGGTGTATATATGTGACATTTTCTTTATTCAGTCTATCACCGATGGGCATTTGGATTGATTCTAAGTCTTTGTTATTGTGAACAGTGCCACAATAAACACACATATTCATATGTCTTTATAGCAGAATGATTTATAATCCTTTGGGTGTATACCCAGTAATGGCATTGCTGGGTCAAATGGTATTTCTATTTCTAGTTCTAGATCCTTGAGGAACCACCACACTGTCTTCCACAATGGTTGAACTAATTTACACTCCCACCAATAGTGTAAAAGCGTTCCTATTTCTCCACATCCTCTCCAGCATCTGTTGTTTTCTGACTTTTTAATGACTGCCATTCTAACTGGCATGAGATGGTATCTCAGTGTGGTTTTCTCTAATGACAAGTGATGATGAGCTTTTTTTCATATGTTGGCCTCCTAAATGTCTTCTTTTGAGAAGTGTCTGTTCATATCTTTGCCCACTTTTTGATGGGGTTTTGTCTTTTTCTTGTAAATTTAAGTTCTTTGTAGATTCTGGATATTAACCCTTTGTCAGATGGATAGATTGCAAAAATTTTCTCCCATTCTGTAGGTTTCCTGTTCACTCATGATATTTTCTTTTGCTGTGCTGAAGCTCTTAATTTAATTAGATCTCATTTGTCAATTTTGGCTTTTGTTGCCATTGCTTTTGGTGTTTTAGTTATGAAGTCTTTGCCCATGCCTATGTACTGAATGATATTTCCTAGGCTTTCTTCTGGGATTTTATGGTTTTAGGTCTTATGTTTAAGTCTTTAATTCATCTTCAGTTAATTTTTGTATAAGGTGTAAGGAAGGGATCCAGTTTCAGCTTTCTGCATATGGCTAGCCAGTTTTCCCCAACACCATTTATTAAATGGGGAATTCTTTCCCCATTGCTTGTTTTTGTCAGGTTTGTCAAAGGTCAGATGGTTGTAGATGTGTGGTATTATTTCTGAGGAATCTGTTTTGTTCCATTGGTCTGTATCTCTGTTTTGGTACCAGTACAATGCTGTTTTGGTTACTGTAGCCTTGCAGTATAGTTTTTGAAGTCAGGTAGTGTGAATTTAATTCATTAAAAATTATCTGCTGAATCCTCCATAAGTACTTTAGAACTCAGAGAAAGAAGGAATCTATGAGCCCAAATCTCCAGAGAATGTCTCAAGGAGACGTCATGGTTTAACCTTAGTTCTGAAATAAAAACATTTATTGATTATTTATTATGTGTTAATTATACTAATTACCTTACAAGAATTATTTCTATTCAATCTTCAAACAACCCAATAGTTAAGTATTATTATTCTCATTTACTGATTTATAGAGAGTATTTTTCCCAAGGTCATAGTTGGTAAGCAATATAAGTGGGACTCCAACCAAGGTTTGGTTGATAGCAAAACCTGTTCTCTAAAAGATGAGAAGAATTTGCATACAGAGAAAATGCAGGGAGTGTTACAAGAGAGCAGAACAGCATCACCAAGTGATCAGAACCAGGAATGACCGGCATAGTCAGAAACCATGGGGTGGTGAATGTGGCTAAAGCTGAGATTTCATAGTGAGAGGGAAGCCCGAGGATCCCAACTGCTAACCTAGTACCAGGGATGAAGACATCAGGTTTTACCGATTGTCAGCCACAAGAAGAGATTCAATGAGTTCCTTGATCTGGTTAGAGAAATGCAGATGTGAGGGAGACCAGGCTTTGGTATCTATCACCCGACCGGTCTCCTTGTTCTGTCCAGGGGATTCAGGTGTGAGACAGATCGCCATCCTCCCTCACTGCTCCCCAAGAGGGGGAGCAAATGTTACTCTGTATCAAAATTTCCCAAAAAGTTTAGAAGAATCTCTTTAAAATGATCCTTTTCATTTCAGACACTCCATTCATTTTTTTACTATAAGGGCAGTTGCTTGAAGAGATGATGTTCAGAGGTTAAACTCCTCCAGATCATAGGGGGCCAGTTATTGTCTGTGACCTCCAGAGAGAATGAAGCTTCCTTCAAATACAACATCTTAAACATTGGCAAATAAAAATGCCCATTTTAAACAGCAGAGACTTAAGTTAAAAGAAAATTATATTTTGATTCAACTTGCTCAAAAAACACTTTAATGCTTACCCCCAGATTTGCTTTGCTTTGCAATCTAGAAACATATAAATGTAAGTAAATATGTATGTATACCTATGTGTGTATAATATATTAGGATGTATACATGTAACTCTATACTTGACAACATTCAAACAGGCTTTGAGAAACTTTGATTCTCTGTTTAGTTACAGGGTTTAGCATAGGGTACTCCAAAATCTAGCATTAGGCATTTTGGAAAACAGCAGAAGCAGGACAGTGTCTCTGACCTCCTGTCTGCCCTCCCCTGAAATGGGACATAGAAACTAGAATCCCCCTCTTTTCTTCTCCCCCAAAGCAAGCCATAAAACCTAGCTGACCTCCTCCTGAAGTAGGTCATGAGACCCCCATTCCAAAGGGGTCCTCCCTATACCAAGAGGAAATAAATGACTGAAGACACAGAGGAACAGAAAA
Organism: Ateles fusciceps; assembly: GCA_036589455.1. Taxonomy (NCBI): domain Eukaryota; kingdom Metazoa; phylum Chordata; class Mammalia; order Primates; family Atelidae; genus Ateles; species Ateles fusciceps. The sequence continues at coordinate 7,482,891 of JAZHEH010002565.1, forward strand.
GAATCTAAACAGGCTTTGCTAATTCCCCCCCAGTTTATTAGTATTAGCTCTTACACTTCATCCTCCAATCACACTTTTACATGATTATCCATAAAAATGCACAGAGTTTCCTGTGTCTGTGGGTCTTCATTTCTGAAGGCTCTTTCATCACATGAAGCTTATAGTAAATAAATTTGTATGCTTTTCTCTCATTAATCCATCTTTTGTTATAGAGGCCTCTCAGCCATAAGCCTTGCGGTGGATGAGGGAAAGATATTACTTTTCTCCCCTACCATAGCTAAATTTTGAAAGAATATTCTAGAGGAGTCCAATTGTGGTTCAACAAATGAGGGCAGTATATGTCAGTTTCAGGTCACTGTTGGTTGGGATTCCAGTGTTTTCATTATGCCCCTGCTTTATTTTTATAGTAATAATCAGGAAACCATTTAACCCAGATATTAGCCAAATATCTCATCAAAGAAAACATTATTGCTCAGATAGCTTTGCCTTTATCATTACTCTCTCTCTTTTATGAAAGTACCATTCAATTTACATTAAAGATGTATGACATAACAGACAGGGATAAGAAAAGAGGCAACTCTGGGACAGAGAAATGTTAAGATTTGTTCCAAGCATTATTCAGGCAACATTACTCTACAAATAACCCCGACACACCAGGCACTCTCCACATTTTCACCCTCAAATCAATTCTAGTCTATGCCACACACCTACACAATTCAAGTTCTCATCATCATATTGGTATAACAAATAGTCCATGACATTTGAGACTCAGATATAGAAACCACTCTATATAAAATCATGGCAAGTAACGTGAAGAATATGGCAATATTTTATTCTTGAAGTTGTAGTCATGGAATCACTCTGACTGTCCTTGAACCGTGACACCATTGCTAGAAGAAAAATCCAGCAGTGTGACGTAGTAGAAAGTACACTGGCTTTGGCAACAAGTCCCCAGAGTTAGCGTTCCTTCACTGCCCCCACCCGACCCCTGCTCCCTGCCACTTGCTGTGTGACCTTGGATAAGTTATTTCATCTGCTTTTTTCCTTGTATGTAAATTGAAGGTATAAAAATATCTGTGTATACTTTTGTACAAGTTTTTTTGTGAAGATCAAAAAAACAATCCAGTTAAATGCTGTTTGGAAATTATAAGGTATCAATAAATATCATTGTTGCTGCTTTCACTATGATTTACAGGGCTAAGAATTCTTGTACCCACTGACTAGATAGATTTAGGTTTGCTTAGAAGAACACGTTTCTTATAAAATGCATGCTTGGTCTTCCTTCAGGCACTAAACCAACACCATAGTACAACTCATGCATTTAACTGTCATTTCCACATAAGGCTTATTTGGAAATCATACCATCAGATCCCCTTGCCTTATGAGATGCTCAAAACACATTTATCTATCCTAAAAATTAGAATTTCAGAAGCCATTGCATTGTTCTCCAGGCCTAAGTACACTTTTTTCACTTATCAAAGAAAGATTATACAGCCAGAATAATTAGTATATTGCTGCCTCTTTAAAAGACTTCTCTTCATTGCTCCTGGCTTGTATTGAAACCAGATGGTAAAACCAAGACTGGAACATCCTTTGGTGTCCAGAAGGAGGCCAGTCTGGCCAAAGCATTGTCATTCCTGTCAGCAACCAGAGTCAAAAGCATTTTTATAGTTAATCATCAGGAGTGCTTACTGGCTCCAACAGCCATTCATGTAGTATTTGTCAGTGTGAAGGCTCTGTCCACACTACAGATGACACCATGTTGGCGAGAAATGTGTTTCAATATCCTTTAGCAATGAGCTGAGCAAATTTTCATGGCTGATTCCCAAAGCAAACAATAATATAACATTTAGTGCTGGACTTCTTTTTTTTTTACCACATTGAATGGATAATAATACCTTTCATTTCTAAAAACTAACCCCTAACGTCAAGTTTGCCCTGGAGCATTCATTAAAACATAGGAAGTTAAAGAACTGCAGCAAATTACCACAGATAACTTAAAAGAAATTAACCCACCTTAAAATGAACTTTTGTTTCAAAAGATGTGAAGTTGCAATTTTAGACTCTGAGGAGCCTATGTAATTTCATGGATGAGAGCCGACCAGTAAAAGTCCTGTCTCCATCTACAGTTGCAATAATCATTTGCAACAAAGAAATGGTGAATACAAAAGTAACATAATTGGAGTAAATGCACTATGCTTTGGAGTTAAAATGGAGTTTTGGTGGCCACAGAAAAGGAAGGCATTGAATGATAACATTTTAAAATGTGTCGAGGGGGGTGAGCTGATGAGGCCTTGTATATAACTGATGGAGGCTATTCATCTTTAAAGTACTGTGGAGAAGCAAATTCGAGTATCTGGAGAAGGATGCCTAAAAATGGCTTCTCCACTTTACAACTGGGGCTTGTCACCATATCAGAGTGACTCAGATGAATATTTCATATGAAAGGTTCAGGTAAAGAAATTTGAAGGAGATGCTTGGAGCAGCAGAACTCAATTGCAATTACATACTACAATATTGCAAGAGGATCTAACACAGATCTGATTTCTTTGTATAATGGAACTGTACATGTATAATCAGCAAAACAGTGTTTAGGACACAAACCACAGAAATTTCAGGTTGTAACTGATGAATACTTGCAGAAGCTAGAATCCCATAATACTGAAGTTATTCTGCTTTCCACGATATCTGTATAGTGCTTGTAATTCATGGTTTCTGCACCAAACAAAAGATGAGATTTGTTAATTTGTTAATATTAACCCTAATATTCTCTAGTTCATGGAAGTTCAGATAACTGATGCAATGCAGATTAATTTGTTTGGGGTTGATAACATTTGAAATGTGATGATCAATGTCATTTGTCTTCCTCTGTTTAAAAACGTTTCAGAAATTACCTAAACTATGTGGACTCTGATGGGAGCTTGCTAATTTGGTTTGGTCTTCATCGCCTTTGAACGAAGAGTGGCTATTTTCTCATAAGTAAACCCATGCTTATCATCAGTAATGTTCTCTATTTTTGAGTTTTTACACTGAGCATATAACAGCCATCAAAAAGGGCAGAAGAAATTTAAAATTAGACATTAATCAGGAATCCTTAACACTGTGAACAGGAATTATTTAATAGCATCTGCTATTTTGAAAGGGTAGCAATTGAAAGAAAAACATTTTCGAAAAGAGTCTAAAAACTTTAGTCATATTTTTGTTTACAAACTGTTGTGCTATGGCTTGTCCTGTGTGAAGTTTAAGAAAAATAGTACAACACATCTTAAAAAACCAAACACCACAGTAGAGAGCAATAATGTAGAATATAGTACAAAGATTTCTTTCCAAGAGCCCACTGCCTAATTTAAATGTCTTTTAACTGGCCAATTATTTTCATTGGTAAGCTAAAATGATTGGAAACAAGCTTCCTCTAACCTCTCACTCTAGTTGTTAACTGAGCCAATCAGGAAAAAAAGGCTGGTTTTTAATCTACACAGTAAATAGGTTCTTACATTTAAAGAAACATGGCTCTCTTAGCTGCCCTTTGTTAGATTAGAGAAGAGAAGCCTATGTCATTCCTCAAGGAAAAGTTATTTGCTTTGCTTTCTGACATTTAAAATGAACTGTAAGCAGATTTGCTATAATAAATTAAAATGTCCTGAAAATCATCCCAGTACTATAAGAGAGTTTATTCATTAACCATGAATAAAAGACATTCAACGAGGAAAGCTATATTAGGCTAAAAAATATTGTTCAGAAAGAAGTTTCAGGATTCTTTCCTTTTTTGCTCCATGTATTATAAAAAAGAAGAGCTGAAAATCACCTGGAAATAATTTTTTAAACATTTTAAACAGGGCCCTGATATCAATTTTCTCCTCACATTTATATTAAGAAGCTAATAAAATATAGATTACATAAAGTCAAAGAAGCCATATAAGCCTTCACTTGTTATATAAAGGGCCAGAACCTTATGTAATATGCATTTTCTTACAAATTCTTCAAATTTTGAATGCTTTGTGTGATAACAAGGAATACTGAATAACGGGATTTAAATGCCTCTAAAAACTGAATATGCGCAGAGCATTTGAACTATTTATTGCCAGTAGTTTGGTGACATCTAGTGGAAATAGTGACTTCAGTCTACCTTCCTGAGTTAACTTTACATCCTATAGCAAAGGGAAAGTGTTGAGAAGATGGCTAAACAGTCAGTTTCCTACCTTCTTTGCTAAGTAACAAGAGTGAGCCAGTTTAGCTAAGCCTTCTGAAGAAAAATAACATCCACCTCAATTACTGTGAACAAATTTGTTCTAATTATAAAATACATGGTCTTTGAAAAGAATTTGGAATATGCAAAAACATACGAGAAAATAAAAATTATCCATTATACTTTCACCCACAAGTAAACACCAGTGATATTGTATGTCTTTTCTTCCAAGCTTTATATATTCTTGTTGGTGGTGTTGTTTTTTTCAGCTAAGTTAGGTTAATATAAATATAAAATTTTATATCCTGGATTTTTTGTTGTTGTTGCTGTTTTTTGTTGTGGTTTGTTTGTTTGTTTGTTTTTAAAACAGAGTCTCATTCTGTCACCCAGGCTGGAGTGCAGTGACGCAGTCTCAGCTCACTGCAGCCTCCGTCTCTTCCCGGTTTAAGCAATTCTGCCTTAGCCTCCCAAGTAGCTGGGATTATAAGCACTTGCCACCATGCCCGGCTAATTTTTGTATTTTTAGTAGAGACAGTGTTTTCACCACGTTGGCAAGGCTAGTCTTGAACTCCTGACCTTGTGATCTGCCCACCTCAGGCTCCCAATGTGCTGTGATTATAGGCTTGAGCCACTGCGCCCAGCCTTATATCCTGATTTTTAACATTATGTGAGCAGTTTTTGTATTTATCAAATATAAAAATAATCTTAGTTATGAGAGGCAGAGAACTATGTCATCACTTTTTTTTCAAAGTAGGATGTGACAAGCCTACAGTTTTATGAATCCTATATGGCAATCCATGAATAATAGAAAAACATGGTTCCGGTAAAGTTCTTTTATTAGCACACTACACAAAAAGACCATGTTATTCATAGAAATGTTAAAAAAATGTGTTTTATGTCAACAAAATTTTAAGGACTTACTATGTTATCAGACACTAAGGATATCATAAATGAGTAAGACCCAGACTTTACCATAAGACACCAGGAGTCTAATAGGGAAGAATGAAATATTGTTTAAGACAATGGATCAGAGTATTTGAAGTGATCCACGTGAAGTAAGAAATTTTAAAAAAAGACAATGGAATTATGATCAATGTGTGAACTATAACAAAGAGGGGGAGTTGTGGTATTTAGAGGAAAGGTAAATGGCAAATCTTTAAACAGAAGATAATGACTGTGTAGGACTTGGAAGAGTGAGTAAGAATGAAGGATATTACACATAGAAGAAAGCCTAGACAAAAACAAGAAGCATGGAATGGCCTGGTGTAGGCTGGTATCCCTGGAGAAAAGTCATCACTTCAGAAGATGTGACTAGAAAGGTGAGCAGAAGCAGATGGCTGAAGATCTTTATCATGGAGGTTATGAAAACCCACTAAAACTTCTTTTTTAAGGACAGTAGCATGATTACATTAGCATTTTATAAAATTATGCTGACTGAAGCGTGGAAAATGAACAGCAGAGGAAAAGACCAGCTAGTGGGTTGTTGCGGAAATTCAGGGGGAGACAGTAAGGCCTGAACTAAGAAAAGGCAGTGAATTCAAACAGAAAACCAGAGAGTAGGGACTGTTTAAGAGAGGACAAACTGCAGGGTTCAAATATGCTGGGTGATGGAGAAGGAGGTGCCAAAGATGACTGTAGTTCTGGTGTAGGGCACTGATGTCTAGAACAGCATTCAGGCAATTATTAGCTAAAAGAGAAATTTATGATTTTTAGATTATGTGCTTCTATACAGTTTAGGATTGGACAAATCCTAATTTATTTTACCATTATATGATAAATATTAGGGAAAGGGTATGCACACCTTATAACACCCATTCTAGTTACTGAACATTTTCTTTGTCATAGAGGTCAAAGAAAAAGAAAATTTGGTACGTTCTCACCACCCTGATGACAAAAAGAAATGCTTCTACTGTAGGCACCGAGCGGTTAACGTCTCTAATTGGCCTTAGCACAGTGCCAAGACTCAGGGGGTAAGAAGAGTGCTAAAGAGGTTGGAGACATAATCAAGGAGATTCAAAAGAAAAACTAATTTCAGCCGTCACTGAGATTTGTCTATATGGAGTGTCATTAGAAAGAGTAAATGACCCGCTGAACTCTTTGGTATTGAGAACACATTTCTAAAATGTGGAGAGATCAAAATTATATCACTCAAAGGCTGTCTCTACGTGCCTCTGTGCACCTGTATACATACAAAGTGAAGCAGAGAAATAGCTTGTACAGCGTGTAACTTGGAGACCTGAATTCCCTGAGTAATGGTTACTAGTGATCTAATTCACCAAGTCAGCAACAACTATGTATCATGCCCTTGTCATGTGCCCAATGCACATTGCTACTAGGCAGTGAATGTTTTCGGCTACCACGATTGGAGTGCTCACTTTGGACTAAGTGCTTAACAAACATTATCCAGCTTAATCCTTTCAACAGCCTATGAGTTTGACCTCATGATGCTTAGGGAGGTTAAGCTATTTGTCCAAGGTCACTCAGCCAGTAAGCAGAGATGCTTGGGTTCAAACTCTGCTTTCTTCTGACTCCAGAGCTGTGCTTTTAACCATTACACCATCCTGGGTCACTATTTATTTGTTTTCTTTTTTAAAAAATCATTTTTCTTAAATTGTATTGTTATTTACTATTCCCCGAGCACAAAGAACCATGCATGGCACTGGCTAAATCTTAATATCAATATAGAGTTCCATCCCTACTTCAGACTTGTGGCTCCACAACTGACTAGGCAGTGTGCTCCTATTTTGTTTTAGAGCATGCAGAACTGGTATGTGAGAGACAGGTGGCAGCCAGTTGCTATGGCAATTGCCTGTCATTAATGATAAAGGGTAATTACTGCAGCAAATTTCTGGTTGGCTTGAAAATCTGACTTGCCCCTTCCCCACAGGAAGCACAATCCTTTATACCCTCTCTACTCACCACGGCCTATCATCTTGTATAAGCTTTACCTAGACCACTTGGCTTTGCTGCAAAGAGCTAAGTAAAGCTTAACTTCTTAAATATTCAGGAGAAGAAATATTAGATGAGTCACAGAACAAAAAAAGCTCAGAAGAAAAGATACACATTTTCCTCCTGTACAGACTGTCTAAACTTGCTTTCCCTTAATTAAGTTTGCAGGAAATAATCCCAAGTATTGCACGTTTGTGAACCAAGTTCAATGATTGCTTGAATGGCCATATGTGGTTAATTACTAGATGCTAAGACTGCAAGACCACATAATATTTTTAAACTGACTTACAGAACTATAAATCTATGTACTCAGTATGACTTTCAAATCTTTCCAAGCCAACTAATAACCCTTTTGATGGTAGAAAACGTTTTGTATGTCAGGGGCAATGTGAAATAAAAAATTTCATTAGTACCTTTTAATTCTGTGTTCTATATGAGTTTAAAAAGAAAAGTTTCTCTCCAGAGTAGGTTATACATTATGGTAGAAAAATATTGTCATAAAATAAATGCCAAAGTAAAAAGCCCAGAATCTGAAAAGCAACACAAAATCAAACACCTGTTAGTCTCTCGTTTCTTTCCACCCCTAAACTTGGGGTCCAAGTATGTCTCCTGCCTTAAATTTCTTTTGAAATGCAACCCATAATTGCTTGGCATACCGATGATGAATCCCCCAGGAATTGTTCCTACAAACAGGAGGCCTAGTGATGGCACTAAATTCTGTTTCATAATCACCTTTTCCTTTTTTAACCTAGTTCCCACTTACAGTCAATACCTAGCCCACAGAGAAGTAGACAAGCTTTTGATCCAAAATAATGGATCATTCTCCACAAGAATATGTGCTATTCCTTGGAGACTAATGTGCCCACATGTCTAGAATCCTAGCCTCAGAGGTTGGCCTGTTAATTGGAGTTTCATTTTGTTCTGTCAAAACTTTTTTATGTGGCCATAGAGACACTGTAGCAGAGAAAGTTTGGGCAGAAAACAATCCAAGGGGTGGCTCACCTATATGTACTGTGCAACAAAGGTGGGGAAGTGGGGGAGGATTTACTAGTATTTGTCACCCCCAAAACTGTGATTGTGAAAATCATAGAGATTCAAGCACCCCGGAGCCTGTGACATAAAGACCAGGCTCTTAACCTGGGAGCAAATATCTCTTTTGATCAAGATAGGATGGCTCTTTTTCATCTTTCAAGCCTGCAACTGACAGAAGAAGATTAAGAGTTACATTCAAAAAGCTATATTCAGCTCACCTATTGCATTTCTGTTCCGTAGTACAGCAAATTAAGGGCAAGAAGTCTGGAAGAGAAGGAAAATTGGTAGCAGAAGGGATGTGAAGGAAGAAATTGGAGTCAATAGGGTTCGAGATCAATCTTAGCCCATATGCACATCCTTGTTCAATAGGGCTATTAGTACTCTAAACATTTGATTAGCAATTTTTATGAAGGGGGGCATTTTTGCCTGTTTTGTCCCCAGCTGTATTCCAAACCTTCTGAAGAGTGCCTGGCCTGTGATAAACTCCTGATGAATATTAGTTGAATATACGGCAAAATCATTTTACTCTGTTTCCTGCCATTCTAATCCTTAAATCATTCCATCTTCATTTCAGTTGAAATAACCAGAAAGGCCCATTAATAAGAGCAAGCAAGAACAAATAAAAACAGGCTGAAATGTAAGGCATAGCCCTGATTTCCTTACCTTCTTCTAAGATTTGAAACTGAGGCTAGCAATTTTACTCTTGCAATGTGCTTTGTTAATTGAGACAAAAGATACAGGTCTTATTTCACAGGCCTTCCTCTAACAAGGGATGCTCTCTGAGACCAAGGGAGTGGGGCTCAGGAGGCCCCCATCAATTGGGAGGAAAGCTAGTGAAAGAAATAGAGCTCTGAGGCATCTAAGAATCTCTAGACACTGTAACTACAGACCTCTAAAGAGCTCCCCAGGATTTAGAAGGAAATGGACACAATAGTTGCTTCCTCTGACTTTATTCCTTCCCTTTCTTCCCATTAACAACAGGCTAGCTTCATCAGAGAGGAAAATCACAAGTGGATGGTCTTGTTTCCTCCTACACTTCCTCTCTCTCAGCCTTACCCTTACTATAGTGTAGATTCTCACTCAACCAAGGGCAAATTTCCCCTGCTCCTAGGAGACCTTGGCAATGTCTGGAGGTATTTTTGGTTGCGACAGCTGGGGTGGCAGTGGGGGAGGAGGAGGGCTGCTACTGGCATCTAGTGGATTGAGGACAGGGATGTTACTAAATGTCCTATAGTGCACAGGACTACAACAGCCCCCAAACAATGAATTATCTGACCTAAAACGTTCATAGTGATGAGGTTGAGAGACCCTGTTCTCCATTACCTGGCACTGTGTGTCAGATGCTAAGGCCAAATGCTTCTCACATGCTTAATCTCATTTAATCCTCACAGGATGATTGAGGCCTCACAAGAAGTTTTGAAGTAAATTTTATTTTATTTTATTATCTTCATTTTACAGATAAGGACAATGGAGGCTTACAGAGTTTAAGTAACTTGTCCCAAAGCCACACAGCCCATGATGGGGGAGCCTGTCACTATACCCAAATCAACCTGGCTCTGAAGCCACACATTACTGCCCCTCTAACTTTTAAAAATGTATTTGTAAAGACAGGGTCTTGCTATGTTGCCCACACTGGTCTTGAACTCCTGGCCTGGCCTCAAGCAATCCTCCTGCTTCTCATTCCCAAAGCCTCCCACGTCGGCTTACAGGTGTCAGCCGCTGCACTTGGCCTAGTTCACATTTTTAAAAGTAATAGCCCTTGTAATAATAATGGGTGCATAGCCCTTGCTTTATGCCAGGCACTGTTATAAGGGCTTCCCTTCATATGTATTAACACACTAAATCCTCCAATCATATGAGGCAGGTATAAATATTATCCAGATTGTACAGATGAGGAAACAGATTTAGAGAGGTGAGGTCACACAGCCAGCAAAGTGCAGAGCTGGGATCTGGATGCAAGAAGTCTGACTCTAGTTTCTGTAATCCTTCTTAGCCACTATTCTATTTTGCCTTGTACATCTACAAAGCTGGGGAAATGGCCACATAAGCCACTCAGTGGAATGTGACCCTTCCTCCTTCATACCCTGTACCTCGAATATGATAGTAGGAACTAGTCTTCATTCCCTTTGCTATTATTCTCTGTAGAGCTGCCAAGACTTTGGTAGATCATGATACTAAAAGTATGGAGATCAGAAATAAACTCCTCTAGCTTAACTAGCCCCTGAAGGCAAACCAGCATCACCCTCACTTACTGCTTTGAAATTCTCTTTCATTGTTTGCATAAAATTTCCTTTTATTAAGTGTCGGATTTGAAAAGGTTTTCAAATAATTACTACAGTTAGTCTAAATTAAAAATGCTAAAAAGAAAACTGTTTGCAATTAGGATTTGCATAATTTCTTTAACACTGCCTAAGTCATCTACATTTGCAGCTAAAAGTAGGACGGTATTTTGGATGAAACAAAATGATGAAAGCCATTTGCCTGACCTTTGACATTTCTTTTGCAAATACCTCAACTTGTTGTGGGAACCCAAGTAATTAAATACGTAAGTCCTTTTTCAGAGAATTTTTATTAATTAAAAAATTTCTTATGTCTCATGTGAACTTTATAAAAGGAGGAAGGTTAATTTATGGATTTTCAAACATGTGTCAGGAGATCTTGTGAATCATTTTTCCTCATAGATGGCCCTCACAATCTCTCAAATTCCATCAGAAAAATACTCAACTTCTCTCACTTAAAAAAAAAAAAAGCAACACATGTTTATGGGTACCTATATATAACTGTAAATTTACATAAATATATACATTGCCTACTGCCAATTAGTATGCATTTATGAACAGTGCCCAATAACCCTGATGATAACTGAAAGTACATCAGTGATGAGATGTCTCTGGGAAACCATTGGGTATCTCAGCAAGTATTTCACTTAAGAGTAGGTGGAGGAGACTCATTACTGGCCTGGCTTGTTGCCTTGTTCTGTTTGAAATCTTGATTAAAGAAATAACAAACATGGAATGCTAATTAAACTGTTGACCAATTTCAATAAACAAGCAGTCTAATTTGGGGATTGCAAAGAGGGGATAAAACACTATGGCTCTGCTATTCGTTTTCTTACACCAGTTCTTTGATTCCTGCTATAAGAGTTCATGTCCCAAAGGCCTCTAGATCAGCAGGGTAGCTGATTCTATGGTAAAGAGAGAGAGAAAATGTGTCAACTTGGTGAAGCTCGCTACAAGCTACAGCTTGCAGGACTCCCTGAGATCACAGCCCATGATTGCAGCCTGTCCTGTTCACGGACTGTCACCTAGTACAGCATGTTATAAGCAGTAAAGAATGTGTTTAAGTATAAATAGTCTTGCCCGGCTTGAGCAAGCAAAACTGTTCCTTTAGTTCAGTGCACACACAGCTTGGAGGCCAGTGTCCTGGGCATACCAGTTGTATCTCCACAAAAAATGAATGTCAGCAATACCCTAGTATATAATATTGTCTATTAGACAGCGCATAAAGGCCTGCACTGTGTGTACATACTGTAACCACATAGAAAACATTACCAAATGAGCCTGCTTTTAGCCTACTGCCTCATACGGCGGTAATTAAGGAGAACTGCCTTTTGATTTGCAACTATTTGCTGTTCCGTAGGAAAAACAGAGCTTAGACCATCTTGTTCCATTTGTTGTTGCCATGCTTAATCTTCTGATTCATGAGGAATTATTACACCCGGAACCTATGGGGAATTTAATTGTTTGGCTCCTACTTTTCTGGCAAATGTAATTGTGAAGGAGGAGGATCTATAGATTAACATTTTTTAAAAGCTTCAGCCAAGAAAAAATAAATGAAAGGAGGTGGACTTTTTTGTAAAACCTCATATTGAATGACATCCAGGGTTGAAACAATGCCAGAACTGAGCGTAAGAGAAAGCATCAATACCTAAGCAGGAGGTCAAACCAAGGCCATACGGCCCAGAAGTTTGATCCCATCACCTTTAACTTGGATATCAGCGCACCCCATCTATGGATATATGTAGATAATGGGAATACATTTTGCATGTGTGGATAAAAATATAAGATGAAGTGGTTTTGTGAATATTTTAGGTCTGTTTTCATTGCTTTTTAATGCTAAAGCTCCAGTGTTTTAAAATGCCCCTTTGGCCTCTGAAGCATCACTGAAAAATCAACTCAAAAAGACAAATTAATTGGGAAAAAGGCATACAAATTTATTTAATATGTATACACAGTAAAGTCCAGAATGAAGACCCAAAGATACAGGGAAATCATCCGTTTTTACAGTTAAGTTCAACAAAGTATAAACAGACACATAGAAATGTGATTGGACAAAGGGGTATGGTCTAACACCAATAGACTGAGAGGGAAAACACAGCAAGGCCTGTCTGTCTGGATTCTTCTTGGCCTCTCTGAGCAGCATTCCTTCCTTCTGCGTATGGGGCAGGACCCTTTCTAGAGTGGGGATCTTATCACCTACAGTCAAGAAGGTAGGTCAGATAATTTTTTTATGGCCAGTTTTTACACAGAAAGGCTGATGAAAAGTTAGAGTAATGTTTTCAGGTATTTAAAAAAAATATATATATATATATATATATATATATATATATATATATATATTTTGTATTGCACTTTAGGTTCTGGGGTACATGTAAAGAACATGCAAGGTTGTTGCATAGGTACATATATGGCAATGTGGTTTGCTGCCTCCAACCGCCCATCACCTATATCTGGCATTTCTCCCCATGTTATCCCTCCCCAACCTCTCTACCCTCCACTGTCCCTACCCTCCACTGTCCCTCTCCTCCGCTGTCTCTCCCCTATGCCCCACCAACTGACCACAGTGTGTGATGCTCCCCCTCCCTGTGTCCATGTGTTCTCACTGTTCAACACCCACCTATGAGTGAGAATATGTTGTGTTTGATTTTCTGTTCTTGTGTCAGTTTGCTGAGAATGATGGTTTCCAGATTCATCCATGTCCCTACAAGGGACACAAACTCATCGTTTTTTTATGGCTGCATAGTATTCCATGGTGTATATGTGCCACATTTCCTTGTCCAGTCTATCATCGATGGGCATTTGGGTTGGTTCCAGGTCTTTGCTTTGTAAACGGTGCCACCATGAACATATGTGTGCATGTGTCTTTATAATAAAATGACTTATAATCCTTTGGATGTATACCCAGTCATGGGATTGCTGGGTCAAATGGAATTTCTATTTCTAGGTCCTTGAGGAATCACCACACTGTCTTCCACAATGGTTAAACTAATTTGCACTCCTACCAACAGTGTAAAAGTGTTCCTATTTCTCCACATCTTCTCCAGCATCTGTTGTCTCCAGATTTTTTAATGATGGCCATTCTAACTGGCATGAGACGGTATCTCAATGTGGTTTTGATTTGCATTTCTCTAATGGACCAGTGATAATGAGCATTTTTTCATATGTTTGTTGGCCTCATAAATGTCTTCTTCTGAAAAGTGTCTGTTATATCCTTCACCCACTTTTGAATGGGTTTGTTTGTTTGTTTTCTTGTAAATCTGTTTTAGTTCTATGTAGATTCTGGATATTAGCTCTTTGTCAGATGGATTGATTGCAAAAATTTTTTCCCATTCTGTTGGTTGCCAGTTCACTCTAATGATTGTTTCTTTTGCTGTACAGAAGCTCTGGAGTTTAATTAGATCCGATTTGTCTATTTTGGCTTTTGTTGCCAAAGCTTTTGGTGTTTTAGTCATGAAGTCCTTGCCTATGCCTATGTCCTGAATGGTTTTGCCTAGGTTTTCTTCTAGGGTTTTTATGATGTTAGGTCTTATGTTTAAGTCTTTAATCCATCTGGAGTTCATTTTAGTGTAAGGTGTCAGGAAGGGGTCCAGTTTCTGCTTTGTGCACATGGCTAGCCAATTTTCCCAACGCCATTTATTAAGCAGGGAATCCTTTCCCCATTGCTTGTTTTTGTCAGGTTTGTCAAAGATCAGATGGTTGTAGATGTGTGGCACTGGCTCCGAGGCCTCTGTTCTGTTCCATTGGTCTATATCTCTGTTTTGGTACCAGTACCATGCTGTTTTGATTACTGTAGCCTTGTAGTATAGTTTGAAGTCAGGTAGTGTGATGCCTCCAGTGTTGTTCTTTTTGCTTAGAATTGTCTTGGCTATGTGCATTCTCTTTGGTTCCATATAAAGTTTAATGTGGTTTTTTCCAGTTCTGTGAAGAGGATCATAGGTAGCTTGATGGGAATAGCATTGAATCTATAAGTTACTTTGGGCAGCATGGCCATTTTTGCAATATTGATTCTTCCTAATCAAGAGCATGGAATATTTTTCCAACTGTTTGCATCCTCTGTTATTTCCTTGAGCAGTGGTTTGTAGTTCTCCTTGAAGATGTCCTTTATATCCTTTGTTAGTTGTATTCCTAGGTATTTTATTCTCTTTGTAGCAATCGTGAATGGCAGTTCGTTCTTCATATGGCTCTCTTTAAGTCTGTTATTGGTGTATAGGAATGCTTGTGATTTCTGCACATTGATTTTTCATCCTGAGGCTTTGCTGAAGTTGCTTATCAGTTTCAGGAGATTTTGGGCTGAGACGATGGAGTCTTCTAAGTATACAATCATGTCGTCTGCAAATAGAGACAATTTGACTTCCTCCTTTCCTATTTGAATACCCTTTATTTCTTTTTCTTGCCTGATTGCTCTGGCTAGAACTTCCAATACTATATTGAATAGGAGTGGTGAGAGAGGGCATCCTTGTCTAGTGCCAGATTTCAAAGGGAATGCTTCCAGTTTTTGCCCATTTAATATGATATTGGCTGTGGGTTTGTCGTAAATAGCTATATTTTGAGATGCGTTCCATCAATACTTAGTTTATTGAGAGTTTTTAGCATAAAGGGCTGTTGAATTTTCTTGAAGACATTCTCTGCATGTATTGAGATGATCATGTGGTTTTTGTCTTTGGTTCTGTTTATGTGGTGGATTACATTTATAGACTTGCATATATTGAACCAGCCTTGCATCCCTGGGATGAAGCCCACTTGATTGTGATGGATAAGCTTTCTGATGTGCTGTTGCAATAGGTTTGTCAGTATTTTATTGAAGATTTTTGCATCTATGTTTATCATGGAGATTGGCCTGAAGTTTTCTTTTTTTGTTGAGTCTTTGCCAGGTTTTGGTATCAGGATGATGTTGGTCTCATAAAACGAGTTAGGAAGGGTTCCCTCTTTTTGGATTGTTTGGAATAGTTTCAGAAGGAATGGTACCGGCTCCTCTTTGTAAGTCTGGTAGAATTTGGCTGTGAACCCATCTGGACCTGGACTGTTTTTTGGTTGGTAGGCTATTAATTGCTACCTCAACTGGTCTATTCAGGGTTTCAACTTCTTCCTGGTTTAGGCTTGGGAGAGTGCGAGTATCCAGGAATTTATCCATTTCTTCCAGGTTTACTGGTTTATGTGCACAGAGTTGTTTGAAGTAATCTCTGATGGTAGTTTGTATTTCTGTGGAATCAGCAGTGATATCCCCTTTATCGTTTTTTATTGTATCTATTTGATTCTTCTCTCTTTTCTTTTTTATTAATCTGGCTAGAAGTCTATTTTGTTGATCTTTTCAAAAAACCAGCTCCTGGATTTATTGATTTTTTGAAGGGTTTTTTGTGTCTCTATTTCCTTCATTTCTGCTCTGATCTTAGTTATTTCTTGTCTTCTGCTAGGTTTTGAGTTTTTTTTTTTATCTTGCGCCTCCAGCTCTTTCAATTTTGATGATAGGGTATCGATTTTAGATCTTTCCCTGATTCTCATGTGGGCATTTATTGCTATAAATTTTCCTCTAGACCCTGCTTTACATGTTTCCCAGAGATTCTGGTACGTTGTGTCTTCGTTCTCATTGGTTTCAAAGAACATCTTTATTTCTGCCTTCATTTCATTGTTTATCCAGTCAACATTCAAGAGCCAGTTGTTCAGTTTCCATGAAGTTGTGCGGTTCTGAGTTAGTTTCACAATCCTGAGTTCTAATTTGATTGCACTGTGGTCTGAGAGACTGTTTGTTATGATTTCCATTCTTTTGCCTTTGCTGAAGAGTGATTTACTTCCAATTATGTGGTCAATTTTAGAGTAGGTGTGATGTGGTGCTGAGAAGAATGTATATTCTGTGGATTGGGGTGGAGAATTCTGTAGATGTCTATTAGGTTTGCTTGGTCCAGATCTGAATTCAAGTCCTGGATATCCTTCTTAATTTTCTGTCTCGTTGCTCTGTCTAATATTGACAGTGGAGTGTTAAAGTCTCCCGCTACTATTGTGTGGAGTCTAAGTCTCTTTGTAGGTCATTAAGAACTTGCTTTATGTATTTGGGTGATCCTGTATTGGGTATGTATATATTTAGGATCATTAGTTCTTCTTGTTGCATTGATCCTTTTACCATTATGCAATGCCCTTCTTTGTCTCTTTTGATCATTGTTGGTTTAAAATCTATTTTATCAGAGACGAGGATTGCAACTCCTGCTTTTTTTTTTCTCTCCATTTGCTTGGTAAATCTTCCTCCATCTCTTTATTTTAAGCCTATGTGTGTCCTTGCATGTGAGATGGGTTTCCTGGATACAGCATACCAATGGGTTTTGACTTTTTATCCATATTACCTGTCTGTGTCTTTTGATTGGGGCATTTAGCCCATTTACATTTAAGGTTAATATTGTTATGTGTGAATTTGATCCTGCCATTTTGATGCTTGCTGGTTGTTTTGCCCATTAGTTGATGCAGTTTCTTCATTGTGTCAATGCTCTTTACCATTTGGTACATATTTGGGGTGGCTGATACTGGTTGTTCCTTTCTATGTTTAGTGCTTCTTTCAGGAGCTCTTGTAAGGCAGGCCTGGTGGTGACGAAATCTCTGAGCAACTGCTTGTTCATAAAGGATTTTATTTCTCCTTCACTTATGAAGCTTAGTTTGGCTGGGTATGAAATTCTAGGTTGAAAGTTCTTTTCTTTAATGATGTTGAATATTGGCACCCACTCTCTTCTGGCTTGCAGGGTTTCTGCTGAGAGATCTGCTGTGAGTCTGATGGGCTTCCCTTTGTGGGTAACCCAACTTTTCTCTCTGGCTGCCCTTAGCATTTTCTCCTTCATTTCAACCCTGGTGAATCTGACGATTATGTGCCTTGGGGTTGCTCTTCTTAAGGAATATCTTCGTGGTGTTCTCTCTATTTCCTGGACTTGAATATTGGCATGCCTTGTTAGGTTGGGGAAGTTTTCCTGGATAATATCCTGAAGAGTGTTTTCCAGTTTGGATTCATTCTCTCTGTCACATTCAGATACACCTATCAAACGTAGATTAGGTCTTTTCACATAATCCCATATTTCTTGGAGGCTTTGTTCATTTCCTCTCACTCTTTTTTCTCTAATCTTGCCTTCTCATTTTATTTCATTGAGTTGATCTACAATCTCTCATATCCTTTCTTCTGCTTGGTCAATTCAACTACTGAAACTTATGTATGCTTTGTGAAGTTTTCGTGTTGTGTTTTTCAGCTCCATTAGGTCGTTTATATTCTTCTCTAAGCTGTTTATTCTCATTAGCATTTCATCAAACCTTTTTTCAAGGTTTTGGGTTAGAACATGTTCTTTTAGCTCAGAGAATTTTGTTATTACCCAACTTCTGAAGCCTGTTTCTGTCAATTTATCAGACTCATTCTCCATCTAGGTTTGTTTCCTTGCTGGTGAGGAGTCGTGATCCCTTGGAGAAGGACAGGTTTTGTGGTTTTGGGTGTTTTCATCCTTTTTGCACTGGTTTCTTCCCATCTTTGTGGATTTATCTACCTGTGGTCTTTGTATCTACCTGTGACTTTTGGATGGGTTCTCTGAGTGGATGTCCTTTTGGTTGATGATGAAGTTATTTCTTTCTGTTTTTTAGTTTTAATTCTAACATTCAGGCCCCTCTGCTGCAGGACTGCTGGAGGCCCACTCCAGACCCTGCTTGCTGGGGATCACCTGCAGCAGCTGCAGAATAGTAAGGATTTCTGCCAGTTTCTTCTTCTGTTCTCTTCATCCCAAAAGGATACCCACTAGATGTCAGCCTGCACTCTCCTTTATGAGGTGTCCCTTTGGATATATGGGGGTCCAGGAGCTGCTTGAGGAGACAGTTTGACCCTTATAAAAGCTCAAGTGCTGAGCTGTGAGCTCCATTGTTCTGTTCAGACCTGCTGGGCAGGTACATTTAAGTCTACTACAGTGGAACTCATAACCGCCTTTTTTCCCAGGTGCTCTGTCCTGGGAAGGTGGGGCTTTATTTATAAGTTCCTGATGTGCTGCTGCCTTTTTTCAAAGATGCCCTGCCCAGCAAGGAGGTAGCCTAGTCACAGAGTGCCAGCAGAGGCATTGCTGAGCTGCTGTGGGCTCTGCCCAGCTGCTGTGTGAACTTCCTTTTGGTTTTATTTATAGAGATATAGTTAGAACTGCCTCAGTAATGGTGGTCTGCCTCAGTAATGGCAGACTGCCTCTGTAATGGCAGACTGCCTCAGTAATGGTGGACTGCCTCAATAATGGTAGACTGCCTCTGTAATGGCAGCCTGCCTCAGTAATGGTGGACTGCCTCAATAATGGTAGACTGCCTCGGTAATGGCGGACTGCCTCAGTAGTAGTGGACTGCTCGGTAATGGTAGATGCCCTTCCCCGCACAGAGCTTGGCCATCCTGGGTCCAGCTGCACTTGCTGTGAAACTCTCAATCCAGAGCGTCTCAGATTGCTGGTGTTTGTGAGGGTGGGACCTGTTGAACCAGATCACCTGGCTCCCTGTTTCAGCCCCCTTTTTTTCAGTTGAATAGGTGGCTCTGTCTCCCAGGCATTCCAGGCACCAGTTGAAATGGCCGCCCAGATTTGTGTGTTTTTGTGTGGAAACCCGCTGCACCAGCTGAAACAGCAGTGCTGGAAACTTGTGGCACTTTTCAGCCCAGAATCTCCTGGTCTGTGGGCAGTAATAACTTGTTTGGAAGTGTGGTGATTGCTTACCCTCTGTGTTGTTCTTGCTGGGGACTGCACTCCAGAGCTGTTCCTATTTGGCCATCTTGGATCTCCTATTTTCAGGTTTTTTGACTTGGGAAAAGTGGGTTGGGAAAAGTGGGGTCTGGTTTCTACACCTGCTTTGGGGAAGAGGGATTTTAGTTTCTATAGCTAGCCTTGAGGGGAATAAGACTGAGAGACAGACAGGAGCAGGAGAAGGTCCAAGAATAACTTCTGCTTCTGAAACTTCTTCTGAGACCTTTAGTTTGGGATATTGTTTTTTGAGCCCCAACAGCAGGAAAGACCTAATACTTCATATTGTGTCAATAAACTTTTGGGTGCTGCTAAGTTATGCAGACAGATGGATGAGTGCTACAGCAGAGACCTTAAGCCCCACCCATGATCCTAGGATGCTTGCATTTCAGCAGCAGGCTTCCAGCTGCCAGGGTCAGTATCTCTGTACCTGGTGACTTTCTGGAGCTATGGCAGACCCTGATGCCTATAGTGGCAGGACAATGACTCTCTCAGGAGTCAGCAAATGACTACCTCAGCTCCCTCACCCATTAGGGAAAGATTATTTGCACATTTGACTTTCAGCCTTTCCCTGAGTGTCACCATAGGATTAAGTTCCAGTTGCCCAAGGCAGTAGCTGGCTTTATACCACAAGTTTTATTGGCTGCCTTTCTTTCCCTTAATCACCTCCCTATTCCTCTATAGATACTCCCTGCATCTAGAATCTTTGTCTCAGGATCTACTTCTGGGAGAACTCAAACAAAGACAGGTATCATCCCTCAAAGACTGCACAATCCCATGAGGAAGATGAGATTAGGAGAGGACAGGAGAGGAGATGAAATAGCTACATCCACTGTATGGTAAATGTACTTACGTGGGTCAGAGACATCACATGCCAAAAAATGTGGTGTTTTCTTTGTTTATTATCTCTCTCCCTGGGCAAGCTAATATGATTTGTTTATTCAACAAATATTTATTGCATGCCTACTACCTGCAAGATAGTAACACAGCAACAAACCAAAAAGTACCAATTTACATGCTATATAGATGTATAAACTCACAGGTCATGTGGTAGTAAGTGTTGCAAAGAACAATAAAGCAGATGTATTTGCCTGGTTGGGGCACTGTGATAAGATAACACAGACTGTGTGGTTTAAGCCACAAAGTTTTTGTTTTGTTTTGTTTTGTGGTTTTTGTTTGTTTGTATTTGTTTTTTTTCTCACAGTTCTAGAAGCTAGAAGTCCAAGATCAAGGTACCTCCAGAGTTGGTTTCTGGTGAGGCCTCTCTTCCTGGCTTGTAGCTGGCCGCCTGCTCACTGTGTCATCACATGGCCTCTTCTCTGTAAAGAATGAGACCTCTCTGGTGTCTATTCTTCTAATTACACTAGTCCTATTGAATTAGGTCCTCACCTTTGTGACCTCATTCAACCTTTATTACTTCCTTCTAGGCCCTATCTCTAAATACAGTCACATTGAGGGTTAGGGTTTCATTATATGAATTTGGGGATGACACAATTCAGTTTATAACACAGGGTAAAGGCAAAAATGACCATAGAAATTAAGCTTATAATCTTCAAACCAATAAGGAATTTAGCTCTAACATTTATTCAGTATCTGCTTGGAACACATGTGGCTCGGCAGTAGTTGACTACTGTCTTTGGTGTGAATTTTAATGGGACAAAATTTTTAATCATGACTCTGAAGTAATTTTATGAATGAAAATGCTTTCCCCCTCCATTTCTATCTCTATGGTTTGCCTTTCCATGTTGCTATGATCTACATGATCAAGTTACTTGTATATAAAGTCTTCAGTTGATAGCAGGAGCAGCTAATTTTAAACCTTTAAAAAATGTTCCTAAGCAGAAGGAATGAGTAAAACCATGATGTGGAAACCCTAAACCAATCCATAGAAGAGCAGAGGGGCCTTTGAAGCTGCTATGCCAAGTATTGCTGGGCTTCAGAGAACTTTTAGAAGAAGAAAAACTTCTATATCAATTGTTAAGATGTTTACAAGGCCTGCCTGGTTTCTCCCAAATATGCTATGCTCTCCTTCAAACATGCTCAACATGACCAAATCGGGGAGCTATGTATAGATCACACACACACTTCCCTCCTGCTCCCCCCAAAAAAGACAGTCCATGCTTTCAGTATAATTATATGGTACAAGTATTTGAGGTTTTTTTAACTACCAGTTCTTTTTGCAAAGTCCGTCAAATATCAGACACAGTATAATGTTACAATTGCATCTATGAAGCTGTGTAACATTTGGACAATGAGTTCCAAAGGTCAAGGTACATAATACACATCTAATGCATTTCTCTGATGAACCTACAATGTTTAATATGATGTGAAATGAAGTTTAGCACAGAACATGTGTTTCTATATGAGCTGTTCATTTCTTTAGCTATTATCAAATGCCAAAGTATTATTTTCAAGGAATTTTTATTGTTTACTTACAATTTTTCTTACTGAAATTACAGAAGGATTTTATTCAACATATACTTGGCTTAACATTTAGTCAATAATGGATAGTATAAAAGTCTCCACTATGTTTTGCTATTGATATGGATCAAACCTCAGTTGATACTAATTGAACGTAGGTTGCTTGGTCATATCAATAAATGACCTCTTTAATGTTAGAGGGCCCCCAGGTTCAATAACTATATCACAGGTTTTCATCCAGTCTTGGCTTTAAATCCCAGCTGTGATTAAATGACTCTCAAATTTACATTTTCAACACAGCCCACAATCCTGAACTTAGGACTCATATATCCAATTGTCTGCTTGATATCCCCACTTGAACATCTATTAGTTATCTCAAGGTCGACAGCTTCAAAACTGAGCTCCTGATTTTATTCCATCAAATCTGTCCTACCCACAGCATTCCACATCCCAGTCAATGGTAATTCCATTTTTCCGGTGGCTCAAACCAAAAATCTGTGAGTTTTTACTCCTTTTTCACCTGCTACATCAAATCCACTAGCAAATCATATTGGTTTTACCTTCACAAGATATGTAGAATCCAACCTTTTCTTTCCTTCTCTGCTATTACTACCCTGGTCCAAGCCACTAAAATCCCTTTCTTGGATTATTTCAATAGTCTTTTAACTGGCTTTCCTGTTTCCACTTTTGACTGCCCATTCTATTTTCACCACCACAGCCAAATGAATTATTTAAATGTATGATGTTAGATCACTCATCTGCTTCTCATCTCACTCTGAATAAAATACAAAATTAATTATGGTCATCAAGACTCTACATGATAAGATCTTGAACCTCCTCTCTGCCTCTCTCTCATATTGGTCTTTTTGCTGTTCTTTAATCAGGCCTGGCAAGTTTCTTCATTAGGGCATTGGCCCCACTGTGACTTTTGCCAAAATTTCTCTTGCCTTAGATCCCTATGTGGCTGACTCCCTCATCTTCTGCAAGCCTTTGCTCAAGAGTTACTGATTCAATGAAGCCTACCCTAACCACCCTACTAAAACTACAACTCACAACACCTCTTCTTATACTCCTACTGTTCTTTACTCCTCTGTTTTCTCTTTATCACCTCCTACCCATTATACACTTTATTATTACATTTATTGTTTATTATCTAGCTGACCCTGGTAGACTGTAAGGTTCATGAAGACAGAGAGCTTTCTCTGTTTTGTTCACTGCTGTATCCTAAGAACCTAGAACACTGCTCAATACACAGTAAGTGTTTGTTAAATTAATGCAATGCCTTCTTAAAGACTTCTTTGTCCAAGAAGTATCACTAGGGTTTCATTATAAGAAAAACAAATCATCAAAGAGAAGGAACCACCGATGGTGACCACAAAATAATAATATATAATAAGAAGAAATTGAACCAAATAAATTTTTAAATTTGAAAATACTAACAAATGACACATTTGTTAGAAAAAAAATCCTAAAACTTGGATACTGGAAAAAGAAATTGGTATTATTTCAGTGCAAGGTTGTGCTTAATGTTATTGCCTGGATTATTTTCCAATTCTGTAGGGGCAAAGGTTAAGGTATAGTGTTTGGTTTAATAAATATGCAAATAGTTTCTGTCCAGTAGAACAGATGACCACAAAGACTTATGGTGCTGTTGGACATTAACTAATTCTGTATCTAACCCAGCATCCATTAATTTCTTATAGGCATCTAGCTTCTCAAAGCTCTTTGGACTAACATAACATCTTACTGGTTCCCTCATTACTTACAAGATAAATAAAATCTTTGACATCTGTTTATTCTACATATTCATAAGAGACATGATTTACCCTCTTGGCAAATTATATTTTAACATATTCAGTGATCAGTTCATATTTTTAGCACTTGGGAACTATAGTGAAATATCTCAATATTTTAAAATGAGAGAAATAAGATTCTCAGAACATAAAACTCAATGATGTCAGGTTCATTAACACAAAGAC
Organism: Ateles fusciceps; assembly: GCA_036589455.1. Taxonomy (NCBI): domain Eukaryota; kingdom Metazoa; phylum Chordata; class Mammalia; order Primates; family Atelidae; genus Ateles; species Ateles fusciceps. Next base: position 7,506,454 of record JAZHEH010002565.1, read on the forward strand.
CCAATGTGCTAAAGTTATTTTTTATAAGTTAATTCATAAATTTATCAGAATCCTAATAAAGCATCAATCAAGTTTTTTGTTTTTGTTTGTTGTTCATTTGATTTTTGAAACACTTCTAAAGTTTATTTGGAAAAAATAAAGAATAATAGGAAACCAATGAAAGAGAAAAGCTGAGGGAGGATTAGTATTACCAAATATTAAAACATATTTAAAAGCCTCAAATTAGAAGATATGATACCAACATATGAATAAATAGATATGCCAATGGAATTAATAGAAATAGATCCAGATACATATGAGAATTTAGCATAAGTCAAAATATAGCAGAAGTGATATCTCAAGATTGTGGGCAAAAGATGGCCCTTTGAATGAATGGAGCTGGAGTAAATTCTTGGAGAAAAATTATGCTGGATTCTTACCTTATACTTTAAACCAAATATATTGAAGATTTCACTGTAAAAGACTAAATCATATATATATGTACTGCTTCATTCTCATGCTGCTATGAAGAAATACTGAAACTGGGTAATTTATAAAGGAAAGAGGTTTAATTGACTTACAATTCCACAAGACTGGGGAGGCCTCAGGGAACTTATAATCATGGCAGAAGGGGAAGCAAACACGTCCTTCTCCACATGGCAGCAGAAGAGAAAAGTGCTGAGCAAAGGGTGAAAAGACCCCTTAGAAAATCATCAGAGCTCATAAGAACTCACTATCACAAGAACAGCATGAGGGTAACTGCTCCCATGATTTAATTACCTGCCACCAGGTCTCTCCCACATCAATGGAAATTATGGAAACTACAATCAAGATGAGATTTGAGTGGAGACACAATCAAACCATATCAATATACTAGAAGAAAATCTAGTAGAATCCCCTTACGTCCTTGGAATAGGGAAGGCTTTGATAAGTATGACTCAAAATTCAGAAGCTCCTCCCCAAAATGCTTGGCAAATTTAAGTACATGATATGTTTTTAAAGTATATGCATTGTGTGTGTGTGTGTGTGTGTATTCCTCCCACGTGTCAAACACCAGGCACAAGGTAGAAAGACAACCAAGAAACTTGGAAGTTTCACCTCATATCATAGATAAATGGCTAATCTCCCTTATTTTTTTAAATTCCCATGAATCAATAAGAAAAACACAACTCAATAGAAAAATAGGCGTAGTGTAAGAACAGCCAGTTCCCAGAAAAGGAAAATAAAATGCCTCAACTATCTATATTCAAATCTATTCCTTATTTTAAAAAATGCAAAACAAACTATGCCAAATATCTCTTTTCACTTATTATATTGGCAAAAATGCAGACATTCGATAACATTCAATTGGCAATGTGAACAAAAGGCACTTCTATACATCATGTGTATAACTACGTATAACCCCTTTGCATAGGTTTCATGTTCTATGGATAGCAATTTCACAACGCCTGTCACAATTACCTGTATGTATCATTTGACCCAGCACTTCTTTTCTGGAATCTATCAATCTATCCTACAGATATATTTACATGTATGCAAAATAGTGTCTGGAAAAGTTTCAGGACAATAGCAATTTTAGAATAGAAACAACTTAAATGCTCATCAGTAAAGACTGTTTAAAAAAATAAAGATCATGGTATAGCCAAACAATAGAACACTAGAGAACTGTAAAATAATGAGGAAGTTTTGCATGTACTAATATGGAAAGATCTTTGAGATTTAGCTGAATAAGGCAAGTGGAATATTCCTAATTTTGTGAAAAAAGAAGAAAAACAAAGAATACCCTTATATTTGTTTGTATATACAAAAAGATACTTTTGAAGGGATTCAGAAGAAGTAATATCAATACATAATGGCCATGAATTGTGCTGCTGCAGGGAGCATCATTGGTTTATGGTCCCAGCTGCCATCCCTCTGGATCTCTACCACTATATTTGTACCAAGGCCAACGTCCCCGCAGGCTGCTTCTACACAATGACTAAGGGTAGGAGCACTAAGATTGGGGCACCCAGACAAACCCATTCCAGCAAGCCAGGAGGCTCCTCTTACAAGAGACTCCCTGTGTTTATTGGAACTAGGCTGCAGTCTGACACTTCTATCCAATCCTATTTTCTTCTCTCTCCTTCCACAGGTAACAGACATACACATCTAATCCCATTTTGGTGCTGCTTCTCAGTGGGCCACAGGGGTGAGAGATGAGGCAGCTTTGAGATTGGAGTTATTATTTTTGAACCATATATTATATAGTCAAATTTTTAAATTAAAATACTCTCTAGGGCCAGGCACAGTGGCTCACTCCTGTTATCCCAGCACTTTGGTGGGCCAAGGAGGGCAGGTCACTTGAGGTCAGGAGTTTGAGACCAGCCTGGCCAACATGGTGAAACCCCCATCTATACTAAAATACAAAAATTAGCCAGGCTGGTTGTGGGCGCCTCTAATCCCATCTACTTAGGAGGCTGAGGCAGGAAAATCACTTGAACCAGGAGGTGGAGGTTGCAGTGAACAGAGATCCCACCACTGCACTCCAGCCTGGGCAACAAAGTGAGAATCTATCTCAAAAAAATAAAATAAATAAAATACTCTCTAGCAGTGTTTTTCAAAGTGTTATTTCAAGGACTCCTGCAACTAAGTCCTCTCCTGGGATTCACTCCTGATCCACTGAAAAGGTGTATCTCTTGGGGGGCCCAGGAATCTTCATTTAAAGGTCCCCAGATAATACTGAAATGCATAATTAAGGGACTAGAGGGTTAGACTATAAGATGAGCATAAACTGGGCCAAAATATAAACATGTAAAGTGAACTGAAGGAACCAAATGGCCATCACACTTATATGTTGATTAAATTATGCAGCTCATTCTAAACAAAGAATATGTGGGGATGGGAAAAGCAAAACAAAACCAAAAAACTAGAAAGAAGGATCAGCAGCCAGGCACAACTTTTCCAAGCTTCTTCTAGGACAGAGAGAACAATACTCAAAGGACCTCCAGTATTCTGGTTGTATTCATAAAACAAATTCTCCCCTAAGATGGATAGCTCAGGGCTATCTTCCCGCTTCCATTAAACATGAAATAAAACCTCATTCCATTTATTTGATTCCCTGTCCTCCAAGCAACTTTGCAATAATAATTTGGGTTTTCCTCGTACTTCTGCCTATAGGAAGGGATTAATCATTTCTAAAGAAAAAATACTCTATAATATCCTATAAGAGCATGAAAAACACTTTATTTGACACATAATTGAATCCATTCAAATTATGCTATTCATTTAACTCACTATCCATTTCTAGAAATGCTTACATTTACTTCATTTTCATTCTCCTTTAATTGCCTAACCCATCATGTTCCAATCAAAACTAAATTCTAGGAAGTATCTGCACATAATTTTATTGTGAATCTTGTCTTGCCAAAATAGTGAATAGAAAACCAAGTCTTGTCAATTAGAAATGCTGAGATTTCTCTTTCTATTAAAGAATGAAAGCCCATGAAGTTCACTGAGTTGTTAGAATTATTGCTTTAAAGTGTACATTATTTTTAATTATTTGGTGTCATTGTGAAGAGGTCACAGAAAAAATGTATAGGCACTCTTTTAGAATATTTCTTCTCATGGGATATAGTCATGCACTGAATAATAAAGTTTCAGCCAATCAGAGATCACACATACCATGGTGGTCCCATAAGATTATCATACTGTATTTTTACTCTACATTTTCTATGCTTAGATACACAAGTATTTATCATTATGTTACAATTGCCTGCAGCATTCAATACAGTAATATGCAAGCCTGAGAGCAGTAGGCTGTCCCATAAAGTCTAGCTGTGTAATAGGCTATATCATCTATGTTTGTATGTGTGCACCCTATGATGTTCCCACAGTGACAAAATCACCTAACGATGCATTTCTTGGAATGTATCCTGACGTTAAGTCAAAGTTTTCTACATGGTCTACATTCTGTGGGCTGCCCTTAGTTAGTTATTGCATCTGCTTGCAAGTTTACAATTAATGGTCAGTTTTTAGCTAATTTTCCAGAATAACTAGCAAGGTCTAGCCACTCAGCTTTAATTTACTTTATTCTACAACTTAAAACACTGATGTTTCAATACCTTGCACTTTGGCTCAACAAAAATGATAATATTTAATGTTTTCTTGGGCCCTTACTCCAAATCTTCAGAGGCTTTAAATTACCTGGTTCCCTCTACAGGCAAGTGAGGATAAAAATGATGTGCTTGATTTATAATTGAGTCTAGATGGAAAGAGAAGAGAGGGAAATAATTCAATATACTTTAAGTATCCTTTTCATTCTGAATATTTGCAAATGAAATCCGGGATGTAGAATGGAATTCCTATGAAAGCACTCTTCTCATTATGTCTTTGGTTAGCCTGCTAGCTTCAGCTGTGTTACTTTTTATTGCCGTTTTCAGCAAGAACTCAGAAGAGAAATGATAGAAACTCAAACAGAATGACTAAATTGTAATACAAAGATAATGAACTCCAATGCAACAGAACAGCAAATTAGAAGGCTGGGAAGATGTTAGCCATAAAAATAAAAATAAAAAACAAAGAAAAGGAAAAGAGCTTTATTTTTTTTTTTCTTTCTTTTTTTTTTTTTTTTATTGCATTTTAGGTTTGGGGGGTACATGTGAAGAACATGTAAGATTGTTGCCTAGGTACACACATGGCAGTGTGATTTGCTGCCTTCCTCCCCCATCACCTATATCTGGCATTTCTCCCCATGCTATCCCTCCCCCAACTCCCCCAGCCCCCACTATCCCTCCCCTTTTTCCCCCGACAGACCCCAGTGTGTGATACTCCCCTCCCTGTGTCCATGTGTTCCCATTGTTCAATACCCGCCTATGAGTGAGAACATGCGGTGTTTGATTTTCTGTTCCTGTGTCAGTTTGCTGAGAATGATGGTTTCCAGCTTCATCCATGTCCCTACAAAGGACACAAACTCATCGTTTTTGATGGCTGCATAATATTCCATGGTGTATATGTGCCACATTTTCCCTGTCCAGTCTATCATCGATGGGCATTTGGGTTGGTTCCAGGTCTTTGCTATTGTAAACTGTGCTGCAATGAAATAGGAAAACAGCTTTATTTCTACACTTTTGAAGCATCCTTTGGAAACCAGAAAAACTTAACAATACAGTTAACCCAGTTACTGTCAGTGTGGTTCTACTTTCAAAAGAAAGTCAGGTTAACATTTTATACAACAATTATATTTTATGAAAAGGAAAAAAGAGGGAGTGAGAGGAACATCAAAACCCCAAAAAACATGATGATGACAAACCAATCAGAAAACAACTTAAGATTTCCATTCACCTCAGCTTTTTGAAATGAGTATTTCTAATTCTTGGCACTCGATCAGTCTTGCAAGGACTTGGAGGATGGTGGGCAGGGCAGGAGGCACCAGTGGCTGCCAAAGGGATTCATATGTGAAATGGAAATTTCTCCTTTCCAAAATGAAGTAAAACAAGGCCAATCACCCAGTGAGGAACCAATGAAGTGAGTAAAGGCTCTTTTGTAGCCTTCTCTTCTAGGTGTCTCCCAGAAGTCTTAAAAAGAATGGATAACCATGAGCTTATCTAGGAGAGTTTATCTAGAGTAAGTTTTAATCTTCCAAGACACCTAAATTAAGATGAAGATTCTTCTGAGTTTGTGGAAGTTTGTGGAAGTTGTGATGGCTCGACTTGATTACAAGTGGAGCATCTCAAAACAATAACAAGTAAATCAAACTCTGGGATAGGCTTTCAAAGCTGCAAAATCCAAATCAGAGTTTTCCCCTGAATATTTCAAGTGACTTTTTGAGTTTCCAAAGAATTTTCCTCTAGAAAAAAAGAAAAGCCTCAAAATCCTTAAGATGATCTTCACACATGCTTCAGCTAAGATTTTAAATCTGATCAAATACATTTAATGAAGAAAATTATTTTTATAGCAATTATCTTATTATCGTAAAAGTGTTTTGAGAAAATTATTTATGAAAACTCTTTTCTTTGTTGTCCTAACCCAGCAAGCCAGACATCTTCCATTTATTTTTAAATGAAGTGAAAATTAGCCAGGTGTGTTGGATAAGCTTTCTATACACAGGTCTAAATATTGACAAAGGGAGATTTGTAACTGGAAAAATCATCAGTCTAGCAATTATCACGTTAGCATGTGAAGTGGAAAAAGATGTGAAACTTCCAAATGTGTCAATACAGATTATTTCATTTCCACTAGCTATCAGCTATACTGTGAACACCAGTTCTTTAATGTACACTGAGAAAGCAGTTTAGCTAAAGAAATTTCTCTCTGTGCCAAAAAAAAAATCACAGGGTACAAGGTCTGGTGTGAAATCACATATGTTTCTAACTATTGTTTCAAATGACCTAAAAGAGGGGAAAGGGGTGCACCTGATAACAAAAATACTGTTTTGGATTGTTTGATTTTATAAGAACTTCATTTGGACTCCTCTTTCATTGGGTTATGTGAGTGTTTCTCTCAGTTCTCATCAGTCCCAACCTCACATGCCTCTCAGGGACACCTGTAAAGTCCTATCACATTACTTCATTGTGGCACTGGGAAAAATTCAGAGTATCTCAGTAATAATTATCTTGTTGCACACTTTACGTTTCTATGGACCGCACTTGAAGGTGAGAGAGATTGCCATTAATTTTTGCTGTTAAGAAAGAAACAGGTGTACGTAAGAGTAAATTCAGACAACATGAACATTCCTTTTTGTCATTAGAGGATTGAGTAACCAAGTAAGAAAATGCTGTCCTTGCTAGGACATTCCTAAATATATCCCTTGGTGGATACATGCTCTCCCAAAATGTGGCACCTTGGCATTTGAGGAAACAGGAGAAACAAAAATGTCTCTCTGAGGCTGAGGCAGGAGGAGGATCACCCGAGGTCAGGAGTTCAAGACCAGCCTGGCCAACACAGTGAAACCCCCATCTCTGCTAAAAACACAAAAATTCATCGAGCGTAGTGGTGTGTCTGTAGTCCCAGTTATTTGGGAGGCTGAGGCATGAGGATCACTTGAACCTGGGAGGCAGAGATTACAGTGAGCTGAGATCATGCCACTGCACTCCAGCCTGGGCAACAGAGCCAGACTCCATCTCAAAAAAAAAAAAAAAAATCTCTCTGATTTTCTGAAGTACACTACAAATGCTCTGACAGTCCTCTAAAGTAGGTCACAAGGCCAGATGCAGTGTCTCACACCTGTGATTTTTAACACTTTGGGAGGTTGAGGCAGGAGGATTGCTTGAGCTTTAGAGTTTGAGATCAGCCTGAGCAACATAATGACAACCTGTCTCCATTTCTAAAAAAATTAAAAAAATTTAAAAGTAAGTCATAAGACCCCTCATATGCCCTATACCCAGAAGAAAGAAATATCACACAGGGGCACAGAGAAGAATTTGAGCAAACAGATTCTTGCAAGTTCCCCCCTGGTTTATTACCATTAGATTATATCCCCTTTGGTCTAATCATATTTCCCCACAATTCTTTATCAAACTCAGCATAAAAATACACAATTTTATCTGTTTCTTTGGGTCTCCATTTCTAAAGATTTCTTTTCACCCATAAGCTATGTTAAATAAATTTGTTATGATTTTCTCTTGTTAATCTATCTTTTGTTATAAGGATCTCAGTTATGAACGTAGCAATGTGTGAAAAAAATAAATATTTTCTCCCTTTCATCCTCATGGACACATTTTGGTCCTTTTGCTTTCCCCTTTTCTATCTACATCTCTCTTCTCCCTGTGCCTCAGTGGGTTTCCATTTACTAAGCCACCACTCCTTTTCTTGCTTGATGTTCATTGATCCTCAACTTATTGCTAATCACAACTCCTTCCTGGCTTCACCAAACTCCCAGACACAAGCTTTTCAAATCTCTAAAAATATGGATATCATTGTCTCTGTTCAAGAGTGGCATGTTGAAACTCCCCCATTGAGTTTCTTGGAATTTTTTAAATATTGTTTTATGAATTCCCATTTAGTTTTGTAAGGGCTGAAGGGTGTGATATCTTTCCTCATCCATCATAATGATCACAGCCAAGACTCCTATAACAAAAACCAAGTTAACAAGAAAAAAAAAAAAAACACAACAAATGAATTTAATCAAAAATTCTGCATGACACAGTAGGCTACAGAAATGAGTATGTAAAAACCCAGGAAAAATAATTTGTTTTTATCCTTAGTTTCAATAAAGAATAGACAGCTGTATAGAAATGTGCTTAGACAAAAGGGTGTGATCTAAGGGTCACAGACTGAGGGAGGATACCCAGCAAACCCTGCCTGTTCAGATTCTTCTTGGCCTCTCTGCACAGCATTCTTCCTCTCAGATTTAGACCAGGACCCTTATGGAATGAGGGCATTCAAGAGAGAATGGAAATGGGAAAGAGTAGCCTTTCTAGATTTGATGGCTTGTTTTGGGGGAGAGGGATTCTAATTTCTTTTCTTTTTCTTATTTTAGAGAATTTTCTTAAATTATATTTTAAGTTTTAGGGTACATGTGCAGATTGTGCAGGATTGTTACATAGGTATACCCATGCCATGGTGGTTTTCTGCATCCATCACCCTGTCATCTATGTTAGCTATTTCTCCTAATGTTAGCCCTCCCCAATCCTCCTACCCCCTACTATCCCTCCCTTAGCTCCCCCACCCCCCAACAGGCCCTGGTGTGTGATATTCCCCTCCCGGTATCCATGTGTTCTCGTTGTTCAACACCCATTATGAGTGAGAACATGCGGTGTTTGGTTTTCTTTTCTTGTGTCAGTTTGTTGAGAATGATGGTTTCCAGATTCATCCATGTCCCTGCAAAGGATATGAGCTCATCCTTTTTATGGCTGCATAGTATTCCATGGTGTATATGTGCCACATTTTCTTTATCTAGTCTATCATTGATGGGCATTTGGGATGGTTTCAAGTCTTTGCTATTGTAAACAATGCTGCAATGAACATATGTGTGCATGTGTCCTTATAATAGAATGCTTTATAATCCTTTGGATGTATACCCAGTAATAGGATTGCTTGGTCAAATGGACTTTCTATTTCTAGGTCCTTGAGAAATCACCATACTGTCTTCCACAATGGTTGAACTATTTACACTACCACTAACAGTGTAAAAGTATTCCTATTTCTCAACATCCTCTCCAGCATCTGTTGTCTCCAGATTTTTTAATGATCGCCATTCTAACTGGCATGAGATGGTATCTCAATGTAGTTTTGATTTGCATTTCTCTAATGACCAGTGATAATGAGCATTTTTTCATATGTTTGTTGGCCTCATATATGTCTTCTTTTGAAAAGTATCTGTTCATATCCTTCACCCACTTTTGAATGGGGTTGGGTTTTTTTTCTTGTAAATCTGTTTTAGTTCTTTGTAGATTCTGGATATTAGCTCTTTGTCAGATGGGTCAATTGCAAAAAAATTTTCCATTCTGTTGGTTGCTGGTTCAGTCTAATGATCGTTTCTTTTGCTGTGCAGAAGCTCTGGAGATTAATTAGGCCCCATTTGTCTATTTTGGCTTTTGTTGCCAATGCTTTTGGTGTTTTAGTCATGAAGTCCTTGCCTATGCCTATGTCCTGAATGGTTTTGCCTAGATTTTCTTCTAGGGTTTTTATGGTGTTAGGTCTTATGTTTAAGTCTTTAATCCATCTGGAGTTAATTTTAGTGTAAGGTGTCAGGAAGGGGTCCAGTTTCTGCTTTCTGCACATGGCTAGCCAGTTTTCCCCAACACCATTTATTAAACAGGAAATCCTTTCCCCATTGCTTGTTTTTGTCAGGTTTGTCAAAGATCGGATAGTTGTAGATGTGTGGCATTGGTTCCAAGGCCTCTGTTCTGTTCCATTGGTCTATATCTCTGTTTTGGTACCAGTACCATGCTGTTTTGATTACTGTAGTCTTGTAGTATTGTTTGAAGTCAGGTAGCGTGATTCCTCCAGCTTTGTTCTTTTTGCTTAGAATTGTCTTGGCTATGTGGGCTCTCTTTTGGTTCCACATAAAGTTTAAGGTAGTTTTTTCCAGTTCTGTGAAGAAGGCCATTGGTAGCTTGATGGGGATAGCATTGAATTACTTTGGGCAGCATGGCCATTTTCACAATACTGATTCTTCCTAACCATGAGCACGGACTGTTTCTCCATCTGTTTGTGTCCTCTCTTATTTCCTTGAGCAGTGGTTTGTAATTCTCCTTGAAGAGGTCCTTTACATTCTTTGTTAGTTGTATTCCTAGGTATTTTATTCTCTTTGTAGCAATTTGAATGGCAGTTCATTCTTAATTTGGCTCTCTTTAAGTCTGTTATTGGTGTATAGGAATGCTTGTGATTTTTTCACATTGATTTTGTATCCTGAGACTTTGCTGAAGTTGCTTATCAGTTTCAGGAGATTTTGGGCTGAGATGATGGGGTCTTCTAAATATACAATCATGTCGTCTGCAAATAGAGACAATTTGACTTCCTCCTTTCCTATTTGAATACACTTTATTTCTTTTTCTTGACTGATTGTTCTGGCTAGAACTTCCAATACTATATTGAATAGGAGTGGTGAGAGAGGGCATCCTAATCTAGTACCACATTTCAAAGGGAATGCTTCCAGGTTTTGCCCATTCAAAAATGATATTGGCTGTGGGCAATAAAAATCCATCTAGAAATGTGACGACCACTCACCCTCCATGCTCTTGCTGGGAGCTGCAATCCAGAGCTTCTCCTACTCGGCCATCTTGGATCCCTCTGTCTCCAAATGTTTTAATGATCACCATTCTAACTGGCATGAGGTGGTATCTCAATGAGGTTTTGATTTGTGTTTCTCTAATGACCAGTGATGATGAGCATTTTTTCATGTTTGTTGGCTGCATAAAGGTCTTCTTTTGGGAAGGGATCCAAGATGGCCGATTAGGAGCAGCTCAGGATTGCAGCTCACAGTGAAAGCACGGAGGGTGAGTGGATGCTGCATTTCCAGATGGATTTTTATTGCCCATAGACCAGGAGATTCCCAGGCAGAGGAGCCCCACGGGTAGCCAGCATGGCTGGTTTGGCCAGCGCAGCGGTTTTGCCAGCACCCCGGTGCAGCGATTCTCCATACAAAATACACGGGTCCGGGCGCCATTTTAGCTGGTGATTGGAGCTCCCGGAAGGCAGAGTCACCCATTCATCTGATTAAAAAGGGGACTGAAACAGGGAGCCAAGCCAGGAGATTCCCAGGCAAAAAAGTGCCACGAATCTCAGCATGGCTGTTTCAGCCAGTGCAGTGGATCGCCACACGGGAAATCACACAGATTCCGGCACCTTTTCAACAGGCAACTGGAACAGCTGAGAGACAGTTGATCATTCAATTAAAAAAAAAAAGGCTCTGAGGCAGAGAGCCGGGTGATCAGTCTTGGTTGGTCCCACCCCCCACAAAAAAACCCGTATAAACAGAACTGCAGGGAAGTTCACATGGCAGCTGGGTGAAGCCCACAGTAGCTCAGCAAAGCCTCTACAGGCAGACAGTGACTAGGTGGCCTCTTGCCAGGCAGGGCAGCCCTGAAAACAGAAACTCATAAATAAAGCCCTAACTCCCCAGGACAGAGCACCTGGGGGGAAAAAAAGGGGGGGGGGAGTTTATGAGTTCTGCTGCAGCAGACTTAAACGTACCTGCCCAGCAGCTCTGAATAAACAGCGGAGCTCACAGCTCAGCACTTGAGCTCCTATAAAGGACAGACTGTCTCCTCAAGCAGCTCCCTGACCCCTGTATATCCAAAGAGTCACCTCATAAAGGAGAGCTCAGACTGACAACTGGCGGGTATCCTTCTGGGACAAAGATAGCAGAAGAAGAAACTGGCAGCAACCCTTACTGTTCTGTAGCCACTGCAGGTGATCTGCAGGCAAGCATGGCCTGGAGTGGACCTCAGCAGTCCTATAGCAGAGGGGCCAGACTGTTAGAAGGAAAACTAAGAAACAGAAAGAAATAACTTCATCATCAACAAACTGGACATCCACTCAGAGACCCAATCTGAAAGTCAACAACTACAAAGATGACAGGTGGATAAATCCACAAAGATAAGAGGAAACCAGCACAAAAGGGATGAAAACACCCGAAACCAGAATGCCTCTCCTCCTACAAGGGATCACAACTCCTCACCAGCAAGGGAACAAGACTGGATGGAGAATGAGTGTGATGAATTGACAGAATCAGGCTTCAGAAGGTGGGTAAGAAGAAACTTCTGGGAGCTAAAAGAACATGTTCTAACCCAATGCAAAGAAACTAAAACCTTAAAAAAAGATTTGACGAAATGCTAACAAGAATAAACAACTTAGAGAGGAATATAAGTGAATTGATGGAGCTGAAAAACACAACATGAGAACTTCATGAAGCATATACAAGTTTCAACAGCCGAATTGACCAAGCAGAAGAAAGGATATCAAAGGTCGAAGATCAACTCAATGGAATAAAACAAGAAGGCAAGATTAGAGAAAAAAGGGAAAAAAGGAATGAACAAAGTCTCCAAGAAATATGGGACTATGTGAAAAGACCTAATCTACGTTTGATAGGTGTACCTGAATGTGACAAAGACAATGAATCCAAATTGGAAAATACTCTTCAGGATATTATCCAGGAAAACTTCCCCAATCTGGTAAGGCAGGCCAATATTCAGGTCCAGGAAATACAGAGAACACCACAAAGATATTCCTCAAGAAGAGCAACCCCAAAGCACATAATCGTCAGATTCACCAGGGTTGAAATGAAGGAGAAAATGCTAAGGGCAGCCAGAGAGAAAAGTTGGGTTACCCACAAAGGGAAGCCCATCAGACTCACAGCAGATCTCTCAGCAGAAACCCTGCAAGCCAGAAGAGAGTGGGGGCCAATATTCAACATTATTAAAGAAAAGAACTTTCAACCCAGAATTTCATATCCAGCCAAACTAAGCTTCATAAGTGAAGGAAAAATAAAATCCTTTGCGAACAAGCAAGTACTCAGAGATTTCATCACCACCAGGCCTGCTTTACAACATCTCCTGAAAGAGGCACTAAACATAGAAAGGAACAACCAGTACCAGCCACTCCAAAAACATACCAAATGGTAAGGAGCATCAACACAATGAAGAAACTGCATCAACTAATGGGCAAAACAGCCAGCTAGCATCAAAATGGCAGGATCAAATTCACACATAACAATATTAACCTTAAATGTAAATGGGCTAAATGCCCCAATCAAAAGACACAGACTGGCAAATTGGATAAAAAGCCAAAACCCATCGGTGTGCTCTATCCAGGAAACCCATCTCACATGCAAGGATACACAAAGGCTCAAAATAAAGGGATGGAGGAAGATTTACCAAGCAAATGGAGAACCAAAAAAAAGCAGGAGTTGCAATTCTTGTCTCTGATAAACTAGACTTTAAACCAACAAAGATCAAAAGAGACAAAGAAGGACATTACATAATGGTAACAGGATCAATGCAACAAGAAGATCTAACAATCCTAAATATATATGCACCCAATACAGGAGCACCCAGATACATAAGGCAAGTTCTTAATGAGTTACAAAGAGACTTAGACTCCCACACAATAATAGTGGGGAGATTTTAACACCCCACTGTCAATATTAGACAGATCAATGAGACAGAAAATCAACAAGGATATCCAGGACTTGAACTAAGACCTGGACCAAGCAAACCTAATAGACATTTACAGAACTCTCCACCCCAAATCCACAGAATATACATTCTTCTCAGCACCACATCATGCCTACTCTAAAATTGACCACATAATTGGAAGTAAATCACTCCTCAGCAACTGCAAAAGAATGGAAATCATAACAAACCATCTCTCAGACCACAGTGCAATCAAGTTAGAACTCAGAATTCAGAAACTAACTCAGAATCGCACAGCTTCATGGAAACTGAACAACTGGCTCTTGAATGATGACTGGGTAAACAATGAAATGAAGGCAGAAATAAAGATGTTCTTCGAAACAAACGAGAACAAAGACACAACATACCAGAATTTCTGGGACACATTTAAAGCAGTGTCTAGAGGAAAATATATAGCAATAAATGCCCACATAAGAAGCAAGTAAAGATCTAAAATTGACACCCTATCATCAAAATTGAAAGAGCTAGAGGAGCAAGATCAAAACAACTCAAAAGCTAGGAGAAGACAAGAAATAACTAAGATCAGAGCAGAACTGAAAGAGATAGAGATACAAAAAACTCTTAAAAAATCAATAAATCCAGGAGCTGGTTTTTCAAAAAGATCAACAAAATAGATCCCTAGCCAGATTAATAAAAAAGAAAAGAGAGGATAATCAAATAGATGCAATAAAAAATGATAAGGGGGATATCACCACAGATTCCACAGAAATTCAAACCATCATCAGATTATTACAAACAACTCTATGCACATAAACTAGTAAACCTGGAAGAAATGGAGAAATTCCTGGACACTTGCATCCTCCCAAGCCTAAACCAGGAAGAAGTTGAAACCCTGAATAGACCAATAACAAGGTCTGAAGTTGAGACAGCAATTAAGAGCCTACCACCCAAAAAAGCCCAGGTCCAGATGGGTTCACAGCTGAATTCTACCAGACATACAAAGAGGAGCTGGTACCATTTCTTATGAAACTATTCCAAACAATCCAAAAGAGGGGAATCCTTCCCAAATCATTTTATGAGACCAACATCATCCTGATACCAAAACTCAGCAGAGACTCAGCAAGAAAAGAAAACTTCAGGCCAATATCCATGATGAACATAGATACAAAAATCTTCAATAAAATATGGCAAACTGACTGCAACAGCACATCTAAAAGCTTATCCACCATGATCAAGTAGGCTTCATCCCGGGAATGCAAGGCTGGTTCAACATACGCAAATCTGTAAACATAATTCACCACATAAACAGAACCAAAGACAAAAACCACATGATAATCTCAATTGATGCAGAGAAGGCCTTTGACAAAATTCAACAGCCTTTATGCTAAAAACCCTCAATAAACTAGGTATTGATGGTACGTATCTCAAAATAATAAAAGCTATTTACGACAAACCAACAGCCAATATCATACTGAATGGGCAAAAACTAGAAGCATTCCCTTTGAAATGTGGCACTAGACAAGGATGCCCTCTCTCACCACTCCTATTTGAATAGGTGTTTTTATAGTACTGGAAGTTCTAGCCTATTTGAATAGGTGTATTTGATAGTACTGGAAGTTCTAGTCAGAGCAATCAGGCAAGAAAAAGAAATGAAGGGTGTTCAAACAGGGAAAGGAGAAAGTCAAGTTGTCTCTATTTGCAGATGCCATGATTGTATATCTAGAAGACCCCATCGTCTCAGCCCAAAATCTCCTGAAAATGATAAGCAAATTCAGCAAAGTCTCAGGATACAAAATCAATGTGCAAAAATCACAAGCATTCCTATACATCAATAACAGACTTAAAGAGGGCCAAATCAAGAACGAACTGCCATTCACAACTGCTACAAAGAGAATAAAATACGTAGGAATACAACTAACAAGGAATGTAAAGGACCTCTTCAAGGAGAAGTACAAACCACTGCTCAACTAAATAAGAGAGGACACAAACAGATGGAGAAACATTCCATGTTCAAGGTTAGGAAGAATCAATATCATGAAAATGGCCATACTGCCCAAAGTAATTTACAGATTCAATGCTATCCCCATCAAGCTACCTATGACCTTCTTGAACAGAACTGGAAAGAGCCACCTTAAACTTCATATGGAACCAAAAGAGAGCCCTCATAGTCAAGTCAATTCTAAGCAAAAAGAACAAAGCGGGAGGCATCACACCACCAGACTTCAAACTATACTACAAGGCTACAGTAATCAAAACAGCATGGTACTGGTACCAAAACAGAGATATAGACCAATGGAACAGAACAGAGGCCTGGAGCCAATGCCACACATCTACAACCATCCGATCTTTGACAAACCTGACAAAAACAAGCAATGAGGAAAGGAGTCCGTGTTTAATAAATGATGTTGGGAAAACTGGCTAGCCATGTGCAGAAAGCAGAAACTGGACCCCTTCCTGACACCCCACTAAAATTAACTCCAGATGGATTAAAGACTTAAACATAAGACCTAACACCATAAAAACCCTAGAGGAAAATCTAGGCAAAACCATTCAGGACATAGGCATAGGCAAGAACTTCATGGCTAAAACACCAAAAGCATTGGCAACAAAAGCCAAAATAGACAAATGGGACCTAATCAAACTCCACAGCTTCTGCACAGCAAAAGAAACAGTCATTAGAGTGAATCGGCAACCAACAGAATGGGAAAAAATTTTTGCAGTCTACCCATCTGACAAAGGGCTGATAGCCAGAATCTACAAAGAACTAAAACAGATTTAAAAGAAAAAAACAAACAAGCCCATTCAAAAGTGGATGAAGGATATGAACAGACACTTTACAAAAGAAGACATTCATGAGGGCAACAAACATATGAAAAAATGCTCATCATCACTGGTCATTAGAGAAATGCAAATCAAAACTACATTGAGATACCATCTCATGCCAGTTAGAATGGCAATCATTAAAAAATCTGGAGACAACAGATGCTGGAGAGGATGTGGAGAAATAAGAACACTTTTACACTGTTGATGGGAGTGTAAATTAGTTCAACCATTGTGGAAGACAGCATGGCAATTCCTCAAGGACCTAGAAATAGAAAGTCCATTTGACCCAGCAATCCCATTACTGGGTATATATCCAAAGGATTATAAATCATTCTACTACAAGGACACATGCACACGAATGTTCATTGCTGCAAAATTTACTATAGCAAAGACCTGGAACCAACCCAAATGCCCATGGATGATAGACTGGACAGGGAAAATGTGGCATATATACACCATGGAATATTATGCAGTCATCAAAACGATGAGTTTGTGTCCTTTGTAGGGACATGGATAAACCTGGAAACCATCATTCTCAGCAAACTGACACAAGAACAGAAAATCAAACACTGCATGTTCTCACTCATAGGCGGGTGTTGAACAATGAGAACTCATGGACACAGGGAGGGGAGCATCACACACTGGGGTCTGTCGAGGGGAAATAGGGGAGGGACAGCAGGGGGTGGGGAGTTGGGGAGAGATAGCATGGGGAGAAATGCCAGATATAGGTGATGGGGGAGGAAGGCAGCAAATCACACTGCCATGTGTGTACCTATGCAACAATCTTGCATGTTCTTCACATGTACCCCAAGACCTAAAATGCAATAAAATAGAATAAAATAAAATAAAATAGTAAATAAATAAAAGGAATACAGATTTGATTTTAAAAAGAAAGAAAAAAAACACAGATTGAAAGAAAGAAGTGAAACTGTTTTATGCACAAATGATACGATCCTAAGGGATCTATTTTATTTATTTTTTATTTTTTTATTTTATTTTGTGTTCTGAGACACATGTGCAGGATGTGCAGGTTTGTTACATAGGTAAACATGTGCTATGGTGGTTTGCTGCACTTCTCAATCTGTCACCTAGGCATTAAGCTTCATCAGCATTAGCTATTTTTCCTGATGCTCTCCCTCTTGCTGTCCCTCACCCTCAACAGTCCCCAGTGTGTGTTGTTCCCCTCTCTGTGTCATGTGTTCTCATTGTTCGGCTCCCACTTACAAGTCAGAACATGCAGTGTTTGGTTTTCTGTTCCTGCATTAGTTTGCTGAGGATAATGACCTCTAGCTTTATCTATGTCCCTAAAAAGGACATGATATCGTTCCTTTTTATAGCTGTATAGTATTCTATGGTATATATGTATCACATTTTCTCTCATCTACTTTATTATTGATGAGCATTTGGGTTGATTCCATGTCTTTGCTCTTGTGAATAGTGCTGCAATGAACATACACATGCATGTATATTTATAATAGAATGATTTATATTCCTTTGGGTATATACCCAGCAATAGTATTGCTGAGTTCAATAGTATTTCTAGTTCTAGGTCTCTGAGGAATCACCACTCTGTCTTCCACAATGGTTGAACTAATTTTTATTCCCCACCAACAGTGTAAAAGCGTTCCTATTTCTCTACAGCCTCGCCAGCATCTGTTGTTTCTTGACTTTTTAATAATTATCATTCTGACTGACATGAGATGGGATCTCATTGTGGTTTTGATTTGCATTTCTCTAATGATAAGTTATGTTGGGCTTTCTTCATATGTTTGTTGGCCACATAAATGTCTACTATAATTGACAAATAAATTTAAAAGGCCACAGGATATGATATCAACATGCAAAAATAAACTATTTTAGTTCTATGTAATAGCAACAAGCAACCCAAAAGTAAAATTAAGAAATAATTTCATTCCTAATAAAATCAGTAAAAATAAAATATTTAGGAATAAGTTTGACTAAAGAAGTGGAAGACTTATACTCTGAAAATTATAAAACAGACTGAAAAAAATTAAAGATCTAGTAAATAAAGTTATATTTCATGTTCATAAACTGGAAGCCTCAATATTGTTAATATAGCAATATATCCTAAATTATTCTGTGGATTCAATACAATCCCAGTCAAGATCCCAGCAGTCATCTTTGTAGAAATTGACAAGCTGATCCTAAAATTCATATAAAGATTCAAAGGACCCAGTGTAGCCAAAATAATTTTTAAAAAGAACAAATTTGGAGAGAACACATACTATTCAACTTCAAAACTTAATATAAAACTACAATAATGACAACAGTGTGATAGGTATAAAGGCAGATATATAATTCAGTGGAAAAGAATTCAGAGTCTAGAAATAAATCCTGACATTTATGGTGAATTGAGTCATTAGGAGTACTATGATTTTTTTCAAAAAATATTGCTAGGGCGAATGGATACTCACATGCAAACAAAATGAATTTAGATCCTTACCTTACACCATACACAAAAATTACCTTGAAACAGATAAAAACCCTAATTGGAAGAGCAAAAGTTATAAAACTTCTAAAAGAAACCATAGGAAAAACTTCTGGATTAAAGGGGAAAATGCTTACATATGACACTGAAAACATGATCCAGAAAAGAAAAAAAAAATGACAAATTGGGCTTCAGCAAAACTGAAACTTTTACTTTCAAAAGTTACCAATAAGAAAAATTAAAAGTCAAATTACTAGGAGAAAGTATGTGCCAATCGTATGTCTGAAAATAATGGATAATAAGCAAATGACAACATTCTCAATGTTATAGTCGTTATGGAAATAAAAATTAAAATCACAGCAAAATGCTATATTAACACATTAAAAAGACCAATCAAAAAGAGTGACAATACTAGATATTGGTGATAATATGAAGAAATTGGAACCCTCATACATTGCTGGAAAAAGTGTGAAATGTACCAGCCATTTGAAATACACTTTGGCAGTTTTTAAAAAGTTAAACCTAGAGCTACCCTATGACCTAGCAATGCTACTCCTAGGCATACACCCAAGAGAAATGAAAACACTCATTGACACAAAACTTGTACACAAATGTCCATAGCATTATTTATAATAGCCAAAAATTGGAAGTAATACAAATATTCATTCACATGAATGGAAAAAGACAATGTGGTCAGTATATCCATACAATGAAACACTATTGAGCAATGAAAAGGAATGAGCTTTTGATACATGCTAAAACTTGGTTGAACCCCTGAAACGGTATGAAAGTGAAAGAAGTCAAAAATAAAAAACTACATATTGTACAGTTCCATTTATATGAAATTTCCAGGAAAGGCAAATTTATAAGAGACGGAGAGCGGACAAATGGCTGCCTGGAACTGGGAGGGAGGGTGGGTATTGACTGCAAATGAGCATAAGAAAACTTTTTGGGGTGAGAAAAACGTTCTAAAATTGAATCACAGTAAAATTTACCCAAAACTCCATAAAGTTGCTAAAAAATCATTGAATTGTACACTTACAATGGGTGAATTTCATGATATGTAAATTATGTCTCAATGGAGCTATTTTTAAAGAATTATTTTAAAACTCTAAAAAAAACGCATAAAATCAGTTACATAAATTATGTACCATAAGTTCTGTTCTATTTGTTCTGCAGCAGTGTAAAAACCACATTTCGCTAAGGTTGAAAATAAGTATGAAGAAAATTAAGAGCATTTTGTTATGTCAACCCAGGAGGACACTTTAGTTAATACCATTGTTAGTTGCTTTTCTGTTTAATTGCTTATGCCAGCTAGTTTATTCATATCCATACCTGTAATGGCTAATTTTAAGTGTCAACTTGACTGGGCTAACAGATGCCCAGATGGCTGGTAAAACCTTATTTCTGGTGAGTCTGTGAATGTGTTTCCAGAAGAGATGAGCATTTGAATCAGCAAACTAAATAAAGATTGTTCTCATCAATGTAGGTGAGCATCAGCTAACCCAGAAAGGGCCTTAGCAGAACAAAAAGACAGAGGAAGAGTAAATTTGCTCTCTCTTCTTGAGCTGGGACACCCACCTTCTCCTGCTCTCAGAAATTGGCGCTCCTGGTTCTCAGGCCATCAGACACAAACTGAGACTTGTACCATTGATTCTTCTGGATCTTAGGCCTTTGGGCTGGAGTTAAAACTACAGCACCAGCTTTTCTGGTTCTCCTGCTTCCAGACAACAGATCATAGGACTTATCCTCCATAATTGTGTGAGCCAGTCCCTCATAGTAAATCTCTTTCTATATATCTATTTATCTCTGATTGGTTCTATTTCTCTAGAGAACTCTGACTAACACAATACATAAACTGTATTTTATCACTTGGTAAAAGTTTTCTTACTCTCAATATATTAGCCATGGTCAGTTATGGTTTCTTTATTACTAAGTGTGATTATTTGGAAAGAACATTTAAAAGAAAATCTTTTTCTGTCTATGACAATCTCCCTAGAACAATGCCCCATAACTTCTGCATATTTGTGTCTTGCTATTTATTCTCTTTCTTCTGTCCTACTACCTCCTCTTCTCTCACCTGGTTCAGAATTTCTGAGACAAACAGTAGAAATCAGTAATATCCTCAAGTTAGGGGAAATAACTGTGCTTAGCATGGCCTCTCCCCACTGTGCCACACTGTGCCAGTATGAAGACCAGATACCAAATGCAGTAAAATTGTAAGACTCAATAAATAAAATCTAAAAATATAATCATGTAAAAGGTACCTGCATTATTGTGAAATAAATAAATACACCATGAGTGGCTACTGCCTACCCAGCCAAACAGAAATTCCTACAAATCTGGCTATCCATTTCAAGCCCATCTGGTTCTAGCTATATTTTGTCATCAAAATGTGGTTTTCCACTCTACCTTAAATTTAAGCGGAGATAATTTGGAGCCCTGTAGCTAGCAGGAATTGACAAAAGAGTGGCAGTGATTCCAGGAATACCCAATTGGTTGGCATATAGTTTAACAACCTGGTCTAAAGAGATTGAGTAAAAAGAATACTGAGAATGTAGGGGTCTGTTTTTTGCCTCCACCTGCCAAGAACTGCCCGGATATCTCCACCCAATATTGTTCTTTCTCACACCTTACATTCTTCCCCCATGCTTGAAAGACAAGAATTTAGCCCACCCAATTTGGGAATGAGAGCCAACTGCCAATTGTGTTACATCTGAATGTACATTGTGAGTGTAATTGCAGAGTTTTACTAGATCTAATAATCAAAAGATAATTTTGAATCCAATGCAGAAGTTATAAGATATCTAATTCAAAGTCAAACAAGAAGCATGCTTCTAGTGGTGGTGATCATGGTTGACTTAGCAAGACGATGTGTCTAAGTTAATCATGGTAACACATTTCTCATTTCAATTACTGGTTTAAAAGCACACATGACTCAGTACAGCCATGAAGATATCAGAGAGGTCAAAAGGGAGCTTCTGAAAGAGACAGTAGCTAACTTTCCCCTGGAAGTTACTGGGTCTGGATAGGAAGTTTGGAACTATTGCAGCTATATATACTACATCTTGTAAATATAAAGCCAATGACAAAGATTATCTCCTTGACCAACTTTAGTCAGGCTCCATTGAACCCTCTACTAGGTACAACCTTGGGCTTCTGTCTCTGTGCTTGGAGAATCCAGTTTTAGCAGGAATCCTGCAAAGTCAGAATCCTCCCCCAACCCCCAATATCTGATCATCCTCAATATCTAACCAAATTATTCATCACCCACCTTCCTTCAGGTAATATCTGAAACCCTGGCCTGCCTTCAGCAAGAATCCTATTAGGTCAGTTTAGCAAAGAATTGGCTTCCTCTTTAAATAATTTTCCATCTTCCCCAGCCCTGCTTCTTTGCTATAAATTCCCACTTTTCCTTGTTGAAATCAGAATTGAGCCCATTTCTATTCTGAGGTCTCTTTCCCCTAGTGTAATAATTTCTCAGTAAAATCTGCCTTTACTTCTGTAACTACTTACCATCCACCTCTGGTTTTCTTTGACATAAGCCTCTGTAAGAAATTATGTTTGAGGACAGCAAAGCGGGTGATAAAAGGGACCTGGGTCCTCAATGATTTTGGTGAGCTGCTGATTATACAATAACCTGTTTGAGTCAAAGTGTTTTTGTTTGGGGTTTTTGTTTTGTTTTGTTTTTATAACTTGCTGCAGAAAGCATCTTAACACAATGCTTTTCTGTGATAGTTGAACGCAGGCATGCCATCCTAGACTAAAAGCATTTTCATAGGTTTGATCACATAAAACAAATATCATTTCAAAAGAAGATGATAAAAGGTAAGAGGAATAGGAAGTGGTGATTCAGGATGAAGGATGACTCTTATACTTAATTATGTAGCATCCTTTTTTCACCACATTTTGAGAACTGTATTAGTACATCTCTGAAATCAAGATAAAACAAGATAAAGAAATAATATACTTGCCTATAACCTTAGGGGTCCCAGGTCCTGAGTAAAGGCTTGTGCAATTTCACAATACCTAGCCAACCACACCCAGTGATCTCTGTGGGAAACTGCCACTGATCTTGGCCTTGCAGGGTGCCCAAGAAACTCACCTTCCACCCATTAGAACAGCACAGAGCCTTTGAAGAATATGTTAAATGCCTTGCCTTTGTAGAACATTTTTAACTTGCTACAGTACTTTCAAATCCATTAGCTAATTGCAATCTTCAAAAGTGTGCTAAGGTAGACATTACCCCCATTTGACAAATGACAAGTGCAGAGTGCATGGAGAAGGTGAAAACATTTGCTTAAAATAACCCAACTAACTACACTATGAATAGTCCATAGCCTAAGATTGCTTGCTTAGAAAAGCAAATATACTTGGATCTTGTTATAAATATGCTCTGCTCAAGATTTTCCAAGATCCAGAAGGGCCACAGTTTGTCTGAGTATATGGGTATATAGTGAATACATGCTTACCTACCTTTAGTCTCTGCTGTGGCCAGTTTCTATTTCAGCCTTATAATTTTCTATATATTCCTCCTCTATTGCTTTTCATCCATACTTTATTTAATAAATGTTCAACAGAGATACCAGAAAGCCACCTCCTAGGAAAGGTGAGAAGCAGTGAACCACAGAGATCAACTACAATTGGGAAAGGTGCATCTTTTGCATTGATCAAATCAAAGAAAAGAAGTAAAGACTAATGCAGTTCAATTTTTAAGTAGAGTTCAAAATAAAATCTGGAAACCATCATTCTCAGCAAACTGACACAAGAACAGGAAATCAAACACTGCATGTTCTCACTCATAGGTGGGTGTTGAACAATGAGAACACATGGACACAGGGAGGAGAACATCACACACTGGGGTCTGTCGAGGGGAAATAGGGGAGGGACAGCAGGGAGTGGGGAGTTGGGGGAGTGATAGCATGGGGAGAAATGCCAGATATAGGTGATGGGGAGGAAGGCAGCAAATCACACTGCCATGTGTGTAGCTATGCAACAATTTTGCATGTTCTTCACATGTACCCCCAAACCTAAAATGCAATAAAAAAAAAATCAAACCTTTAACATCACACATTTACAAAGGAGTCAGTTGTAAACATACCAAAACAACTAATGACAGAAAGTGAAATTGGTCTCTGCTTTCTAGAAAGTTTTAAAATAACAATCAAAGAACTAAATAGCCAGTTTCAAAATATTTGTTGTTAAATTTAATCCTCTTAAAGATAAGATTCAAACTGCTAAGTTCAAGTACTAGAAAAACAAATCAGAAGTGAGGGTCACTACTATAAACTATTCTTTCTTTGTTTACCAATCTAGGAACATATTAGTTTTCAATACTTTGGTTTTTTATTAGAATTTCACTGAGCAAAACAAAACAAAATTTGCACTACAAGTTTTCCCCCTTTTTGTGTGACATAAGCCATGATCAATCTGTTCATTCCTCAGACTTACTGAAGACATGTATTTCTATATTTAAAAATACCCTAGCAATGTTTTATTGCAATGACTCCTATAAGAAATATTCCCTTTCATATTCAATTATATGAGGATTTGTTAACTGGTTTGTCCTGACCTTTTCATTAGATATTATATATATAACTTATTACAAAGAGATTGACTAGGGAATTACCTTTGGAAATGAGGAGGTAGGGAAAGAAGCAGTAAAAATTCTCAGCCAGACTTTGAACAGGAAGCTTTAGTAAGAGACCTACAGAAGGAAGACTAAAAAAAATTAGATGATACACAGAGAGTATCATTTACAAGTTACTAGAAAGTTGACTAAGTAATTTCTGATAGGATAGATTTTCTACATCTATAAGCACTCTAAAAGTCTTATTTACATGTATGTATTGTGGAAAATAAATAAGCAAAATACATAATCACTGCCATTTAGTGACTTTATAAAGATGGTTTTTGAACATATTTCGGTAGCTTAGTATTTGTCTGTCCTAATATTAAATAAGGTATAAAAGATAAACTTAAAGCTCATAATCGTATATTTTTTTATCTTTAAGAAGTATATTTGTAGTTTCTAATAATAAAAAAAAGAATTTGAGGCAAAGAGAGACAATGCACATAACATATAGCCAAAGAAAAAAGAACTCCTTTAAAAACTTACAATGAGTATCTTTTTTTTTAAATTGCATTTTAGGATTTGGGGTACATGTGAAGAACATGCAAGATTGTTGCATAGGTACACACATGGCACTGTGATTTCCTGCCTTCCTCCCCATCACCTATATCTGGCATTTCTCCCCCATGCTCTCTCTCCCCCAACTCCCCACCCCCCCGCTGTCCCTCCCCTATTTCCCCCCCCGACAGACCCCAGTATGTGATGCTCCCCCTCCCTGTGTCCGTGTGTTCTCATTGTTCAACACCCACCTATGAATGAGAACATGTGGTGTTTGATTTTCTGTTCTTGTGTCAGTTTGCTGAGAATGATGGTTTCCAGGTTCATCCATGTCCCTACAAAGGACACAAACTCATCGTTTTTGATGGCTGCATAGCATTCCATGGTGTATATGTGCCACATTTTCCCTGTCCAGTCTATCATCCATGGGCATTTGGGTTGGTTCCAGATCTTTGCTATTGTAAACTCTGCTGCAGTGAACATTCTTGTGCATGTGTCCTTATAGTAGAACGATTTATAATCCTTTGGATATATACCCAGCAATGGGATTGCTGGGTCAAATGGAATTTCTATTTCTAAATCCTTGAGGAATCACCACACTGTCTTCCACAATGGTTGAATTAATTTACACTCCTACCAATAGTTTAAAAGCGTTCCCTATTTCTCCACATCCTCTCCAGCATCTGTTGTCTCCAGATTTTTTAATGATTGCCATTCTAACTGGCATGAGATGGTATCTCAATGTAGTTTTGATTTGCATTTCTTTAATGACCAGTGATGATGAGCATTTTTTCATATGTTTATTGGCCTCATGAATGTCTTCTTTTGTAAAGTGTCTGTTCATATCCTTCGCCCACTTTTGAATGGGTATGTTTGTTTTTTTCTTTTAAATCTGTTTTAGTTCTTTGTAGATTCTGGCTATTAGCCCTTTGTCAGATGGGTAGACTGCAAAAATTTTTCCCCATTCTGTTGGTTGCCAATTCACTCTAATGACTGTTTCTTTTGCTCTGCAGAAGCTGTGGAGTTTGGTTAGGTCCCATTTGTCTATTTTGGCTTTTGTTGCCAATGCTTTTGGTGTTTTGGTCATGAAGTCCTTGCTTACACCTATGTCCTGAATGGTTTTGCTTAGGTTTTCTTTTAGGGTTTTTATGGTGTTAGGTCTTATGTTTAAGTCTTTAATCCATCTGGAGTTAATTTTAGTGTAAGGTGTCAGGAAGGGGTCCAGTTTCTGCTTTCTGCACATGGCTAGCCAGTTTTCCCAACACCATTTATTAAACACGGACTCCTTTCCTCATTGCTTGTTTTTGTCAGGTTTGTCAAAGATCAGATGGTTGTAGATGTGTGGTGTTGCCTCCGAGGCCTCTGTTCTGTTCCATTGGTCCATATCTCTGTTTTGGTACCAGTACCATGCTGTTTTGATTACTGTAGCCTTGTAGTATAGTTTGAAGTCCGGTAGTGTGATGCCTCCCGCTTTGTTCTTTTTGCTTAGAATTGACTTGGCTATGCAGGCTCTCTTTTGCTTCCATATGAAGTTTAAGGTGGTTTTTTCCAGTTCTGTGAAGAAGGTCATTGGTAGCTTGATGGAGATAGCATTGAATCTGTAAATTACTTTGGGCAGTATGGCCATTTTCACGATATTGATTCTTCCTAACCATGAGCATGGAATGTTTCTTCATCTATTTGTGTTCTCTCTTATTTCGTTGAGCAGTGGTTTGTAGTTCTCCTTGAAGAGGTCCTTTACATTCCTTGTTAGTTGTTTTCCTAGGTATTTTATTCTCTTTGTAGCAATTGTGAATGGCAGTTTGTTCTTCATTTGGCTCTCTTTTAGTTTGTTATTGGTGTATAGGAATGCTTGTGATTTTTGCACATTGATTTTGTATCCTGAGACTGCTGAATTTGCTTATCATTTTCAGGAGATTTTGGGCTGAGACGATGGGGTCTTCTAGATATACAATCATGTCATCTGCAAATAGAGACAATTTGACTTCCCCCTTTCCTGTTTGAATACCCTTCATTTCTTTTTCTTGCCTGATTGCTCTGGCTAGAACTTCCAGTACTATATTGAATGGGAGTGGTGAGAGAGGGCATTCTTGTCTAGTGTCACATTTCAAAGGGAATGCTTCCAGTTTTTGCCCATTCAGTATGATACTGGCTGTTGGTTTGTCGTAAATAGCTTTTATTATTTTGAGATACATTCCATCAATACCAGTTTATTGAGGGTTTTTAGCATAAAGGGCTGTTGAATTTTGTCAAACGCCTTCTCTGCATCAATTGAGATTATCATGTGTTTTTTGTCTTTGATTCTGTTTATGTGATAAATTATGTTTATAGACTTGCATATGTTGAACCAGCCTTGCATTCCCGGGATGAAGCCTACTTGATCATGGTGGATAAGCTTTTGGATGTGCTGTTGCAGTCAGTTTGCCAGTATTTTATTGAAGATTTTTGTATCTATGTTCATCATGGATATTGGCCTGAAGTTTTCTTTTCTTGCTGAGTCTCTGCCGAGTTTTGGTATCAGGATGATGTTGGTCTCATAAAATGATTTGGGAAGGATTCCCCTCTTTTGGATTGTTTGGAATAGTTTCAGAAGGAATGGTACCAGCTCCTCTTTGTATGTCTGGTAGAATTTGGCTGTGAATCCATCTGGACCTGTGATTTTTTTGGGTGGTAGGCTCTTAATTTCTGCCTCAACTTCAGACCTTGTTATTGGTCTATTCAGGGTTTCAATTTCTTCCTGGTTTAGGCTTGGGAGGATGCAAGTGTCCAGGAATTTCTCCATTTCTTCCAGGTTTACTAGTTTATGTGCATAGAGTTGTTCGTAATAATCTATGATGATGGTTTGAATTTCTGTGGAATCTGTGGTGATATTCTCTTTATCATTTTTTATTCCATCTATTTGATTATTTTCTCTTTTCTTTTTTATTAATCTGGCTAGTGGTCTGTCTGTTTTGTTGATCTTTTTGAAAAACCAGCTCCTGGATTTATTGATTTTTTGAAGGGTTTTTTGTGTCTCTATCTCCTGCAGTTTTGCTCTGATCTTAGTTATTTCTTGTCTTCTGCTAGGTTTTGAGTTTTTTTCATCTTGCTCCTCTAGCTCTTTCAATTTTGATGATAGGGTGTCAATTTTAGATCTTTACTTGCTTCTTATGTGGGCGTTTATTGCTATATATTTTCCTCTAGACACTGCTTTAAATGTGTCCCAGAGATTCTGGTATGTTGTGTCTTCATTCTCGTTGGTTTCCAAGAACATCTTTATTTCTGCCTTGATTTCATTTTTTACCCAGTCAACATTCAAGAGCCACTTGTTCACTTTCCATGAAGCTGTGCGGTTCTGAGTTAGTTTCTGAATTCTGAGTTCTAACTTGATTGCACTGTGGTCTGAGAGACTGTTTATTATGATTTCCATTCTTTTGCAGTTGCTGAGGAGTGATTTACTTCCAATTATGTGGTCAATTTTAGAGTAGGCATGATGTGGTGCTGAGAAGAATGTATATTCTGTGGATTTGGGGTGGAGAGTTCTGTAAATGTCTATTAGGTTTGCTTGGTCCAGGTCTTAGTTCAAGTCCTGGATATCCTTGTTGATTTTCTGTCTCATTGATCTGTCTAATATTGACAATCAGATGTTAAAGTCTCCCACTATTATTATGTGGAAGTCTAAGTCTCTTTGTAGGTCATTAAGAACTTGCTTTATGTATCTGGGTGCTCCTGTATTGGGTGCATATATATTCAGGATTGTTAGATCTTCTTGTTGCATTGATCCTGTTACCATTATGTAATGTCCTTCTTTGTCTCTTTTGATCTTTGTAGGTTTAAAGTTTATTTTATCAGAGACAAGAATTGCAACTCCTACTTTTTTTTGCTCTCCATTTGCTTGGTACATCTTCCTCCATCCCATTATTTTGAGCCTTTGTGTATCCTTGCATGTGAGATGGGTTTCCTGCATACAGCACACCAATGGGTTTTGGCTTTTTATCCAATTTGCCAGTCTGTGTCTTTTGATTAGGGTATTTAGCCCATTTACATTTAAGGTTAATATTGTTATGTGTGAATTTGATCCTGCCATTTTGATGCTAGCTGGCTGTTTTGCCCATTAGTTGATGCAGTTTCTTCATTGTGTTGATGCTCCTTACCCATTTGGTATGTTTTTGGAGTGGCTGGTATACCAGTTGTTCCTTTCTCTGTTTAGTGCCTCTTTCAGGAGCTGTTGTAAAGCAGGCCTGGTGCTGATGAAATCTCTGAGTACTTGCTTGTTCACAAAGGATTTTATTTTTCCTTCAGTTATGAAGCTTAGTTTGGCTGGATATGAAATTCTGGGTTGAAAGTTCTTTTCTTTAAGGATGTTGACTATTGGCCCCCACTCTCTTCTGGCTTGTAGTGTTCCTGCTGAGAGATCTGCTGTGAGTCTGATGGGCTTCCCTTTGTGGGTAACCCGACCTTTCTCTCTGGCTTCCCTTAGCATTTTCTCATTCATTTCAACCCTGGTGAATCTGACAATTATGTGCCTTGGGATTGCTCTTCTTAAAAAATATCTTTGTGGTGTTCTCTGTATTTCCTGGACTTGAATATTGGCCTGCCTTGCTAGGTTGGGGGAAGTTTTCCTGGATAATATCCTGAAGAGTATTTTCCAGCTTGGATTCATTCTCTCTGTTACATTCGGATACACCTATCAAACATAGATTAGGTCTTTTCACATAATCCCATATTTCTTGGAGACTTTGTTCATTCCGTTTTACCCTTTTTTCTCTAATCTTGCCTTCTTGTTTTATTTCATTGAGTTGATCTTCGACCTCTGATATCCTTTCTTCTGCTTGGTCAATTCGGCTGTTGAAACTTGTGTATGCTTTGCAAAGTTCTCATTTTGTGTTTTTCAGCTCCATCAATTCACTTATATTCCTCTCTAAGTTGTTTATTCTTGTTAGCATTTCGTCAAGTCTTTTTTCAAGGTTCTTAGCTTCTTTGCATTGGGTTAGAATATGTTCTTTTAGCTCCCATAAGTTTCTTATTATCCACCTTCTGAAGCCTGATTCTGTCAATTCATCACACTCATTCTCCATCCAGCCTTGTTCCCTTGCTGGTGAGGAGTTGTGATCCCTTGTAGGAGGAGAGGCATTCTGGTTTCAGGTGTTTTCATCCTTTTTGCACTGGTTTCTTCCCGTTTTGTGGATTTATCCACCTGTCATCTTTGTAGTTGTTGACTTTCAGATTGAGTCTCTGAGTGGATATCCGGTTTGTTGATGATGAAGTTATTTCTTTCTGTTTCTTAGTTTTCCTTCTAACAGTCTGGCCCCTCTGCTGTAGGACTTCTGAGGTCCACTCCAGGCTCTGCTTGCCTGGGGGATCACCTGCAGCAGCTCAGAACAGTAAGGGTTGCTGCCAGTTTCTTCTTCTGCTATCTTTGTCCCAGAATGATACCGACCAGATGTCAGTCTGAGCTCTCCTTTATGAGGTGACTCTTTGGATATACGGGGGGTCAGGGAGCTTCTTGAGGAGAGAATCACTCAAGTGCTGAGCTGTGAGCTGTGTTGTTCATTCAGAGCTGCTGGGCAGGTACATTTAAATCTGCTGCAGCAGAACTCATAGGCCCCTTTTTTTCTCAGGTGCTCTGTCCCAGGGAGTTAGGGCTTTATTTATGAGTTTCTGTTGTGCTGCTGCCTTTTTCCAGGGCTGCCCTGCCCAGCGAGGAGGCAGCCTAGTCACTGTCTGCCTGCAGAGGCTTTCCTGAGCTGCTGTGGGCTCCCCCCCAGCTGCCATGTGAACTTCCCCTGCAGTCCTGTTTATATGGGTGTAGTTAGAACTGTCTCGGCAATGGCAGCCCACCTCTATAGTGGCAGATTCTCTATGTAATGGCAGGCTGCCTTGGCAATGGCAGGCTGCCTCAGCAATGGCAAACTACCTCCGTAGTGGTGGACTGCCTCGGTAATGGCTGATGCCCCTCCCCCACAGAGCTGGACCATCTTGGGTTCAGCTGTGCTTGCTGTGAAACTCTCAATCCAGAGTGTTTCCGATTGCTGTTTTTTTGTGGGGGTGGGACCAGCTGAGCCTGATCACCTGGCTCCCTGCCTCAGAGCCTTTTTTTTTTAAGTTGAACGGTCGACTGTCTCCCAGGTATTCCGGTTGCCTATTGAAGAGGTGCTGGGATCTGTGTGATTTCCCATGTGGCAACCCACTGCGCCAGCTGAAACAGCAGTGCTGAGATTCGTGGCACTTGTTTTGCCTGGGAATCTCCTGGCCTGGCTCCCCTGTTTCAGTCCCCTTTTTAATCAGATGAATGAGCGACTCTGTCTTCCCGGAGCTCCAATCGCCAGCTAAAACGGCATCTGGGCCCGTGTATTTTGTATGGAGAACCACCACGCCAGGGCACTGGCAAAACAGCCGTGCCAGTGATAACAGCCGCGCCAGCCAAACCAGCCACGCTGGCGACCCATGGGGTTCCTCTGCCTGGGAATCTCCTGGTCTGTGGGCAATAAATATCCATCTGGAAATGCAGCGTCCACTCACCCTCCAAGCTTTCACTGGGAGCTGCAATCCCGAGCTGCTCCTAAACAGCCATCTTGGATCCCTCACAATGAATATCTTTTTTTTTTTTTTTTTTTTTTTATTATTTTTTTTATTGCATTTTAGGTTTGGGGGTACATGTGAAGAACATGGAAGATTGTTGCATAGGTACACACATGGCAGTGTGATTTGCTGCCTTCCTCCCCATCACCTATATCTGGCATTTCTCCCCATGCTATCCCTCCCCCAACTCCCCCACCCCCCCACTATCCCTCCCCTTTTTTCCCCCCGACAGACCCCAGTGTGTGATACTCCCCCTCCCTGTGTCCATGTGTTCCCATTGTTCAACACCCGCCTATGAGTGAGAACATGCGGTGTTTGATTTTCTGTTCCTGTGTCAGTTTGCTGAGAATGATGGTTTCCAGGTTCATCCATGTCCCTACAAAGGACACGAACTCATCGTTTTTGATGGCTGCATAATATTCCATGGTGTATATGTGCCACATTTTCCCTGTCCAGTCTATCATCGATGGGCATTTGGGTTGGTTCCAGGTCTTTGCTATTGTAAACTGTGCTGCAATGAACATTCGTGTGCATGTGTCCTTATAGTAGAACGATTTATAGTCTTTTGGATATATACCCAGTAATGGGATTGCTGGATCAAATGGAATTTCTATTTCTAGGTCCTTGAGGAATCGCCACACCGTCTTCCACAATGGTTGAACTAATTTACACTCCCACCAACAGTGTAAAAGCGTTCCTCTTTCTCCACATCCTCTCCAGCATCTGTTGTCTCCAGATTTTTTAATGATCGCCATTCTAACTGGCGTGAGATGGTATCCCAATGTAGTTTTGATTTGCATTTCTCTAATGACCAGTGATGATGAGCATTTTTTCATATGTTTGTTGGCTTCATGTATGTCTTCTTTTGTAAAGTGTCTGTTCATATCCTTCACCCACTTTTGAATGGGCTTGTTTGTTTTTTTCTTGTAAATGTGTTTCAGTTCTTTGTAGATTCTGGTTATCAGCCCTTTGTCAGATGGGTAGACTGCAAAAACTTTTTCCCATTCTGTTGGTTGCCGATTCACTCTAATGACTGTTTCTTTTGCTGTGCAGAAGCTATGGAGTTTGATTAGGTCCCATTTGTCTATTTTGGCTTTTGTTGCCACTGCTTTTGGTGTTTTGGTCATGAAGTCCTTGCCTACACCTATGTCCTGAATGGTTTTGCCTAGATTTTCTTCTAGGGTTTTTATGGTGTTAGGTCTTATGTTTAAGTCTTTAATCCATCTGGAGTTAATTTTAGTGTAAGGTGTCAGGAAGGGGTCCAGCTTCTGCTTTCTGCACATGACTAGCCAGTTTTCCCAACACCATTTATTAAACAGGGACTCGCTTCCACATTGTTTGTTTTTGTCAGGTTTGTCAAAGATCAGGTGGTTGTAGATGTGTTGTGTTGCGTCGGAGGTCTCTGTCCTGTTCCATTGGTCTATATCTCTGTTTTGGTACCAGTACCATGCTGTTTTGATTACTGTAGCTTTGTAGTATAATTTGAAGTCCGGGAGTGCGATGCCTCCAGCTTTGTTCTTTTTGCTTAGAATTGACTTGGCTATGCGGGCTCTCTTTTGGTTCCATATGAAGTTTAAGGTGGTTTTTTCCAGTTCTTCAAAGAAGGTCATTGGTAGCTTGATAGGGATAGCGTTGAATCTGTAAATTACTTTGGGCAGTATGGCCATTTTGACAATGTTGATTCTTCCTAGCCATGAACATGGAATATTTCTCCATCTGTTTGTGTCCTCTCTTATTTCATTGAGCAGTGGTTTGTAGTTCTCCTTGAAGAGGTCCTTTACGTTCCTTGTTAGTTGTATTCCTAGGTATTTTATTCTCTTTGTAGCAATTGTGAATGGCAGTTGGTTCTTGATTTGGCTGTCTTTAAGTCTGTTATTGGTGTATAGGAATGCTTGTGATTTTTGCACATTGATTTTATATCCTGAGACTTTGCTGAAGTTGCTTATCAGTTTCAGGAGATTTTGGGCTGAGACGATGGGGTCTTCTAGATATACAATCATATCATCTGCAAATAGAGACAATTTGACTTCCTCCTTTCCTATTTGAATACCCTTTATTTCTTTTTCTTGCCTGATTGCTCTGGCTAGAACTTCCAGTACTATATTGAATAGGAGTGGTGAGAGAGGACATCCTTGTCTAGTGCCAGATTTCAAAGGGAATGCTTCTAGTTTTTGCCCATTCAGTATGATATTGGCTGTTGGTTTGTCGTAAATAGCTTTTATCATTTTGAGATACGTTCCATCGATACCTAGTTTATTGAGAGTTTTTAGCATAAAGGGCTGTTGAATTTTGTCAAACGCCTTCTCTGCATCAATTGAGATTATCATGTGGTTTTTGTCTTTGGTTCTGTTTATGTGGTGGATTATGTTTATAGATTTGCGTATGTTGAACCAGCCTTGCATCCCCCGGGATGAAGCCTACTGATCATGGTGGATAAGCTTTTGGATGTGCTGTTGCAATCGGTTTGCCAGTATTTTATTGAAGATTTTTGCATCTGTGTTCATCATGGATATTGGCCTGAAGTTTTCTTTTCTTGCTGAGTCTCTGCCAGGTTTTGGTATCAGGATGATGTTGGTCTCATAAAATGATTTAGGAAGGATTCCCCTCTCTTTGGATTGTTTGGAATAGTTTCAAAAGGAATGGTACCAGCTCCTCTTTGTATGTCTGGTAGAATTCGGCTGTGAACCCATCTGGACCTGGGCTTTTTTTGGGTGGTAGGCTCTTAATTGCTGCCTCAACTTCAGACCTTGTTATTGGTCTATTCAGGGTTTCGACTTCTTCCTGGTTTAGGCTTGGGAGGATGCATGTGTCCAGGAATTTATCCATTTCTTCCAGGTTTACTAGTTTATGTGCATAGAGTTGTTTGTAATAATCTCTGATGATGGTTTGAATTTCTGTGGAATCTGTGGTGACATTCTCTTTATCGTTTTTTATTGCATTTATTTGATTATTTTCTCTTTTCTTTTTTATTAATCTGGCTAGTGGTCTGTCTATTTTGTTGACCTTTTCAAAAAACCAGCTCCTGGATTTATTGATTTTTTGAAGAGTTTTTCGTGTCTCTATCTCCTTCAGTTCTGCTCTGATCTTAGTTATTTCTTGTCTTCTGCTAGGTTTTGAGTTTTTTTGATCTTGCTCCTCTAGCTCTTTCAATTTTGATGATAGGGTGTCAATTTTAGATCTCTCCTTGCTTCTCATGTGGGCATTTATTGCTATATACTTTCCTCTAGAGACTGCTTTAAATGTGTCCCAGAGATTCTGGTATGTTGTGTCTTCGTTCTCATTGGTTTCAAAGAACATCTTCATTTCTGCCTTCATTTCATTGTTTATCCAGTCAATATTCAAGAGCCAGTTGTTCAGTTTCCATGAAGCTGTGTGGTTCTGAGTCAGTTTCTGAGTTCTGAGTTCTAACTTGATTGCACTGTGGTCTGAGAGACTGTTTGTTATGATTTCTGTTCTTTTGCATTTGCTGAGGAGTGATTTACTTCCAATTATGTGGTCAATTTTAGAGTAGGTGTGATGTGGTGCTGAGAAGAATGTATATTCTGTGGATTTGGGGTGGAGAGTTCTGTAAATGTCTATTAGGTTTGCTTGATCCAGGTGTGAGTTCAAGTCCTGGATATCCTTGTTAATTTTCTGTCTTGTTGATCTGTCTAACATTGACAATGGGGTGTTCAAGTCTCCCACTATTATTGTGTGAGAATCTAAGTCTCTTTGTAAGTCATTGAGAACTTGCCTTATGTATCTGGGTGCTCCTGTATTGGGTGCGTATATATTTAGGATCGTTAGCTCTTCTTGTTGCATTGATCCTTTTACCCTTATGTAATGTCCTTCTTTGTCTCTTTTGATCTTTGTCGGTTTAAAGTCTATTTTATCAGAGATGAGAATTGCAACTCCTGCTTTTTTTTGCTCTCCATTTGCTTGGTAAATCTTCCTCCATCCCTTTATTTTGAGCCTTTGTGTATCTCTGCATGTGAGATGGGTTTCCTGGATATAGCACAGCGATGGGTTTTGGCTTTTTATCCAGTTTGCCAGTCTATGTCTTTTAATTGGGGCATTTAGTCCATTTACATTTAGGGTTAATATTGTTATGTGTGAATTTGATCCTGCCATTTTGATGCTAGGTGGCTGTTTTGCCTGTTAGTTGATGCAGTTTCTTCATTGTGTTGATGGTCTTTACTGTTTGGTATGTTTTTGGAGTGGCTGGTACTGGTTGTTCCTTTCTATGTTTAGTGCCTCTTTCAGGAGCTCTTGTAAAGCAGGCCTGGTGGTGATGAAATCTCTGAGTACTTGCTTGTTCGCAAAGGATTTTATTTTTCCTTCACTTATGAAGCTCAGTTTGGCTGGATATGAAATTCTGGGTTGAAAGTTCTTTTCTTTAAGGATGTTGACTATTGGCACCCACTCTCTTCTGGCTTGTAGGGTTTCTGCTGAGAGATCTGCTGTGAGTCTGATGGGCTTCCCTTTGTGGGTAACCCAACTTTTCTCTCTGGCTGCCCTTAGCATTTTCTCCTTCATTTCAACCCTGGTGAATATGACGATTATATGCCTTGTGGTTGCTCTTCTTGAGGAATATCTTTGTGGTGTTCTCTCTATTTCCTGGACTTGAATATTGGCCTGCTTTCCTATGTTGGGGGAAGTTCTCCTGGATAATATCCTGAAGAGTATTTTCCAGCTTGGATTCATTCTCTCCTTCACATTCAGGTACACCTATCAAACGTAGATTAGGTCTTTTCACATAGTCCCATATTTCTTGGAGACTTTGTTCATTCCTTTTTACCCTTTTTTCTCTACTCTTTCCTTCTCGTTTTATTTCATTGAGTTGATCTTCGACCTCTGATATCCTTTCTTCTGCTTGGTCAATTCGGCTGTTGAAACTTGTGTATGCTTCGCAAAGTTCTTGTGTTGTGTTTTTCAGCTCCATCAATTCACTTACATTCCTCTCTAAGTTGGTTATTCTCGTTAGCATTTCGTCAAATCTTTTTTCAAGGTTGTTAGTTTGTTTGCATTGGGTTAGAACATGTTCTTTTAGCTCACAGAAGTTTCTTACTACCCACCTTCTGAAGCTTGATTCAGTCATTTCATCACACTCATTGTCCATCCAGCCTTGTTCCCTTGCTGGTGAGGAGTTGTGATCCCTTGTAGGAGGAGAGGCGTTCTGGTTTCGGGTGTTTACCTCCTTTTTGCGCTGGTTTCTTCCCATCTTTGTGGATTTATCTATGTGTGGTCTTTGTGGTTGGTGATTTTCAGATGGGGTCTCTCAGTGGACGTCCCGTTTGTTGATGATGAAGTTATTTATTTCTGTTTCTTAGTTTTCCTTCTAACAGTCTGGCCCCTCTGCTGTAGGACTGCTGAGGTCCACTCCCGGCCCTGCTTGCCTGGGGGATCACCTGCAGCAGCTGCAGAACAGTAACGGTTGCTGCCAGTCTCTTCTTCTGCTATCTTTGTCCCAGAAGAATACCCGCCAGATGTCCGTCTGAGCACTCCTTTGTGAGGTGACTCGTTGGATATACGGGGGATCAGGGAGCTGCTTGAGGAGACAGAGTTTCCTTTATAGGAGCTCAAGTGCTGAGCTGTGAGCTCCGTTGTTCATTCAGAGTTGCTGGGCAGGTACGTTTAAGTCTGCTGCAGCAGAACTCATAAACCCCTTTTTTCCCCAGGTGCTCTGTCCCGGGGGAGTTAGGGCTTTATTTATGAGTTTCCCTGGTGCTGCTGCCTTTTTCTCAGGGCTGCCTTGCCCAGCGATGAGGCAGCCTAGTCACTGTTTGCCTACAGAGGCTTTGCTGAGCTGCTGTGGGCTCCGCCCAGCTGCCGTATGAACTTCCCTGCAGTCCTGTTTATACCGGTGTAGTGAGAACTACCTGGGCAATGGCAAACTACCTCTGTAGCGGCAGACTGCCTCAGTAATGGCGGACGCCCCTCCCCCACAGAGCTGGGCCGTCCCGGGCTCAGCTGTGCTTGCTGTGAAACTCTGGATCCAGAGCGTTTCTGATGGTTGTTTTTTTGTGGGGGTGGGACCAGCCGAGCCTGATCACCTGGCTCCCTGCCTCAGAGTCTCCCAGGTGTTCCAGCCCCCTGTTGAAAAGGCACCGGGATCTGTGTGATTTCCCGTGCGGTGACCCACTGCGCTGGTTGAAACCGCGGGCGCGGAGATTCGTGGCATTTTTTGCCCGGGAAATCTCCTGGCCTGGCTGCCTGTTTCAGTCCCCTTTTTTAATCAGATGAATGGGCGGCTCTGCCTTCCCGGAGCTCCAATTGCCAGCTAAAACGGCGACCCGGACCCACATATTTTGTATGGGGGAACCGCTGCGCCGGGGACGCCGCCCAAAACAGCAGCGCCGGCGAAAACAGTCGCGCCGGCAAAAACTGCTGCACCGGCCAAACCAGCCGCGCTGGCGACCCGTGGGGCTTCTCCCCCTGGGAATCTCCTGGTCTGTGGGCAATAAAAATCTGTCTGGCAATGCGGCGTCCACTCACCCTCCGTGCTTTCACTGGGAGCTGCAATCCTCAGCTGCTCCTAATCGGCCGTCTTGGATCAACCTCCACAATGAATATCTTTTAAAAAAATAAAAGAAGGTTATATATTCATGAAATAAGAATAGAAGAATAGAAGGGTGTGAAAAGAGGGAAGTCAGAGCATATTCAAAGAAGAATTTCTTAGAAATTAAGCTGAATTTTTAATTTTTAAATGTAGGGTAGGGAAATCAATTTGGGTAAATCTTCCATCAAGTATTCCAGGGGGAGTAAAGAAAACCAAGGGGAGGAAATTCTCAAAGATATAACATAAGAAATGTTCTCAGAACTGAAAAACATAAATATCTAGAGAAGAGGGCACC
This sequence comes from Ateles fusciceps, assembly GCA_036589455.1. Taxonomy (NCBI): domain Eukaryota; kingdom Metazoa; phylum Chordata; class Mammalia; order Primates; family Atelidae; genus Ateles; species Ateles fusciceps. The sequence goes on from JAZHEH010002565.1 coordinate 7,544,782, forward strand.
ACATAATGAATGAACAAGAGCCACACTAAGATATCATCATGAAATTTCAGAACACTGGGGTAAAGAAAATGCTATTCAGTAGCATATAAATGCTAGGAAATAGTGCAGCAATGCCTTCAAAATTCCGAGAGAAAATTATTTTTAAATTATAATTGCGTACTTATTCAAACTATCAGTCAACTATAAGACTAAAGCCATTCAAATATACAAGAGTTTACAGAATTTTTTCTGGTCTCTCATATCCTGTTTTCTAGGAAGCTACTGGAGGATGTACTTCACCAACATGAGGGAGAAAGAGCAACACATGGATTTCAAAAGCAGACACTTCAACACATGAGGACAATGAAGGGAAATCCAGACTGACAGCTATGTAGCAGCCTGGAAAACAACTAGTCCAACTGGAAGCAAGAGGAAGAACAATGGCTTCATAAGGAATGTCTCAGGGTAAGAGCTTAAAAGTTGTTTGACTTAGTGCTTAAAATTGTGTTTGACTATTTTTTAAAAAATTGACAGTATATGACCAAAAAATATACTGAAGAGTACCTGGAAATTAGAAAATTTTAGAAGAAACAAGTATTAACTCCAGGGAAAACAAAAAGTTGCATGAGAAAGGAATCTACTTGCTTCTGCAGTCAATATTATTTTACAAGACCATGATTTCACAAATTTGATTAATGAATTAAACAGTTTTATATAGATATATATGCATATATGTATTTTTTTTAGAATATGAGAAGAGGGCAGAGGAGAGCATAAAATAGTTAAAACCTCTATTACTGAAATCACTGTTATATCATAATTATAACTGAGAAAATTGTTACAGTGAAAGAGATCTGACCTAATTGACTTTATCTTGCTTCTAAACTCTAAGTTGCCCTTGTTCATTCCTGGGCATAGGCCAAACTAATTTGGGGAGGAACTTAGTTTATACTTTATCTTTGAAACAAAGACGATTAACAACCCTTTCCTAAAACAAACTCCCTTCCTACCTGGGGAATAGACTGCCTTTGTAGAACTGACGCATGAGCCACAAGATTAGAAATTATGGCTTAGAAGTCAAGCAGCTGAAGGCTGCAAGATTCTGACACCCTAAAACATTCCTGGGAGATAACATTACTATTGTAAAACCTAAGATCAGTGCTTGAGATATTTTGTAGACCCTGCACTTGATGGATCAGCTGGTACCACCCAGATCAATAAACTGGTTCATCTGATCTTATGATCCCCATCCAGGAACCGACTCAATGCAAGAGGGCAGCTTTGACTCCCTGTGATTTCATCTTTGACCCAACCAAGCCCCACTTCCCAACTCCCTGGCCCCTACCCACCAAATTATCCTCAAAAACCTCCCTCCCAACTTTTCAGGAAGACTGATTTGAGTAATAATAAAATTCCAGTCTCCTATATGCCGGCTTGCGTAAATTAAACTCTTTCTGTATTGCAATTCCCCCTGTCAGTTTAGGCAGCAGGCGAATCCGTTGTGTGGTTACATTACCATTATGATTAAATGGTAAATGTCAAAATTTGATAAATTAAGGTTGGCAGGAGGTGAGGAAGGGTCAGAAACTCATCATTTTCTTATAAAACTTTGAGTTCATTTTGGGGGCATTGATGGGTTAGTTAATGTATTACCTTGATAAAAATATAACTTAATTTTCTAAAAAGTGACAAAACTGTGAAAATACTACAGTATTTAAATACTCCCATTATATCACCACTGTAGTGGTGAAGGCAAGAAATGTAGCTTCTCATCCCAGTCCTTCTAGCTCCAAAAGATTGTGGCCACGTCTCTCTACTTCCATGTCTTTATTTGAGGTCTGGGTTCTAAAAATTTCACAACTTTACACTTTCATGCTCAAATCTACTCATCTTCTGTGTGGCTATTTCTTGAGATCTCCCTTAACAATGATCCATTAACTAATCATAAAAATACTAAATGAACAGCATCTTCTCCAGGATCTTAAATAGCCAGAAATAAACACATTCTTCTCTGACCCAGAGACATTACATGCTATAGAACTGCAAGAGACAAAGCATTACCAGGTAATGAAAGGAATGCACTGCTCTGACAAGATCTTAATTGACTCACTAAGTTATGGAGATTTTAGGCAACAATTTACTCTGTTCTTAAATTTTAAAAGTAGTTACCATAGCAACTCCTAGACACAGCATATGGTATGTCTGGTACCTCCAAGATAACAGAGCAGATTCTTGATGAATTTCCCTTACAATATGTTGTGAACTTTTGTACTTTTTAGTGTTTCAGTGGGCAATGTGATATGGTGCTAGTATTCTTCAATATTGTCTATATATTTTAAAGCTTATTTAGAAGGATTTGTCACTTGCAACACACAAAACTTAAATGCTTCTCATATCTCTTAATATATTTTCTTCATTAAAAAATTACTACCTGCCAGTAGAAAAATTAGCAAGTAAACAGGTAATCTTTAAAGAATAAATATAAATAAGGACTAAATCATATAGAAAATGTCTTGCTCATTTCTAGGGAAAGGAAGAAAAATTAAAACCAGATACTATTTCTCCTCTAATAAAACTGATAAAATGTTGAAGAGTGGGAGGAATTTAAATTGGTACTGCCATTCCAGTAGTTAATTTGGGACTATAAGTTCAAAGCCTTTAAGATGTCTTGCCATTTGACCTAGTAATTTTATTGCTACTAAAGATTTTTAAGTTTTTAAATTTATTGCTCCTAAATATTTTTTTAAATACACAAGATTTCTATGCAAAGATTTATGCAAAACTATTTATAATAGTTAAAACTATAAATAATCTTAATCTACAGTAAGAGGAAATTTAAAATTAAAAGTTGTATAAGCAGTCTCTTCTTATTGGGCATTTAGATTTGATGCAGTTTTTCTATTATAAATTTTACTACTGTAAACTAGTATATATTTTATTACAAATTATGGCACTATTATAATTACAGTACATATTCATGTGCTATATATATATGTATTATACATACACATATATTAAATTTAAAAATACATTTTTAAAGAATGTTGACAAAATAAAAAAATTAGTTTATACTGTATTTATAATATACTGTATTTATTCAATCATGGAGGAAGCATGGAAGAGTAGACCTCCCCCATGAAAAATAAAGCGGCTATGGTGAACACCAGAAACTGACCTTCAATGAGTCAGTCCCTTGTATAATCCTCTATCCTTCAGTGAAGACAGAACTGATGACATCCTTCTAATCAATAGAATATGGCAAGGTGATGGATGCAGACTGGAGAGAGAGATTATCATACTGGCTTGAAAAATCAAGCTGTCATGTGGCAAGGAACTGTGGGGTGGCCTCTAGGGCCTGAGGGGAGCCTTCATGCCAATGGTCAGTAAGAAACTAGAGCCCTCAGTCACACAACTGCAGAGAAGTGAATTCTGCCAACAACCCGAATGAGTTTTGAAGCATATTTTTTTCTAGAGAAGCCTCCAGATAAGAACACAACAAGTCAACACTTTGACTACAGCGTGGTGAGACCTAGAAGCACAGAATTATTCAGTTATACATCCCAGGAATTCTGACCTACAGAAACTGTGAACTAATCAATGTGTGCTGTTGTTTTAAGCTGCTAAGTTTGTGTTGATTTATCACACAGCCTAGAAAATGAATACAGTGACTGTCTCTAGAAAGTAGTAATTTGTACAAATTTTCCTTTCTTATTTGTACTTTTCTAAATTTTCTAAAATGTTATAATAAGAATTTCTTTGCTTTTAAAATCAAAAGATGTTATTTTCAACAAATCATCTGGAAGCAAAAAATAAGTATGCTCTGCAATTTTTTAACTGATTTTGAATGTGGCAAAAGAAAATTTTTTAAAAGTGTACAATGAAAATATAGCACTAAGATTACCCCAGATTTCTATTTTTTTAAATGATCTTAACAGAAGATTTTATTTAAATTATGTTAACATAGACTGTTTCTGAAATTTTAAGTTTTCTATATTTAATAATGCCTGCTGGGAGGGAAAAAAAAGAAATCATACTTGTAAATTTTTCTTTCCAATTTTGACCATGACTTAAAATGGAAAAAGTTATGTTGATTGTGGCTAAATGTTCTCGTTTTTAGAGGCCATTATGCACTTTAAATTCTCTGTTGGCATTTTAATTTCATTTTACAAAATAAATCCCAACTGACAACAGAATAAAGCAAATTCTAAGTCAACTAAGCGAAAAAGTGTCACCGCAAACAGAAAGAACTTTGCAAACTGATGCAACATTTCATATGGCTCCTGAACCTAAATTTCCAAAGTTTCAACAGGAAATAAAATGTGTGTATGTTGGGGGGAAGTATTGACAACTGAAACCATCTCTACAACTTACAGTCTACAACATGATGTTACTATTCAACTGTCTGCATTAACATAAATTTACTATTGTAGGAAGTTCTTGCCAAGAAAGATTAAAATTGCAATAACCATTGCTTGTTTCAGGAAATTCCCAAAATCCCATTTATCCAACCACTAGACTACTCAACTTATCATTATTAGAGTAAATACTCCTTTCTCAAGATAATCAATAGCTTAATTAAGCTCCTCAGATGACAGTTTACTCTTTAAGGTTTGCTTTGAAACCCTCACATTCGAAACTATCATATCATGAATTCTGCCCAGCCTTAAGTATTATAAGATGTTTCTTAACTCAAATTCTCAAAACTTCATAAATATGCTACTGTTAATCTCCCTTCTCAGAGATGTCACTAAGACTCTGTCAAGGTAGTAGTCTCTCATACTACAGTAAACAATAAGTTTGGCTTTTGTTTTAACAGCAAGATATTTTGATGGTATTTTCAGGAAGCTAGCATTCATCAATCTTGGAGTTTCCATCAATATGTGACCAAGACCTGATCACTGCAGTGGCTTAAGATTCTCCACAAAGAACCAGAGTTTTCCTCAAAGACTTCTTTGAGCTCTTCCTCAGATATCTCCATGACAATAGTAGTGAGGTAAGTCTACTTTAGGTTTGAGCTTCAATTTATTTTATTTTATTTTTTAACCTCCCCCACATGATGAGTTTGACTCCCAAAAAATAAAACCCTTTTTAGGAATTATTTTATATAATGATGTATTATGTAATATAATTATTTTATTATCTGATAAGATTTATAAAACTTTTATCCTTAGTGAAAAACCTTTTTTTATATAAAGCTATAAGAGGAAGTTCATTGGGAAGAGAACTTCCCAATGATAGGTCTACAATAAGACCATCAAGCTATTCTGGAAATGGAGAATTTCAGGGTTTTTTCTCAGACTAGTGTCTTTTGGACAAACTCTGTCCTAGGTCAATTATCAAAACATCATGAGAACTTTCCTCTGCCTGAGTTGTCCCTCAGATTCTGGCTCTGAGAGATATTTCCTCTCTAAATATTTTCATCCACTTGGAACTACAAATAAGTTGAGTTTGCAGTTGGAGATGGCACAACCGTTAGGCTAGACATCCAATTCACAAAGTACATGAGCAGACTGTTCCCAAATCCCTATAGCTTAGTCTCCATCTAAATCTATGTCCCTACTTACCCTAGGCTGGACTCCTCCTTCTCATGTATTTATGCCATAGCTCAAATTCTTCTACTTATCTCTCCAAGTAACATAATTTCACAATATCAAATTTATAGTAGTCATGTTGGTAAGCTTAGCTATGAACAAAATTATTCATTTGAAGGGTATCATGGAACAAAAAAGCAAAGTACCAATGGTCTGCATGATTTTATTGATACAAGGAAGTATGCCAAAGAAATTCAGATTGCAAAATTGCTTTAATAAGAGATTCCATGGCCAAGAGAAAACAAAAATTTGAAAAAATTAAAACAAGATCTCTTCAAGATAGCTCAAATCTTGATTTGAAGTGGATGACATTTACTATTCTTACCCATCCTATGCTTCTACATTTCCTTCTGTTCCCAACACTTCTCCTAACCTATCTCCCTTCCTTTCTAGCCACCCAGTAGCACCCAAAGCTAAATTAACTCATATATATATATTTTTTTTTTAATTGCATTTTAGGTTCTAGAGTACATGTAAAGAACATGCAGGATTGTTGCATAGGTACATGTATGGCAATGTGGTTTGCTGCCTCCATCCCCATCACCTATATCTGGCATTTCTCCCCATGTTATCCCTCCCCAACTCCCTGACCCCACTGTCCCTCCCCTAGCCTCCCCCCCACAGACCTCAGTGTGTGATGCTCCCCTCCCCTGTGTCCATGTGTTCTCATTGTTCAACACCCGCCTGTGAGTGAGAATATACAGTGCTTGATTCTCTGTTCCTGTGTCAGTTTGCTGAGAATGATGATTTCCAGGTTCATCCATGTCCCTACAAATGACACGAACTCATCATTTTTTTATGGCTGCATAGTATTCCATGGTATATATGTGCCACATTTTCCCTGTCCAATCTATCATCCATGGGCATTTGAGTTGGTTCCAAGTCTTTGCTATTGCAAACAGTGCTGCAATGAACATACATGTACATGTGTCCTTACAATAGAATGCTTTATAATCCTTTGGATATATACCCAGTAATGGGATTGATGGATCAAATGGAATATCTATTTCTAGGTCCTTGAGGAATCACCACACTGTCTTCCACAATGGTTAAACTAATTTACACTCCCACCAACAGTGTAAAAGTGTTCCTATTTCTACACATCTTCTCCAGCATCTGTTTTCTCCAGATTTTTTAATGATTGCCATTCTAACTGGCATGAGATGCTATCTCAATGTAATTTTGATTTGCATTTCTTTAATGACCAGTGATGATGAGCATTTTTTCATATGTTTGTTGGCCTCATATATGTCTTCTTTTGTAAAGTGTCTATTCATATCCTTTGCCCACTTTTGAATGGGTATGTTTGTTTTTTTCTTGTAAATCTGTTTTAGTTCTTTGTAGATTTTGGATATAAGTCCTTTGTCAGATGGGTAGATTGCAACAATTTTTCCCCATTCTGTTGGTTGCCATTTCACTCTAATGATTGTTTCTTTTGCTGTGCAGAAGCTCTGGAGTTAATTAGATCCCATTTGTCTATTTTGGCTTTTGTTACCAATGCTTTTGGTGTTTTAGTCATGAAGTCCTTGCCTATGCCTATGTCCTGAATGGTTTTGCCTAGATTTTCTTCTAGGGTTTTTATGGTGCTAGGTCTTATGTTTAAGTCTTTAATCCATCTGGAGTTAATTTTAGTGTAAGGTGTCAGGAAGGGGTCCAGTTTCTTCTTTCTGCACGTGGCTAGCCAATTTTCCCAACACCATTTATTAAACACGGACTCCTTTCCCCATTGCTTGTTTTTGTCAGGTTTGTCAAAGAGCAGATGGTTGTAGATGTGTGGTGTTGCCTCTGAGGACTCTGTTCTGTTCCATTGGTCTATATCTCTGTTTTGGTACCAGTACCATGCTGTTTTGATTACTGTAGGCTTGTAGTGTAGTTTGAAGTCAGGTAGCATGATGCCTCCCACTTTGTTCTTTTTGCTTAGAATTGACTTGGCTATGCAGGTTGTCTTTTGGTTCCATATGAAGTTTAAGGTGGTTTTTTCCAGTTCTGTGAAGAAGGTCATTGGTAGCTTGATGGGGATAGCATTGAATCTGTAAATTATTTTGCCCAAAGTAAATTAACTCTTAAAATTAAACATCCTGCAGAACAGGAAAACCCCTAATGGTTGAATAAAAGTTCTGGTATTATCTAAGTGAAGAACCATTGTTAAAGAATTCTCAGAGTCTAGATGAGATAGGGAGTGATATGATTTGGCTCTGTGTCACCTCTCAAATCTCTTCTTGAATTGTAATCCCCAGATGTGGTAGGATGGACCTGTTAGGAGGTGATTGGATTATGGGGATGGTTTCCTCCATGCTGTTCTTGGGATAGCGCGTGAGTTCTAATGGGAGCTGATGGTTTTAAAACTGTTTGGTGTTCCCACTTTGCTCTTCTATTTTGCCTGCCATCATGTAAGATGTGCCTTGCTTCCCTTTTGCCTTCCACCATAATTGTAAGTTTTCTGAGGCCTCCCCAGCCATGCAGAACCATGAATCAATTAAACCTCTTTTGTTTATAAATTACCCAGTCTCAGGTAGTATTTTTATAGCAGTGTGAAAATAGGCTAAAACAGATAGAAATTTATAGAATTTCATATGATTTTAGGAATGTAAACTCCAGAGCTCCCAAATCTATAGCAATTGGTTCATATTTTGTGAGAACCTTATATGAAAACAAAAAATGATGCAAAAAATAGAATGAGAAGACCCTAAGAGAAACTTAAGGTCCCTAAATTTCATAGGTAACCCAAGTTGTTGATAAAAGCAATAGATGTTGGAGAAGGTTTTGTTGGAGATTCACCCAAAAGCATTTCATGTAAAAATACATTTGACTCAAGCTTCTAGTTCCTGGAAGGGTACTATACAAAAGTAACCAGCAACTTTGCTATCCAGCAACTTTGGTATAGCCTTGTATAGCAGCAATGAATAAATGGAATGTGAAATAAAAACACAATACTATTTACATTAACACCCCCCAAAAATGAAACAATTGGGTATAAATCTAACAAAATATGTACAGGTCTATATAAGGAAAACTATAAAACTCTGATGAACAAATCAAAGAATAACCAAATAAATTGAGAGATAGTCCATGTTCATGGATAGGAAAACTCAATATAGTCAAGATGTCAGACTGTCCCAACCAGAAATCTCAAGATAATGATTCTCAGAAACCCTACAGAACTAGACAGTCTTCAGAAACAGATGGCTTTGCCCAAAATCTGAACCAAATAAATGCCTAAATGAGATGTCAACATCTTCCACCCAAAAGCCATTAAACAAGACCAGTGACTACCCACTTTAATACCCATTCTTTGGCTCTATTTTCCTAGTAATTTATTTCTTCTTTTGCTGGTCTTAAAGCTATCTTTAACTATGTTACCTATAAAACTTTATTCAATGTTGCTTTTTACATGTCTTAGTCACCCAGTTCAAATTTATTTATGAACTGGCTAAGCCCAAAACCACTCTGATTATTGGGTTTGTAGACATTTTCCTTTGGAAACCACCCCAGCTTCCCTTGGTACCAGTTCTTTGTACTAAACCATTGGTTTAGTGAATAATTGAACTCAACTAATAATTAAGGAACTTTAGATGGCAAATACCACAGCAGGCCAGAAATCCAGAAATCTAAAATGCCCTATTACATTGTATTAGGAAGAGAGGTTCCTGTCTCCACCAAATACTTGAGGACCTATTGTGATAGCCAGACATTACAACCAAATTGCACAGATGTAGAATATTAAAGAAAACTAGAAAACTAAAACAATGTATTTGGAAGTAATCTCACTTTTACAGTAATCTCACTTTTACTCTCAAATGAGACACCCTACATACTGCACAACAAATTATTTTGCTTTAGATAGACCTAATGGTTTTGATACACTTATTTATTGCCTGGCACCAGACCATTATTGACAAGTGGCACCAAAATGTTACAATATTATTTAAAACACCATATGAGTGTTTAGGGCAAAAACATGTTAACTGTGGCCCCCAACACCTGGTATTGGATTTGCTGCATAGAAGTCCATTGACTACTAGTTGCAAATTGGACAGGGCCTAGTCACTTCAATAAACTAATGCCTGACTTCAGGATGGTTCCTGATATTACCCAGGGTCATTTCAAGCCATCAGTTTCCCCCCCCTCTCAGGAAAAGAGATTACAGTCATCCTTGGTATTCTAGGGAATTAGTTCCAGAAACCTCATGGACCTCTAAATCCTCAAATGCTCAAATGCCTTATATAAAATACATACTATTTTCATGTGACCTTTACATCCTCTCATATCCTTTAAATCATCTCTAGGTTACTTACAATACCTAATACAATAAAAATGCTAGGATAATAGTTTATTTTACTTATTTTTTTAAATTTGTATTTTTTTAATTGTTGTGTTATTTCTGTTGGTTTTTTTCTTCCAAATATTTTTTGATCCACAGTTGGTCATATCCACAGATGTGAAACCTGCAGATATGGAATGCCAACTGTATAAGGTAATTTAAGAAGTAGAAAAAGTTTGAGGACCAAAACCCTACTCACTCAAAAGAATTTCTAGATTACTTTCTTTTCTCAAGGCTCTTTACTTCATGTTTTACAAGAGGTTCAGAAAGTACTACTATGGTTCAGAAAACGAGGGAGCTAGACAACACCTCGAGGCTATGGAATTCCTCTCCTGAAATGTTTGTAGAACCGGTCAGGCAGTGGTTCAAAATAGAATCACTTTAGATACAACATTGGCTACTCAAGGGGAACATGTGCTGTTTTAAGGGAAGAATGCTGTGCATACATTCTTTGGGATATTTTAATATTACTAAAAGACACAGAAGTTAAAATGTTAAAACCACATTAGATAATGTAGGTCTAATAACCCTGTATCTGCTGGTTTGGGAATAGGGTCTACTCCCTTGGTTTAATTTGGCCACTCTTTCTTGATTGAGAAGGGTATTATAAATTCTCATTGTTAACCTTCTGCTAGTATTTGTGTTGCAGTGCTCAGATATATGATCTCTAGTCTTAACTGCTGCTGTGTAGTAGTCATTCCATCAAAGGACCTAAAAAATAATCATTCAACAAAAAGAACAGGAAAATATGACTCTGATACAAGTGGAAGTGGCCACTCTTAGAAACTTTATATGTAGTCACAACACCTCATACAGCAATAAACATCTAAACTGATCACAAATCTATTCTTGCACTCAGGCTAAAGAATAACCACTGGGCAATGAGAAAACACCAGAACTGAAACCACATGTACCCACAGCTTACTGTCTGCATTAATGTGACTGTTATTCCAGGAAACTCTTGCTGAGGATGATGAAGTTGCAAATAATGTAATTCAAATAGTAGACTACTCAACTTACCCTAATACAATACTCCCTTTCAGGATAGTAAATAGTTCAGCCAAGCTCATCAAATTGCTTTTACCCTTCAAGACTCACTTAAAAACCCTCACCTCACTGTATCTGTCAATCTAAAACTATGATATTATAATTTTGGCCAATCCTCTAACCAAGCCCCCCACAATGAAAAACCTGTATTAAACCAAAACCTCGCAAACATTCCACCTTTTCTTTCCACCCTTTAAGACACTGCTAAGACTCTGTTAAGGTAGTGATATCCCTTACTACAATAAGCAAAAAAATTCAGATGTACTTCAAATAGACTATTTTGGCAGTATTTAGGGGAGCTAACATTCAGGAGTACCTTAAAGTTTAAACGTGTTTTTGCAATACAGAAGTGCACAATAACACAGCAGAGGCAACCCCTGAATCAAGTCTGGGCCTTAGATTTCTAATGCTCATACATAAACAAGATAGATATGTGTAATTCAATATAAAGCTAGATTGAAATTTCTCATTAAGAAAAGAGTATCCACTAGAATTCAATCAACATGTTTGCCAAGTGGCCCCTAAGTGATATGAATACTATAGTCTAGAAGTAGTAATTTTAGATGCTGAGCAAAATTATATTAAAGTGAGGTGTAAAGGCTGTACTGATAAGCCAGTTCAGGTAATTATTACAAGAATGTAAATAGACAAATACATCAACAGCCACAATGATCTAAGCGCTACAGGTAGTATAACAATAGTGCTTCATGGTCCTAGAGAAAACAGTGTATGAGACTAGGTATTTACTTTTCTGGTACCCACTTTTCTTAAGAAGATGCTATTTACAAAACTTTTTGGAACATAAGGAGGAAATCTTTTCTTTAATAATTGGGCCAAGGGTTTCCAGTTCCTCTCAAGGGAGTAAACTAGTCACCAGTTATCCCTGGAAAAACTAAACAAGCAAACAGGATAGGAAGACTCACAAAAATAAGAGGAAATCACAAGAAATTCTACAGTAGACTAAAGGCAATTGTAAACTGGATGGGGAAAGGTGACCGTAGCCTGGAGAAGAGTAGCAAAGAGGCCCTGAAAGGAAAGGTTGGAATTATCAAACAAACTCAACCAGGCAAAGAAATACATACCCTAGGACAAACTCACTGAGTACTCTTGAGGGAGAAAAGTCAGGGATTTTATATATGCTAGGAAGTGGGGAGGCAGGACAGTTTATGGTGGTTAAGCTAATAAAAAATTGAAAGGAGTCTATGGGTCTCCTTTACACAGGAATTAAAATAAGCTTCATTGTTTATAAGTCAGTAAAAAGTCTTTTCTCAGGCCAGGTGAGGATCTGATGTCATGGCAGTTGGGAAGTGAGCATCATACAACGTTTATGGTCCTTTATCAGCTTCCACTGGTTAGAACTAGTTATAATAAAACACAATAGTTAGAGATCTCTCCTAGACAACTGTAGAATTAAGAGGATATTTTCCTTTACAAAACTTATTACTGCTTCCACCTCTCCTTTCCTGAAGAGAATCCTTGCCTGCACCATCAATGCAGAATTGAGAACAATAGCTCAGTCTTCCAGAGTCAACAGGAAATATTAGGACAGTGCAAAAACACTTCTGGGGAGGAAGTTAATAAAAACAGCTTTGAAATAAAACATCCTCTTCACCCCACCACTCCAAATCTAAGGGCTAGTGAAGACTGGCTTCTTTCTAACAACAGGAGTGATAGCAACAGGAGGCAGTCAAATGCCTAGGCACATAGGGACAGGTCTCTGGTGAAACCCCACCTTGAAGCCAAAAAATAGCCTAAAGGCCAGTCAACTGGACTGCTGGTCCTGAATGAAACCCACAACCCAGAGTAATAACTTCTGTTCCTGTTTGCCCATCCTTTTCTGATTGATTCTTTCTGAATAATGCCTTTTAACCAATTGAATGTTACCTTTTCCAATACTACCTACAGCCTGCCCTTCCCCCATTCTGAGCCCATAAAAGCCCCAAACTCAGCCACATTGGGGGGGACTTTCCCACCTGCAGGTAGGGGGACTACTCTCACATTCCCTGTCCACTGAAAGCTGTTTTCATCACTCAATACAACTCCCTGCCTTGCTCACTCTTTGATTGTCTGTGTGTCCTAATTCTTCTTGGGCACTGGACAAGAACTTGGGAACCCGTACACAAGCCAGACTCAGCCCAGGCAGGCCTAATGGATGGGCTATTCTCTCTGCAGTAGGTAGCATGGTTGAGCAAGGCCTGAGTGGGACATTGCCAGCCAGAGGTCCCCAGTTTGCAAAATGACTGAGAAAAAAATCCTGATTCAGGAGGTACAGCCCTAAAGAGAGGATTTGCTGGATAGTGAACAGAAATGGTCAATGAGAGGCCTGTAGTTTCCAGGGCTTTCCACCACAGGGCTCAACACTTCTCACCCCAAACTCTCCTAAAAGATCACAGAATGACCTTTGGTCCTTCCATAGACAAGGTAGCTTATTCTCCCTCAAAAGAACATGAGCTCAAGGTCAGCCACAATGGCTCACCTGTAATCACAGCACTTTGGGAGGCCAAGGTGGGCAGATCACTTGAGGTCAGGAGTTCGAGACCAGCCTGGCCAACATCGTGAAACCCTGTCTCTACTAAAAATACAAAAGCTAGTCAGGCATTGTGGTACATGCCTCTAATCCCAGCTGCTCTGGAGGCTGAGACTGGAGAATTGCTTGAATCTGGGAGGCAGAGGTTGCTGTGAACTGAGATCACACCACTGCATTCCAGCCTGGGCAACAGAGCAAGACTCTGCCAAAAAAAAAAGTGTTTCATGCCTGTAATGTCAACACTATGGGAGGCTGAGGAGTGTGGATTACCTGAGGTCAGGAGTTTGAAACCAGCTTGGCCAGCATGGTGAAACCCCATCTCTACTAAAAATACAAAAATTGGCTGGGCGTTGTGACACACATCTGTAGTCCCAGCTACTCGGGAGGCTAAGGCAGGAGAATCACTAGAACCCAGTGGAGGTTGTAGTGAGCTGAGATCATGCCACTATACTCCAGCCTGGGTGACAGAGCAAGACTCCATCTCAAAAAGAAAAAAAAGAACATGAGCTCAAAGGCCAGATACCTAGACATCTAAGGAGATCACCTATTATAATAAAGGTCAACAACATGAATGACACACACTAACTGAAGTGAAAATATTGAAGCAAACATAAAAAGAATATACAATAAACAGAATAAATATACTTAAAGAGATAAGGTGACAGATGATGTAAAACAGGACCAAGAAGTTACTTTTTAAAAAGAGCCAAACCAATCCCACAAAAGAAAATATTAGAGGTTTACAAAAATATCTGACCAACTTTAGCTACTTAAATATCAGTGGCAGAGGCCAGGTACAGTGGTTCACACCTGTAATCCCAGTGCTTTGGGAGGCTGAGGCAGGAGGATCACTTGAGGCCAGGAGTTCAAGACAAGCCTTGGTAAGACCTTGTCTCTATAAAAAAGAATTAAAATTAAAATTAAAAAAGAATAAAAAACATTAGCTGGGAATGGTGACATGCACCTGTAGTCCTAGCTGCCTGCAGGGCTGATGCGGTGGGGATAACTTGAGCCAAGGAGTTCAGGGTTGCAATGAGCTATGATCATACCACTGCACTCAAGCCTGGCCAACACAGCAAGATCCTATCTCTAAAAAATCAGTGATATATTAGGCTGGGGAAATAACATATTTAAGCATGTTATTTTACTCTTAATCTAGTAATATTCTGCTGTTGTAGATAATCCAGTTGAAAGTTAAATAGTTTAAAACAACTGGAATTGTGGGTGGCAACTAAAAGTAGAGATTCTGTTTAAATTCTTTTGGTTTCCTATTCCCTGTATATCTTAAAAGAAAGAAAAGCAAGTGAGCAAAAAGCTTTGCCAGCGTATATCTGGAAAAAAAAATACAAATTCCAGAATCAAAAATTTTGTTTTCTGTGTTTTTCTATATTGAAAGCATATTGCTTTAATAATCAAAGAAAACTATTTCCAGAAAATATTTGGTGTTTTGTCTCCTCCCTCGGAAATGAAAGAGACTACTTGTAACAGTCCATTGATCACATATTTTTAGCTAAACCTGCTGCCACTAAAAATCAATGTTAAGTGAGCAATAGGTAATATTTCCGCACGGCTGTATTTGATTTCAACAGTTACATTAATCCATACCAAATTCACACATTGCAATGCACCAGTGTAGGAAAGATTGCTTTTGGCCTTTGCTTTTTGGCCTTATTTTTGAATTGAACTCTCTCTGCTCCACTCTGCATAAATTATCTATAGCAAACTGCACAACACCTTTATGCATAACTTCCTTTAAAATGCAATTTGAAACGACTGCAATTGTTATAAATGGAAAATGCCAATAGGATTGCCCAAAGAAAATCTAGAGATATACATAACAAATAAACCAAATGTATTTATATATAGGAAAAACTGTAGCTCTAATGACTCTGAAATATGATATACATTAAAAGCTATTTCTTTTAGGGTTCTTCTTTTTAAAGCTTCTGATTCCCACACAAACAATTTGGAAGATAATAAACAAAGCAACACTGAACTTCTAATCTTCCCTTTCCCCACTCTCTATCTGGGCCTCTTTTAGGATTCCCTACTTTAGTGACTGACATCAACATCCCTTCAAGCCCAGAAGTCATTCATCATACCTCTCAATCCCAATATCCAGTCCATTACCAAGTCCTGTGAATTAACCTCCTGGATAGCTCTCGGATCTGTCCATTACTGTCTGTCTCCACCAACATCATTCTGGAGCAAGCCATTATCGTGCTGGCCCAGATTACTGCAGTAATCTAACTTGTCTGCTGGGATCCACTGCTTCATTCTTCAAGCCATTCTCCAAACTACAGCAGGACAGAACTTTCTTGATTCAAATGAGGTATTATCCATATACCCATATTTTGCTATCAAAAAGTAAAATGAAAACATTTAAGCTAAACACGTTAGGAGGTAAATATTTCTTGCCAAGCAAGGAAATACCTGCAAGTGAAAAAATTCACAGGTAGTCCACTGAGCAGGGGAAACTCAGAAGTGCTCAGGTGTCAGAAAGGGAGAGTTACGGTGTTTGTGCTAATTAAGCATTGAAAACTAGCACTATGCATTGGCTAAAGATTCCATTGTTCTTTACATAGTTAAAACAAGTGAGTTCCATTGTTCATTGGTCATGAAAGAGTCTTCATTAGATCCAGTAAGGATCTGATATCCTATGGATCCCTGGACTCAAGTTCATGGTCCTTTATTAGCTTCACCTGGTGGAATCACATGTGAGAAAACACAGTAGTGAGTTTTAGTATTTCTCATGCAAGTACTACCATTTGGAAAAAAGTTTTCACTTACATTTAAGTGAAATTCCCTATCCCAATATTGCAGGCTTCCCATTATTCTGCAATCTGATTCTTTTTACTTCTCCAGCCTAGTCATGGTCCTCTTTAATTCCTGCCCACACTGGCCTTGTCTCGACACTGTTCCTTGAATATTTTGTAATCCTTCCTACTACATGAGTAAATACTGTTCCCGCCATCCACTGTTAAATTGGCATCTTTTTAGCTTAAACTGGCATTAAGAACTCAACTGTCATTTCTTTTTCCCTATCCCTCCAGTGCAGGTAAGACTCTTTCATTACATACCTGCCAATAAAACTTGTGTCTTTCCAGGAGGACATTTATCTCATTTATTTGATTAGTACGCTTAATTAATGTCTGTCTCTTCCCCTTGACTAAAATTTATCTGACCACAAGGACCATATTTCCCTTTGCTCACTATTGTATCTGCAGGAACCTCCTAATGTGCCCAACAGAACAGTGCTCAATGCCAAATGTGGTGGCTCACGCCTGTAATCCCAACACTTTGGGAGGCCGAGGTGGGTGGATCACCTGAGGTCAGAAGTTGAAGATCGGCCTGGCCAACATG
The DNA here is from genome assembly GCA_036589455.1 of Ateles fusciceps. Classification (NCBI taxonomy): domain Eukaryota; kingdom Metazoa; phylum Chordata; class Mammalia; order Primates; family Atelidae; genus Ateles; species Ateles fusciceps. The sequence goes on from JAZHEH010002565.1 coordinate 7,561,610, forward strand.
CTGAAACCCCATCTCTACAAAAATACAATAGTTAGCCAGGCATGATGGCAGGTGCCTATAATCCCAGCTACTCAGGAGGCTGAGGTGGGAGAATGGCTTGAACCCAGGAGGCAGAGATTGCAGTGAGCTGAGATTGTGCACTCCAGCCTTGGCAACTGAGCAAGACTCCAAAAACATAACAAATGGTAAAGAGCATTGACACAATGAAGAAACTGCATCAACTAACAGGCTAAACAATCAGCTAGCATCAATATGGTAGGATCAAATTCAAACATAATAATATCAACCTTAAATGTAAATGGGTTCAATGCCCCAATCAAAAGACACAGACTGGCAAATTGGATAAAAAGCCAAAACCCATCAGTGTGCTGTATCCAGGAAACCCATCTCACATGCAAGGATACACATAGGCTCAAAATAAAGGGATAGAGGAAGATTTACCAAGCAAATGGAGAGCAAAAAAAAAAAAAAAAAGCAGGAGTTGTAATCCTAGTCTCTGATAAAATAGACTTTAAACCAACAAAAATCAAAAGAGACAAAGAAGGATATTACATAATGGTAAAAGGATCAATGCAACAAGAAGAGCTAATGATCCTAAATATATACACACCCAATACAGGAGCACACAGATACATAAAGCAAGTTCTTAATGACTTACAAAGAGACTTAGATTCCCACACAATAACACTGGGAGACTTTAACACTCCACTGTCAATGTTAGACAGAGCAACGAGACAGAAAATTAACAAGGATATCCAGGACTTCAACTCAGACCTGGACCAAGCAAACCTAATAGACATTTACAGAACTCTCCACCCTAAATCCACAGAATATACATTCTTCTTAGCACCACATCACACCTACTCTAAAACTGACCACATAATTGGAAGTAAATCACTCCTCAGCAAATGCAAAAGAACGGAAATCATAACAGTCTCCCAGACCATAGTGCAATCAAGATAGAATTCAGAATTCAGAAATTAACTCAGAACCGCACAGCTTCATGGAAACTGAACAACTGGCTCTTGAATGTTGACTAGATAAACAATGAAATGAAGGCAGAAATAAAGATGTTCGTCAAAACCAACAAGAATGAAGACACAACATACTACAATCTCTGGGACACATTTAAAGCAGTGTCTAGAGGAAAATATATAGCAATAAATGCCCACATGAGAAGCAAGTAAAGATCTAAAATTGACACCCTATCATCAAAATTGAAAGAGCTAGAGGAGCAAGATCAAAAAAACTCCAAACCTAGCAGAAGACAAGAAATAACTAAGATCAGAGCAGAACTGAAGGAGATAGAGACACAAAAATCCCTTCAAAAAAATCAATAAATCCAGGAGCGGGTTTTTTGAAAAGATCAACAAAATAGACAGACCACTAGCCAGATTAATAAAAAAGGAAAGATAGAAGAATCAAATAGATGCAATAAAAAACGATAAAGGGGATATTACCACAGATTCCACAGAAATACAAACCACCATCACAGATTACTACAAACAACTCTATGCAGATAAACTAGTAAACCTGGAAGAAATGGATAAATTCCTGGACACTTGCACCCTCCCAAGCCTAAACCAGGAAGAAGTTGAAACCCTGAATGGACCAATAACAAGGGCTGAAGTTGAGGCAGCAATTAATAGACTACCAACCAAAAAAAGCCCAGGTCCAGATGGGTTCACAGCCGAATTCTACCAGACATACAAAGAGGAGCTGGTACCACTTCTTCTGAAACTATTCCAAACAATCCCAAAAGAAGCAATCCTTCCCAAATTATTTTATGAGACCAACATCATCCTGATACCAAAACCTGGCAGAGACTCAACAAGAAAAGAAACTTCAGGCCAATATCCATGATGAACATAGATACAAAAATCTTCAATAAAATACTGGCAAACCAATTGCAACAGCACATCAAAAAGCTTATCCATCACGATCAAGAAGGATTCATCCCAGGGATGCAAGGCTGGTTAAACATATGCAAGTCTATAAATGTAATTCACCACATAAACAGAACCAAACACAAAAACCACATGATTATCTCAATAGATGCAGAGACGACCTTTGACAAAATTCAACAGCCCTTTATGCTAAAAACTCTCAATAAACTCGGTATTGATGGAACGTATCTCAAAATAATAAAAGCTATTTACGACAAACCCACAGCCAATATGAAACTAAATGGGCAAAAACTGGAAGAATTCCCTTTGAAATCTGGCACTAGACAAGAATGCCTTCTCTCACTACTCCTATTCAATATAGTATTGGAAGTTCTAGCCAGAGCAATCAGTCAAGAAAAAGAAATAAAGGGTATTCAAATAGGAAAGGAGGAAGTCAAATTGTCTCTATTTGCAGACGACATGATTGTATATTTAGAAGACCCCATCATCTCAGCCCAAAATCTCCTGAAACTGATAAGCAACTTTAGCAAAGTCTCAGGATACAAAATCAATGTGAAAAAATCACAAGCATTCCTATACACCAGTAACAGACTTAAAGAGAGCCAAATCAAGAATGAACTGCCATTCACAATTGCTACAAAGAGAATAAAATACATAGGAATACAACTAACAAGGAATGTAAAGGACCTCTTCAAGGAGAACTACAAACCACTGCTCAAGGAAATAACAGGACACAAACAGATGGAGAAACATTCCATGCTCACGGTTAGGAAGAATCAATATAGTAAAAATGTCCAAACTGCCCAAAGCAATTTATAGATTCAATCCTATCCCCATCAAACTACCAATGACCTTCTTCACAGAACTGGAAAAAACCACCTTAAACTTCATATGGAACCAAAAGAGAGCCCACATAGCCAAGTCAATTCTAAGCAAAAAGAACAAAACTGGAGGCATCACACTACCTGACTTCAAACTATACTACAAGGCTACAGTAATCAAAACAGCATGGTACTGGTACCAAAACAGAGATATAGACAAATGGAACGGAACAGAAGCCTCGGAGGTAATGCCACACATCTGCAACCATCTGATCTGTGACAAACCTGAGAAAAACAAGCAATGGGGAAAGGATTCCCTGTTTAATAAATGGTGCTGGGAAAACTGGCTAGCCATGTGCAGAAAGCAGAAACTGGACCCCTTCCTGACACCTTACACTAGAAATAACTCTAGATGGATTAAATACTTAAACATAAGACCTAACACCATAAAAACCCTAGAAGAAAACCTAGGCAAAACCATTCAGGACATAGGCATAGGCAAGGACTTCATGACTAAAACACCAAAAGCATTGGCAACAAAAGTCAAAATGGACAAATCGGATCTAATTAAACTCCAGAGCTTCTGTACAGCAAAATAAACAATCAGAGTGAATCGGCAACAAACAGAATGGGAAAAAATTTTTGCAATCTACCCATCTGACAAAGGGCTAATAGCCAGAATCTACAAAGAACTAAAACAGATTTACAAGAAAAAAAACAAGCCCATTTAAAAGTGGGCAAAGGATATGAACAGACACTTTACAAAAGAAGACATATATGAGGTCAAAACAAACATATGAAAAAATGCTCCTCATCACTGGTCATTAGAAAATGCAAATCAAAACTACATTGAGATACCATTTCAAGCTAGTTAGAATGGTGATCATTAAAAAATCTGGAGACAACAGATGCTGGAGAAGATGTGGAGAAACAGGAACACTTTTACACTATTGATGGGAGTGTAAATTAGTTCAGCCATTGTGGAAGACAGTGTGGCGATTCCTCAAGGACCTAGAAGTAGAAATTCCATTTGACCCAGCAATCCCATTACTGGGTATATATCCAAAGGATTATAAGCGTTCTATTATAAGGACATACGCACATGAATGTTCATTGTGGCACTGTTTACAATAGCAAAGACTTGGAACCAACCCAAATGCCCATGGATGATAGATTGGACAGGGAAAATGTGGCACATATACACCATGGAATATTATTCAGCCATAAAAAATGATGAGTTTGTGTCCTTTGTAGGGACATGGATGAACCTGGAAACCATCATTCTCAGCAAACTGACACAAGAACAGAAAATCAAACACCGCATGTTCTCACTCATAGGTGGGTGTTGAACAATGAGAACGCACGGACACAGGGAGGGGAGCATCGCACACTGGAATATGAGCGGGGGGGGATCTAGGGGAGGGACAGCTGGGGGGTGGGGAGTTGGGGGAGAGAGAGAGCATGGGGGGGGAAATGCCAGATATAAGTGATGGGGAGGAAGACAGCAAACCACATTGCCATGTATGTACCTATGCAACCACCTTGCATGTTCTTCACATGTACCCAAAACCTAAAACGCAATAAAATATGTATTTTTTTAAAAAAGAATAGTGCTCAAAAAATATGTATTGAATGAATGAGCCTATCTTTACTAATGGGAATTTATGACTATAAAATACAAAAAAAAAGGAAAATTTTATGAAAGTCTTAGTTTGTTCTGTTTTTCATAAAATTTAATTACAAAGGTATGAAGAAATGATCTGTAGATTTGGTAATATAGAAGAAGCAATGGAGAGAAGGGAACAAAAGACACAGAATCTTCAATTATTTCCTTAAAGCCGCCATTAACTTGAGATTTTGAGAAGTCATTCTTGGACTACCCCATCACCTATATGACCTGATGCCATCATTTTAAGTCCTCAGGCCCAAGTTACATTTAAATCCATAGTACCAACATAAATTCTCAATTTCATTACTTTTTGCCGGTTGATTTCACAACTTTAATATTAATTAAATATAACCATTTTTGTCCTTGTGCCTTTTGTTTCTAATAGCTTTAGCTTTTCTTTTTAACATGGTAAGCCTGTTCTGTATAAACAGTTTTATGTAAATATATTTTTATTAACTTAGCAACGATCTGATGCAAATAGACTTAGAAAAAAGGATGCATGAAGGAACGTAAGGCACTAATGGCACTAAAACAATTGTAAAATAATTGAAGGTCAAAATACTGTCTGAGTTTATAGAGTATTTCTTTACAACAAAAATTATGAAATTATAGGAGGAAATTAGATTATGTACTTTGTTAAGCTATTATCTTACAGTACTTAAAATCATTATAGTCAAGCACTTTTTAGAAATTGTATTACTGTTATACATGACAGATTAAATGCAAGTTTATTTCTACTCCCTCCTGAATGACAGTGAAGAAAGCCTGCAAAGACAAACAGAACAGAACACACCACTAGACACAAATTTGGAAGCTGCAAAGCATATATAGATGGATGACGGTACTGATTTGGCAGATCAGAGAAAGCATAAACTTGAGTCTGGAGAATGACGCCAATAGGAGCCAAGCTGGTTCATATGCTCTCAAGCCTGGGAATTAGAAGCACCTTGGAATGGTAGAGAGTAAGGCTATAGACTGAAGAATTTGTTGAAAGCAATGAGATAAATAGCAATGAGAGTACCAGACTCCTCTTCCAACCAGCAAGTGGGCTCACTTTTCCCACCCTGGCAGAAATTATTCTCTGGTCAGGTTAAATCTAGAGATTTAAAGTAACATGGAACCTACCTTTAAACAAAAACCCAAGATTCCTACCATCAACATTAATCCAATGCTGATCTACTTCGCAGTCTGTTTTGCTTTTTGTGAACTGTGCTATATTATGAAACCTACAATCAATGTTGAAAAACCTAAATTATATGCCTACATTTATTCATATTATATAATTGTTCACATGGTGGATTATTACAGAATATTACCAATTCATTAGTTACAATAAACTTCTTTTCCAAAGAGTTACATAAGACACACATGGAATTACTTCATTTTCAGTTTTTCCCCCCACAGTACAAATCATTTTTCTCTGTATAAGATGTCACTGTCTCTCCAGCAGGTTAATCCCAGGAGGTTTAGCAACTGAAATTACTACATTTAAATATTCCATGTATCTGTCAAGACTTCAAAGAATTCTGTGGTGTCAGTTTAAATATAAATATATATAATTCTAGTTAATCATCAGTTAAGGCAGTTTTGAAAACCACATTACTTACTGCTGCAAATTTCAATGTTATATTGTATATGTTGTATAGTTTGCTATATTGCAACTCCTTCTATTAATATATTGGTTAAGAAAATGTCCATCCTGATTCTGCCAAGCATAAGTGTTGTCTTTATATAGAAAATACATAGTTTCTCACTAAGGTAAACTTGTCAAGATCATTTCATCTAATCATGGAAGAGAAAAGAACACCAGAAAAATCACTTTATGCTTTACATAGAGCTCAAAGTCAGGCTGGAAATCTCATATAAATACAGTATTTCAAGAAGATGCTAGCAAAACATATTACAAGCTTTTCATTTGTTTCCTCTGCTTCTAAAGGAAACCTTTATATTTGCCAGTGACTACACTGTCAATAGCTTTCATTCTTCTGCTGCTTTTTAATGTAAGTGTAGATTTTGAGCATTTTGTAAATTCATCTTATAAACAGCTTCAGTGACCCTGCAATGAAAATCAAGCATTTTGATGGTATAGTAACCACAGCTACATAATTTTGCACTAGGATGGGTCACAGGGTTGCTGTATTTACCTTTAAGTTAGATTTGTTCATGTGTCTGTATTTATTTATCCTACTTGAATAGCCCTTACAGTGAAGATAAAAGTGCAATTATTGTTACAACAATGAAACATTCAGGGTGCCAGAACCTAATATCCTAGTGCCCAGCAACCATAACTAACACCAGTGAATAGCACTTCAAGGCTTTTAATCTCCATGACAACCTACCTTGCATTCTTCAATAAAATACCACTTTGCATGCATACAAACATATTCTTTATACACAGCCTACTTGTTAATAAATATCACCTGCACTAAACACCAAAAAAAAAAAAAAAAAAAAAAAAAAAAAAAACCCCAAGGCCTTCTTTTTAAATAACTCTAAGTTCTCCCTATAAAACTAATTAATTGAACTCAGAAGGAACTTAATTTATATCTTTACATCGATAGCACACCTACACAATAAGCCACCAAAAGACTTTCTGAAAGAGATATTGAAACTGATACCTTCTTCAATTTGAAATGCTATTCTACCCCTAAAGCCTTCATGGATATTGTGTCAAAAATACTTTGTTGTCATGAGTAGGTTATTTCATTTTAGACCTAGGCATTGCTGATGTTCTGCTGTGGGGTAAACTACACTGCTACAGGCTTAAGATTTTGTTTATTCCCTCAATTGTTGAGGAGAAGTGTCTCATTTTTAGGATAAGACTCTTAGGTTTGTTGTTTGTTCTGGCTCTTGCCTTATTCTTTGGGACCCAGCTTTTGTTCATTTTGCTCCTTATTAATTCTTACAATCAAGAACAGATCAGAAAGAACTGGGAGAGAAAGCCTGACGCTTTCAAGGGGTGGCTTTCCCACCCACTTTACTTAAAGGTACCAGGTTAGAAGAAAAGGAGTGAAGTAAAAGTAGTATCTAAAGAGAGATTTCAGAGTCTCTATTGATCTGGTTTATTGAAATACTATTTTTCAAAGGAACAAAACTGGTTTATTGCATAGAACCTTATCATCTTTTAAAATTATCCATCTCAGGTGGCTTCTGTATAGAACAGGAAGCCATCAGAAGGAAAAGTTCTTGGACATTAAAGAACCTCACAATGCAGGCTGTTGAAGAATCTGATCAAGACAGATTACAATTTACTTTTTAGATGATGTTTTGGTTCCTTATGAAAATTATTTCTCCTCTTGTGTCTCTGGTTCCTTTTTTAAATGATTTCTTTACTCTGTTGCCTACTTTAGAATCTAAGATTCTGTTAATTACTATACTGATCACATAAAAGTCAATAGAATTTGAAAATAATATTTTGAATATAGCAGCCAACTGAAGAAAACAACTAAAAGGCCTTTTTAATAAATATGTCAAAAGATAAATTCATAATTTTCTAAACTAGCATTTTCTTCCCAGATAATAATTCAGTTGTATAGAAATGGAATTCTTCTCAGTATGCCAATAATGTCCTTAATGCTCTAGCCTCACCTTCCTAAAACTAAAATAACATGGAAGCAAAGCCTAGCCATGACTCCTCCTGTCTAAATAATTTCAAATTAGTTGTACTCATCACACCCATAAGCCACTATTTTCTTTTACCTGCACAGGATGGCATGTCTATTTTCCTATATCCTTTTTCATAGCTTGATAGTGGCAGTATTTTCAGGACTCTGAGGTTCATTCCACTTGTTATATCAAACAGCCGGTACAGAATCAGAAAAGCAACCATGAAAACACTGTAAAAAATCTCTAACAAACATTTTATTAAAATAATTCATTGTTCTCTTTGAATTTTACAAAACAACCAATTTAAGTAATTTTTTTATTGTACAATAGAACTGGATTCTTTTTCCTCAATTGACTGGCTATTTTGTCATGTAAAAATAGTTTTCAGTGTAGTAATTATTACATGACTATGGCAGACGATGAGGCAACCTGCTCTTTTAGTGGTCCGAGAGCTTAGGCAACCAGGCATACTTTATAAAATAACATGGATCTAATGTCGTTGGGATTTTGGTGGGTCTCTAACAATAATGGCTATTCTGTTTATGTGACAGCCCCTCCAACTATGCCTTGACCTTTTTGAGGTCAACACTGAGAGCCAACACTGTGTGTCTTCCTAATTTGCTCTAATTTCCAAAATAGTGGCCACCACATTTTTTAAAAATGTATCACAAATGTCTGTTTAATTGAATCCAGTTGAACCCCAACTAAAATCACTTTTGAACACAATATTCCAATTAGTTTCTAGCACATTTCTTGCTTGGTATTAGTTAGAAGTCTTTTGCATTTAAAGATTTAAACTGGCCCACTTAAGCAATTTCCAATTGCTTTGATTTGTGCATTAAAACAGAATATCAACATTTCTATTTTTGTGTCTTTAAATACTTCTATGAATAGTGATAATGCATCCTCAGCAGTAGTCTCATTCCCTGACACTACCATGGTGAGAAAAGCACTATAGTAAGACCCAGTAACACTGATGGAAGAGAAAGTAGCACTTCCCCCACTATTTTTAGGTGAATGTAATTCTTACAAAAATGTGTCCACCAAAAGTTTATACAACCACAGAAATTTAAAAGAAATTATGAGAACACCATGTAATTTTCCTTCTGCCTTCAGGAAAATAAAACCAGCTTCCCACCTCCACCCCCCAAAAAACAGCATTCTAGTCTCTGAAAAGTCATCAAAAAGGAGACTTTAGGTGACTAACTTTGTCACACATTCCAATGATTCACAACACTTATGTGTAACCCAAATCTCAAATACAGCTAAAACATAAATTTACCATTTCTTGGTTAGCCCTCAATAAAGCTAGTAAGATGTCCTGTTATGTAAGGAATAAAATAATTCTCAGGCCCCTTATGGCCTTGTTTACTGCAAGCCAAAGAATTGAGAGCTTCAATTGTTCTTCCCATCCCAGAATTCACTTCCAACTAGCCAGCAAGTTAATGTTTTCATTTTCCATAAGCCATTCACCAAGCTCTCGAAGGTTGGGTTTTGCCAAAATGAGTGATGTATGAAGGCAGCCATGCCCCAACTCCTGTGTTTATGTGTTTACAGTTGCTGTTTATAGGCAACTGACTACTCCTTCAACTTATGTAGCAATGCTGCTTGCCTGTAAAGTGCTGGTAAGCAGATTCCCTAAAATCAAAACCCTGAATTTTAGTGTTGCCAATTTCCATGGTGTAAATGTTCCCACCATTGCTGATGTCATGATTTCAACATGAGGTCACTGAACAAGAAGTTGGGAAAAGACGCACATCATCTGTTCTCCTGAACCAATAAGAGCCAGTTCCAAGACACCATAATTGATTGCTATATTTTAGGAATTTTTCTGACCATAAAGGTAATTGGCATAGAAAATTGAAAACAATTAAAAGTAAAATGAAGTGGAAAACAATAGTCTAGAATTCTAAAAGCAAGAAACGCCAATGATATCATTGTTAATATGGGACATGGTACCACTGCCTACCACAAGTAACCCTAATGTGGAATTATAATAAATGTGGATTTGTTTTAGTTTATCTTTCTAGAAATCATAAAAATTTCAATATATGCTCAGACTGAAGCCATTCCTAATGGGAATATCACAAAAAGAAGAATTTGGAATTCAGAAGGAAAAGTAAAGAAACTGGCTAAGAATTAATAGAGCAATGAAGTTTTAAGATAGCTAAAGTTGGAAGAAAATAAACTCCAAAGTTAGAATTGTGTTCCTCCATTTGTTAGCTCAAGGGAACTGAGGGGGAAAGAAGGAGCTAAAGGCAGGAACTTTGGCAATATATTATTAAGCCAAATATCAGATAACCTCATATGTTGGAGAGGAGGTTTGAAAATACCAGCTCAACAAAGCTGAGTTAATCAAATAACGATTGCCCAAGATTTTTCCACCTCAAACATCCAAATAATGACAGATCTCCGACACCAAAAACACAACCCTACAAGTTGGAGTCAACAATTCAGTTCTGAGTCACATCACAAAGCGCAGAAAAATGTAAGGTTTCTTATGCATCTTATCTTCAACACAGCAAAACAAATTTATTTTGTAAAAGAATGTAAAAGGAAGGAGACCTTGAAGCATGGGAATGCTAATAAAAACATTATTGCAAATTCAAGATATATAAAGTGATGTGGGTATCTCCTTATTTGTGGCACTATGTTTATTTTTTAAATAAACTTCAAAAACATTTACAAAGTATTCTATAGAGTTATCATTAATTATGATTCATTATCCATAGCTCCAAACTATGGAGGTTTGCAAAAACTTAAAATTTTTATAGCTGAGTATTTCTTTTACATATTTCCCTCAAAATATACTCTTTCTTTGCACTATGATTTTATTGATGAGACAATTAATTAATTCTGTAGTATTTCTCTAGATTTTACATAGCCTAATCCAGCCCATCTTTTAAAACATTCTTATTGAAGCATAACATGTATAAAGTACACAAATCATAAGTGTCCAGTTCAAGTAAAAACAAAGTAAGCACACTGATGTAAACAGTACCCACATCAAGAAACAAAAACATTATCCAGCATTTTGAGGGTCCCCCTTGTACACTTATCCAGCACCTACTACCCAGTCTTCCCCCAAAGAAAACAACCATCCCGACGACAAACACCATAGGTTAGTCTTTTTTTAACTTGATATAAATGAAATTATTCAATTGCATTTTTATATGTGACTGGGTTTTCATTCAATATTATTTGTGAGGAGCATCCATATTGCTGTGCATAGTTATTTGTTCATTTTCATTGCTGTATAATGTTTCATTCAACACTATTTTTGACACTATTTTAATCTATTATACATTTTGTGCTCATTGTTTGCATGGTATATACTTTTTACATCCTTTTCTTAACTTTTTTGGTCCTTTATAAAAAAGCAAAATATATACCCCCTGTCTTGCAGACAACATACAATTGGGTCTTATTATTTTATTTTATTTATTTATTTTTTATTGCATTTTAGGTTTTGGGGTACATGTGAAGAACAAGCAAGATTGTTGCATAGGTACACACAAGGCAGTGTGATTTGCTGCCTTCCTCCCCATCACCTATATCTGGCATTTCTTCCCATGCTATCTCTCCCCCAACTCCCCACCCCCTGCTGTCCCTCCCCATCTCCCCCCGACAGACCCCAGTGTGTGATGCTCCCCCTCCCTGTGTCCGTGTGTTCTCATTGTTCAACACCCACCTATGAGTGAGAACATGCGGTGTTTGATTTTCTGTTCTTGTGTCAGTTTGCTGAGAATGATGGTTTCCGGGTTCATCCATGTCCCTGCAAAGAACATGAACTCATCGTTTTTTATGGCTGCATAATATTCCATGGTGTATATGTGCCACATTTTCTCTGTCCAGTCTATCATCGATGGGTATTTGGGTTGGTTCCAGGTCTTTGCTATTGTAAACTGTGCTGCAATGAACATTCGTGTGCATGTGTCCTTATAGTAGAACGATTTATAATCCTTTGGATATATACCCAGTAATGGGATTGCTGGGTCAAATGGAATTTCTACTTCTAGGTCCTTGAGGAATCGCCACACTGTCTTCCACAATAGTTGAACTAATTTACACTCCCACCAACAGTGTAAAAGTGTTCCTATTTCTCCACATCCTCTCCAGCATCTGTTGTCTCCAGATTTTTTAATGATCACCCTTCTAACTGGCATGAGATGGTATCTCAATGTAGTTTTGATTTGCATTTCTCTAATGACCAGTGATGATGAGCATTTTTTCATATGTTTGTTGCTCTCATGTATGTCTTATTTTGTGAAGTGTCTGCTCATATCCTTTGCCCACTTTTGAATGGGCTTGTTTGTTTTTTTCTTGTAAATCTGTTTTAGTTCTTTGTAGATTCTGGCTATCAGCCCTTTGTCAGATGGGTAGACTGCAAAATTTTTTCCCATTCTCTTGGTTGCCGATTCACGCTAATTACTGTTTCTTTTGCTCTGCAGAAGCTGTGGGGTTTGATTAGGTCCCACTGTCTATTATGGCTTTTGTTGCCAATGCTTTTGGTGTTTTAGTCATGAAGTCCTTGCCTATGCCTATGTCCTGAATGGTTTTGCCTAGGTTTTCTTCTAGGGTTTTTATGGTGTTAGGTCTTATGTTTAAGTCTTTAATCCATCTGGAGCTAATTTTAGTGTAAGGTGTGGGTCTTACTTATTTTAAACAGTCTGACAATCTTTGCTTCTTACAGTATTCAGCATAATAATGATACTTAATGATATACCTAAATCCAACTATATTTAGTATAGTCATATCTTTGGATTTAGATCTACCACATTTTGCTATTTTCCATTTTTCTCATCCTATTCTTGTCATTTCTGGGGTTTTCTTCAGTTCGTTTGTTTGGTTGGTTTTTGTTTTATTTTTGAGACAGAGTCTCACTCTGTCACTCAGGCTGGAGTACAGTGGTGCAATCTTGGCCCCATTACAACCTCTGCCTCCTGGGCCCAAGCAATTCTCCCACCTTAGCCTTCCAAGTAGCTGGGAGGTGAGCGGCCCCACATCTGGCTAATTTTTGCCTGTTTGGAAAGATGGGATTTTACCATGTTTCCCAAGCTGGTCTCGAACTCCTGGGCTCAAGCAATCCTCTTGCCTTAGCATCCCAAAGTGCTGGGTTTACAGGCATGAGTCACCATGCCCAAACTATCTTGTCATTTCTATTCCTCTGTTCCTCCTATTCTGACCTCTTTGGGGTTAAATATTTTTAGTAATTTTATTTTAATTATTCTATTGGCTATTTAGCTATACCTTTATTTCTAGTGGTTGATCTAGAGAGATACATCTTTAACTCATCACAATATATTAATAGTCAAATTATACTATTTCATTTAAAATGTGATAATCGTGCAACCAAATAGTTCTGTTTACCATCTCATTCTTTGGGCTATTGTTATTAAAGACCACTAATACAGAAAGCAGTATTGTAATTTTTGCTTTTAATAATGCCTTTTAAAGAAATTAAGAGAGCCAGGCACAGTAATGCATGCCTGTAGTCGCAGCTACTTGGCAGGCTGAAGTGGAAGGATTGCTTGAACCCAGGAGTTCAAGTCCAGCCTGGGCAACACAGCAAGACCCTGTCTCTATTCAAATGTTTCCTAGAAGAGATAAACTAAGAGAAAATAGAAAAATATGTTTAACCTTTTGTATTTACTCAAATATTTATCATTTCTAATGCTTTTTATATGTTCCTGTACATACAAGTTACAATTGTGTCATTTCTCTTCCATCTAAAGAATTCCCTTTAGTAATTCTATATTACAGTCTTGTGGCAACAAATTCTCTCAGTTTTTGTTTATCTTCAAAGCTCTTTGTTTCATCTTCATTTTTGATGGGTAGTTTTTCTTGTTTTAGAATTCTTCGTTGACTTTTTCTTCTTTCAGTGCTCTAAAAATGTTGTTCCATTGTCAGCCGGCCTCAAGGATTTCAGACGAGTAGGCAGTGGAACGAGAATGCTTACTGTTATTTCCTTGTTTATAATATATTGTCTTTCTCTGGCTGCTTTCAAGATTTTCTCTCTAAGATTTATGATTTTGACTATGATGTGCCTACGTGTGGTGTTTCTTGTAATAATTCTCTTTGGAGTTTGTTGTTTCTTAGATCTGAAAGTTTGTTTTTTATAAATTTTCAACCATTATATTTCAGAATGTTTTTTCCCTCCCTATTCTATCCTCTTACCTTCAAGAGATCTATTTACACATATAAGAGACCTCTTGATATTGTCCTATTTGTCTCTGAGACACTATTCATTTTCCTTCATTGTTTTATTCTTTTTCTCTGCTCTTCAGATTAATAATTTGTATTGATCCACCCTCAAGTTTACTGACTGTTGTTTTCTGCCATCTCTAATCTTCTCTTAATCTCACCCACTGAATGTTTAATTTTAATTAATGTATTTTTCATTTCTATAATTTTTGGCACTTTTTTTAGTTTCTTGTTCTCTGCCAAAATTTTCTATCTGTTAATTAATTATTTTTTCTTTCAGTTTGTTTAATGTATTTATAATAGCAGCTTTTAAATATTTATGTTTTAATTGTAGCATCTGAATCATCTGGGAACTAGATCTGAATAATTGCATTTTCTCCTATAGATTACATTTTCCAGTAAGTTTGCACACCAAGTTTTTTATCATATTCTAGACATTACAGTAGCTATATAATAGAGACTCTGGAATCTACGTTATTCTAAAGAGTGCTGATTTTTGTCCTAGCAGGTAGTTAACTTGATTAGTCTCAGAATCCAAACCCTATCTCTCTTATAGTGGGCAACAGCTAAAATTTCTGCCCAATTCTTTCATATTCCAGCTGCTGACTTTCAGCAGGACACTGGAGTCTCTTGGGCATATATAGTGGTTAAGTGAGGGTTTGGGTGGAATTTATATACAAATTTTGAGGTGGACTCCCTCCACAGCTCCCTCCCTTCCAAGAATTTCCCCCTCAATCCTTCCAGCTTCTCTGCCAGCCTAGAACTCACTCCTTGTTTACCTCAAGCCAGTAAAACTGCAACTTTCTGTTACCCAGAGCCCATGCAGATTGGTATTATGGGGGCTCAGAAAACAAGACTCCAAAATGAAGCCCTCAGAAGCAGACTCAGAGGCAGCATGTTTATAATCACAGTCAATAACAAAGCCATTTCCTTGTTTTCCTCATTGTAAAAAAATATTTCATTCCTCTGATTTTAAAAAACTGATTTTTCTTCTTCCATTGTATAACTTTATGGGGAAGTGTTGTGTTTTTATTGTTCTCAATAAATTTTAGCATAAGAGTAATTTGTAGCATTTTGGTGTTATCATGGCAAAAAGTTTACTTTTCTACAGATCACATGAAAGTGTATTTAAGATAGACTAAGCTAAAGTTTTTTTATTCATTTATTCAGCAAATGTTTCGTGTTTATGGCATACAAAACACTATGGGAGGTACAATGGATATTAGAATAAATAAAACACCATTCAGAGTCTCCAAAGGCTTATAATCCCTAAAGAAAAACAGAGAAGTCATTTAAAATAACAACACATTTAAATAAGTACTATCAGTTATAAGGATAAGAAGAAGAAATGATAAATTCACAGGAAGTATTTCCTTCTGCTTGGAGAGATCTAGAGGGTCTATTTAAGTATCAACAGTTGTGCATAATCTTGAAAACTGACTGTGTTTGCCAGAAGAAAGAACTTGAGGAGAAATACTACACATCTGGTACACTGCAAGTACTTTGTCATAATAGGATATAGTAAGCAATGAGACTAGAAAAGTAGGCAGGGGACAAATGAATCATGGCCCTGTGAATTGTATGTGGTATAGAAGTATCTGAATTTTATTCTGTGGATGATGAGGAGTTGTTGCAAGATTTTAAGTAGGAATAACATAATGAGATTTGAGTTTTGAAATATTACTCTGACTGCAGAGTGGAGAATGGATTACATCAAAGGCTGATACAGATGGAATTTGGCCCGTAAGCCATATTGTTTGCCAACCCCTGGAATAGATGATTCCTCCCAAAGCAACAAGATTAGCTAGAAAACTGTTGCAATAGTCCAAGTGAGTTATAATGAGAGTTTGAATCTGAGCAGAGAAAATGAAGGTACAGAGGAGAAAATTCTAGAAACATGAAGGAAGACTTGGTGACCAGTTGGATTTTGTGGCTACTGGGGAAGAAATTTAGGAGGACCTCCTTGAACGATACACCACAAAACACAGGCAACCAAAGCAAAAATGGACAAATGGGATCACATCAAGTTAAAAAGCTTCTGTGCAGCAAAAATGGACAAATGGGATCACATCAAGTTAAAAAGCTTCTGTGCAGCAAAGGATACAATCCACAAAGTGAAAAGACAACCCACAGAATGGGAGAAAATATGTGCAAACTCTTTATCTGACAAGGGATTAATAAGCAGATAATATAAGGAGCTCAAACTATAGGAAAAAATCTAATAAGCCAATCAAAAAATGTCCAAAAAATTGAATAGAGATTTCTCCAAAGAAGACATACAAATGGCAAACAGGCATATAAAAAGGTGCTCAACATGACTGATTATCAGAGAAATGCAAATCAAAACTACAATGAGATATCTTTTCACCCCAGTTAAAATGGCTTTATCCAAAAGACAGGCAATAACAAATGCTGGTGAGGATGTGGAGAAAAGGGAACACTGTACACTGTTGCTGGGAATGTAAATTAATTCACTACAGAGAACAGTTTGGAGATTCCTCAAGAAACTAAAAATTGAGCTACCATATGATCCAGCAATCCCACTGCTGGGTATACACCCAAATGAAAGGAAAGCAGTGTATCAAAGAAATATCTGCACTCCTATGTTTGTTACAGCAGTGTTTGCAATAGCCAGGGTTTGGAAGCAGCCTAAGTGTTCATCAAGAGATGAACAGATAAAGAAAATGTGATATGTATATACAATGAAGTACAATTTAGCTTTAAAAAAAGAATGAGATCCAGACATTTGCTGCAATATGATAGAACTGGAGATCATTACGTTAAGTGAAATAAGCCAGGCACAGAAAGACAAACATTGCATGTTCTTGCTTATTTGTGGAATCTAAAAATCAAAACGATTGAACTCATGGGCATAGAGAGTAGATGGATGGTTATTAGAGGCTGGGAAGGGTAGTGGAGGACTCAGGGGCAGGTGGGAATAGTTAATGGTTACAAGAAAAACTAGAAAGAATGAATAAAACCTACTATTTGATAGCACAATAGGGTGACTATAGTCAATAATAACTTAATTGTACATTTTAAAATAAAGAGTGTAATTTGATTGTTTGCACCTCAAAGAATAAATGCTTGAAGGTCATGAATACCCCATTCCCATGATGTGCCTATTTTGCATTGCATGCCTGTATCAAAACATCTTATATAACCCATAAATATATATACATACTATGTACCCATAAACATTTTAAAAAATAAAAACAAAATAAAATAATAAAATTGTTTTAAAGAAAAAAATTTAACAGGACTCCAAAGTTTATAGTTTGGGTGACTGGAACAATCAGGATATGATCAATAAAAATGGAAAAAAAAAAGAGGATGAGATCAGTGATCCAATGACCTGACCAGGTCACGAATTATAGGTTCGTTAATTAAATTATTATAATACATTAAATATTTTAATCACTATATAATGAACATATTTTCAATAGAAAATTGTATTTGTCCACTTAATCTGAAGACTATGTTGTTATAGAAAATTGAATTTGCTCACTTAAGCTATAAATGAACTAACTCACAAGTCTCCTTTTAGTTTCCCCTAGAAACAGAACATTTTAGATTCCCTTGGTTTAGCTTTTACTTTGCAAACTTTTTGAAATAAAGACTGCTTGTAGCTGCTTCAAACCTACTACACCCAGTGTAAAAGTACTTTCTTCCACATCTTGGAAGTCCCATTTAAACAGAATGCTGGGCTGATGGACCATAAATGCAACCCAATGTGGCAATTCCTAAATTCCTATGTAACACACTTGATCTCCAATATTTTAGTATGAATAACTATTAGATCCTGTGAGGGGGGGTGTGTATAGTATAAAAACAGAGAGGATGAAACATGTAGTATAAAAACAGAGAGGATGAAATTCAAAAATAAATAAAGCCCCAGAAAATCATCAGTCTGTGTAGCCTAGTTGTAGTGGCTGTACTTTATTAAATTGAGGTTCATTTTACTCATATTCCTTAGTATTCTGCAAAGTTTATTGCCATCTTCTCTAGGCGTTCATTTTCTCAGATAGGATAATTTTGCTTTTTTTTTTTTTTTTCCAAATCTTACATTAGTTCCCCTGTCTCTATAGTTACTATTCTCTAGATTTATAATTGTTTCACTATGTCTTTCTTGAGGTGCAACTTTTAATCTAGCATTCAACAGGTTGCTAGTTTGAATAATTGTTATCTAAGGAATAGTCTTTACTAATACTTAAGGATATATGCCATAACACTTCATTAGTTCTTCAGTACTTTCTGTTCTATTACCTGGAAGAATTTAATGTCATCAGCTAATGTCTGAGTCTGTTTCAGCTGCTATTAACAAAATACCAGAGGCTGGATGACTTATACACAACAGAAACTTATTTCCTGCAGTTCTGGAGGCTGGGAAGTCCAAGATCAAGGTGCTGGCAGATTAAGTGTCTGAGATGGGCCCATTTCCTGGTTCATGAGTGGTGCCTTCTCACTCATCCTCACAAGGTGGAAGGAGCAAGGCAGCTCTCTGGAGTCTCCTTTATAAGAGCACTAATCCCATTCATGGGTGAAGAGCACTCATGATTTATTCACCTCCAAAGGCCCGACCTCCTAATACTATCACCTTTGAGTTAGGATTTCAACATATGATTTGGAGAGAGGGAGGAAATATGAACATTCAGACCATAGCAGCATACTAAAATTTTTACTGTCTATATCCTGTTTCAAGTTATTATAAAAAATATTAAAGCAGTCTGCTCCCATATACAAAGGACCAGGCAATAAGACCAAAGCAACTAAAAACATAAAACAAAATAAAAAGAAACTCAGGAATCACTGCCCTTATACAATTTCCCAACCAATTAGTTTCAAATTTGAATTTGTGACCCTGATTTTATATATATATATATCTAAGAGACAAAATAGATAACTAGACACTGTTTTGGCTTGCCAAGTGCTAAGTAAATAATGTTCAAAAAAGGTTTTCCTTACCTTTTATTAACTACACCAAGGGAAGAAAAACCCAAACTGTGCACTGATTACTAAGAGCCAGTATGAGTTCTTTGAGAAATTATGCTGCTAGGAAATGACTGAATAAGGAATTAGGTGAAATTAATCTGATTTTTAATTTTCTCATCCCACCCCACCCCCAGCTATAAAGTTACTGGCCTGGAAAAATCAAAAAGATTCTGTAAACTGAATGTATCTCTTTTTGGCTGCAGACATAGAAGATTGAATTAACCACACTCCTTCATTCCTAGCATCTTATCATCAATGTTTAAGCCTTGTGTCTTGTTTTCTGTTGTTTTATTTTTTCTCTCATCCCCATACTCCTCTCCCAGTCTCCTCAACCCCATAATACCTATTCTAATTATTTGAATATATATCTTTTGTGTCTATGTTCTTTCCAAATGGATTTTTGTTTGCACATAATTATGCACACATATGTACACACACACACACACCCCCACATAAAACTCTGTAACTTTCTTCATTAAACAGTGTGTCTGTAAGATTCACCCATGTCACAATGCAGATAGCATACACCCAATATATTACTATTAGCTGCTGTTAAAGCAGCATCAGATATTTCCCTAAGATATTTGACAAAATATCTCATGTTATCTTCGTGAATAAGATGGATAGACTGAACCTTGTGGCAGCAGAGTATAGGGAAATTCAAAGTTGGAAAACCATATTAAAAGTGTGTTGCTTTGACAGATATCCCAATTATACAAACTATATGAATGTATTGAATTATCACATGCACCCCAAAAAATGTACATTTATTATGTATCAATCAAAAAAGTAATGTACTACTTAATGTAACAATGTCAACCTCTCAGAAGGAAGTTCCTAAACCTGTCCTTGGCCACATTTCAATACTCAATAGCTACACATCATTAATGGTCACCATATTATACAGCATAGATGTAGCATTTCCATCATCACAGAAAATCCTATTGGAACACTGTTCTAGAGCTATGCCCAAATTTCCTCATCCACACTGTTGCCAACTAGTCAGGAAAGGAGTTATTGGTAATCCTGGAAGAAATAACTAATCAATGAATTTAAAGGTCAAGATTGAGAAAGATCACAACAGGTAAGAATGTTAGTCATACACTGAAAAACTTGTATTTAATAAGAATAAA
This sequence comes from Ateles fusciceps, assembly GCA_036589455.1. NCBI lineage: Eukaryota > Metazoa > Chordata > Mammalia > Primates > Atelidae > Ateles > Ateles fusciceps. The sequence continues at coordinate 7,581,942 of JAZHEH010002565.1, forward strand.
TATAAACCCTTGCACTTAGATTCAAAATTCAAAATGCAATTGCTCAAGTATAACATTCAAGGAAAAACCTACGCTGTTAGAAGTTCAAATTTAAAAATCCGAGCAGGTAGAAATTGGGTGGTTCTGTTAGATTTGCTTACTCTGGGCCAACACTGTGCCAAAGTGACTAAACTTAACTCAAACATAGCCTACTGAATGGGATTACAGTGTGAAATAGTCCCTATGTAAGTCTGTCTCTACTCAGAGAACCATGTTCCCTATGTAAGTCTGTCTCTGCTCAGAGAACCATGTTCATCTCTGCCTGAAATGCTTTGAGAGAGAGCTATCCAAGTGAATTAGTTTGTTTTCATGCTACCGGAGACTGGGCAATTTACAAAAGAAAGAGGTTTAATGGGACTTACAGTTCCACAGGGCTGGGAAGGCCTCACAATCATGGCAGAAGACAAGGAGGAGCAAGTGACATCTTCCATGGATGGGAGAAGGCAAAAAGAGAGAGTTGTGCAGGGGAACTCTTCTTTTTTAAAATCATCAGATCTCGTGAGATTTATTCATTATCATGAGAACAGCACAGGAAAGACTTGCCCCATGATTTAATTACCTCCCACAGGGTCCCTCCCACAACAGGTGGGGAATTCAAGATGAGATTTGGGTGGGGACACAGCCAAACCATATCACCAAGATTATGTCCAGAGATGGGAAATCATGAGGGTAAACCATGTCATACCAAGTGTAGGTGAGGTCTTCAAATACTTGAAGATGTTTAATGAAAACAGTATTGTTGCAAATAACAATACTGAGTCCAGCCAGGTTCGGTGGCTCAGGCCTGTAATTCCAGTTGAGATGTCTTTGGGAGGCCTAGGTGGGCAGATCACTTGAGGCCAGGAGTTCAAAACCAGCCTGGCCAACATGGTGAAACCCTGTCTCTACCAAAAAAAAAAAAAATACAAAAATTAACCAAGTGTGATGGTGCACGCCCGTAGCCCCAGCTACTCAGGAGACCAAGGCACGAGAATCTCCTGAACCCAGGAGGCAGAGGTTGCAATAAGCTGAGATCACACCACTGCACTCCAGCCTGGGTGACAGGGTGAAACTCTGTCTCAAAAAACAAAACAAAGAAACAAAAACAAAAAACAATACTAAGACTGAGGATTTGAAGTTACAGGAAAGTGGATTTCAGGCTCAACAAGCAAAATATTTTTCTAACAAGTAAAACTGTTCCAAAATGAAACTGATATCTTACATAGAAACAAGCCTATAGTCTTTGCACCTGTTCATGCAAACTTGAATACATTATTTTTCAGAATATTGTTCTTAAGAATAGCTATTGTATGGAATGAAGATTGAGATAATCTCTAAATTTTTCCAAGATTGTAACTTAAACATGAATCTATCGAAACCCCATGGAATGTTGTATAATTTTAGTGATCTATCTTCAGAAATCTAGAGGACCACATTCTTTACCTGAATTTCTATATTTAACACATACTTTGGATTCATAGTGGTCAAGCAGCTAGCACAATACTCTAGTTTTGCTGGGTCATTTCTAAAGAAAAGGTAGATATTCCCACCTGTCAATCAGCTTCAGTAGAGGAGCCAAAAGGGTTATCAGTAGTCAGTAACCATTATAAAGCCACCTGATATTTTGTCCACCCTCTCTCCTTCTCTTGCCTTTCTTTTTTCTGTTTTCTATTAATTCTTTTATTATTGTTTCCACTTTTGTGCCTTATCTTTCTTTTCCTTTGCAAATTTCACAGTCTTTCTTTTAGTCTTTCTCTTGCCTTTCTGATTTCTAGTCTTTTCTTATTTTTAGTTCCTATTCTTCACCCAAATCCATGCCTTTTTGAAGACCCATCACAATTCTTTAAAGTTGACTCCCATCAACCAAGGCTTCCCTTTACAGAGAGGGAGGGGGATTATTATTTTCTGTTCTTTTACCTGAAGCATGTTAGATCAACATAACAAAAATCATACAAAAGAATACTATTGTAATTAATTTTATGAGCAATATAACAAGAGTAGATACAGGTTTTGTGATACCTAAATCTTATATAATCTGGAGGTACTATCTTAATTAAAATAGCACAAACTTAAGTATAAAAGCAAATACCTGTTTTTAATAAGCACAATCAAAACAAAGTGAATTGAAAAATTCTTAAAGCTGATAAATGCTATAAGTATCTTAATTATTATTTTTGTGAATTAACTGTCTGATACACTTCTGTTATTTTTTTCCCATGTTTTTGGCTAGATATTGTTTGAATCCTTCCTGTGGCAATAATTTTGCAATATTCTCCGTAGAAAGAATAACAGTAGTGCTACAAGTTTGTGCCTGACAAACAGGAATATGAGATGAGTCCTATCTCATGCAATTCCTATCAATAAAGAAAAAAATTAATAGTGCATTTATAATCAACTCTGCTCTATTATGAAGTATCTGCCTGACAGGATAGAAACTCTACTTTAACTGGAGTCAGTGAGAATGAAATCCTACAATTTTCCACGTATGATGATTGGAAAAATTTTCCACAGGCTAGCTCTGGTTTAATGCATTTCTAAAGTGTTTTTCTCCTCCACTACCCACAGATTACCAGTGGCAGTTTCATAAGACACCTTGATATAATGATAAGACTCTGGCCCTGACATTTTATGCTCTAACATGGAGTGAGTTGGCACAGTATTCCTGACAGCCATCCCTACACCAGAATGGCTAGAAATATAACTATACTTGGAAGTGGTTGCAGACCATGTAAATGGATCTCCTTACCCTAAGCTCAATGAATTCTCAGGGACTCTTACAAATAAAAATGCATTGGCTTCTAAATTAGAATTTTTGTTTGCCCTGATGCATTGGGTAATTTCCTGGTTGTTTCACTGTAGGGTATGTTTTGAATATCAAATAATATGTTTAGTATATTTTTCCTTTGAAAAATGGCAAAAATCACAGAGACGCTTATCAAAATCTTTCCTTTTATTCACGCTCATGTTATTTGCTGCGATTGTGCATCTGGTGGGGGAGTAGAGCATGGCATATGGGTGCCAAAGGATGCAGTAGTTAGGCTCTTCAAATGACTCCAACACAAATGAGATCATTCTTGAATCTCCTGATCAAATTTTAAATAATAGATCTGCTAGCCGGTTAAAGGCATGTGATAACTATCTACACAAAAGCATGTATCCTCAATCTTGGCTACATGGAAAACCCCCTGGGAGACTTCAGAAATCTCAATGCTTTGACTACTCTCAAATCAATTAAATCTGAATCTGTAAGCATAGGACTCAGGCACCAGTATTTGTGTTTTGTTTTGTTTGTTTTTTAATATTATTTTGTGTAGCCAGGGTTGAGAACCACTGCCTGGTTTCAGCTTTGAAAACACTGTAAGTCAGTGCTATCAGATGACCCAGCACTCAGTTTTACTTTAACTGACCTTGGGGTTACCTTTCTCTTGTACAATTGCATAGCTCCAAATATTTTTTACTCTCTGGCCTGCCATGACAATCCCAAGCAAGCAGAAAAGGAACACAACAGGCTTAAAGAGAAAGGGCACCAAAGGATTTAAATGTAGCAAGAAATTGTACTGCCCCCAAGATTTACCGAGAAGAGTTAACCAGGAGCAACACACTGCTGAGAATCCACCGACTTCTCAAAGAGCAAACTATTTTCCATTCTGAAGAAGGTTTTATTTTTTAACAGTGTTGTGATGGCAGCAAAACTGTGGAAAAACAATTAGACTCCAAGTAACTACTGGTAACAGATTCTGCCTACATCCCCCCTTTCCTTTGAAAAATCCTGCTATCAGGTAATAATTAGCAATTAATGAACAGTAAACTCTACATAACTAAGAAGAGCATTTCTCAATCTGTGTTCCTGGGAACACTAGTTTCCTGCAGTGTTAGTATCTGTTATGTAAAATGCTGCATATTCTCCCTTCTTTGAGAGTCAACAGACAGGTTTGTATTTTAAAGGCTCTTCAAATTCTGCATAAATAAATCTATTTAACATTACTTAACCAAATATTTCCCAAATTTATGTAACTATGGAATCCCCAACCCAAACACACATACACATGTATACATTTCTAATATCTGGGTTTTTGTTTTTTAGTGATTTGGGGGTTTTGTTTTTGTTCTTAGCAGAATACCTATAGAACGAGTACTGTTCTGTGGATCATGGTTTAGAAAACAACCTCTGCCAAGAAATCAAAACCAAAGTTAAACAATAATACTTCAGGCCCGGAATTTCAAGCCTGTGGGGACAGTAGGCATTCTTATAGCTGCTAAAATTGTGTCAGGTAGGCAGTTATTTGTCACTATCCACGATTCCTTATCAAGCCTATTGCTATGTCATTAAATCTAAAAAGGATGTGTCCAGCAATTCAGTCCCCCTGATTTCTCAGGTTTGGGGAATGTCTGCTTCAATGTGGCACACAAGCTGTAGCAGATTGGGCTCATTTTGAGCCACAGGCAAAATATTCTAAGTTCAAGTATTTACCGAATTTTACTTGCCAGTTTTCATGGCATGTGTGATATTTTTAGCTGACTAGTGATAGTCTTTAAATCCAACAACAGTACACATTTTATATGAGAAACGCAGGATATTGACAAAGACTGTCTCCTTGATCAAACTTGAATCAGACTCCTTTGAATCCTCACCTTTACCAGGCCTCAACCTTTGGACTTCTGTATCCATCTTTGCATCACCCTGTTTTAGCAAAAATGCTGCCGAGTCAGTTTAGTGAGAATCTCTGCCTTCAATATCTGATCACCTGGATATCTGAACAAATTCCTCATACCCAAATTGTCCCCAAGTGATATCAGATCACTGTAGCCTGCCTTCAGGTCACCTTGGTTTAGCCAGAATCCCCCCCCACTTACCTCTGATGCTTCCTCTTAGTAATTTTCCATCCAATGAGCCCTACCCAACTCTAAGTCCCCACTTGTCCATGCTGTGTTCTAAATTGAGCCCAGTTGTATACTGAGGTCTCTTTCTCCTATTGCAATCGTTCCCAAATAAAATCTGTTCTTACCACTTTACTGTCTAGCTCTATTTTTTCTTTAACAATATGCAAGCTTGCAATATTAAATTTACAGCAAAAATAAACACTTTCATCCACTTAAGAGGGCCTTATTTAAAGTACTTCAATATATTGAAAAATTAGACTGACAGCTTTGAAACACAAAGTCCTCTGTTTATCCATAAAACATATATATGATTGCCACCAGCAATTCTAAGCTTCCCTTATGAGTGTACCTCTGTCTGCCCCTCTAGAGAGTGAGAAGAGGGTTCAGATTCCAGGCCCATTCAATTCTTGGCTCCTCTGCAAAGACTGCCAATTAGAGCAGTTTGTGATATGGACATCTGTCCACTGGACTGAGACCAGCTCATTTCACAAAGCAGTTGTCAAATGGTATCAACTTTCTCTGACAACCTGTGTTGGATTCAAACCCATGCCCTTTGACGTTACACGGCTTCCTCTTCTATCACTAAATCTTTTAAATGCCCAGAAGTTAGGGACATTAATTTTCAAAACTAGCTAATTATAAAATTGTAAAGTAATCTTTATTTCCCTTAATTCATGGAAATGTTTGTGATGCTTGCATTTATTGTCAAAAAATGATTCTCTATGTACACTTTTATTCTTGGAAACTGGTCATTTTTTCAGTCACTTTGAAAGAAATTTGTATATTTAACATTATTTAAATGGATGCTTTTTGAGCACCTACTACCCGTTAGGCAGTATGAAAATGCTACCAGTTTCCATTATTTTTTTTCTGAAACTATCTGCTGCATAGCTGAACAATTTATCTCTCCACTATAACTAGTTTTTCTTTTTCTTTTTCTGTTTTTAAACTCAGTACAGTACAAGGTAAGAAGAGCAAAAAGTTTTATAAGGAGAAAGGTAATGTTTGAAGTTACATTAGTTTGAATGTAGTTAGTTTCTCAACTATATATAATTACTTTGAAGGGGAAAAATCATAAAAATAGCTTTATTGTTACATTTTTGCCAGTGGGTGTGTGAAGTAATTTAACTTACAGGTAATGATTATGTAATTGTATTGATACAGGGCATACAGCCTACCAAGCTTAGTGAATCATCCAGACTGACAAGAGGAGGTGTAAAAATTCTGCCTGCTTCTTTTCTGTCTCACATCCCTGCCTTTACAAAGGAGAGAAGTCTTTCTCACAAGTTGGGGAGGGTGGTGATAAGTGAGGCATCAAAGCTCCAAGATCACGGATATAAATGCATCAAGACAATGTGTCAATTTCTTGTGGTATAATTTAAAAAATTAATTGGGAGGTGGTGAAGCTACCCAGCCCAAATGATGACTGTGCCATAAGAGATACAATGCAAATGGCTGACAGCAGCTACTTACCATTCAGAAATGAAGCTCTAAACTTTCACAAAGCTCCATTAAGATACAAATTAATTTCACTGAACTGTTCCATGTTGTTTGTCCCTGTTTTACCTCTGTAGGATACATTTGTTGCATAAACCCAACCATTTATTTGGACAGGAAGAAACAACACAAAATATAAAGGTCTAGTTATAGCATGGTATGCTGAGGTAATTAAAATTTCTATTTTTGCAGCCAATGACCCCTGTAGCCATAGCTGATTAAAAGTACAAAAATTTTAGATCCGGAGAATATTTGTGCCAAGGACAATGCTTGACCAAATATAATTAACTGAATTTAGATAAATTCTCAATCTGGCTTTCTTTAACTTGAATAGAAAAATCACACACTTCGTTGAACATGAATGGATTTGAAAATGAACATTTGGATTATATGCGAGGATATTTTCCCAGAATAATAGACGCAAGATTTTTTGATGTGCTGCATAGAAGTTCTTTGTTGACCCAAAGAATATATCAGCCTTCTGTTTTTACTCTCTAGTTCTATTTGCTGATTTTTGTTAATATTTATAATAACAGAAATAGTAGGTGAGGGAAAGCAGGAGAATAAGAGATCCATTTAAATCTTTACTCTTTGTTTTTTCAGTGCTTCTTGTTCTTTTTCTTAGGGATAATTAGAGATAAATGGTATGGTATTATATTTGCTTGGATAGCAATACAAAAATGCCTATTTCCATCATTTTCAGTAATAGACGTTCAAGCTATATTTTCCTCAAACTTGATCCTCATTATTCCAGTAATATTTAAGCTATTAATTTCTTCAGAGAGTGCTTTTTGAAAATGGTAAATTATAAGACAAATCCCAAAATTACATTTTCTTTAATTTACAGTATTGTTCAAGCTCTACTGTTAGCATAAATGAATAGTCTGAACTGCAGTCTGAAATAAAGCCTTGAGCATTAAACAGTTGGCTTGGAAACAGAAACATTAAGAATATGATTGAAATTTTTTTACAGAAGATGAAATAACAGCATTCGCAAAAGCTCATTTATGATAATTCTAACATTTCTGCTACAGTTATAGAAAAGTAACAACATTTACCAAGAAAAAAAAAGAGAGAGAGAAAGAAAGAAAGGTGAAGGGTTTCACTTTCTAATCAATTGCAATGATATCAATTTTGCCCTTAGTGAAAAGTGATTTTCACAGTTAAATAAATTTAATTTTTTTCTGAGTTTCAAATTTACCTTTTGGAAAGAACACAAAACGGGCTTTTCAAAACAAAAGTCAATCGAAGCAAAAGTTTTTGTACTTGATGCAGGCATGTTATAAACATGTAACAATAGCAGTCAAACAGCATGTTATACAGAAAGACAATGAAGTCTATAAAGGTCTACAAACATCATATTTATTTTATTATAAAAAGGCATTAATTATGCTAATGTGTGGTGAAATCATATGAAATCTCACCCCAAGTCTCAAGGTATATTTAAAATCACTTGTTTATATGTTTTATTTCGTACTAGTTACGTCTGTTGCTTTATTTTTGTTTTGCCTTTTGGAGGGGTGGGATTTGAATAAGGAAGATAGAGAATACTTTTTTATAAAATCATAAAGAAAATCTTCAAGAAAATCTTCTTGAAGATATTGATAATCTGATAAATTGCCAACAATAACCATCTGAGGCCTAAGCAACATTTGTGATTCTTCAAATGAAAAGCTTCAAATTCACTCCAACTAAGAAAATCACTTCCTCCATCTAGTGGTGACTGATTGTAATTCTACCGAATTCTAGAATACTTTTCAACTGTTTAAAAATGTCGTTTTGTTTTTATATCCACGCTTGGGTCAGATAATTATATTTATGTGGGAAATTAAGCTACATTGTGTTTGTTTTCTTAAAGATTTTACTACAGTCTGAAGAAACATGGCATTACTCTCTGCAATATTTTATCTCTGAGCCAAAATGCATAAAACACAGTCCTTACCATGGTAGGGCTTACAATTGAGTTAGGGAGACTTGACATATATGTATGAAAGGATAAATTAAAAATAACACACATGAATTCTCAAGTGGGTGATAAAGGCAATGTCAAGGCTCAGAACACAGTGCTCTAAAACGGCATCTTGGAGTACTGAGTATTTTAAGCCGAAGGAAATTCAGAAAACCACAGAAGCAGAAAAGTCTCTCTGACCTTCTCTCTTGACGACCTTCATGTGATAGGTGTCCTGGAGGGAAGAAATGTTACACAGAGATGCTAAAAAGAATCTGAACAAGCAGGTCTTGCTAAGTTTCCTCCCCCCCATCTTCCCCGCATCAGTTTATCACCAATAGATCATGACTTTTGATGGTCATCATTGATTGAAAAAGATTTGGCAGAGTATATGGGACTGAAATGGATTTTATTAAAGAGATGGAAGAAATTACATAACGAGTTAAGACTGAGAAAGGCATTGCAGACAAAAGGAAAAGTTGCAAACAAGATTGAGAGAGAAGATAGGTAGGTCTGATTCTGAAATTTTTGGAAGACAGTGGGTAAGTTGTGTTCTGCAAAAATGGTCTATGTGTTTGATCAAGAGGGGTGAGAATGGGGTAGAAAATAAAGTCATTATAGCTATTGTAGATATGATATACAGGTTTTGTAGAGGGTCTTAAATGTCAAGATAAAAATGCTGGACTATAAATTATTAGGATGAACCTCAGAAGTCTAATGGTGGCGTCAATGGAACATATATGGTTTATAATGGGCTTTGGCGTGTCCAAAAATTTCTTGAAATAGAGAAAATTATCTTTACAAGAGCATATATGAATTTCTCTAGAAAGAATGTCCACAATTGTTATCAGATTCTCAGTGGGGATCATTGCTCTGTTAACAGGTTTTGAACAGCAAACTGACATTGAGTTTTGGAAAGATTCCTCTGACATTGATGTATAGGATAGTTTGATATGGGCAGAGAACTTATTGTTTATTTAGGCTGCTCCATTCCCCCAGCACAATATACTGCCCTGGTTACATGGTACTTCACTTCTCCCCCTCTCTGGGCACTCAGTATTTCTTTATAAAATATTTCAAGTATTTAATTCTATAATAATCTATAGATCCATACACATGATCTCATCAAAAAATAGCCATAAGCATGCATAACATTTAGGTTTGGTGAGTACCGTGTATTTTTCTCAACACTGAGGTGCTTTTTGTCTGCACTTATATTTATATTTGGGATTCTGGCCTTATAATGATAGCAGTCATCATAAAAGTTTCCCTTTGTTGAAGACTATATGTTAGGCACAAAATTAAGTATATTTGTCCAACAAATACTTACTGAGTGCTTTATATGTGCCAGAAAGGTCATAAATCTTACAATAATCCAATGAGTTATATTCCTCCTGATTTTATACATGAGGAACCTGAAGTTAAGGAGTTAGGCAACATTCACATAGTCACCTTTTTCATAGCTAGTACAGCTCTGATTTCAACCTAGATATTTTTGATTCAATAAAATGTGTCAAAGGTGGAACTAAAAAAGTATCTGGCCAGGATGCAAGATTTCTGAATACCTGTATCTTGTCCTACCATTGCCTTACCTTTCCTCCCTTTCCCTTTCCTCCATCCAACCTCCAACCTACCCTTATCCTCCCTAGCCCCCCTACATAACAAAATGCCCAAGGAATACACACACAGGGCCCAAAGCCAGGTAAATGTACCTTTGTACTATGATGCTTTTGTCCAAAGGTCCAGTGTCTGAACTAATCAGGAATCAGTGGCCAATGCCCTTTTCATAGCTTGGTAGCCCGCAGACTGCTTTCCTAATAAACTATCTGAAAGATGATAACTGGTATTGTGAAAAAAAGTACTATCTTTTCCTCATCCATTGCAAGGCTCATGGCTGAGGCCCCTGTAACAAAACACAGATTAACAAGAGAAAAGTTTACAAATTTAAATCTATGTGACATGGGGAGCCTTCAAAAATAAAGACCCAAAGAAACAGAAAACTTGCATGCTTTCATGGTTAGGTTTGATGAAGGGTAGACAATTATGTAGAAGTATGATTGGACCAAGAGGGTAAAATCAAATGATAATAAGCTTAGCAAGTCCTGCTTGTTCAGATTCTTCTCAGTGTCTCTGTGTTTTCAAGGCTAAGGATGTTCCTTTTCTCCAGATATAGGGAAGGGTACCTCTGGAATGAAAGCTTTATCATCTGCTTCAGGGGGAGAAGGAAAAGAGGAAGGTGAAAATGGACTTTCTGCTTGTGCTATTTTCTCAAATGCCAAGGTGTCATATGTTGGGGTAGCGTGTCCTAAATTCCATCAGGATGCAAAATTAAAGTATTCCATAACCAAAAAACATCAGGAAAGTACTGCACTGCATAGGTACCTCTTGGGGTTTAAATATGAACATTCACAGATTAAAAACTGAGAAACCTCACAAGAAGAGGAAGATGAGTAAATCTGCTCAAGACAGCTTTCTCAAATTTGTTTGACCAGAACTTTCTTCCTATAAAACTCCTAATAGTGAGCAGAATAACGTCCCATGTCTGGGAAACAGTGGCTATCACCGTAACAGGCTACAATGCTAACAACAGGCCTTTTCCAGTGTTCCATTGGAGGAAAGCCTTCAGCAATTACAAAATTGAGTTTCTGCATGTTTTCATGTGTTCACTTGTCCTAAATGCCAGAGATTCAGCATGAGGCATAAGAATGAGTACAAGCCTCACACAAAATATTAAAAAACACAAATTAAATGTGATCACTACTTCAGCATTTTACAATGTGAGCATAGATTACTTGTTAAATGTGATTTCCCAAACAAACCCAATGTAATCAAATCAGGAAATACCAATATCCAGACCCACATGATTCTTACCAGCCATAAACTATAACAAAAAGAAAAAAAATCAAAGAGAAAAAAGAAAAAAATCTTGGTTTCAGCTTCAGTGGGGTGCTGACCCATCTATGCCAGCTGTCACCAGTACTCCACCTGTGAAGGTAAATTTCACTTGGAAGGTAGAGCACGTAAGGAGGTTAACTGTGACCCTAGAATTCCAAATCTGAGGGGATGGGGGAGCAGGTGGGGACTCCAACACTTATGCACATTGCCTTTCTCAGAGACTACTTGAAACTGTCCTGTTTTCTTTGGAATTTTAGAAATTGCATTTCTGGTGCCTCCACTCGAAAGTCTTTCCTGAAACCCCATTTTCCACCTCACATCTATCCCATATATTTAAAACTTCAAGTTTTCTCTACCTTTCACTGGTCTCTGCATTCCTGGCACCAAAGTCTGAATTGAACAAGGGGGGCTCTGAGAAACAGCTACCATGCCTTTTTTTTCTCTCTCTCTGTCACCCAAGCTGCAGTGCAGTGGCACAATCTCAGCTCACTGCCTCCCAGGTTCAAGTGATTCTCCCTCCTCCGCTTCCCCAGTAGCCAGGAATACAGGCATGTGTCACCATGTCTAGCTAATTTTTGTATATTTAGTAGAGACGGGGTTTCACCATGTTGTTTCACCAGGCTGATCTCAAACTCCTGACCTCAGCTGATCTGCCCACCTTGGCCTCCCAAAGTGCTGGGATTACAGGCGTGAGCCACTTCACCTGGCCCATGCCTTCATAAGCAAGGAAAATCACATTAATATCAGGCAATTTGCACAGCCCTAATCTCATGTTCGTTCTCTCTCTCTCTCTCTCTCTCTCTCTCTCTCTGTGTGTGTGTTTCTTCATCCTCAATGAGATTCCTGGATGTGGATAGCCTAGGGCTATCAGAGAGGCCTTGGTCCCACATTGGATTCATCTGAAAAGAAATGACCCAGGCCAGTGAACTGGCCTGCTATTGGTGGTGTGGCGCAAGGGATCCAATACTATCCATGTGCTCATAATACAACCAGGACCTGCATTGCTGCTTTCAACTGAAGTCCATAACGGGCATCTGGAGAAAGCAGACCCAAAAAATGGAAGAGAGAAAACAAGAAAAGCCTTATGCTTTCAAGCTTGCTAAAGTATTTGTTAAGTTCACCTGGAGAAACAGCAATCTTTGCAGTGAAAAACTGTAGAAGGAATTATCATAAGAATATTTTTATTACCATTATGTGATAACTTAAAGGATAGTGCTTTAATTCTTGAATGGTAGAAAATACTAAAAGAGCTGATGAGGTTCTTGGTCTTAAAAGACACAGTCTCCCAACTTGTCTAATTTTATTTTGATACTTATATGTGTCCCACAGTAACTATTTGCTGCTAACACTACATAATGAGTGGCAATCTCAAAGTTACAATAAATTATGCACAATTTAGTCTCTTAGAAGGTCTATAAATACAGTGTGAAGTGTTCAGCTTATTATTTGATTCAACATCTGAAATCAGATTGCTGTGATGCAAATGTTTATCTCAATGTTATAATTGTGGCATGAATTCTTCTGAATTTATTGTGTTTGCAAAGAGCGTTTTATTAATTAGTTACACCAGTCTCAAGGGTATTAGGTTTTTTAGAACCATCAGTGTCAAAACTTCTGCAAATATAAAATTATAACCCATTTTTAAAAGAAAATAAGTTTTATGAAATGATTTTTAAAATATTATTTGAAGAGCATAATATATTCCTGGGGGTATATTTTCCAAATATTTCTAAGCATTGAAATATTTTCTAATATTACTATTTATTGCTTCTTATTATCATCCCATGTTGGGTTTTTTTTTTGACAAAAATTAGAGTACAAGGGTCTTTGCATGCAGTTGTGATGAACTAAAATGTCAAACCAAGAAATTTTAGCTTCTTTTATGAAAAACTTGTCTATAATTTTTGCTTTTGTTTTTATTTCACTTATATGTATGATCAAACTATCAATTGTGTTGAATTTTAATACAGGAATATATTGCCTCCATTTGTTCTTAATTAGGGGCATGACTTCCATTATTGAAAAGCATATTTTGTATGTTGTTAGGTTTTAGCCCAAGCTGAGGTTTGAGGGGGAATTGGTGGGTAGGTGGCAGGTAGCTAGAAAAATACTTGAGGAATTGTAGGCAGTTGCAACATGGCTTTATTTTTGGCAGGGCATGAGCTGTATATATAGCATTAGCTATATGTTTTATAAACAATAGTGGCTCCAAGATAAACATGAGCTTATGTGCAGAACTGTGCATGGTTACATAATGTGTGGAATTGTGCGCCTGCACTCCAAACCCGCTGAGTTATTCTTCACCAGAAGGCCACCTCAGCCTACTCCTGACTAAAGTGCAACCATCTCCCTTACACTCCACCACTTAGGCCAAGGGCATTTTTTGGGTAGCGTCACATGCTCATAGGGCAGAACCCTGAATTTATAACCTACAACAACAATACAGAGAGCAACAGCTTACTCCCAGGATCTCAGCTATGCTGCTTGTGACTATTAGGGCCCAGCATAGGCCAGAGCTCAAGGATTTTACCATGTTTGCAGGGTGTTGTTAGTTAGGCTTTAACCACCTTAATTTTTCATGGGACCCCCTGTGGGGGATGCTGTTATGTTTTGCTGACTGTTAGGTATAAAAGTACAACATTGTGTTTTTAAAAGGGCATAGGTGCCTTCTTGGGTAGCAGTTACTATATTTAAAGCCATTTGGTACCAAAAGGTAACACCACCTTTTGATTTGATTAATTTTATTTGTTAACAGGAGAAAGGCCACTTGAGTGTAATGTAGAGCCCAAACTTGCTTTGCAAGAGCAGTAACTTGTGCTTTTACCATTACAACACCTGCTTTAGGGATGATTAATGCCAAGGAGTAGAACCACCAAGGGCTTGTTGTATTTGCAAAAACCAAGAGCGTAGTGCTTTCCAGTTATGCAGGTATTTGGGCAACATGGGGAGAACAGTAGCAGATACATAAGGCCACCCCCCAGGTACAACATTTAGTTCAGTTTGCTGGTAGGTAAGGTTATCCTGTGTTTTTACAAACACATACACTCCCAGGATGCACAAAGTTTACTGGGGCCCAATCTTGGTGGGGCCACTTGTTTCACCACATCAAGGGTATGGTGATACGTGTTATATTTGCACAGGTCATGACATTGCCCATTCCACAGTGGTGTTACCCCATGTTGCTTTGTGCACTTCGGCACCTGGGCCAGGAGTACTTTATGTTCCCCCACTAGTCAGCCCCACCTATGATAAACAGCATGGGCCAATTAGGGGTCGGGCACACCATGGGTTTTGCAGCTTTCTTTGTTTAAAGCTTGCTGTGCTGTGTTCCAGGCGTTAGCCATGGGACCCCAAGTCTTTAGCCATATTTAGTTTTTTGCAGACACTGAATGCATGTGCCAAGGCAAGCTGTTTGCAGCTGCTGCTGGAAGGGCAGTGTAGATTTAAGAGTTGGAAACATTGTTTATGTTAGCATAGCTGGGGCCCAGTTTTCAATGCAGTTGGAGCACATTAACTTATGGTTGAAATGACAGAGTAGGCACAGATACTAACAGAGGTAAAATACTTATTTTAGGCAAAATACAGGCTGACTTTTTATTCCTAGATAAAAATGCAACCACCAAAGGCTTCTGCCCTGGGAGATGGTACTACACCGTTTTAGCTTTCCATGGTTTCTTTGGGTTTTGTATTTGTACCAAAGTTACCAGGGAGCTTATAATAGGCCACACAGATAGTACATATGTTTCCCGAAGAAGTGTTTTTTCCTGTCTGTTTTTCTATGAGTGGTTAACCGCAGGGACCATGTATTGAACACTTAAGGTGTGACATGCAAGTTATACTGTAGGCCCTCCCCCTCAGGGAGATTCGATGACCAACCACTGGTAGTAGGGGGCTTGGAGAGTTTACGGCCATAAGCCAGATTTCTTGTTTCCCTGCCTTTAGGGGTGTTGGGGCAGGCAGCAATAGGTTACTGTTTGTTTTTTACCTGGTTGGAGGAGGCTATTTTTAGTGCGTATCTGCAACTGAATGAGGGTAGCTGCTCCGTGTAACAATACCTTTATGGCGGTCCAGCACCTTTCGGTGGCCGTTTATTCAAGGTTTGGTGCACCAGGTTTATCCTGGAACTTTAGCCCCGCAAAGATGGGGGTGTGACATGCAAGCATAACTTATTTTTTAAAAGCCCTTATGTTGTTTAATTATACCCACAGCTTGCAGGTTGTATGGCACATGGAATTCCCACTTTATATTTATTTGTTGTGCCCAATGTTGTACCTGTTGTTTAGTGAAATGTGTTTTCCTATTACTTTTAACAGCCAGAGGGTAACCATACAGAGCACATTAAGTGTTAGGGCCCAGATGATGTGCTGTTGGTCAGCCACCCTGGAGGGCAGGTGAACAACAGGCCCGTGGCCACGTTTACAGCTGTTAGTGCATGTGTATACCCTTGTGACTTTGGCAGTGGCCCAAAGTGTTAAGGGCACTTGCTATATTGCTACTTGTGTAACACTGAGCAGCTACCTCCATTTAGGGTATGCCTGAGCACATGTTGGGCATTTTTGACAAGCCTCCCAAATATTTTGCGTGGGCAGGGACAGACCCCAACGCTTATTGACTTGTGACATTAGTTTACCTCCTGTGTGTTCCAGTTTTTGGTGTAGCCACAAGGCCATATTTTGTGTAGGTGTCCACTTTCCCTTGGCCAAGACATCTGCCTTATTATTGCCGGGGTGGCCAAAAGCATATGGCTTGACAAATGATAAATAGTTACATTTTTTTGATGACCCATTTTTCAGAGGTTTTGCCACATGGCTTGGTCCCAAATGGGTGGCTGACTAACCAATTTTGTATTTTTTTAAGTAGTTAACCATAAGGTTAGACCTTGATAGACCGCCTGCTATTGGTACAGATACCATAGGTGTTTTCTTTTGGTGATTACCATTTATACTGCTTTAAGTTTAGCCCATTGGCTACTTTGGTTATACCCCGTTTTAAACCCTGTGGTGTTGGTACTAGGTTAGACTGCAACAGCAGTTTGAGGGGTTGTTACCCAAAAATGCACCCATTCCACTTTTTCGGTAAGTTGTCTGCACGACGACTGTAGCCCATCCTGATACATTTTTACAAGCCTGAAGAGTGGCATATACAGCTGCTAGCTGTTTCTTTATTAAAGAATACCAGAGCTCAGCTCCCTTTTATAGTTGGGACCAAAAGTCTACTGGTGTTCTTAGGCACTCTGTGCACTACCACAGGCCCCAACCAAAACCATTTGTGGTTACATGCACATTTAGTTTAATGGGCACCCCTGGTTAACTACCTATAGGGCTTGTGCCTGCTGAATAGCCCGTTTGGCTGCCAGAAGGCTGTTTTAGCCACATTATTTTAATTTCAGGTAGCCTCCTTTTTTGTTAACCAATACAACAGTTTTATCATTTGAGTCAAATGGGACACAAATGCCCACCAATATCCCAGGAGGTCCACAAAAGTTTGTAGCTGCCTTACTGTGGTAGGCAGGGGATATGCCTGAATTTTGTTAATGATGGCCTATGATATGGCCTTTGTTTTACCCAACCAGATAACTTTTAAGAATTTGGCAGATAATTCAGGCCCTTGGACCTTGGATTTGTTGACGACCCAATCACATGCTGCCAAATGTTGCCACAAAAAGGCAGTGCTGCTTTTAAATTTGCAAGATAATTAGAGGTTAACATAATATTATTAATATAATGGAATAGGCAGACCCCTTTTGGACATTGCCAGGCAGCTAAATCCATGGCAACAAGATCATAACATATGGTGCAGTTATGCACATAGCACTGCTGCAACACTGTACAAGTTTGTTGTTGCCCTTCCCATGTGAAGGTGAACTGTTCCTGGCTCGTTAGAGCAATGTTAATGGAGAAAAATGCACTGGTCAAGTCTACTCAATAGTGGTACTGTTTCAGTTTTGTTATTAAATGGTTCATTAAATTTATGATTGACAGTACAGCTGCATGCAAATGGGGTATTACTTTATTTAGTTTCTGATGGTTTACTACTATTTGCCAAGTTTTATTAGGCTTTTTAACTGGCCACACCAGATAATTGTAAGGGCTATAGGTGCCAGGCTCTACTTGCACCTTTTTCAGCTCTTCGATTGTTTTAGTTATTTCCGTATGCCCACCCAGCAAACAGTATTGATGGGTGGAAGTAACCCATTAGGGTTCTGGCAGAACTTGAGGCTGCTGATGCCTGTTTGTGCAGCACCAGCTTTACCATATGCACTTGGAGTTTGAATTTCCAGGCCATGGTTTGTAATGCCAGGCAATGTAAAATGTTTACCCCAGAATGTATTTTGGTATTGCATAGAGACATACGCAGTATATAAATGGGGAGCCAAGCAGCCAATGCCAAGGTGCAAAGATACAGGTTTTATTTTTACTGATCAGACTTTATAGCCATTTATGTATGCAGCTTTGTCTGGAAACTTATTTGGGTTTTTACAGATGAGGCTACAATTTGCACTAGTATTTACTAGTGCCAACACCACTGTGCATTTGTGGGGCACCAGTGGATTCCTAACTCCTCATGTGGCCTCCAGTCATTTGGTGTCCCCCCCAAGCTGGGCACCTTGGCTAGCTTTTTAATTAAATGACAAAAGGCTTTTTTTTATTTTTTGCCTGTTTGCAAGTAATTTTTGAGCAGAGCGTCCATGCAGGACTTAGTTGAACAGTATTGTTCTCCCCGCTTATGAGCATTTTCTGGAATTGCTGCTCTGGGGACAATTGCTTTTACAAAGTTAGCAGCCCTTTTTAAATGGGTAGGGGTTTTTTTGAATGCTGACATTGTTTGCCTAACTCCTGCAACTTAGTGTTTTTTTTTCTTCTTGGTATTGGACCCAATGGGAGTTTCCATCCGGGACTGGCCAGCTGAAGCCAGTGCTAACTGCACTTCCCAACTTTTATTATAAGCTGTCCTAACAGCACTTCCCAATTGTTGTTTTAAGCTGTGTACCTGGGCCTCCAGGCACTCGACCAGAACCTGAAGATTTCTTCCCTGCACTGTGTCCCGCAGGGACTGGGCATGTACTTCCTAGCGTAGTTAAAAATGCCCATCTGGCTACCAGCAAAGGCACACTTCTTCTCAGTGCTGTGCACTTTTAGGTGCTTCAGGGCCTTCTCCATGCTTACACTAGTCTACCACCACCCATGTTTTCACCGGGGCCCATTCAAGTAGCACCGCTAAATAGCCAACCTGGGATTATCGGGGGCCAAGGACTTACCCACCTCGGAATCCTGCTGACTACACCAATTGTTAGGTTTTAGCCCAAGCCGAGATTTGAGGGGAGTTGGTGGGCAGGTGGAGGGTAGCTAGAAAACACTTGAGGAATTGTGGGCAGTTGTGACATGGCTTTATTTTTTGTGGGGGGTGCGAGTTGTATATATAGTATTAGCAGGGTAATTATACCTTTTACAAACAATAGTGGCTCTGAGCTAAGCACAAGCTTATGTAAGTGGTTACCTAATGTATCTTACGTGACATGGTTACATAATGTGTGGAGTTGCGTGCCTGCACTCCAAACCCGCTGAGTTATGCTACTGTGTCAGAAGGCCGCCTTGGCCTATGCCTACTCCTAACTAAAGCACAGTCATCTCCCTTTTGTGATTTGTGATTGCAAACTCATGCTTATTGGAGCCTTATATAGGAGATGTATTTGGGGACTGAATTTAAGGTGAGTTTATTTAGAAAGATTTAAGTTTGCTTCTAAAAGTGCTTATGAAAACTACCAATCTAGATTTTTTATGAGCAGACTAGACAGATAGTAGGAATTCTGCCCCAAACCTACCTAAGGACCAATTTATGTTTAGTAACACTAAGATTAGACTTTTTTAATCCCTTCACCTACAGCCAAGACTGAAACATGTTAGTGTTCTTACTGTCTCATTCTGCTGGTGGGGTTTTTACTTTGTCCTTTCCTTGATTGTATCATCTTATGAAAAAGTCCATATCCAACATCTTATCTCATACAGGCCCTAGGGCTTTGTCTTCTGTTCCCATACATGTTTTCCAGCAAAACAAACCCTTTAGGCCACCAAGGACAGGCAGATGCCTCCAGAGGAGCCACTGGATTCATAGGTGGGGGTAATTTTTGGATTTATACATTATTCACATATTTTGGCCTTCAAAACATGCCCTAACTTTCATACAAGTCACCCATGCACCTAAATAAATATAATTTGCATTTTATCTCATATTATTTTGTGTTCTGTACTGTGGACAATTCTCATATGCCATATTACCAAAAAGAAAGGCAATGGCTTATATATTTTTATTTTTTTATTTTATTATTATTATGATGATTTTTTAATTGTACTTTAGATTCTGGGGTACATGGGCAGATCATGCAAGATTGATGCATAGGTACCTTCATGGCAAGGTGGTTTACTGGTTCCATCCCCCCCACAACCTATATCTGAAATTTCTCCTCATGATATCCTTCCCCACCCTCCATCCCACTATCCCTCCCCTAGCCCCCCGCAACAGACCCCAATGTGTGATCCTCCCCTCTCTGTGTCCATGTGTTCTCATTGTTCAGCACCTGCCTATGAGAGAGAACATGTGGTGTTTGATTTTCTGTTCTTGTGTCAGTTTGCTGGGAATGATGGTTTCCAGATTCATCCACGTCCCCTGCAAAGGACATGAACTCATCGTTTTTTATGGCTGTATAGTATTCCATGGTGTATATGTGCCACATTTTCCTTGTCCAGTCTGTCATCAATGGGCATTTGGGCTGGTTCCAGGTCTTTGCTATTGTAAACAGTGCCGCAATGAACATTCGTGTGCTTGTGTCTTTATAATACAACAATTCATAGTCCTTTGGGTATATACCCAGTAATGGGATTGCTGGGTCAAATGGAATTTCTATTTCTAGATCCTTAAGGCATTGCCACATTGTCTTCCACAATGGTTTAACTAGTTTACACTCCCACCAACAGTGTAAAAGTGTTCCTATTTCTCCACATCCTCTCCAGCATCTGTTGTCTCCAGATTTTTTAATGATCACCATTCTAACTGTCATGAGATGGTATCTCAATGTGGTTTTGATTTGCATTTCTCCAACGACCAGTGATGAAGAGCATTTTTTCATCTGTTGTTGGCTTCATATATGTCTTCTTTTGAAAAGTGTCTGTTCATATCCTTCACCCACTTTGAATGGGTTTGTTTGTTTTTTCTTGTGAATCTGTTTTAGTTCTATGTAGATTCTGGATATTAGCCCTTTGTCAGACGGTTAGGTTGCAAAAATTTTTTCCCATTCTGTTGGTTGCTGGATCATTCTAATGATTGTTTCTTTTGCTGTACAGAAGCTCTGGAGTTTAACTAGATCCCATTCGTCTATTTTGGCTTTTGTAGTCATTGCTTTTGGTATTTTAGTCATGAAGTCCTGGCCTATGCCTATATCCTGAATGGTTTTGCCTAGATTTTCTTCTGGGGTTTTTATGGTGTTAGGTCTTATATTTAAGTCTTTAATCCATCTGGAGTTAATTTTAGTGTAAGGTGTCAGGAAGGGGTCAGCTTCTGCTTTCTGACATCACTAGACAATTTTCCCAACACCATTTATTAAACAGGAAATCCTTTCCCCATTGCTTGTTTTTGTCATGTTTGTCAAAGATCAGATGGTTGTAGATGTATGGTGTTGCTCCAGAGGCCTCTATTCTGTTCCCTTGGTCTGTGTCTCTGTTTTGATTTCAGTACCATGCTGTTTTGATTACTGTAGTCTTGTAGTATAGCTTGAAGCCCAGCAGTGTGATGCTACCAGCTTTGTTCTTTTTCTTAGGATTGTCTTGGCTATGCAGGCTCTTTTTGGTTCAGTATGAAGTTTAAAGTGTTTTTTTCCAGTTCTGTGAAGAAGGTCATTGGTAGTTTGATGGGGATAGCATTAAATCTATAAAGTACTTTGGGCAGTATGGCCATTTTCAAGATATTGATTCTTCCTAACCATGAGCATGGAATGTTTTTCCATCTGTTTGTGTCTTATTTCCTTGAGCAATGATTCATAGTTTTCCTTGAAGAGGTCCTTTAACTCCTTTGTTAGTTGTATTCCTAGATATTTTATTCTCCTTATAGCAATTGTGAATGGGAGTTCACTCTTGATTTGGCTCTCTGTTTGTCTGTTATTACTGTATAGGAATGCTTGTGATTTCTGCACACCAATTTTGTATCCTGAGACTTTGCCAAAGTTGCTTATCAGCTTAAGGAGAGTTTGGGCTGAGACGATGAGGTCTTCTAAATATACAATCATGTCATCTGCAAATAGAAACAATTTTATTTCCTCCTTTCCTAATTGAATAGGGTTTATTTCTTTTTCTTGCCTGATTGCTCCGGCTAAGACTGCCAATACTGTATTGAATAGGAGTGGTGAGAGAGGGCATCCTTGTCTAGTGCCAGATTTCAAAGGAATGCTTCTAGTTTTTGCCCATTCAGTATGATATTGGCAGTGGGTTTGTCATAAATAGCTTTTATCATTTTGTGATACGTTCCATCGGTACCTAGTTTATTGAGAGTTTTTAGCATAAAGGCTGTTGAATTTTGTCAAAAGTCTTCTCTGCATCTATTGAGATAATCATGTGGGTTTTGTCTTTGGTTGTATTTATGTGATGGATTACATTTATGGACTTGTGTATGTTGAACTAGCCTTGCATTCCCAGGATGAAGCCTGCTTGATTGTGATGGATAAGCTTTTTGATGTACTGTTGCAACTGGTTTGCCAGTATTTTATTGAAGATTTTTGCATCTATGTTCATCATGGAGATTGGCCTGAAGTTTTCTTTTTTTGTTGAGTCTCTGCCGGGTTTTGGTATCAGGATGATGTTGGTCTCATAAAATGAGTTGGGAAGGATTCCCTCTTTTTTGGATTGTTTGGAATAGTTTCAGAAGGAATGGTACCAGCTCCTCTTTGTAAGTCTGGTAGAATTTGGCTTGAACCTGTCTGGACCTGGAATTTTTTTGGTGCGTAGGCTCTTAATTGCTGTCTCAACTTCAGCCCTTGTTATCGGTCTATTCAGGGTTTCAACTTCTTCCTGGTTTAGTGTCGGGAGGGTCTAAGTGTCTAGGAATTTATCCATTTCTTCCAGGTTACAGGTTTATGTGCATAGAGTTGTTTGTAGTAATCTCTGATGGTAGTGTGTAATTCTGTGGGATCAGTGGTGATATCCCCCTTTATTGTTTGTTATTGCATTGATTTGATTCTTCTCTCTTTCCTTTTTTATTAATCTGGCCAGCAGTCTATCTATTTTGTTGATCTTTTCAAAAAACCAGCTCCTGGATTTATTGATTTTTTGAAGGGTTTTTTGGGTCTCTATCTCCTTCAGTTCTGCTCTGATCTTAGTTATTTCTTGTCTTCTGCTAGCTTTGGGTTTTTTTTATCTTGCTCCTCTAGCTCTTTCAATTTTGATGGTAAGGTGTCAATTTTAGATCTTTCTTCACTTCTCATATGAGCATTTATTGCTATAAATTTCCCTCTAGACACTGCTTTGAATGTGTCCCCAGAGATTCTGGTACATTGTGTCCTCATTCTCATTGGTTTCAAAGACCATCTTTATTTCTGCCTTCATTTCGTTGTTTATCTAGTCGACATTCAGGAGCCAGTTGTTCAGTTTCCATGAAGTTGTGCAGTTTTGAGTTAGTTTCTTAATCCTGAGTTCTAATTTCGTCTGAGAGACTGTTTGTTATGATGTCCATTTTTCTTTTGCATTTGCTGAGGGGTGATTTACTTCCAATTATGTGTCAATTTTGGAGAGTGAGTGGTGCTGAGAAGAATGTATATTCTGTGGCTTTGGGGTAGAGAGTTCTGTAGATGTCTATTAGGTCCACTTGTTCCAGTTTTGCATTCAAGTCCTGGATATCCTTATTGATCTTCTGTCTCGTTGATCTGTCTAATATTGACAGTGGAGTGTTAAAGTCTCCCACTATTATTGTGCGGGAGTCTAAGTCTCTTTGTAGGTCATTAAGAAGCTTGCTTTATGTATCTGAGTGCTCCTATATTGGGTGCATATATATTTAGGATAGTTAGCTCTTCTTGCTGTATTGATCCTTTCACCATTGGTGTAATGCCCTTCTTTGTCTCTTTTGATCTTTGTTGGTTTAAAGTCCATTTTATCAGAGACTAGAATTGCATCCCCTGCTTTTTTTTTTTTTTTTTCTCTCCATTTGCTTGGTAGATCTTCTTCCATCCCTTTTTTGAGTCTATGTGTGTCTTTGTGTGTGAGATGGGTCTCCTGAATACAGCACACAGATGGGTCTTGACCTTTTACCCAGTTTGCTAGTCTGTTCCTTTTGATTGGGGCATTTAGGCCATTTACATTTAACGTTAATATTTTTATGTATGAATTTAATTCTGCCATCTTGTTACTGGTTGTTTGTTTTGCCCGTTGGCCAATGCAGTTTCCTCTTTGCATTGTTGGTCTTTACCATTTGGTTCGTTTTTGCAGTGGCTGATACTGGATGTTTTTTTCTGTTTAGCGCTTCCTTTAGGAGCTCTTGTAAGGCAGGTCTGGTAGGCAACAAAATCTCTCAGTAATTGCTTGTCCATAAAGTATTTTATTTCTCCTTCACTTATGAAGCTTAGTTTGGCTGGATATGAAATTCTAGGCTGAAAGTTCTTTTCTTTAAGGATGTTGAATATTGGCCCCCACTCTCTTCTGGTTTGTAGGGTTTCTGCTGAGAGATCTGCTGAAGTCTGATGGGCTTTCCTTTGTGGGTGATCCAACCTTTCTCTCTGGCTGTCCTTAGCATTTTTTCCTTTATTTCAACTCTGGTGAATCTGATGATTATGTGCCTTGGGGTTGCTCTTCTTGAGGAGTATCTCTGTGGGGTTCTTTGTATTTCCTATATTTGAATGTTGACCTGCTTTGCTAAGTTGGAGAAGTTCTCCTTGATAATATCCTGTAGAGTGTTTCCAGCTTGGATTCATTTTCCCCATCCTCTTCAGGTACACCGATCAAGCATAGATTAGGTCTTTTCACATAATACCCAGATTTCTTGGAGGATTTGTTCATTTCTTTTTACCCTTTTTTTCTCTTTTCTTGCCTTCCCTTTTTATTTCATTGAGTTGATCTTCAATCTCTGATATCCTTTCTTCTGCTTGATCCATTTGGCTATTGAAACTTGTGTATGCTTCATGAAGTTCTCATGCTGTGTTTTTTAGCTCCATCAAGTCGTTTATGTTTGTCTCTAGGCTGATTATTCTAGTTAGCATTTTATCTAATCTTTTTTCAAGGTTCTTAGTTTCTTTGCATTGGGTTAGAACATGTTCTTTTAGCTCAGAGAAGTTTTGTTATTACCCACCTTTTGAAGCCTGCTTCTGTCAGCTCATCAAAATCCTTTTCTGACCTGTTTTGTTGTCTTATTGATGAGTCCTTGTGATCTCTCTTGGAAGGAGAGGCGTTCTGGAGTTTAATGTGTTCATCCTGTTTGCTCTGGTATCTTCCCCATCTTCTTTATCCTCGATCTTTGAAAGCTGGTGATTTAGGGTGGGATCTCTTGAGTGGACGTCCTTTCTGTTTAAGTTGGGGTTATTTCTCCTGTATGAGGCTTTTTTTTTCAACGCAGATGTCAGTGTGCCCCGTGAGACAGTCTGTCAATGTCTGCCTGCGGAGGCGCTGCTGGGCTGCATTGGTCTCAGCCAGGCTGCTGTTTATTCTTCGTCTGGTTTTGGCTTATGCCAGTGGGATTAGCCCCACCTTCCCAATGGCCACCTTTTTTTTCTCCCTCTGCCACGCCTGCTGCTCCCATATGGAGCTCTGTCTGATGTGTTAGCTACAAAACTCTCCTGGGAGAGGGATTCCGGTTGCTTGATCTTGTGGGGGTGGGGCCTATCTGGGCATATTCACCTCCCCGCTTTCAACTCTCCCTTCTGTGGGACTAGGCAGTTCCTTCTCGAAGCTTTGTCGGTATTAGACCAAGTCTCCGCCCTGGTCTGCGCTGACAAGGCACCAGTCTGGCTGGGGTTGCTGGCCTGGGCTGTCACCTAGGTCTGCAACTCAGGGCGGTTCTCAGCCAGGCGGCGTTTTCCTGGTCTGTGTGCTGCCGACGTCTCAGAGTGTAGCACTGTATCTGATTTGGAGTACCAAGGAGATGAGGCCCCCCCCCATCCTCCATGCCAGATACACTTTCCAGGTGGGGCAGTGCCCCACCTTGCCTCGGCTTGCCCCTTTTGGGCTGCTTTCACCACCTTTTTGGGGTTAATGCCGCTGTTCAACCAGCCCCTTGGGAACAAACCCGGTACCTCACTCAGAGATGCAGGTATCACTTTGGTTCTGTGTCTCACTCGGTGGGAGCTGCACTCTCGAGAAGCTCCTTCGGCCATCTTGGTCTCCCCCCCCTCTGGCTTATATTTTTTTAAATCTTCATTTTACCAAAATGGCTACCCATATTTTCAGCTCTCCAGTGTTTCTTGGATTACCTTGATATTTTTTATTTGTTCCTTTCTTCTTAACTCTCCCTCAAACTATATCAACTTGCTGTATTACTTCTCCTCTTTACTACAAAACTTCTTACCTTTTCATTTATTCTTTAATAAGTGAAATTCTATTCTGCTGAGACTTCTAAAGCTAAAATGGGGTCTTAATTGTAAAATCTCTAGTGTATTCTGCAGTAACAAATAATGCCGTTAATTTTAGTGGCTTAGAACAATGTTTAATTCTTGCTCAAGGTATGCATTTATCAATGTTTATTTTTTCTCAAAGTAGGCAGAAGTCTTTGCTCCATTTTATCCTGACCAAAGGACTCAGACTGATGGAGCATCTACTATATGAAATAGCAGGGACATAGATATAGAGAATCACCCACCAACTCTTAAAGGATTCCACCAGAAATTATATACGCCACTTTCTCTCACAATTCATTGCTGATAGCAAGTTACAATTCCATGCTTAACTTCAAAGGGCAGGCGAGAACACTATCTTCATGTGCCCAGGAGGTACAGAACTGACATATTGGGGAAAAAAAACACTAATGACAACAGCAAGCTCTTTTTAGTAGTCATCTTTCTTACCCTCTTGTGGCATTTGCACTTGAAATCCTCAACTTGAATCTGTAACACCACTCTTTCATGGATTGACTTCTACCTCTCTGGCCGCCTTCTTTGTTAACACAGAATCATCCATCTGCCAAACCTTTACTTATATGTGACTCACAGGATTTCATCTTTGGCCTTTTGTTCATTCTAAGCATTTTCTTAACATGTTCTCATACCCATTGATAGTTTCAACTTCTCTATCTCTCATCTAGATGTGTCTCCTGAGCACCAGATTCCTATGTCCAACTACCTCCTGGGTAGATCCACTTGGATATAGTTATTAACTAAATTACTAAATTTTAACAAAGCTAAACACGTACTTTTCCACATCAAACATGCTTCACCTTCTGAAATGGCACTATAGGCTTCCTAGTTACCTGTGAAAATCAAAAAGCAAAACCAAACAAAAAACCTGAAAAGCATTTCAGGTTTTGAGATTTCATTCAGCCCTCACATCTCTTCACTGTCAATGTATTGGAAGATTATTCTAGACTCACATTTTCTACTTCTCCACTCAAGCTATTGCAGTTCAGCTTCTACCTTCATCATTATACTGACAATATAGTGGTTAGGATTACCCAGGTTGGAATCACAGTGCAGCCAGCTTATACCTGTAACGTCTTGCACAATGCTCTTAACCTCCATGTACTCAGTCTCCTCATCAGTAAAGTGGAGATTATAATTATGCATGCTTGCTGGGATTATTGTGGGAGTGAAATGAGTTAGAGCATATTCAGCATTTGGGACTTGCCTGATACATAGTCAGTACATATACAGCATCTGAAAATTTCCAATACCTGTCAGATAGCATTGTTTCTAAGGTGTCTAGCAACTAATTTTTAGTTCTTACATTATTTGACTTTTCTGAGACATTTGCAATTTTAAATCAGTCCCTTCTTTGGAATTTATTCTCCTCTTTTATGTCTATAAGACCTTTTATTCCCAATCTCCCAGTCTTCTCTAATCTCTCTGTCTTCTTAGCTGTCTCCTTGATTTCTACTGGCAGTGTTTCCTTGGATACTTTTTTCAGACCTCTTCTATTCTTACAAAATATCTTTTCTTTTCTCTGAATGACAGCTTCCATTTTCATGGCTACTACCTATATACCAATGACTTTAAACTTTTTTCTTCATCCCTGAACTCTCTTGAGCTCTGGATCTTTATGTTAACAACCCTAATGTCTTGGCAGTTTTGGGTCTACATGTGGAATTCCCCAAAAGAGTATCTCTCATTTAAATAGAATGTTTAATTATGAGGTTGAGGAGGAAGCTCAGACCATCTATAAAAGTTCTCTACATAATTAACTGTTCTCTTTACTTTCCCCCATATCTACCCTTGGCAACTGGAATTTGTGAGTAGAAAAGAAGACTTGGAGTCAGGAGACTGAGTGCCTCCTTTGCCACCTGGCTATGCTCGCTGGATTTGGACAGTTTGGGATAATGATAATGATCATGAATGTAAGGTGGCAACTCCTAAGGTAATCCTTGTGTGGCCCACATGTCAGAGGATAGGAAATGTTCTAGGCTGGTGCAAGGTACATGAGAAAGAAACTTCTGAGCCACCTGAGGTGAGTCTGGACATATGGTGTGGGTAAGACATGGGGAGGATTACAAAAAAGATGAAGTGATTACTGCAAGGACCAGTGGTTCTGGAAGGAGAGAAACAACCCTGGTTGTTGGGAAAGAAACAATGAAGACCCCAGGAGGCCAGCAGTTGGGGGAGATACTCTTACTCTCTCTTAACTCCTATCACAGAGCACTTGGCTAATCTAGCCCAGACTTCTACCACCACCCTCAGCTTGATGGTCAGCCAACAGAAAATTTTAATCTAAGAACCGTTAGAAACTTCTCAGCAGCCACTAAGTCCAGGAATGAACATCCTCCACTTGAAACCACAAGACAAGATTAATTTTCTGGACAGTGATAGAATTCACTTTGGTTTCATCCTATTCACAGAGTATAGCAACTGCTCCAAATTGTAGTGACTTTTGTACCTGCCATGCCCCACCTGACCCTGTTGAGAAAAACTTCATAGAATTGAACCCAGACCCTACATTAGTGAAATGCTGCTGCTGAGGTGGTATGAGATTCCATGCCTGTGGATCAGGCCCAATACACATAAACTAGTCTAAACACTCTAGCCCATGTGGTATAGGTCGACTTTCCCTTCTCTGAAATGTTGAGGACCAGAAGTGTTTCTGATATTTGGATTTTTAAGATTTTAGAAACTTGCCTATACATAATGAAGTGTCTTACGGATGGAGCCTGTCTAAACACAAAATTCGTTTTATGTTTCATATATGCCATATACATATAGACTGAAGGTAATTTTATACAATATTTTAAATAATCTTGTGCATGAAGAAACATTTGCATTTTGATTGCAATCCTGTCACATGAAGAATTTTCCACTTGTTGTGCCATGTCAGTGCTCAAAAAGTTTTGGATTTGGGAGCATTTCAGATTTCAAATATTGGGATTAGGAAGGTTCAACATGTAATAAAACATTGCAGTATCCTGGGCTTCCTGCTGGCCAATCCAAGTAGTGTATGTGGACTGCCAACACCCCTTGCTGCACCTGGATTAATGATGTTTAACTGGTTTGCTCTGGTTAGAGAGCCTGCCTGCAGTTTATGCTCCAAGTGAGTCTTATAATCCTACCAGGAGTCATAATGATGGTCAATGTCATCTGCTGTTACCTAAGATGAACAAAAGATCAGAAATGAAAACACCAACAAAGAGGATAATGGCCAAGAAGTATCCATTATTAAATGAAAATGGTATATTCAGTAAAGAAGTAAATTAGAAGTTAAGGAAATCTAACAGCTACATGAAAAAGTGGCCCATTGTCCCCCGGATATGGCTGTCTGAGATGCAGGGTCTATGCCACCACTAGAAAAATCTTCAGCAATTGAGTCACCACCTTGTGCCAAAGAGCATACATGCCAAACATTCCACTTGATATGGGGTCTTCCCTGACATCCAAGTGGTGAGCACGCTAGTCCTACAACCCCATTCTTGGTATTATTTTTCTCAGTTTATGTCTTTCAAAAATCAAATGCTCAAACAAGGATGAGACATATGAGAAATTTATTGACAAAACACCTGTGAGGGATAAAGGGGAGAGAGCAGGAGTTGGGGGGTAGAGACTTCAGAGCACTATGCAGGAAGGTTTTCAGATTATCGCATCTAGGAAAGCCTTGGCCAAGTCAAAGGGTATCCATAAGCAAAAGTGCCGTTAGAGAAATCCCATACTGGGCAGAAATAGCTCAGCTCTAGTGTCGCTGCCATGCTCAGCCATTCACTGAGAGAAGCCTTTAGGAAGCATGACCTCAGCATAAATGCCATGGTGAATCCAAAGATGCAGCAGCTGAAGACTGCCAGTCTAGTAGGAGCCCAACAACAGATTCTCTTGAAGGGAGATCTGAGAGACACACCTCCATGGCCACCACACAAATGCTAGAAAGAGTATTTTTTCTTTTTTCATCATAGCAGTGTTTCCTGGGTTAGAATAGAAGAACAACCATGCCACCTTCAGAAATTTCAGAATTGTCATCTCAGTGCCATCATAAGAATCTGAGGTCGACATGAGGGTTGTGAAGAATCAAGGGATGAAACAGAAACAGAAGTGATCTTCAAGAGTCAGTGCTCAACCTGGGGTCCAGTTCATAATATTGATAGCAGCAGAGGAAAACAGAGAAAATGCTATAGGGCAGAAGTAGGTCACCACTGTCATATGAAATATCCCAGAAATATTTTTGAACCAGGAAGAAACAATATGAGGCTAGTTTTCAGCTAGTTGGATGAGGTCCAATTTTAAGTCTGTTGTTTAAATATTATTATATGACCCAGATTGTGGGTCCTAGGAAAACTGGGGGATGCATACATAGCTCCAAATGTCCACCAGACATCTCCCATTCAGTGTCCCACACCATATATGACACATAGGACTGAACAGATTATATGACAAACACACACAAAAAACCCAAAATATACAAAATAGATTCTTTCTCTATATTTTCTATCTCATTTGATGACATAATCATCTAGTCACCCAGCCAGAAAACTAAGAAGTATCCTTCTCTCCTTCACTTTTACTTCCAATAATTGGTTCAAGTTATCAAATCTATCAATTCCACCATCAAAACTATATTTTGTCTGCTATTTCTCCTCCCTATTTCTACTGTCTTACCTTTGGAAACCCTTGCAGTAGCTTCCAAATTGGTTACGAGTTCAATCTTTCTTCATTTCAATACATTCTTGTTGTTACAAAAATTCTTTCTCTTAAACACAGCTCTAATTACAATATTTTCCTATGTATCCATATATAGTGCCACATCATGTGTGGGATACATTCCAACATTCCTTGCATGGCATAAAGATTCACAACCTCATATGTTTTGGATGTTTGCACACTCTAAATCTCATGTTGAAATATGATCCCCAATGTCGGAGGCAGGGCCTAATGGGAGGTGTTTGGGTCATGAGGGTAGATCCCTCAAGAATGACTTGGTGCCCTCCCCCACAGTAATGAGTGAGTTCTCACTCTATGAGTTCACAAAAGAGTTGATTGTTAAAAAGAGTATGGGGCTTCCCTCCTCTCTTTCTTGTTCCCTCTCGCCATGTGACTTGCCAGCTTGCCCTTTGCCTTCCACCATGATTGGAAACTTCCTGAGGCTTTATCAGAAGCAGATGCTGGTGCCATGCTTCCTGTATAGGCTGCAGAACTGTGAGCCAAATGAACCTCTTTATAAATTACCCAGCCTCAGGTATTCCTTTACAGCAACACAAAATGGACAGCCCAACATAAAACTTACTTTTCTAGGCTGATCCTCTAACTCTCTTCCTTCATTCATTTATTCAGCAACATTTATTGAATGCCTACTCTGTGTTAAGGATACATTTTAGCCACAGAGAAACTTGAACTTGCTGTTCTTTTCATCCACCATGGTCTATGCCTTTGTATATGATATTTCTGATGCCCCTTACCTCAAATCTCAGTCATTCAAGATGTAATTTAAATGCCAAATCTTCTGTGAAGCCTTCCATTACCCCCTATGGTGTGTTTCTTGCTCCCCTGTGCTTCCTTAAATCTTCGTATATAACTTAATGTAATACTTATCATAATCAAATATTTAATTTAGCCAACATTTATTAAGTGTTGCAGACACAGTGCTAGGCATCAAGACTACATGAATGAGGCATAGGGCCCTTCTATAGAAGACCTCAGGACTTATTTTTGCCTCTTTTTTATTAGACTTCCTAAAGACTTGGGTTCTTGGTTCCTAAAATATAGCAAGCATGCAGCTGTTTATTGAAGAAACAAATTATCAGGTTCAGTTGTTGCTGCCTTTTGGGGTTTTATTAAACCTCCTTTGATTTTTATATGCTTTTCTTCAAAGCTTCTGTGTCCTCTTAAAGCCAGGCAAAAAAAATTTGTCCTTTCTGGTTCTGGAGATGTTCCTAACATCACCCAGTCTGCCAATTCACTTTTGCCTTATAGTGGAGTTTGATATTCTTCCTATCAGAAGGTGGCAACTAATTCTCCTTCTCTTGAATATGGGTCAGCCTTACAAACTTACTTGTAACGAATAGAAGCACCAGAATGGATGATACATGACTTCCAAAGCTAGGTTAGATCAGCTATTATTACTTCCACCTGGCTCAGTCTTGGAACCCAGATAACATTGGGATTCTGGCCCTTTAGAACCAAGTCACCACACTGTGAGGATGCCATGGAGTTACATGGAAGGGTCACAATGAAGCATTCTGACCACAGCCCCATCTGAGGACACAGCTGATAGTCAGTATCAGCTTCCAGATGTGAGCGACCCAGCCTTCAGATGGCTCCAGACTGCTCAGTTGATGTCAAGTGGCACAGAGAGGAGCCAAACTGTTGAACCCTGCCAAAATTATGGCTATGTGAGCAAAACCAATGTTGTCATTATTTTAAGCCACTAAGTTTGGGGGCTATTAGTTGTGTAGCAATGGATCACTAGAACAACGCTGAAATAAATTGCAACCCCAATGCTAAGAGCAGCTCCTTAGAGAAGCCACCAAATGAATACAAAGGTCATTTTGAAGAGCTGAAAATTCAGAAAGCTCCAAAGTAGCATTGGTTCCTTTGCTCCTTAAACTTACACTTGGATTATATTATCAACAGAGCACAAGGTACATGAAGTTGATCTAAGACTTTTCTGTGCTATGGTATTTATCTTTGATACAGGTCTCCCTGCTTCCTCTCTTGACCATCATGCCCTCTCCTCTCCACACAGCATCCAGAGTGATAACATTAGTCAGATACTATTCCTTTCCTGCGTAAAACCCTTCACTAACTTTCCATCTCACAAAAAAATAACATTCCAATTTTTATCACTGCCAAAAAGCCTACATAATCTGGCATCCCAGATACCTCATTTCTTCTAGCTCTGTCCCTCATTCTACATCAGGCAGTTGACACTTTTCCTGTTCCTAGAACTTACCAAGCACATTTCTGTCTCAGGCTCTCATTCCCTCATTTCGTTCATATCTATGTTCAAAGTTATTTTATTATGGAGGACTTCAATGATCTCTCAATTTAAAATAAAATCTCCCTACTTTCTGTTACTTTGCTCTGTTATATTTTTCTTCATAGCACCTATCATCTGATGTATTATATACATATATTTGTTTACTTGTTTATTTTGTGTCTCCTTCCATTTTAATGTGAGCTTCATGAGAGTAACGACTCTGTTTACTGCTCTGTCTTCAGGGTTTAGAATAGTACCTGGCACTCAATAATTATTTTGACTGTATGAACAAATAAATATTTTTAAAGAAGGGAACCAAGACATAAATATTTTAAACCATGTATGATTGGATTTTGTTCAGTCAAAATTTGAAGTATATTCATTCTGATTGTCACCAGGGTATTAGTAAATGATGTTAGCCATATAATTTATGTTACTGTTTGCAAAAACACACCAACTTGTAAAGTGAATTTAATAAGAAACACATTGACCATGAATTGCATATATGCAATGAAAACACCACATACTTAAAAGACACAGCTTGAAAATGCTGAGGTGTAGAAAAGTTAACTGGCAATATTTTAGAGGATATAATAAAAATTGTGTTCCATTTATTTTATCTATCAAAAACATTGCTCAAAGATATTTAAAACTCTATACTATAGTTAAAGGCTGAAGACACACAAGCAATGGATAATTCCTGAAAACAACTTAACAATGCTATGATCATTCTTAACACTGTTTTACCCATTTCCAGAAGTCTTCATTTCTTCACTAGATCCAAATTTGCATTTGGTATCATACTCATCTTTTTTTCTGCCTAAAGAAGTTATCTTAATATTTCCTATAGTGCAGGTTTGCTGGTAATAAAAATCTGAAAAAATCTGAAAATGTTTTTATTTCACTTTCATTTTTATAAAAGATTTTCATGAGCTATAGAACTCTGGTTTGATAGTTGTGTTCTTCTTTCAGTACTTTATATATGTTGCTCCACTGACTTCTGGCTTGTGTACTTTCTGTAGAGAGGTAAAAGGATGGATATTGGTACATTATGCTTGCAATAAGCCAGTGAAAAGGCTGTCGTGTGGCTATATTATTATAATATCATACAGAGTAGACTTCAGAACGAGGACTACCAGAGACATAGAAGGTCATCTCATAACAATAAAGGAGTCAAGCATAAAGACAACATAACCATCCTAAGTGAGTATGCACCTTAAATAATTAAATAAATGAAGGAAAACTTGATAGAACAGCAAGGAGAAATTGACAAATTCACAATAACAGTCAGAGATTTCAATACTACAGTCTCAACGTTTGATAGGATTTGAACATATAATCAACAGACTTGACCAATTGAATTTATTTAAACACCAGAAAGAACAGTAAACGTATTTTATTTTATTTTTTTAATTGCCTTTTAGGTTTTGGGGTACATGCAACGAACATGTAAGATTGTTGCATAAGTATACACATGGCAGTGTGATTTGCTGCCTTCCTCCCCCGTCACCTATATCTGGCATTTCTCCCCATGCTATCTCTCCCCCACAAATTTGATTTTTTTTTAATTTATTTATTTTACTTTAGGTGCATACTATATCTGGCATTTCTCCCCATGTTATCCCTCCCCCACCCTCCCCTCCCTCCCCACCCCCCATTGTCTCTCCCCTACCAGCCCCCCCCCAACTGTCCCCTGTGTGTGATGCTTTTTTAAAAGTACACATGAAACATTTACTGACCACATTCTGGGCCATAAATCAAGTCTCAATAAATTTTCAATGATGCAAATAACACAAAGTGTATTCTCTGACCACAATGGAATTTAGTTAGAAATTAGTAACAGAAAGATTTCTGGAAAAATTCTCCAAAATTTAGAAGTTAAATAGCATAATTCTAAATAACTTATGATCAAATAATAAATTTTAAAAGTTAGGAAATATTTTGAGGCCAGGCATGGTGGCTCATGCCTGTAATCCCAACACTTTGGGAGGCCAAGGGGGGTGGATCACCTGAGGTCAGGAGTTTGAGACCAGTCTGGCCAACATGGTGAAACCCCATCTCTACTAAAAATACAAAAGTTAGCTGGGCATGATGGCACATGCCTGTAGTCCTAGCTACTTGGGACGCTGAGGTAGAAGAATGGCTTGAACCCAGGAGATGAAGGTTGCAGTAAGCCAAGATCACTCCATCGCACTCCAGCCTGGGCAACAGAGCAAAACTCTGTCTCAAAAAAAAAAAAAAAAAAGAAAGAAAGAAAGAAAATATTTTGAATGGAAATGAAAACAATATATAAAATGTTATAGGAGCTACTAAGCAGTTGTTTATGAAAATAAACAACTATATAACTATACTATAAAAGAAGAAAAGTCTCTAATTGCCTCAGTTTGTGTCTTAATACATTTTAAAAGTAGAGTGAAGAACCACAACGTAAGCAAAAAAAAAAGGAAAAAAGAAAAAGCTAAAATAAATAAAATGAAAAACAAACACAATAGAGAAAAATCAATTAAACAAAAAGTGGTTCTTGAGAAGATCGATAAAACTGAAAATCCAAGCAAGACTGAAAAGGAAAAAAAGAAGGATTCACATATTATCAATATCAGGAATATCTTTATGTGATATCACTAAATATACTACAGATGTGTAAAGAAATATGAACAACTTCGTAAAATAAGTTAGACAGTTTAGACAAAATGGACAATTCCTTGAAAAACATAAACTGTCAAAAGTCATTCAAAAAGAGATAGCTGGAATAACCTTATATTTATTAAGGAAATTGAATTCATAATTAAAAATCCTCCCAGAAACAAAACTCAAAGCCCATTTATCATTGGTGAGTTCTGTCAAACCTTTATAGAAGAATTAATGCCAATTCTAGAGAAACTCTTACATATAATCAAGGAGAAAGGAATATTCCAAAATCACTCTTGAAGAGGCCAGTACAACCCTGATGCAAAAACCTAACAGAAACATTAAAGTGTTAGAGTGTTTGAGAAAACTGAAAATTACATTTCTGATAAAGACTGTGAAGATCTCTCAGAAGTCAGTAATAGGAAAATTAACAACTTAATAAAAATGAATGGAGAATTTGAACACATATTTCACATACACGGAAGAGGCCCAACATCATTAATTATCAGAGAATTGCATTTTAAAACCATCATTAGATGCCACTACATACCTACTAGAATGGCTGAATTTTTTAAAACCTGAATAACCTGAATCATCATACTACTACACATATATTTATAATAGCTAATATTTAAAAGGCTGATCATACAAAGTATTGGCAAGGATATGGAAGAACAGGGACCCTCATACATTGCTAATGGAATGTTAAATGGTTGTACCATTTTGGAAAGCCTTTGAGTAGCACATACTCCTACAAGGTGATCCAACCATTTCACTTTTAAGTATTCACCTGAAAGAAATAGTTACACTTGTTACTTGTACCTAAATGTTATAGCAGCTTTATTTGTAATAGCCCCAAACTGGAAACATCACAAATGCCTATTAACAAATAAATAAATTGTATATTCCTACAATGGAATACACAAAACAGTATGGATGCATCTCCAAGTAATTATGCTGTGTGAAAGAAGCCATATAGAAAAGAGAACATACCCACTCATTCCGTTCTTATAAAATTCCAGAAAATGTAAACAAATCTATAGCGGTAGGCAGCAAATCTGTAGTTGCCTTGAGACAGAGAAATAGGAAGGAAGGATTAAAAAAGGATGTGAGAGGAAAATTTTGGTGGTGTGTTCATGCTATGTTCATGTCTTGATTGTGGTGATGGTTTTACAGGTGTATTCATAATATGGATAGTTTATTGTATGTCAATTATACCTAAGTAAATCTACTAAAAATAGATTTAACAAGAGAGACAATAGATCTTATTTAAAGAAAGATTCTTTTAAAGAGGTTAAGGTGACTGAAGATGAATATCTGAAATTGAGATAATTTTACAGAATAAATATATAAATATAAATGCTTATTCTTTATTATAGAATGTATATAATATATGTATTTTT
The DNA here is from genome assembly GCA_036589455.1 of Ateles fusciceps. NCBI lineage: Eukaryota > Metazoa > Chordata > Mammalia > Primates > Atelidae > Ateles > Ateles fusciceps. The sequence goes on from JAZHEH010002565.1 coordinate 7,618,772, forward strand.
ATTACATTGCCAGCTCATCAACAGAAAACTCAGTTATGAGAATAATAATTAAATTTTCATCATTGATATATTCCTTTGCGTCATACAAAAATTATAGCTTTACACGTAAAGTATGTTTGTCAAGTAGAAGGTTGTAATATATTTCTTATTTAACAGTTAGCTCCAAATCATAAAACATTTCAGTTGATAATAAGCCAGAAACACTTATGAAAATGTTTGAGATCAAGACTCATGGTGTATTTCAGTTGTGCCTATTAGATAGATGGAGCCATGACGACAGTCACACTCTAATCCCATTATGCTATAGCTACGCCTTCTTGTCAGATGCTCCCAGGGATTTATGTGCATGAAGGACAAGGCCAGGCAAATGTATACTCTTTGTTACCATGAGGGTTTTTCTCCAAACTCAAGTCTTCCAGCAAGAAGTGCATCACCCACTGTCTCTATTTTCCTAGGCAAGAAGCAGGCTATATTGGACATCCTTTACATCTCAGATTATTTCCTCTTGGCCCACTTCTTGGTCCCAGTGCTGTTGTTACAACAAACTGTAGGAAGGTGCAGCCTGGGAGCAGCCTGTTTTAGCCGTAGTAAGACTCTTGTTTTCTACTAGACTTCTGTCACCATGTGGGATAGCTTTAGGAGCAGTCTCAGCCATTCTGGCGTACTGAAACAAGCCATTGATAAATAGGAGGTGCTATGGCTTGAATGTGTCCCCCAAAGTCCGTGTGTTGGAAACATAATCTATTGTTGAGAGATGGGACCTTTAAGAGGTGATTAGGCCATTAGGGCTCTGCCCTTACAAATGCATTAATGCCATTATCACTGGAGTGGGTTAATTAGCCAGGAGTGACTTCCTGATAAAAGAGTGAATTTGGCCCACTTTCCCATTGTGTGCACTCACTCTCTCTCTCTTTCTCTCACCCACTCTTTGCCCTACAGCCATGGGATGATGCGGCAGGAACACCCTTATCAGATACTGACCGCTCACTCTTGAAATTCTTGACCTCCAGAGCCAAAAGTGAGTAAATTTTGGTTCACTTTAAATTACCCAGTCTCAGGTATCTGTTACATCAGCACAAAACAGACTAAGGACAGGAATTGAGAATAAATACTGCCACTGTCTTTTCAGCGTATAATTATAAGGCACATTCTACACAGTTCGTATCCCACCTGTCCCATGGTGAAGAGAGAGAAAATCTCATAAGAAACTAGAACTCAAGAAAGAGACACCTAGGTAGAGGCAGGAAGTTAGAAGAGGGTGAAGAGGAATCTGGCATTCTCTCTAGGCTATGCCAGCATTTGTATATCTTTGTATCCCTCTAATATTTAGCTAGTGTAGCTGTTTAATCAACGTGTTGGAAAAAAAGTTAATATAAGGAGTACAGTAGGGTAAAAATAAAGGAAATGTTTTTCTAGAATATATTTAATTATAAATTATTATAGAACTAGGTGTGATGGCATATGCTTGTAGTCCCAGTTACTCAGGAGGCTGAGGCAGGAGGATCACTTGAAGTCAGGAATTTGAGCTGCAGTGCACGGTGATCGTGCCTATGAACCACTGCATTCCAGCCTAGGCAACAAAGCAAAACCTCATCTCTAGAAAAGAAACAATTATTAATGAAGATCCAATATATTAGCTGTCTAGAAGAATCTGCTAAAATATTTTCATTTAAAATTCAGAGACTGGAGAAATACCATGTGTATAGTATTTGGCTTCTAATCAGAATTTTATTGAAATAAGCCTATTATTGCTTCTATAATGAAAATTTTTATTTACAACTTCTCTCTGTGAACAAAATGTTTGCAAGGGTTAGCAAGAGTTGATTGGAAGCAAGGGAAGGATAACAGGAGGGAACTTGAATAAATGCTGGCAAGAACTCCCCTCCTGCTGACTTTACTATTTTCAAAAAGCAAATGAAGAAGTATGGAAGTTATTTAGTGGAATGTTTAATAGTTTTTAAAGAGCTTAGTTTTGATGTAATAACATTGACAAGGGCTATTGACATTAATTTATCTGAATAGATGAAAACAGTGAAACTTTTATTCAGGAATATTATAAACAATAAGTTTTATAAATATTTATTGCAAAATCTACCAAATTATAACTCTTTACAGTGCATCGTTCACTTAAATTTTACTGTCATAAATTCACAGCACAGTCAGAGTCTGGAGTGCCTGGTATAAATGTTCGGTGAATGAATCAATCAGAGGAGGTCTTCCCACCATGCTGACTGTCTCTGATACTATCAAGACTTTCCCTTTGATATTGCCATAGCTGGGGTAATCTAGGAGGTCCCTAAAGGAGCACCCTCCTAAGGAAGACCCCATGTTCCCATAGGAGAAGGGCCTTACTAGTGTTCTGTTAATAAGAGGACCTTACTAGTGTTCTGTTCTGTACACATTATGCATTAACTTGGATCCTTAACAAATTACTTTCTTCTATCCTTTCAGGACCTTAACATTTTATTCTTCTTCTTTCTTTTTTCTTCCAGAGATAAGATCTCGCTCTGTCACCCAGGCTGGAGCGCAGTGATACAATCATAGCTCACTGCACCCTCAAACCCCTAGGCTCAAGCAATCCTCCCAACTCAGCCTTCCAAGTAGCTGGGACTACAAGCATGTGACACCATGCCTGGCTAATATTTTTTGTTTTTGTAGAGATGGAGTCTCACTATGTTGCCCAGGCTGGTCTCAAACTCCTAGGCTCAAGCGATCTTCACAGTTTGGCCTCCCAAAGTGCTGGGGTTATACGTGTGATCCACCCCACCCAGCCTATTTTATTCTTCAGAGACTTACCTGAAGTCTAAAAATAGTAAAATTTGCATTGATTCTTGCTATAACAAGTTTAGTTTTCCCCAGGATAATGAAGATGACACTGTCAACTAAAGAACAAGTTAGGAATTTCAGGAAAGAAAGAAAACCACAAAGACAAAATGAGTAAGTTAGTGTTGGAAGATGCTCTTAAGTAGTTTTACCAAATTACTGGTCAGTGGCCGATATAGAAAAGTGAGAAAGTTTTCACTAACCATTAACTGGAGAGAGAGAGAAAGAAATAAAAGGAGAGCAACAAAAAGAGAAGTCACATTATTTGTAAGGTTTCTTTCTGAAGTAATCAAAATGTTCTAAAATTACATCCTGGTCATTTTTGCACAAGTCTGTAAATATACTAACTACCATTGTATTGTCCACCTAACAGGTGAGTTTTACAGTATGTGAATTATAGCTGAAAGATGTTTTTTAAAAGTTAAACCACCAGGCATGGTAGCTCACACCTGTAATCCCAGCACTTTGGGAGGCCAAGCTGGGTCCATCACCCAGAGTTCAAGACCAGCCTGGACAACATGGTGAAACCCCGTCACTACTAAAAATACAAAAAAAAAAAAAAAAAAAAAATAGCTGGGCATGGTGGTGGGTACCTATAATCTCAGCTACTTGGGAGGCTAATGCAGGAGAATCACTTGAACCTGGGAGGTGGAGGTTGCAGTGAGCCAAGGTCATTCCACTGCACTCCAGCCTGGGTGACAAGAGCAAAAATTTTGTCTCAAAAAAAAAAGTTAAAACAAAAAGAAACAAAGATAGACCATGATAAATTGAAGTTTGCTGAGCATTGGCAAAGTAGAGAAATGTGTTGTTCCTATGTCTAGAGAAATAAATGGATATTGAAGAGTTAGATGAGAGTCTTTGTTACTGCCTAAAAAAAGCTCCCATTTGTACCAGCTATTTTCTTTGTTGGAATGCTCTTCCCATTCCTCCACCCACACCCACCCCCATATTAACAAGGCTGGCTTCTATCAGTCATAACTAAGGTTCACTATCATCTTTTCATAAAAGTTTTTTCTGAATGCTTAATCTAGAATAGCCACCCATTCACTCTCTGTGACATACCATATTTTAATTCTTGCATTGCAGTTATCATGACCTGATGTGTTTATGATTAAAAATAAACATGGGGGAAGATCCAAGATGGCCAAATAAGAACAGCTCTGGAGTACAGTTCCCAGTGAGAGCAATGCAGAGGGAAATTGATCACCGCATTTCCAAACAAGGTACCAGGTGCGTCTCAATGGGACTATTTGCATAATGGGTGTAGTCCAAAAAGGGCGAACCTAGGCAGGGTAGTATGCTGCCTCACCCGGGAAGTGCAATACCTGGAGGACCCGCCTCCCTACCCAACCAAGGCCATTGGGGACTTTTCCATCCACTCCAACACTCCAGTTCATATACTGTGCTTCTCCCACAGTTTTTACCGCCCATAGACCAGGAGATTCCCGGGCCAAAAAGCACCACAAGTTTCCAGCATGGCTGTTTTAGCCAGCACCATGGGTTTCCGCACAAAAACTCACACAAATCTGGGCGGCTGTTTCAACTGACACCTGGAACCCATGGGAGACAGAGCCGCCCATTCAACTGAAAAGAGGGGACTGAAAGCAGGGAGCCAGGTGATCTGGCTCGGCAGGTCCCACCCCCCACAAAGACCAGCAATCCGAAACACTCTGGATTGAGAGTTTCAGATTGCTAGGGAATCTGAAGGTCCAGCTATATGGGGGAAAGGGAGTTCACCATTACCAAGGCAGTCCACCACTACTGAGGCAGTCCACCATTACCAAGGAAGTCCACCATTACTGAGGCAGACCACCATTACCGAGGCAGTTCTAACTGTACCTCTGTAAACAAACTGCAAGGAAGTTTACAAAGCAGCTGGGCAGAGCCCACAGCAGCTCAGCAACACCTCTGATAGCAGACTGTGGCTAGACTACCTCCTTGCTGAACAGGGCATCTCTCAAAAAAGGCAAAAGCACATAAGGAACTTATAAATAAAGCCCCACCTTCCCATGAGAGAGCACCTTGGAAAAGAGGTGGTTATGAGTTCCACTGCAGCAGACTTGAAAGGACCTGCCCAGCAGCTCTGAATGGAATAATGGAGCTCCCAGAACAGCACTTGAGCTCTGCTAAGTGACAGACTGTCTCCTCAAGCAGCTCCCCCGACCCCTGTATATCCAAAGAGGCACCTCATAAAGAAGAACTCTGACTGACATCTGGCAGGTACCCTTATGGGATGAAGATAAGAGAAAAAGAAACTGGCAGCAACCCTTACTGTTCCACAGCCCCCACGGGTGATTCCCAGGCAAGCAGGGTCTGGAGTGGACCTTCAGCAGTCCTACAGCAGAGGGGCCTGACTGTTAGAAGAAAAACTAAAAAAAAAAAGAAATAACTTCATCATCAACAAAATGGACTCCACTCAGAGACCCCATCCAAAGTCACCAGCTACAAAGACCAAAGGTAGATAAACCCACAAAGATGGGAAGAAACCAGTGCAAAAAGGATGAAAACACCAAAAAACAGAACGTCTCATCTCCTCCAAGGGATCACAATTCCTCACCAGCAAGGGAACAAAGCTGGATGGAGAATGAGTCTGATGAATTCACAGAAGCAGGCTTCAGAAGGTGACTGATAACAAACTTCTCTAAGCTAAAAGAACATGTTCTAACCCAATGCAAAGAAACTAAGAACCTTGAAAAAAGGTTAGATGAAATGCTATCTAGAATAACCAGCTTAGAGGAGAACATAAACAACTAGATGGAGCTGAAAAACACAGCACGAGATCTTCGCGAAGCATACGCATGTTTCAATACCTGAATCAACCAAGAAGAAGAAGGGATATCAGAGATTGAAGATCAACTCAATGAAATAAAATGAGAAGGAAAGATTAGAGAAAAAAAGAGTGAAAAGAAATGAACAAAGCCTGAAAGAAATACAGGATTATGTGAAAAGACCTAATCTATGTTTGATAGGTGTACCTGAATGTGATGGAGAGAATGGATCCAAGCTGGAAAACACTCTTCAGGATATTATCCAGGAGAACTTCCCCAACCTAACAAGGCATGCCAATATTCAAGTCCAGGAAATGAGAGAGAACACCACAAAGATATTCCTCAAGAGAGCAACCCCAAGGCACATAATCATCAGATTCACCAGAGTTGAAATGAAGGAAAAAATGCTAAGGGCAACCAGAGAGAAAGGGACAGGTTACCCACAAAGGAAAGCCCATCAGACTCACAGCAGATCTCTCTGCAGAAACCCTACAAGCCAGAAGAGAGTGGGGGGCCAATACTGAATATCCTTAAAGAAAAGAACTCTCAACCCACATTTCATATCCAGCAAAACTAAGCTTCATAAGCAAGGGAGAAATAAAATCCTTTATGGACAAGCAATTGCTGAGAGATTTTGTCACCAGGCCTGCCTTACAAGAGCTCCTGAAAGAAGCACTAAACATGGAAAGGAACATCCAGTACCAGCCACTGCAAAAATGAACCAAATGGTAAAGACCAATGATGCAAAGAGAAAACTGCATCAGCCAACGGGCAAAGCAAAAAACCAGTAACAAAATGGCAGGATCAAATTCATACATAACTATATTAATGTTAAATGTAAATGGCCTAAATGCCCCAATCAAAAGGCACAGACTGGCAAACTGAGTAAAAGGTCAAGACCCATCAGTGTGCTGTACCAGGAGACCCATCCCACGTGCAAAGACACACTTACACTCAAAGAGATGGAGGAAGATTTACCAAGCAAATGGAGAGAAAAAAAAAAAAGCAGGAGTTGCAATCCTAGTCTCTGATAAAATAGACTTTAAACCAACAAAGATCAAAAGAGACAAAGAAGGGCATTACATAATGGTAAAAGGATCAATGCAACAAGAAGAACTAACGATCCTAAATATATACGTACCCAATACAGGCGCACCAAGATACATAAAGCAAGTTGTTAATGACCTACAAAGATACTCAGACTCCCAGTCAATAATAGTGGGAGACTTTAACACTCCACTGTCAATATTAGACAGATGAATGAAACAGAAAATTAACAAGGATATCCAGAACTTGAACTTAGCTCTGAACCAAGGGGACCTAATAGTCATCTACAGAACTCTCCACCTCAAATCCACCAAATATACATTCTTCTCAGCACCACATCACAGCTACTCTAAAATTGACCACATAATTGGAAGTAAATCACTCCTCAGCAGATGCAAAAGAACAGAAATCATAACAAACAGTCTCTCAGACCATAGTGCAATCAAATTAGAACTCAGGATTAAGAAACTAATTCAAAACTGTACAACTACATGGAAACTGAACAACTGGCTCCTGAATGTCTTCTGAATAAACAATGAAATGAAGGCAGAAATAAAGATGGTCTTTGAAACCAAGAAGAATGAAGACACAATGTACCAGAATCTCTGGGACACATTTAAAGCAGTGTCTAGAGGGAAATTTATAGAAGCAAATGCCCATATGAGAAGTGAGGAAAGATCTAAAATCGACACCTTGTCGTCAAAATTGAAAGAGCTAGAGGAGTAAGATCAAAACTCAAAAGCTAGCAGAAGACAAGAAATAACTAAGATCAGAGCAGAAATGAAGGAGATGGAGACATAAAAAACCTTCAAAAAAATCAATAAATCAAGGAGCTGGTTTTTTGAAAAGATCAACAAAATAGACAGACCACTAGCCAGATTAATAAAAAAGAAAAGAGAGAAGAATCAAATGGATGCAATAAAAAACAATAAAGGGGATATCACCACCAATTCCACAGAAATACAAACTACCATCAGAAAGTACTAAAAGCAACTCTATGCACATAAACCAGTAAACCTGGAAGAAATGAATAAATTCCAGGACACTTGCACCCTCCCAACACTAAACCAGGAAGAAGTTGAAACCCTGAATAGACCAATAACAAGGGCTGAAGTTGAGGACTCTACGAACAAAAAACAGTCCAGGTCCAGATGGGTTCACAGCCAAATTCTACCAGACTTACAAAGAGGAGCTGGTACCACTCCTTCTGAAACTATTCCAAACAATCCAAAAAGAGGGAATCCTTCCCAACTCATTTTATGAGACCAACATCATCCTGATACCAAAACCCGGCAGAGACTCAACAAAAAAAGAAAACTTCAGGCCAATCTCCATGATGAACATAGATGCAAAAATCTTCAATAATTTGCTGGCAAACCAGTTGCAACAGCACTTCAAAAAGCTTATCCATCACAATCAAGTAGGCTTCATCCTGGGGGATGCAAGGCTGGTTCAACATACACAAGTTCATAAATGTAATCCACCACATAAATACAACCAAAGACAAAACCCACATGATTATCTCAATAGCTACAGAGAAGGTCTTCGACAAAATTCAACAGCCCTTTATGTTAAAAACTCTCAATAAACTAGGTATCGATGAATGTATCTCAAAATAATAAAAGCTATTTATGACAAACCCACATCCAATGTCATAATGAATGGGCAAAAACTGGAAGCATTCCCTTTGAAATCTGGCACTAGACAAGGATGCCCTCTCTCACCACTCCTATTCAATATAGTATTAGAAGTTCTAGCCAGAGTAATCAGACTAGAAAAAGAAATAAAGGGTATTCAATTAGGAAAGGAGGAAGTCAAACTGTCTCTATTTGCAGACAACATGATTGTATATTTAGAAGACCCCATCATCTCAGCCCAAAATCTCTTTAAACTGATAAGCAACTTCAGCAAAGTCTCAGGATACAAAATCAATGTGCAGAAATCACAAGCATTCCTATACACTAATAACAGACTAACAGAGAGCCAAATCAAAAGTGAACTGTCATTCACAATTGCTACAAAGAGAATAAAATACCTAGGAATACAACTAACAAAGGATGCAAAGGATCCCTTCAAGGAGAACTACAAACCACTGCTCAAGGAAATAAGAGAGGACACAAACAGATGGAAAAACATTCCATGCTCATGGTTGGGAAGAATCAATATCGTGAAAATGGCCATATTGCCCAAAGTAATTTATAGATTCAATGCTATCCCCATCAAGCTACCAATGACCTTCACAGAACTGGAAAAAAACACCTTAAACTTCATATGGAACCTAAAGAGAGCCCACATAGCAATTCTAAGCAAAAAGAACAAAGCCGGAGGCATCACACTACCTGACTTCAAACTATACTACAAGGCTACAGTAATCAATACAGCATGGTAATGGTACAAAAGCAGAGATACAGACCAATGGAACAGAATGGAGAGGCCTCAGAGGCAATGCCACATATCTACAACCATCTGATCTTTGACAAACCTCACAAAAACAAGCAATGGGAAAAGGATTCCCTGTTTAATAAATGATGTTGGGAAAACTAGCTAGTCCTGTGCAGAAAGCAGAAACTGGACCCCCTTCCTGACACCTTACACTAAAATTAACTCCAGATGGATTAAAGACTTAAACATAAGACCTAACACCATAAAAACCTTAGAAGAAAACAGGCAAAACCATTCAGACCATAGGGATAGGCAATGATACTGAGCATCCTTTCATGTGCTGACTGACAATTTGTGTATCTTCTTTGGAGAAATGTCTGTGTAAACCCCTTGTCTATTTTTAAATGGAGTCATTTGTCTTTTCTTGTTGAATTGTGAAGGATAGCAGAATTTGCCAACCCAAATTATGCCATTTTGGCATAATGATTATTTTGAGCTGAAGGCAATTGGGAAGAAGCAGATACAAAGAAAGCTCTCTGCTCTTCCCCTAGTTACCGAAAAGCAGGGCATAAATTTGTAATTTCCTTACCAAGAAAGACAGAAGTTAATTGTTAGAGCCAACTCTAGACCTTTATCTGCTTAGGGATATCACCAATGGAATCTGCATAACAAACCTTGCTAAAACTAGCCCTTATTTACCATTAGTTTACCCATATATTTGCCTTCCCAAAACTTGCCACCCCAGAAGCTGAAAGTAATTTTGCTTTGTCTTGTCACTTCTCTAAAAAGTATAGTTCTTTCATTAACGTGCTGTGTAAGCCCAAGTTCTAACCACCCTTTGAGTTACTCATCTCTAAGTGTTCCCATGGGTGTATGCAATGCACATGTTAATAAACTCCTGCTTGTTTCTCTCTTGTTAATTTCTCTTTGTCCATTTAATTTACAGGGCACAAGCCAGAGATGGGCAGAGAAAAAACTTTCTTCCCCTAAAGTTGTAAATTCTTAATATATTCTGGATAAAAATCCCTTATCAAATTATGTGATTTGGAAATGTTTTCTTCCAGCCTCTAGGTTTGTCTTTTACCTTTTCTGGTCATGTCCTTTGAAGCACAAATGTTTTTAATGTAGATGAAGTCCAGCTTATCAAATGTTTCTTTTATCACTATGATTTGGTGTTGAATGTAAGAAATCATTACCTAACCCTGGGTCACAATTTACTCCTATGTTTACTTCTAAGAGCATTAAAATTTTAGCTCCTGTATTTAGGTCTATGATCCATTTTGAGTTAACTTTTGTATGTAGTGTGTGATAGGAGTCCAAATTTTTGTGTGTAGTGTATGGTAGGCATCCAAATCATTTTGGCAAGTGGATAGCCAATTGTTCTAGCACCAATTATTTAAAGGACTCTCTTTTCCTCCATTGAATTGTCTTTGCACCTTTGTCAAAAGTCAGTTGACCATAATGGCTAACACAATCTTGTTAAACAAAAATAAAGTTAAAAGACTTATACTTCCTCACATCTAAACCTACCACAAAGCCATAATAATTGAACAGTATAGTGCTGGCATGAGGATAGATGTACCGATCAATGGAATAGAACTGACAGTCTAGAAAAAACCCATATATATGTGGCTAATTGATATTTGACAAGAGTAACGAAACCGCTCAATAAAGAAAGAATAGTCTCTCCAATAAATATATTGGGAAAATTAAATAGCCACATGCAAAATAATGAAGTTGAAATCCTACCTTGTACCATCTACAAAAATTTACTCAAAGTGAATAAACTCAAGACTTAAATGTAGGAGCTAAAACTATAAAACTGTTATGAAAAAGAAATAGGGATAGATCCTTATCACCTTGAACTTGGCAATGAATTCTGGGAAATTACATCAAAAGCACAAGTAACGAAAGAAAAAATAAATTGAACTTCAAAATTTTAAAGTTTTATGCATCAAAGCACATGACAAAGAGAAAAAATTAACAATAAATGGGAGAAAACAGTTGCAAATCATATATTTGATATGAGTCTGTGAGTATCCAGAACACATTAAGAATTCTAACCACTCAACAGAAAAAAAAATTAAAAATGAGCAAAGGACTTAAATAGATATTTTTCTAAATGTATACAAATGGCCAATAAACACATGAAAAGATGCTAAACATCATTAGATAATTAGAGAAGTGCAAATCAAAACCATATTGAAGAACTGCTTCACACAATCAAGATAGCTATTTTTTAAAAAAAAAAGAAAAACAAAAACAAGTGTTAGTGAGGATGCAGACAATGTCAGAACCTTCACACATTTCTGGTGGGAATGTAAAATGGGTCAGCCACTGTGAAAAACAATTTGGTGATTCCTCAATAAGTTAAACATATCATTACCACATGATCAAGCAATTCCACTTCTAGGTATATATCCAAAAGAACTAAAAACAGGTATTCAAACAAATACACACAAATATTCATAGAAACACTATTCACAATTGCCAAAAGGTAGAAACAACCCAAGTGTCTATCAACTGAAGAATGGATAGACAAAATGTGATATATCCATATGATAGAACATTATTCAAAGGTGCCTGTAATCCCAAATACTCAAGACACTGAGGAGAAAGGATCACTCTCTTTTGAGGGGAAATTAAAAGATAGTAAACTCTTGAGACATGCTGAGTGTATGATAAAATTATATTTTTTGCTAAGAAGAATGATGGCAAGGAAAACCTAGCCACCACCACCCCAAGTGGAAAACTACTTAGGGCATTCTGAAGTAGCAAAAGAGTATATGTATATCATACACCAGTTAAAACAATTCTTTAAGCACGGGATATGTGATCCTGCCCCCAAGTCTCCTTCCTGGAGAATACTTTCTAGTTTGTCCTTGATCAGTGGTAAGCAGGCACCAGCTGCCTACCTAGTTTATCTTGGTTCTGTGAGAAAACACAGAACACCTGTTTGTTAATAATAATCACCTGTTCAGAGAGAATAAATATGTGGGTCAGACTCTGCTGAAGCCCTCAGCCCAGAATGCTATCAGCCCTCAGAGGCTCTCAGCTTGAAAGGCTGTTGGCCCCTCCTGATAGTCCCACTTTGCTGTTCTCTCTGGGTGTCTGCTTCTTAATGCCTTCAGTGCTGTCTGGGTGGGAGTCTCTACGGCTGAGCTGTTCTCTGTAAGTTGCACCCAAACATGGAACTCAAACCCAGGATGAAGGGTCACCTGAGCAATGGAGAAAGAAGCTAAGCTGAAGGTATCCCAGAACTCTTGAAAAAAATCTCCCAGGAAAAGTTGGGTGAGCCCGGAAGCAGCCCGAGAACTCTTGAAAAAAGCCTCCCAGGGTAAGTTGGGGGAGCTCAGAAGTAGCTCGGGAACTCTTGAAAGAATCTCCTGGCTGGGTGTGGTGGCTCACACCTGTAATCCCAGCACTTTGGGAGTCCGAGGCAGGCGGATCACAAGGTCAGGAGATAGAGAACATCCTGGCTAACGTGGTGAAAGCCCATCTCTACTAAAATACAAAAAATTAGTCTGTAGTCACAGCTACTTGGGAGGCTGAGGCAGGAGAATCGCTTGAAGCTGGGAGGTGGAGGTTGCAGTGAGCCAAGATTACACCACTGCACTCCAGCCTGGGCAACAGAGTGAGACTCCATCTCAAAAAAAAATAATCTCCCAGGTGAGTTGGGGGAGCCCAGCAGTAGCTCAAGAGCTCTTGAAAAAAATCTCCCAGGGTTAGTTGGGGGAGCTCAGTACTTGAAAAAATCTCCTAGGGTGAGCTGGGGGAGCTCAGCAGTATCAAAGTAACGTGGGACAAAGATCAAGCAAATGGGAGATTTATTTGGTGTAGTCTGTTTGGGCTTTAGTGCATTTTGCTTTAGAGCTGTTTCAGACAGAAGATGAAGAACATTTAAGAGAGGAAGGAGAGTGTGATGAAGTATGCAGAGAAATTAAAGAGCAAAAGGATGAAAAGTCAAATGAGGAAAAGGTGTGCCCATCAGCCCCCTCTCAGTATCTTGCTGAGAGATGGCCAGATCCTCCTGATATCTCTCCATTAAAGAAATTGGAAGCTACCTAGAAAGTGAAACTAGCTGTTCCTGTTGCCGTGTGTACTCCTAGAACTACAGTAACCAGTTCCATTCAGGCGGAAGTTCAACAAGCAAGAAAAAAGGGAGATTGGAAGCATGGCAATTTCGGTTGATTTCTGTAGACTAGGATACTTTAACCCGAACTTGTTTATCTCCCTCTCAATTTTTAAAATTTAAGACCTGGTGGGCTGCCAAAGCTAATATTCAAGCTAATATAAATGTTAATGTTCAACTTCCAATTAATATTGCCATAGAACAGCTCACAGGAACTGGTGCGTGGGCTCCTTTACATGCACAGGCCACTATGGCTGATCTAGCCATAGAGCAGATTAGAAAACCATGTTTGAGAGCTTGGGGAGAAAATTACATCAGGAAGTGAAAAAAATCCTTCTTTAGGAGCTGTGAAGCTGGGGCTCAAAGAGCCATATGCCGAATTTATAGCTGGATTGCAAGAAGCCATAAGAAAGGCCATATCAGAAACAGAGGCTCAGGACATTATATTACACTTACTAGCATTCGACAATGCTAATTCTGAATGCCAAGCTGTTTTACAGCCACTTAAAGGGAAAGCTCACTTGGATTATATTAAGGCATGTGATGGAATAGGAAGAAATTTACACAAATCTACCTTATTGGCACAAGCAATGGCAGGTTTAAAGATAAACAAATGAGGGCCAGGTGCGATGGCTCACGCCTGTAATCCCAGCACTTGGGGAAGCTGAGATGGGTGGATCACAAGGTCAGGAGTTCCAGAGGAACCTGACCAAGATGGTGAAACCCCATCTCTAGTAAAATTATAAAAATTAGCCAGGTGAGGTGGTGGGCACCTGTAATCCCAGCTACTCAGGAGGCTGAGGCAGGAGAATTGCTTGAACCCAGGAGGCAGAGTTTGTAGTGAGCTGAGATAGCACCACCGCACTCTAGCCTGGGCAACAGAGCAAGATCCTGCCTCAAAAAATATAAAAACTAAAAAAAAAATAAACAAAAGAGGTCCTGGAGTTTGTTTTAATTGTGGAAGGAGATGGTGAATATAGAGCTCCACAAATGCAACTAAATGTAGCATGATTAACTTTAAATATTTTGAGTTTGCCAAGAGGAGGACAATTAACAGCAGCTGAACAATACCTGAATAAACAATCCAAGGAAGAACTGTCAGGTAGTTAACCTGGTGGCAAGATCTACTCACAAAGAATTGGGGAAAAGGCAATGTAATAATATGGGGTAGAGAATTTGCTTGTGTTTCTCCAGGTCCAAATCAGCAACCAGTGTGGGCACCATCCAGACATTTAAAGCTTTCACAGATGGCTGAGGAAAACCTGAAGAGAGCAGGACAGCCTGTTACTGTGAGTAACCTGATGGTAGCACTGACAGCAGTTATCACCACTGGAGTGAGTACTCCTGGAGTTGGAGCAGAAGTAAAAGGAAATTTCACATATTGGGCATATTTTCCTTTCCCTCCTTTATTGCAGCCCATGGCTTGATTAGATCCCCCCAGTAAATGTAAATGGAGGATTAGTAGGACCACAACCAAAAATTGTATATCCAACAATAAGAGCTGAAGAAAAAACTGGAAAATGCTTATGGCCCTAAAACCAATAAAAGTCTGGGAAGGAAAATACCATAGAAGATCAGGCCCTAATTCTTTTTTTTTTTTCTTTTTTTTCTTTTTATATATATATATATATTTTTTTTTTTTTAATTGTATTTTAGGTTCTGGGGTACATGTAAAGAACATGCAGGATTGTTGCATAGGTACACACATGGCAATGTGGTTTGCTGCCTCCATGCCCCTGTCACCTATATCTGGCATTTCTCCCCAGGTTATCCCCTCCCCAACTCCCTACCCTCCACTGTCCCTCCCTTAGTCCCCCCCCTCCACAGACCTCAATGTGTGATGCTCCCCTCCCTGTGTCCATGTGTTCTCATTGTTCAACACCTGCCTATGATTGAGAACATGTGGTGTTGGTTTTCTGTTCTTGTGTCACTTTGCTGACAATGATGGTTTCCAGGTTCATCCATGTCCCTACCAAGGACACGAACTCATTGTTTTTTATGGCTGCATAGTATTCCATGGTGTATATGTGCCACATTTTCCTTGTCCAGTCTATCATTGATGGGCATTTGGCTTGGTTCCAGGTCTTTGCTATTGTAAATGGTGCTGCAGTGAACATACATGTGCATGTGTCTTTATAATAGAATGATTTATAATCCTTTGAATATATACCCAGTAATGGGATTGCTGGGTCAAATGGAATTTTTATTTTTAGGTCCTTGAGGAATCACCACACTGTCTTCCACAATGGTTGAACTAATTTACACTCCCACCAACTGTGTAAAAGTGTTCCTACTTCTCCACATCATCTCCAGCATCAGTTGTCTCTAGATTTTTTAATGGTCGCCATTCTAACTGACATGAGATGGTGTCTCAATGTAGTTTTGATTTGCATTTCTCTAATGACCAGTGATGAAGATCATTTTTTCATGTTTTTGGGCCTTATATATGTCTTCCTTTGAAAAGTGTCTGTTCATATCCTTTGCCCACTTTTGAATGGGCTTGTTTTTTTCTTGTACATCTGTTTTAGTTCTTTGTAGATTTTGGATACAAGTCCTTTGTCAGATGGGTAGATTGCAAAAATTTTTCCCCCTTTCTGTTGGTTGCCAGTTCACTCTAATGATTGTTTCTTTTGCTGTGCAGAAGCTCTGGAGTTTAATTAGATCCCATTTGTCTATTTTGGCTTTTGTTGCCAATGCTTTTGGTGTTTTAGTCATGAAGTCCTTGCCTATGCCTATGGGCTGGATGGTTTTACCTAGGTTTTCTTCTGAGGTTTTTATGGTTTTAGGTCTTATGTTTTATGGTTTTAGGTCTTAAGTCTTTAATCCATCTGGAGTTAATTTTAGTGTAAGGTGTCAGAAAGGGGTCCAGTTTCTGCTTTCTGCACATGGCTAGTCAGTTTTCCCAACACCATTTATTAAACAGGGGAATCCTTTCCCCTTCGCTTGTTTTTGTCAGGTTTGTCAAAGAGCAGATGGTTGTAGATGTGTGGCATTGCCTCTGAGGCCTCTATTCTGTTCTGTTGGTCTATATCTCTGTTTTAGAACCAGTACCATGCTGTTTTGATTACTGTAGCCTTGTAGTATAGTTTGAAGTCAGGTAGCATGATGCTTCTGGCTTTGTTCTTTTTGCTTAGAATTGACTTGGCTATGCAGACTCTCTTTGATTCCATATGAAGTTTAAGGTGGTTTTTTCCAGTTCTGTGAAGGTCATTGGTAGCTTGATGGGGATAGTGTTGAATCTATAAATTACTTTGGGCAATACGGCCATTTCCATGACATTGATTCTTCCTAACCATGAGCATGAAATGTTTTTCCATCTGTTTGTGTCCTCTGTTATTTCCTTGAGCAGTGGTTTGTAGTTCTCCTTGAAGATGTCCTTTACATCCTTTGTTAGTTGTATTCCTATGTATTTTATTCCCTTTGTAGCAATTGCGAATGGGAGTTCGCTCTTGATGTGGCTCTCCTTAAGTCTGTTATTGGTGTATAGGAATGCGTGTGATTTTTGCACATTGATTTTGTATCCTGAAACTTTGCTGAAGTCGCTTATCAGTTTAAGGAGATTTGAGGCTGAGACAATAGGGCATTGCAACTGCTGGTTTTTTTTTTTTGTTTTTTTTTTGTTTTTTTTCTCTCTATCTGCTTGGTAGATCTTCCTCCATCCCTTTGTTTTGAGCCTATGTGTATCCTTGCATGTGAGATGGGTTTCCTGGATACAGCACATCAATGGGTTTTGACTTTTTATCCAGTTTACCAGTCTGTGTCTTTTGACTGGGGCATTCAGCCCATTTATATTTAAGGTTAGTATTGTTACGTGTGAATTTGATCCTGCCATTTTGATGGTAGCTGGTTGTTTTGCCCATTAATTGATGAAGTTTCTTCACTGTGTTGATGTTCTTTACAATCAACATTTGGTACGTTTTTGGAGTGGCTGGTACTGGTTGTTCCTTTTTATGTTTAGTGCTTCTTTCAGGAGCCCTTGTAAAGCAGGCCTGATGGTGATGAAATCTCTGAGCAATTGCTTGTTCATAAAGGATTTTATTTCTCCTTCACTTATGAAGCTTAGTTTGGCTGCATAGGAAATTATAGGTTGAAGCTTCTTTTCTTTAAGGATATTGAATATTGGCCCCCACTCTCTTCTGACTTGTAGGGTTTCTGTGGAGAGATCTGCTGTGAATCTGATGGGCTTCCCTTTGTGGGTAACCTGACCTTTCTCTCTGGCTGCCCTTAGCATTTTTTCCTTCATTTCAACCCTGGTGAATCTGACGACTGTGTGCCTTGGGGTTGCTCTTCTTGAGGAATATCTTTGTGATGTTCTCTCTGTTTCCTGGATTTGAATATTGGCCTGCCTTGCTAGGTTGGAGAAGTTCTCCTGGATAATATCCTGAAGAGTGTTTTCCAGCTTGGATTCATTCTCTCCGTCATATTCAGGTACACCTATCAAATGTAGATTAGATATTTTCACATAATCCCATATTTCTTGGAGGCTTTGTTCATTTCTTTTCACTTTTTTCTCTAATCTTTCCTTCTCATTTTATTTCATTGAGTTGATCTTCAGTCTCTGATATCCTTTCTTCTGCTTCATCGATTCAGCTATTGAAACTTGTGTATGCTTCACAAAGTTCTCGTGCTGTGTTTTTCAGCTCCATCCATTCATTTATATTCCTCTCTAAGCTGTTTATTCCCGTTAGCATTTCGTCAAACCTTTTTTCAAGGTTCTTAGTTTCTTTGCATTGGGTTATAACATGATCTTTTAGCTCAGAAAATTTGTTATTACCCACCTTCTGGAGCCTGTTTCTGTCAATTCTTCAGACTCATTCTCCATCTAGCCTTTTTCCCTTGCTGGTGAGGAGTTGTGATCCCTTGGAGGAGGAGAGGCATTCTGGTTTTGGGTATTTTCATCCTTTTTTGCACTGGCTTCTTCCCATCTTTGTGGATTTATCTACCTGTGGTCTTTGTGGTTGGTGACTTTCAGATGGGGTTTCTGAGTGGACGTCCTTTTTATTGCTGATGAAGTTATTTCTTTCTGTTTCTTAGTTTTCCTTCTAACAGTCAGGCCCCTCTGCTGTAGGACTGCTGAGATCCACTCCAGACCCTGCTTGCCTGGGTGTCACCTGCAGCAGCTGCAGAACAGTAAGTGTTGCTGCCAGTTTCTTCTTCTGTTATCTTTGTCCCAGAAGGATACCTACCGGATGTCAGCCTGAGCTCTCCTTTATCACGTGTCTCTTTGGTTACATGGGTGTTGGGGAGCTGCTTGAGGAGACAGTCTGTCCCTTTAGGAGCTTAAGTGCTGAAGTGTGAGCTCCGTTGTTCTGTTCTGAGCCACTGGGCAAGCACATTTAAGTCTGCTGCAGCAGAACTCATTACTGCCTTTTTTTCCCAGGTGCTCTATCCCAGGAGGTGGGGCTTTATTTGTAAGTTCCTGTCATTCTGCTGCCTTTTTCAGAGATGCCCTGCCCAGCAAGGAGGTAGCCTAGTCACAGTCTGCCAGCAGAGGCATTGCTGAGCTGCCATTGGCTCTGCCCTGCTGCTGTATGAACTTCCTTGCAGTTTTGTTTATAAGGGTATAGTTAGAACTGCCTCGGTGGTGGCGGTCTGCCTCGGTGGTGGCGGTCTGCCTCGGTGGTGGCGGTCTGCCTCGGTGGTGGCGGTCTGCCTCGGTGGTGGCGGTCTGCCTCGGTGGTGGCGGACGTTCTTCCCTGCGCAGAGCTGGACCATCCCAGGTCCAGCTGTGCTTGCTGTGAAACTCTCAGTCCAGAGCGTTTCAGATTGCTGATCTTTGTGGGGGTGGGACCAGCTGAGCCAGACCACCTGGCTCTCTGTTTCAGCCCCCTTTTTTCAGTTGTACTGGTGACTCTGTCTCCCAGGCATTCCAGTCACCAGCTGAAATGGTGCCCGGATTTGTGTGAGTTTTTGTGTGGAGATCTCCTAGACTGGCTGAAACAGGCATGCTGGAGATTCGTGGCATCTTTCCACCTGGGAATCTCCTGGTCTGTGGGCAGTGAAAATTTGTTTGGAAATGCAGTGATCACTCACCCTCTGCATTTTCACTGGGGAACTGCAATCCAGAGCTGTTCCTATTTTGGCCATGTTCAATTCTTCATTAGAATTCATAAGAAATAAAATCTCTTCAGATTCAGAGCTGTGTTAAACCTCTCTTATCCTTTGGTGGTGGGAGAGTTACAGATTGAGTTTATTAACTCTAAAGTGTAATGAGACTGAATGCAACTGGGAAAGAATAAAATGTCACCTGGGAACTGATCACTGGATATGAGAAAATTAAAAGAACAAGTTTTTCAAGCTTCTTAAGCACATCTAACTTTAATTCCAGAATCAGAGGTGCTTGAGGGAGCTGCTGTTGGATTGGCAGCCCTAAATCCAGTGACTTGGGTGAAAACACTTGGAGGATCTATGATTGCTGTTGTGATTATGTCACTGATTTGTCTTGTTTCACTTTGTGTAGTCTGCAGGTACAGATCCCGAATCCTCTGAGAAATAGTTTACCAAGATAAAGCTGTGCTTGCTTACCTAGCTTTGTCAAAACAAAAAGGGGGAAATGTTGAGAAATACTGAGTGTATGATTGCTGAGAAATGCTAAGTGTACGATAAAATTATATTGTTTGCTAAGAAGAATGATGGCAAGGAAAACCTAGCCACCCCTGCCCCCAAGTGGAAAACTCCTTGGGGCATTCTGAAGTAGCAAAACAATATATGTATATCATACACCAATTAAAACAATTCTTTAAGCATGGGATATGTGATCCTGCCCCCATGGCTCCCTCCTGGAGAATACTTTCTAGTTTGTCTTTGATCAGTGGTAAGCAGGCATCAGCTGCCTACCTAGTTTATCTTGGTTCTATCAGAAAACACAGAACACCTATTTGTTAATAATCACCTGTTCAGTGAGAATAAATACGTGGGTCAGAATCTCCTGGAGACCCTCAGCCCAGAATGCTGTCAGCCCCCTGAGGCTCTCAGCTCAGAAGGCTGTTGGCCCCCAGATAGTCCCACTTTGCTGTTCTCTCTGGGTGTCTGCTTCTCAATACCTACAGAGAGTGAGGGTGAGGGTGAGGGTGAGGGTGAGGGTCTCTATGGCTGAGCTGGTCTCAGTAGTAAACTTTATTTTTATTTTATTTTATTTTATTTTGAGACGAAGTTTCGCTCGTTACCCAGGCTGGAGTGCAATGGCGTGATCTCGGCTCACTGCAACCTCCATCTCCCGGGTTCAAGCAATTCTCCTGCCTCAGCCTCCCGAGTAGCTGGGACTACAGGTGTGCACCACCATGTCCAGCTAATTTTTGTATTTTTAGTAGAGACGGGGTTTCACCATGTTGACCAGGATGGTCTCGATCTCTTGAGCTTGTGATCCACCCGCCTCGGCCTCCCAAAGTATTTAACATATGCTCCATCAAGTTTGAGTCACTTTTGAAAGCAAGATACTAGGCATTTAGTCCAACCCTAAAGAACAGAGGATCCTGGAAATTTAACCATATTGATGTAGTCTTTCTTACATTGTTAAATTAATTAAAATGGGTACCCTTTAATGATTTTTAAATATTTTTTTAAATATTTCGTTAGAGGTGGTGTCTCACTCTGTTGCCCAGGCTAGAATGCTGTGGTGCCACCATAGCTCACTGCAGCCTCCAACTCCTGGGCTCAAGCAATCTTCTTGCCTTAGCATCCATAGTAGTTAGGACTATAGGTATGTGCCACCATGCCTGGTTACATATGTTTTTTTATATAGACATAAGCATCTTTTCATGTCAGTATAAATCTGCCTCATTCTACAATTGTATGAATGTATCATAATGTTATAATTTCCCTATTAATAATACATAGAATATACATACCTTTGTTAACATACATTTCTATTACCATCTTGACTTATCAGTCCATTATTTACTAAATCAGAGCTTCCTTCTAGTATGCCTGACTCATTCATCTCATTCATCCCAGTCATGCTTTTATTATATAACAGGGCACACAGTAGACAAGAAAGATACTCTGTAAACTGAAGGGGATACAGGACATTTTTGAGAAAGTACAAAGTCCTCAGATGGGCTTAGAAAATTCTATGTAATGCATACATTATTCTACTTGATTTGCACATCTTTGGGTGCGTGTGTATACTGCTACTATATCCTCACCATCACCTAAATGTGACTCGGTCTATTCTACTGTAATATCTTGTGAATTTCCTTCTACCATACTTATATTGTTGGGTTAGTGTTCTTGTATCAGTGATACAACAACAACATTTTAAATTATTGTCAAAAGATTAACTTGCAATGTACAGAGTTTACTCAAAATTTTCTTCTTTAAGGAAAAACACTAAAAGTCAAGAGGATACCAAATTGAAACACTTGATGGTGCCTCTGAGTCTATATGAAATCATGATGAAGTAGAAATAAAGCCTTTCCGAGATGGCAAATTTTTTTAAAATGATACAAATAGATAATCTCCTTCACCTTTATGGCATAGTAGTAACTTCAAGTTTTCTGTCCTATATTTCCCATAATTACTACACAAGTCACATGTTCTAATTTTTTAGTTACAGTTGAAATAAGGTTTAAATTCCAATTAAGCTTCTTTTCTTTGCCAAGTTGTATTATGCATATTTTTAAATACTACTTTTACCAAACATTTTCACTATCTTCCAAGGATATTTGCTTTTTGGCAGGTGACATTATACTGAAGGCCATTTTACATCAGCCTCCTATTCCCTATGTTTGCCCACATAAATGCACGTGGACTGTGGGGTAGAGCATGGAACAGGCAAGCACCTGTAATTGTGACTATTTCTGTAGAAGAGGAGGGGCCAGAGTGAATTTCCAGTAGCCATTTTTACCCTCCTTTCACCATCTACCATAGCTTGTAAGAAAAATTAGTATCAGCTTAGCATCCCACCCCTGAAGCTGCCAAGTTCAACTCTAGCTCAAGTCAGACATATGACAAATTTCAGGACAATACTCATATATTTGTAGCTAAGAATTTTAAGCCCAGCAGGTTTCACACATTAAACACACACTTTAAACACAGAAATAGAAGATAGTATTTTCTAAAATAAGTGAATAAGAATATGTAAGCATAAAAATACATGGACATTCATAGAACATCTCTCTATAACTTATAAAAGGAAAGGTATGGACAGAGTCTTGGTTTACTGGTACAATTTGGCAATCAAAACAGTTTCTAAAGGAAATTAAGATGGCTGTTCCCCTTTCTATATTTTAATTTCAGCTTTATACATGTTTCAGCTTTATATATTTTCCATAGACTCTTTCTACCTTTTGCTGAATTTAGCATTCATTTCATTAATGTAGTCAATATCTGCATCATTATTATAGGGATGTCGTGGACTATATTTGCCTCATGCTTCAATTTGCTTTTCCCATCTATGAGCACCCTATCAATTTCCTCTGTGGAAGGCAAAGCTTCTGTGAAGAAGACGGTCGGATATTGGGTAGAACTCCTGTCCATAGTTTTCTTAGTTTTCGTTTCTATGTCAGATTTGATCTGTTTGGTCAACCAGTGATACTGACATACCTAGGCAGCAGTATAATATGAAATTCCCAGATCAGAGTTTTTCCTCTTCTATTTCCTTCCCCATCTCAGAAGGATCACTTGAGCCCAGGAGTTCAAGAACAACATAGTGAGATCCCATCTCAAAAAATAGAACATTATTCAGAAATAAAAAGGAATAAAGTACTGATCCATGCAACAATGCAGATGAGCCTCCAAAATATTATTTGAAGTAAAAGAAGTCAGACATAAAAGATTAGACTGTATGACTCCATTTTTATGAAGCTTCCAGAAGAGGTAAATCTATAAAGACAAAACGCTGACTACTGGTTTTAAGAGGATAGAGGGATGGGTGGATGAGAGTAAGTGCTTGATGGTTATGAGGTTTGCTTTTGGGATGATGAAAATATATTGGAAGTAGAGGTAATGGTTGCACAACATTGTGAATGTACTAAGTGCCATGAAATTGTATACTTTAAAGTGGTTTTTATGTTATATGAAATTTACCACAATAAAATTTTTAAAAATCTATTGATCACAAATATAAGGGCACTTCTGGACTCTAAGTTTGATTCTACTATCTATATGTCTATTCTTATGCTACACACAATAAAACCCTTTCATTTTTCTCAAGAATTCCCTGAAAAACTCATTTAAGTGAACGTCAAACTCTTCACCTATTTAACAAATAGCATCAAATGACTATTTATTCCCAAAGACTTCAAAGATTTGCTTTAAAATCCTTGCTTTTCTGGGCTCACCATTCCTAAACTACTATATCATAATTTTTATCCAATCTTAAGTTTTTATATTAGAAGAAGTACCTTAAAACAGCCTCCAGAACTTTATAAATATCCTGAATTTGTCCTCTCCACTTTCAGGTATTACTAAAAATATCTATCAAGACAGTGCTCTCCCTCACCATGGTAAGAATAAACTTACTCTTGTCTTACTGATTGTTTTAGAGAACTTTTCAGGGAGGCCAAATTCAGTGATCTTACAGGTTTTACCAAGAACCAATGAAGGGCTCCAAGGCTCTTCACAATGGCCCCAAGGCCCTGGACAGCACATTCCTCTGAAATCGGTTGAGTGTCCCATTTGGTGGGCAAAGGGTATCTCTGACCATAACAGGGAGATAAATATTGCATTGGGCCAACCTCTGAATACTTTTTTTGAGCTCCCAAATCTCAGCTTTATTTTTGCCTCCTAGTAATTAGGAACTAGTTTTAGGTATCTTTTCATTATCTAATAAGGTAACTTTTATCTTGATGGAAATCTGTCTTTATACTAATAACATTATTTGTCTTTGTCTGTCCTTGTCAAATATGTCCTTGTAACATGCCCTTCAGAGGAACATTCCTAGGGAAAGAATGGGTATAGACCCCAATAAATGTCTGTTTTCACAAGCTGTACCTGGGGACTGAACAGTGTAGGCATTCTTTAGACAAACTCTTCCTCATGTCACTTAAAACTTAATGTAAATTTTCCTGAGTGTTTTTTTTTTTTTTTTTTTTTTTGTCTGTGGATGTCTGGTTTGGTGAAACTTTGTATTAAAACTTGTTATATAGAAGCTGCAAATTAGGAAGATTTACAGATAGAGATGATAGCCATTAGGCTGGGAAACGGTTCATAACATACAAGCAATACTTTCAACTGACGATTCTTAGGCTTTTCTCAATCTAGACCTGTATTTGCAACAACTCTGGGTTGGCTCCTGGTTTTTACATGTATTTATACTATAACAAATTTGTGTGATAAATTATCTATATGGCATAATTTTACCAAGTATAATTTAGAATTAGGGTGGCCATTTGATGCAATTTGACATGAACAAAGTTACTCAGTCGAGAGGTGATTTAAGGGCAAAAATAAAACAGAACTCCAAAGATCCAATGGTCTGTATTTTTTTTCACTGGTTTGAGGAAGGCTTAATTCCAAAAAGAATTAATATTCAAAAATATCTTTCTTAAGAGGAAGGCAGAGGAAGAATTGAAACAGAAGAGGAAAATGCCATGTGATAACAGAAATAGAATTTTGAAGATGATAATGCTGGCTTTAAAGATGAAAGAAGGGACCATAAGCCAAGGAATGCAGCTCTAGAAGCTGGAGAAGGCAAGGTAAGTGATTCTCCCTTAATGCCTCCAGGAGAAATGAGCCCTGTGAATACCTTGACTTGAGCCTAGTGAAACTGACTGGGGCTGGCCAGGTCCAGTGGTTCACATGTGTAATCTCAGCACTTTGGAAGGCTGAGGCAGACAGATAATTTGAGTTCAGGAGTTTGAGAGCAGCCTGACCAACATGGTGAAACCCTGCCTCTACTAAAAATACAAAAATTAGGGAATGGTGGCACCAGCCTGTAGTCCCAGCTACTTGGGAGACTGAGGCAGGTGAATCACTTGAACCTGAAAGATGGAGGTTGCAGTGAGCTGAGATCATGCCCCCTGCACTCCAGCCTGGGCAACAGAGAGACACAGAGAGAGAGGAAGGAGGGGGGAGGGAGGAGAGAAGAGAAAGAGAGGAAGGAGGGAGGGAGGGAAGGTGGGGAAGGAAAGGAGGGAGGGGAAGGAGAGAAGGAAAGGAAGAAAGGAGGGAAGGGAAGGAGGGAAGGGAAGGAGGGAAGGGAAGGAGGGAGAGAAGGAGGGAAGGAAAGGAAGAAAGGAGGGAAGGGGAAGGAGGGAAGGAAGGAGAAGGAAGGAGGGGAAGGAAAGGAGGGAAGGAGGGAAGGGAAGGAGGGAAGGGAAGGAGGGAAGGAAAGGAGGGAAGGAAAGGAGGGAAGGGAAGGAGGGAAGGGAAAGAGGGGAAGGAGGGAAGGAAAGGAGGGAAGGAAAGGAGGGAAGGGGAGGGAAGGAAGGGAGGGGAGGGAGGAGGGAAGGGAGGAGGGAGGGAAGGAAATGAAGGAAGGAGGGGGAAGGAAATGAAGGAAGGAGGAGAAGGAAAGGAAGGAAGGAGGGAAGGAAAGGAAGGAAGGAGGGAAGGGAAGGAGGGAAGGGAAGGAGGGAAGGGAAGGAGGGAGAGAAGGAGGGAAGGAAAGGGAAGGAGGGAAAGAAAAGGAGGGAAGGAAGGAGAAGGAAGGAGGGAAGGAAAGGAGGGAAGGAGGGAAGGAGGGAAGGGAAGGAGGGAAGGAAAGGAGGGAGGGAGGAGGGAAGGAAAGGAGGGAAGGGAGGAGGGAAGGGAGGAGGGAAGGGAGGAGGGAGGGAAGGAAATGAAGGAAGGAGGGGGAAGGAAACGAAGGAAGGAGGGAAGGAAAAGAAGGAAGGAGGGAAGGAAAGGAGGGGAGGAAAAGAAGGAAGGAGGGAAGGAAAGGAAGGAAGGAGGGGAAGGAAAGGAAGGAAGGAGGGGAAGGAAAGGAAGGAAGGAGGGGAAGGAAAGGAAGGAAGGAGGGGAAGGAAAGGAAGGAAGGAGGGGGAAGGAAAGGAAGGAAGGAGGGAAGGAAAGGAAGGAAGGAGGGAAGGAAAGGAAGGAAGGAGGGAAGGAAAGGAAGGAAGGAGGGAAGGAAAGGAGGGAAGGAAAGGAGGGAAGGAAAGGAGGGAAGGAAAGGAGCCTCCTAGCCTCCAGAACTATAAGAAAATAAATGTGTGTTGTTGTAATCTACCAACTTTGTAACTAAGAGACAAATATAGTTACCTAAAAATCCCCAACTCTATTTTTGCTAGCAATGTTATTTATAATTCACTTAAAATAAGTCATATATATTCAATAGTACAATTTGATAACTTTTAACATATGTAAATACCTATGAAGCCATTACCATGTTTAATCAAGACATTGAATACAATTAGTCCCCCCAGATTTCCTTGTGCTCCTTTGTAATTTCTCCCCATTCCCCACCTGATCCCTAGGCAACCACATATCTACTTTCTGTCACTATAAGTTAGTTTGTATATTTTGGAATCTTACATAAGTGATTCTATACAGTATATATTTTTTTCTGGCTTTCACTAAGCATAATTATTTCAAGATTCATTGAAATAATAGTATGTATGAATAGTTGATTTATTATAATTATTTTATTGTTTATACATTTATCAGTTGGTAGACATTTTCCATTTTTGGTTATTTATAAAGTTTCTATGAACATTTGTATGCAAGTCTTTGTTGGAGTGACAGGATTGCAAGGTAAATGTGTATTTAACTTTTTAAGAAACTAGTGAGCTGTTTTCAGAAGTGGTCATATCATTTTACATTCCCACACAGTGTATCAGAATTCCAGCTCCTCTATTTGGAATCCTTGCTGACATTTGATATAATCAGTCTTTTAAATTTGAGCCATTCTAATATTAGTTTAGATACTACCATTCTCCTTTTGTTACTATTTGCATGGAATACCCCTTTCCATCCTTTCACTGTTAACCTATTTGTGTATTTGAATCTAAAGTGAGCCTTTTACAGACAGAATATAGTTGGATCCTTTTTTTTTTTTTAGTCCATTCTACCAATCTCTGTCTTTTGATTGGAAAGTTTAATTCATTTACATTTAGAGTAATTATTTATAAGGAAGGACTTATTCCTTTATTTTACTATTTGTTTTCTATTTGCCTTATAGCTTGTCTATTTCCTGCATTACTGTCTTTTGTGTTAAGTTGATATTTTGTAGTGAAATGTTTAAATTTCTTTCTCATATAATTTTGTATACATTCTTTGGCTATTTTCTTGTGGTTACCATGGGATTACATAACACCCTAAAGTTATAACACTCTAATTTGAATTTATACCAGATTAACTTCAATAACATGCAAACACTGCTTCTTTAACAGCTGTATTTCCAACCCTTTTGATTATCAATGTCATAAAATCATATTTTATACACTGTCCAAAAACATAAGCTAATAATTTTCTAGCATATTAGTCACTTAAATTACATAGAGAATAAAGCATAGAGTTGCAAACCAAGATTATCATAACAGCTTTTAGACTAATAATTGTTTATTTTTTAATGTATCAGTCTTTTAAATCATTTAGGAAAAATGAAGTTATGCATTGTTGTTATAATACTAGGTTTTATAAAACAATTTTGCTTTGACAATTGTTTTTCTTTTAGTACTTAAAAAACATAAGTGCACTGTCTTCTGGCCTCTAAAGTGTCTGATGACAAATCTGCCATTAATGTTATGACCCCTTGTGACAAATCACTTTTCTCTTGCTGCTTTCAAAATTCTCTTTGTGTTTGTCTTTCAACATTTTGATTATAATATCTTGGTGTGGGTCTCTGAGTTCAGCACACATTGAGTTTGCTGAGCTTCTTGGATGCTTATATTCATGTCTTCCATCAAATTTGGGGAGTTTTTAGCCATTACTTCTTCAGATATTCTCTTTCTTTTTCTTTCTCTTCTCTTTCTAGGAATACCATAATGCCTGTGTTGTTTAGCTCTATGGTGTCACATAGGTCTCTTGGGCTCAGTTCCATTTTCTTCAGTCTTTTTCTTTCTGGTTTTCAGACTCTAATTTTCACTGTTCAACTTTCAAGTCACTGATTCTTTTTCCTGCCTTTCCAAATCTACTTTTCAATAATTCTAGTGAATTTTTTCACTTTGGTTACTATAATTTTCAGCTCCATGATTTTTTTTTATTTCTTTTTAGGCTTTTTATTTCTTTAATGATTTTTTCATTTTGTTCGGACATCATTTTGTTGACTGTCATTTCTTCCTTTAGTTCTTTTGAGCATCTTTAAAAAAGTTGTTTTAAAGTCTTTGTTTGTCTAGTAGATCTACCATCCAATCTTTTTCAAAGACAATTTATTGGATTCTTTTCCCTTTGAAAAGACATACTTTCCTGTTTCTTTGTATGCTTTGTGATTTTGTCGTTGCTGTTGAAAACTGTACATTTGAATCTAATAATATAGTACCTTTGGAAATCAGGTTCTCTCTCCCTTCCCTAGGTTTTGTTGGTGTTTTGCATTTTATTATTATTTTTGTTGCCATTATTGCTGTAGGTTATGTCTGTGCTGAGGATCAGCCTGAGGTTTAAACTTAAGGCCTTCTCTGGTCTTTGCTGAGCCTGCAGCTTCACCTGGGCATGTGTGGTGACTTTCTAATTTTCCTCACATACGCAGTTGCTTTTGAATGTTCTCGTCTTCAATGTCTGGGGAGAGAGAAAAAAATAATGGGAGAGAAAAGGCACTGCCTCTTTAACTCTCCTGGACATTCCTTTAGCCAGAGGGGTGGGAGGGTTTGCAATGATGAGAGTTAGTGCAACCATAATGACCACCACCTCTTTGCCTATCTCTGTGATCATATGCAGCAATCAATAATCACAGAACAGATCCACAGTATTTGTAGGACATGGTCCTTTTTGCCCATCCTGGTTCCTGCAAGCTGTGTGTAAGCTGCTCCAGGAACATATGCACAGCTGCCCAACATTGGGCTGAAAGGTAGGATTGTTATTTAAAATAACATTATGAAACTACATGTTAACATAAATATTTGTGTTTTCTAAATCAAAAAATATTTAGTGAGAAGAGAAAAGTGGCATTGTTTTACCCTGTTTTTTTTTTTTTTTTTTTTGAGATGGAGTCTTGCTCTTGTTGCCCAGGCTGGAGTGCAATGGTACAATCTCGGCTCACTGCAACCTCTGCCTCCTGGGTTCAAGTGACTCTCCTGCCTCAGCCTCCTGAGTAGCTGGGACTACAGGCGCCTGCCACCAGGCCCAGCTAACTTTTGTATTTTTAGTAGAGATGGGGTTTCACCATGTTGGCCAGGCTGGTCTTAAACTCCTGACCTTGTGATCCACGTACCTCGGCCTCTCAAAATGCTGGGATTACAGGTGTGAGCTGTTTTATCTTTATATAAATCTCTCTGATGGATAACCTAACAGAGAATCACTGGATTTTCGTATCAGTTTCTGCATTCGGTCTGTTGCAATATCGCACGCCATGCAGCCTCTGGAAAACTCTGTTGTATGCTTGTAAGAGAATACAAGTGAAAAAAGCAAACCACCTAGTATTATTTTGAAAATAGTTTGACTTCATGAACCACATTTTGAAAATTGTTTATCTAATTCATCTTTCAGTCCAGTACTGAAGTTGTCTCTGTACTAATATTAACAAAGCCTCTACCTAAAACTAGATAATATCTGAGGTTCCTTATCAAACTAACATCCTATAACTCTATAGATGAACCAGAAAATTTCTCACAAAAAAAAAACTTTGCTATTAGCTGATTGTTTTAGATTAATGTTAGGGTCTTATCACTGCTCATATCTCTTCTGAGGTCTGTGAATTGAAATATTGTAATGGAAAAGAACAAGCTTTGTGTCTAAGCAAACAAGCTATTGTTAAAATATCAGTTCTGTCTACTGTGGCTTTGGACAAATTATTTAATCTCATTAAGCCCTAGTTTCATCACCTACTTTGTCAAGATTAAATTAACATTTAGTTTTAGCAGTATTTTGAATATAGAGAGTATTAAACAAATGTTAGTTCCCTTTCTTTTTTCCAATCGTATGCCTTTTGCTGGTTAACCTTACCTACAGGAATCCTCATTGCCCCATCAGTTGGACGACTGAAGTTTAATACCTATTACTGTACAATACCTAAGAAGCGAGTCACCTTGGAGATACTAGACTTGCAAACCCAAACCATTAAAAAAATTGTACAGGGGTTAAATAGCAAACATTACATCAAACTGCCCTGAAATTCTCACTATTTCAGCTACAAACATGACCTGTTAGAGCTAATTTATTAGCTCTTTCTATAAACATGGATTAATTCAAATCACTACCAAGGTGGAAAGTAGACAGCAGGTCACCGAGGAATGTATCATATGTTCTGAAGGGAAGAAGATCCACCTGGGAGGACAGTTCCTTTGTGACTTCCAGTGGCTCACCAGCCTAAGGATACTGGGCATGGAATGTCAAACGCCATTTAAAGGAGAAGGAAGGGGATGTTAACTGTGTGTCTTACCCATTTGCCTAATTATAATTACCATTAAATGTCCTCTCATTTAGAGTTCACAAGAAACCTGTCAGGTAGTTGTTATTATTTACATCTTAGAAATGTATAGTGAAGCTCAAAGGATTGGGTACTTCGTACTTAGCTTGTAAGTGCTAGAGCTAGTATTTAAATCTCAGCCTGTTTTGCTTTCAAGTCTGGCTCTTAACATTGCACTACTTACTGTCTTTGAAAAATGTTTCCTAAAGAATGGCCCTAAGGGTTGAAGCTAACCTTTGAGCAAATGCCTGCTTCCTAAGTGATAATTCTGTGCCCTAGACCTTTGTGAGAATTTAGTTTTCTTTCACCCCCAACAAAACACTCAGGTAAGAATTGGGCTTATTGTAACTGAGTCGCTTTATCAGTTCAGTTGCAGAGTCATTTTTCTCGAGTATTCTGGGAGGGATTAAAAAATCAAAGTACACAGAATAAACTGAAAACAGTTTTGATTGCCAGCAATTGTATCCAAGAATGTTAAAGATTCAGTTCAAGCATGTTGTTCATTACTTGATTTATTCTGGGTGGCATTACCAATGTGTTTCTGCGTTTGGAGTTACTCTTAACTGTAAAGAGGCTCTGATTTCTATGTAAACACTTCAGGCCAAAAGACAGCAGTTTTAAAAAGCAATCCAGACAACCATTTGTTTGAAACACCAACTTAGGATTAATGTTAACATAAACATACCACATCTTTGACCTATATTAAAACACCATGTTTCATACTGGCTACAAGCAAACTTTGAATCCTTTGTAAAATCTGTACAGTTACCCAGCAGGCATGATGCCATTCCAAATCACTGTGGTTACTATATAGCTACTTATTATCCAAACAATCCTGAAACAAAAGACCCGAAATTGGCTGTTTTGGGTGCTGCTCCCTGCTGCCAGGAGGAGGTGTGTTTAACTTTCAAGACACTGAACAGCAGTTAGATGAACACTTTAGATCAAAAGATCCAAGTAAATAGACAATAAGAAAAAGATTTCTGTTTGATAGCAGGCAACCAACTTTTCTGAAAATGTATTTTAATTCAAGTTCAAAAATTGATATAAAAAGATTGATCAGGCAAAAGAATATAAGAAACATATTAGTAAACATATAAATGAAATTGTGCCCCAAAGAGTTAAAGAAACCAGTAACTAACAGACATTAAAAGCTGAAACTCCCTCTAATCTACATGAGAGATTTTAAAAAACCGGATGAAATCTGTTGGAACCAATGTAGCCAACTGTAGTTTGTACAGAGCAAGTTTGTTGATGTCACAGCCTGAATTTCTACCACGTTTCATATTAACTCCCCCTGAATTTGCACCAGCGACCCATGAGGAGGCACAAAGAGATAACTGGTCATGCCTGAGGACTTTCCAGACCTCCCCTTTTATTCCACCAATCACCTGCTAGTCTTAGAATCACCCCCTAAACTTTCTCTAACAAAAGTAAAACCAGCACAGAGAGACAGCTTTGAGCTGGACTCCTGTCTTCTTGTGAGTCAACTTATAATAAAAAGGTTTTCTTTTCTCAAAAGCCCAGTTTCGTCATATATTGGCTTTTAGTGCATCAGGCAGCAAGCCTTTTTGGCTTGGTGAAATGAATACAACTCCATTCAGAATCATATTAGCACTGCTGACAGCATAGCAGAAGTGTGGCAAATTTGTATTAACCATGGGGTCGTACACTAACAATGGTCATGTTCTTATTTTGTATGATATAACTTCTACACAATAGGTGATCAATAATATGGGCTATGGCTGGGGCAGTGTTTCACACCTGTAATCTCCACACTTTTGAAGGCCAAGGCAGGAGGATCACTTGAACCCAGGAGTTCAAGAACAATCTGGGCAACATAGCGAGACCCCCTAATCTCTACAAAAATTAAAAAAAAAAAAATTAGCTGGGCATAGCAGTGCATGCCTGTGGTCCCAGCTACTTGAAAGGCTGAAATGAGAGGATCACTTGAGCCCAGGTAGTTGAAACTACAGTGAGCAATGATTGTACCCCTGCACTTCCAACCTGTGTGACAGAAAAAATCCTGTCTCAATAATTAATAATGATAATATAGGCTAATTTATTTTGGAATCATGGGATGAAAATTTTGTAGCATTAATGCTATAATTAGAAATATTAAGTATATTCCAAAGTATTCAAATATTGCTGAGAATCCTAGATGAAGCCTAAGTAACAGATAAAGACAGTGAGCACAGAGAGGGGGAAGAAGAAAAAAAGACCATTAAAGGAGGAAGTAAAAAAACAAACCTCAGGTAAATATGGGAGCAATAATGAGATCATAAGTAGAGTAGAAAAGATTAAGATATAAAGTCAACTGGGGAGAAGAGAATTACCTCTATTTCATGCTTTTACATTATTGTTAGAGGTTAGGGAAGTAGGAGTTTGGGAACAGAGTTCTGCAATGCCCTGTATTCTGAGGAGAAACTGATTGTGACATCATTTATGTGAGCCATATACAGTGTAGGTGTGAGCCACTGCACCCAGCCTCCAAGTACACTTCTTATAGTATGACTCTATTAGGTGTGTTTAACTTACAAGACGCTGAACAGCAGTTAGATGAACACTTAAGGTCAAAAGATCCAAGTACATAGACAATGGGCTCAGAGTATCAGAAAACTTAATTAAAAACTTTCATTCTAAGATCTCAGGGATGGTCTCTAATGAAGGCAACAGATAAGTGGGGTGATATCAATACCAGGCAAAATATTAATAGGTATTGCTGAGGAGAGAGACTAGACAGAAAGCTAGAAATTTATCCTCAGGGTGAAAGATAAAAGTGAACAGAGACATTCAGGGATGGATTTGCCCTAAGTATCAGTCAAGTATTTGCTTCAAATGTAGGTAGGTGATGAGGGCCAAAAAACTCTGACTCATTTGAAAAGCAAGAGGGGTTACCAGAAATTCAATATGGCTAACCCAGGGGGAGGAATGAGTTCCTGTAAAGGACAATTTAGCCCAAAAGTATATATTAATTCTAGGTGGGTACTAATTTAAGAATGAGTGCCAGGTTTATCAGCATTACTATATAACAGAGTATTGCTATTTCTCTAAAGAATATCATACCACCTTCTTATTTGCATGTCTTTGGGGGTTCAATAGCCCTAACTTTGGAGGCAATGGTTTATGGGGCAAAGCAACACAAGTTTGGATAGCCTCCTAAAAGAATGGATGTACCCTACCTTACTCATTCAATGATCTTCCTCTTGATAGTCGTTTCCAGTTAGGAGCCATTATAAGCAGTGGTTCAAAAAGCACTAACATGCTTATTTCTATAAGAGAATCCCAAAGTTGAGAAAAGCCTGAGTTACTTTTCAAGAGTTGTAGCAATGTATGCTCCTGTGGTTAAGAGTATATTTTACCACCACACCCTCCCTGTATGGGATATTATGAATTGTTTTGATTTTTGCTAATCCAATAAAGGAAAGTTGGTATTTAGTTGGTTGATTTGCATTCTCAAAAGTGAGTTAGTAAGGTTGAGTATTTTTTGTGTCTTGTCCTCTTTCACTTCCTTTTCAATGAATTACCTGTTCATTTCTTCTGCCCATTTCTATTGCTTTTTGAAAACAAATTATAAAAATTTTTCTATTAGAATTGTTAACGTAGTATCCTATGTTTTATAAATATTTTATCATGGTCTCTCATTTATCTTTCAATGTGTCATGGTGACTTTGCTCTTCAAATATTTTAAACTTAAACATAATCAAACGTACTCATCTTTTATTTTATGGCTTCTAGGATTCTTGTCTTGCTCTGCCACCCAGGCTGGAGTGCAGTGGTGCATAGCTCAGTGCAACCTCCAATTCCTGGGCTCAAGGGATCCTCCCACCTCAGCCTCCTGAGTAGCTGGGACTACAGGTGCACACTATGACACACAGATAAATTTTTTTAAAAAATTCATAGAGACAGGGGTCTTGTTATGTTACCCAGGCTGTCCCAAACTCCTGATGTGAGATGATCTTCCTGCCTTGGCTTCTCAAAGTGCTGGGATTACAGGCAAGAGCTACTGCACCTAGCCCTGCCTTGTTTAAGAAGTCTCTTCCACTTAAAGTCACAGTTACTGTTCTAAACTTTTCCCCAATATGCTCTTGTTTTATTTTTTTTTAATTTCAATCTTTAATCCTTCCAGAATTTATTTTGCTATATGATAAAAGGTACAGGCCTAACTTTTTATCGTCCATATAACCAGCCAGTTACTGCCAATTCTTGTTCATTTATGAATGAAGCCATCCTTTTCCTGAAACTGAAATATCACCTTTATAATATATTAATATTCTCTGTATAGTTTAATTTTTCTGGATTCTCTAAGTATTTTTCTTTTTTGTGCTAATACTATATTTTTCATCTGGGTTTTTTTTTTTTTTTTTGGCTACTCTTTGTAGCAGCATTGTGGTAAGTTTTTACTATCTAGTAAGACAAATTGTCTACTTCTGACCTCTGTTTTCTTTTTCTAATATGTTTTAAGAATTCTTATGTATTAATTTTCCTATTTGAACATTGAAATCACTTATGTTCTCCAATTATATTTTAAAGTAGCAGGTTCTATATGTTTCTTTAAAAGAACATTTATTTAAAACTGTATTTAAATTTTAAATTAAAATTAAATTTTAAATTAAATTGAATTCTAATTTAATTTTGTGTAATTTCTTTAAAATTTATTTCTAAGCATTTTATAATTTCTGTTACTCATGCTGATTTTGATAAGAACCTTTTGGAGTAGATTATAGGAACTCTTCTGCCAAAGCAGTTTATGTTGTTTCTTCCATGTAAAATTGATGACCCTTGGTCCCAGAAGTGTTTTTGTCTTGTTTTCTGCTGTATGTGGATTGAACAGGAAGAGGAAAGCAGGAAGGAGAGAAGGTTATATTAGCTATGACTCAAATTTTCTAAGAATTCAGTTCTCAGCTAGTTCACATTACTGAAGGATTATCAGAGACTGAATAAAATTCTTAATTTTATTCTTCAATTGTTGCATCATTTATTAAGTGGAATACTTATATTAATTTCACTTAATTAAAAATGTTTATAAGCTATCAGAATGCCCAGTCTGATGGCCAGGTTTGTTAGATTTAAGTATATTTTGCAATGAATATTTTCTTTCAAAACTCTTTAAGTCTGTATTTACTCAGGCTCTTTGATTTAATCAGTGGGTATTTATTAAAGATCTTTTTGTTCATGAAATGTTGTAACATTACTTGAATATTGATTGTATTCAAAATCACCTATACTCATTCTGGTGAAAAAAAAGAACAACATTTTAAATAGCACAAATAACCAGATAGATCACTCAGTGAACTCTAGCCCTAGACAATTAATACAATTAAGCCTGGCTAATCTTATGGAAAAAAATGTGAATGACTTTACACGGCTCCCCCACTACTGATGAGAACTGAATCTCATTATTCCAAGTGATAGCCAGGCTGTGGGATGATAATGACTTTGTCAACATTTTAGTGGAAGAAACTGAAGAATTCATTTTAGGGTTGCAGAGAAGGATTGACCAAGAGAACTCAGGGGACAAACAAAAAAAATAAAAAACTTGCCCATAGAGTTGTATAAAGAAAATCATATATATATACACAATCTTCTGGGTGGCTTTTCCAGGGCAATTTTAACTTTTGTGTACAGGTCGACTTGAGAATTTAATTCCTGTGAAGGATAAGACTTAATGGTGGGGAAGGTGCCAAGAATTATGAAAGACATAGGAAAATATATGACATAGTTTCTGCCTTCAAGAAACTTCACGGAGCAATATATTTAATGGGGTCATATTAGATATGTAGAACATAAAATAATACAATATATCATGAATGACAAAATGTGTGGTCAAATCGTTATGTGTAATTATTGAATGAATCGCTGAATGAATGAATGGACATAGACTATCCAAACAAATTTATACGCTTAATAAACCTGATTCTATATCTATAATCAATTTCTAACAATCTTCCTTAAAGAACAAAATTGCAAAGAAAAAAAAGCTTATTATCATAAAAATTCAACTGGTGATAAAATGAAAGGTAAGAGTCCTCCATCTCCTCCTACTCCAATTATCAATCCTGCTCCCAGAGATGTTTACAGCTTATGTATCCATCCCTAAATTTTGTATAACATATACACACGTATACTTTCAAAGAAGGATACTATAGTCCTTAAACTTTTTCAATTTTTCCTTTCAGTACCTGCTGATCTACTTGATTACATTTAGTCCCCGCAGTGTCACCATAGTAGATGCTAAAGTATCATAACTTACTTGCCTTAAACCACTTCTTTATTGGTAGACACAGGTTATTTTCTGTCTTCCACTGTTAAAAACAGTACATTAGTTAATAGCTTTACCACTCCCTCTGTCAGATTACCTGTAGGATAGGTTCCTAGAAATCTAGTAAACCTTTCAAATTGTATTTTTTATAAAGGCTAAAAGTATGTTGTCACGGATCAGCGTGAACTCATCAGTTTAGGTTTAATGCTAATGTTAGATGTGAGGATGGTCTGGTGGCAACATCAATTACAGCTATAAAAGTCAGAGTTCTTTAGTGCCCCTCAATCCCTAGCATTTCCAGTCCTTCCTTTAGTTTCTGGAAGCTCCCAGATGTCTCTTCGAAGCTTAAGACATTTTGGATCAAAGATGTACTGTGGTCCTCAATAAAGGAAAAGATAGTGCTGTTCCAATAATGTCACAGGACAATACTTAATAATCTCGTAAAGTGAGCCCTTATGGGGGAGGGGGGGCGGGAATAAGATTTATTGCTAACACTTACTATCAGTTTGAGACCAGGAATTGGTCTGACCACTTATTTTCAACTTTTGGATAAATACGGGTGAACTTGGCTTTGTTTTCCCCAAACCGGGGACAGAAAGAGTTAAAAGCCCTAACTCTGCCAGGATAGACTGAGGAGGCTCAGGAAAGGCTGCACTAAGTATTTGAAGGGTTTGGTTTTTTTTCCTTCTTGCTGTTGCTGCCGTTTCCTCGAGGATGAGGGGAAAGATAAAACCCTCGCAGCTGTTTGTGCTTTTTCATTCGCCCCATTCCTCGAAGGTGACGAAACCTCAGCAAGTCTCTGTCCATTTCAGAAGAGAATCCCCTCAAGAACAAATAGGCGAAGACAACGACCCTGAGCCCGGAGTTTTTCTGAGCTCCTAAATGGGAAGAGGGACCTAACAAGACAAGCGAAGCCGACCAGCCAAGTTAGCACCGAGCAGCAGGTATACGGCGCCAGGCGAACGGGAGCGCGCGGGCTCTTCCTCACCGCCAGCGCCTCCGGGGATCCCGCCCCTCGGGGGCAGGGCCTATCGCTCCTTCCGGGTTTGGGAGCGGAAGTGGGCGAATTTGAATCTTGTGGGCCGTTGAACGTGGCTGCTCGCGGTTGGCGTGCAGCTGCGCCGAGCGGGCAGGGAAAAGTGACACTGACGCTCTGGAACTTCTGCTCAGCGCACCTTGGTGAGTAAATGGGGAACGGGAAGACGCCAGTGTTCCAGGGAGAGAAGCGGGACCGTGGGGTGGGACAGTGTGTCGGGAGGCCGGACAGTGTGTCGGGAGGCCGGACAGCGCAGCGGGAGCCTCGCAGTGCTTTTGGGACGTCGGCTGCTGGGCCGGGCCTGGAGACTCTGGGAATTCGGGGCAGCGGCGGCGTCTGCCTGACCAGCGCTCTCGACGGTTGCACACACCAGCCAGCCCTCAGTGTTGAGGATTCCGAGGCCCTGCCTGCCCCCCCCCCGCGAAGCAAGCCTTGTTTATACGCGTTCTCCATGGCTTTTTTTTTGGTAACCCATAGTTTATTCATTTCTACCAATTCGGTCGAATACTGAAGCTTCAACAGTAGTTAAATCTTACTGTGAAAGCGTTGCCACGTATAAGCGAATCTCTTTTTATGAAAGATGGAAGGTTGGGGCAGATGTAGAATAAAAAGATGCTTTACCTGGCTCCAAGTTCCTCCTAAGAGAGATACCCAAGCAGTGTTGATTAATCCTGTACTACAGGGAAGTGACAGTCTTTGAAATGCCTGGTGGGGATTTAAACTGAAATCCGAGTATCCTTTGTATTTAAAACCCGGATATTTTTCTTTCACGGTTGACATTTTTCTTGTACCGCAAAAATCCGAGACTCTTGCTTATTTAAACCGGCTATAGTAACAGTGGTGGTGATTCACGAGGGTCTTAGTTTGCAAACAATAGGGATAAGGTTTAATTCTACCGCCCTGCCTTTCGCCTCCTTCATTCATTGGCCAACTGGGTTATTATGGAGTCTTTTTTGGAAGT
The DNA here is from genome assembly GCA_036589455.1 of Ateles fusciceps. Lineage (NCBI taxonomy): Eukaryota > Metazoa > Chordata > Mammalia > Primates > Atelidae > Ateles > Ateles fusciceps. The sequence continues at coordinate 7,657,626 of JAZHEH010002565.1, forward strand.
ACTCCACTAATGCTTTGAGCATCTGTTTTCTTTGGATTTTATTTTGGGCTTCCTTTTTTTTTAATTTATTTTTTAATGATAAACTATCTGAAATATGAAAATTTGACCCAGTAGTAAAGTCATGCGTTCTGGAATAGTTTAAATGTGTTCCATAAATGTAAACTGTAAATGGGAACTTTAAATGTGTACGAGTTTTATATCTTGCTTTATTAAAGATCGTCAGTTTTGTGTAGCTTAACGAAAAGATATTTTAAGCTCCTCTTAAGATTTTAACACCAGGGTATTGTGCCATATAAATGTATAAATATCTTTTTGAAAGTGGGACTTCATAATATTCAAATAAAGACATTCCTTCATCCAATGCTGGCTATTCCAACACCCCCGTTCTTCCTGCTGTTGAACTTTTGTTTTCAGTGTTAGCCAGGAAGTATAGATTTAAATACTCGGTGTTTAGGATAGTTGAAATATGAACATTTTTCATATATTGTCTTTGAAACAAAGACATTGGCTATCCTTCTCTAAGCGTTTCTGCTCATTTCATATGTGTTATCAGCAAATGTTAATTTTTAAAAATTGATCTCTATATCCTAATCTTTCTTTTTTTTTTTTTACCTGAATTATTTTGAGTTTTTGCTTTCTTAAATCAGTGAGTTTCAAAATTTATTGTGTGTATATTACCTTGAAGGATTTGTTCAATGCTGATTCCTGCACTTCAAATCACAGATTCTGAATCTGTAGGTCTGGAGGATGGCATTTTGAAGAGTCTGCGTATTTAACTGAAAGGTTAGAAAATTGTATGAGTTTTACAAACACTGATTTGATCTTTCCTAGAGAGGCATTATAATGTGTTGATTAAAGCCATGAAACTGGGGCCAGATTGCCTTGTTTTGAATCCCATCTCCACCACTTGATATGATAGCTGGTGACCCTGGGCAAGCTGTTGAACCTCTCTGTGCTTCATTTCCCTCTGCTATATAATGGGGTTACCTACTTTGTAGGATTATTGTGAGGGTTAAATGAGTTAATGTATACAAAGACCTTAGAATACTGTGTGGCGCAGAGCAAATGATACATAAGTCTCCAATTACATAGAGTTACTAAACTGTAAAAATCACATCACATGCATTCTCTCATTAATCTTTACAATATCGCTGAGGTAGTTATTATCTTCAAATAAAACAGGCCAAGAGGGGCTCAGTAATTTGTTCTCACACAACTAACACGTTGGAACTACAGTCGGAAATTAGATTTAACTCAAAAGTTTATGCTTTTTAAAAAAAGTAATGTTTTTTGCCTCTCTGCAATCTCCCTCCAGATGTTGCTCCATAAAAATCTCCGACGGCTTCCCATTGTCTACCATATATAATCCAAATTTTTTAGCTTTCCTTTTTTCTCTTTACAGAGCCCTTCAGAGTCTCGTACCAACTTCTCTTTCCAAGAAACATCTTCGTAATATTCTCCCACTCTCTTCCAACCTGCTGATGTTCCATCAGTACTACTAGAATTCTCCAAATCTATTTCTTATCACATTTTACGCATATTTAGCCATTGGCCTTTTTATTTCCACATAAGATTTTACCCAAATGGGTTTAAAGACTTCACTAGGCGGTGCTTCTTCCTCAGTGTAATTTGCTTATAAATGTATAGTGCAAGACTGCCCTTGTCCTTTTAATTTTTATGTCTGCAGTGCACAGTGCAGAACAGTGAGTGTCCTGATAATCTGAAACTGTATATGTTCTGTGAGTACTTGTTATTTTAACAATTTAACGAAGTTTGTCTTGTGTTAATGACTCAGTTTTTTTTTTAAGGCTTGGCTTTTTTCTGAGATGATAGTATGTAATTCTTTGTAGTTTATTAGAGATTTTAGCGATAGTATATGGTTTATAAACTTAATATGGAAAAATAAGTATTGAAATTATAGGCTCAGAAAACATTTCAAGTGGGAAAAAATCCGGAGCAATATTTGTTAATATTCATGAATTTTAATGCTTTATACAGATTTTCTCACTTAACCTTCACAACCATTTTATTATCTCTATATTAAGATGAAGAAACTGAAGAACCAAAAGATTTGGTAACTTTACATGTATTTTTTAAATATTTAATTTCCTCTTGACAGTTTTTTTTTTTTAATTATAAGATTGATATATGTTAGGTGTAATAAAAAGTATCTTAATTCAAAATGTTAGGGAATTAAAAAAACAGAAAAGTTTTCCCTTTCGGTTTGAACAGTTAAGGCAGTTACCTAATCTCCTTGTCCACAGCTTTTCTTTTAAAAACCTGCCCAACAATGTAGGGACATCGTTCTCACGACCAGTGGGGTAGGGTTGGTCTAAGGAACATAGAGTTCTAAATATGATCCCATCCCATACCACTTCTCCAACAAAAGCGGTACAGGTATTTATGTCAGAGCTGCATATCTGATACAGGCTAGACCGTGTGATTTCTTGAATTTTTGGGTTGGGATATCACAAGACTGTTGGAAGCCAAGCCAGAAAGGTCTTAAGTATTGCTATGGCAGTGGAATCATGAAGAAACATGAAAATGGACATATGGACCCATTGGGTGGCGGTGTGGGGCAGGGGGAGAGGATGACACCTGTTTCCTGAGGACTAGTTATATATTTATAACTTACTGTAAACTTGTAACTTTGTTGCCTTTTATCTTAAACGTATCTTTTTGTTTTAAATAAAATTGTTAATAAACATTGTATGCAATAAAAGTCACCCATTTTAGGGGTATAGTTCAATGAGTTTTAGTAACTGTATTCTCTATGAATATACCACAGTTTATTTTATCCATTTTCATTGTTATAGTTTTCAGTTATTACAAATAAACTTTCTATGAACCTTTGTGTACAATGGACATATGTCTTATTTCTCTTTGCTGCATCATATGATAGGCGTACATTTGGCCTTTTTTTGAGGTAAAATTCACATTTATAAAATTAGCCATTTTATTTTATAAAATTTATTTTGTTTTTATTTATTTTATTTTATAAAATAATTAGAGTCTCACTCTGTCACCTAAGGCTGGAGTTGCAGTTGCACAATCATAGTTCACTGCAGCCTCCAACTCCTGGGCTCCAGCAGCCCTCCCACCTCAGCCTCCCAGGCAGCTAGGACTACAGGCATGTGCCACCAAGACTGGCTAATTAAATTTTTTTTGTTTTTTTTTTTTTGTTTGTTTTTGGAGAGACAGGATATCACTGTGTTGCCCAGGTTGGTCTCAAACCCCTGGCCTCAAGCAGTCCTTCCACCTCAGCCTCCCAAAGTGCTGGAATTTCAGGTGTGAGCCACCATGCCCAGTCAAAAATTAGCCATTTTAAAGTGAACATTTCAGTGACTTTTAGTACATTTCCAATGTTATGCAACCGTCACCTCTACCTGTTTCCAAAATATATGTAACCTTTTATGTCTGACTTCTCTCACTTAATATTTTCTAGGTTTATCTACGTTATGGCATATAACAGTACTTTATTCCTTTTATAGCCTTATAATCATCGTATAGCTGTACCACATTTTTTGTATAGCCATTTATCAATGGTGTATAATTAGATTGTTTCTTTGTGATGTAGTGACTATGTTACGGCATATATCAGTACTTTATTCCTTTTTATAGCCACATAATCATTGTATAGCTATACCACATTTTTTGTATAGCCATTTACCAATGATGTGTAATTAGATACTTTGTGATGTAGTGATTTAGTGATATCTTTTGTAGATAGTGTGGCTATGAACATATGTATACAAGTTTTTGTTTGAATTGAAATATTTCAATTCTTTTGGGTATATATCTAGTGGAATTGCTGGGTGATATGGTAGTCTTGTTTAATATGTTGTGGAATTGCCAAACTGTTTTCCTCCTTTGCTGCATCATTTACTTTCCCATTAGCAATATGTAAAGGTTCTGATTTCTCCATAGCATCATTAACACTTTTTACTTTTAAAGCATAATTATTATAGCTACCCTAGTGGACATGAAGTGGAATCTCATTGTGGCTTTGATTTACTTATCCCTAATAGTAACGATGAGCATTTTTTCATGTGCTTGTTGATCATTTGAATATTTTTTTTGGAGAAATGTCTATTCAGACCTTTTGTCCATTTTTAAAGTGAATTACTTGTCGTTTCGTTGTTGCATTGCATTTCTAATGTTTTCTAGATACTAGACCCTTATCAGGTTATATGATTTCCAAATATTTTCTCCCATTCTGTGGATTGTCATTTGATGCACAAGTTTTAGATTTTGGTAAAGTTCAATTTACTGTTTTCTTGTTGCTTGTGTTTTTGGTGTCATATCTCAGAAGCCATTGCCAAATACAAATACAGGAGATTTATAGGTCTCTTTTACATTTAGGTCTTTGATCCATTTCAAGTCGATTTTTTTGGAATAGCATTTGAGGTAGAGGTTCAACTTCATTCCTTTTTACATGGCTGTTTGGTTGTCCTAAGACCATTTGTTGAAGAGACTGTTTTCTTCCCATTTAATGGTCTTGGCACCCTTATTGAAAATCAGTTTACTATAAAAACTGTGAGTTTATTTATTGACTCTTTCTTCTTTCCCATGATGTATATGTCTGTCCTCGTGCCAGTGCCACATTGTCTTGATTACTATGGATTTGTAGTAAGTTTGGAATTGGAAAATTTGAATCCTCCAACTTTTTCTTTTTGGGGATCCTTTTGACTATTCAGGATTCCTTGCAATTTAGGCTCAGCTTTTCCAGTCCTGCAAAAAAGGCCGTTGGGATTATGATAGGAATTGTATCAAATCTATAAATTGCTTTGGGGAGTATAACCATCTTAATGATAAAGTCTTTCAAACCACGGATGCAAAGTGTCTTTCCATTTATTTAGGGTTTTTGAATTTCTTTCAGCACTGTTTCGTAGTTTTCAGTGCACAATTCTTATACCGCCATGGTTACATTTATTACTAAGTAATTTTTATGCTATTGTAAATGGAATTATTTACTTAATTTTTTGGGGGTTGTTTATTGTTGTGTACAAATACAACTGATATTTGTGTATTGAGCTTACATCCTGTTACTTGCCTGAATTTGCTTAGTAGCTCTAACAGTTTTTTTGTGAATTCTCTAGAAAATTCTACGTATAAGATTATGCCTTCTGTGAATAGAGTTACTTCTTGCTTTCACTTTGGGTGCCTCTTATCCCTTTTCTTGCTTTATTGCTCTGAATAGACCTTCTGGTTCAGTGTTGAGTAGAAGTGGTGCAAGTATGTCTCTTTGTTTTGTTCCAGATCTCAGGTGGAAATTGTGCAGTCTTTCACCAATCCCTGTGTTAATTAAAGGTTTTTCCATAGATGCTGAGGAAGTTCCCTTATATTCCTAAATGTTTGAATGTTTTTATCATCAACGAATTTTGTCAAATGCTTTTTCTGCATCTGTTGAGATGAGCATGTGTCCTTTTTCTTTTTTCTCTACTAATATGGTATATTACGTTAATTGATTTCCATATGTTGAAACAACCTTGCATTCCTGGGATAAATCCCACTTGGTCATGGTACAAAATTTTCTTAATAAGAATTCAGTTTGCTGGTAGTTTGTTAAGGATATATGCATCTGTTTTCATAAGAGAGATTGGCTTGTAATTTTATTTTCTGTGATGTGTTTATCTGGCTTTGGTATCAGGGGATTGCTGACTTCATAAAATGAGTTAGGAAGTGTTCCCTTGTATCTTTTGGAGGGATTTGAGAAAGATTGGTGCCAATTTTTCTTTAAATATTTAGTAGGATTCACCAGTGAAGCCATCTGGGCTAGGACTTTTATTTGTTGGGAGGTTCTTCATTAGTGATTCAATCTCTTGTTTGTAGATTTGTTGAAATTTTCTATTTCTTCTTGAGTCACTTGTTATTTATTTAACTTATTGTTTAATTTATTAACTATTTAACTTCTTAGCATACAATTGTTCATGATAGTCCCATTTAATTCTCTTTATTTCTATTAGGTTTGTAGCAGTGTCCCACTTTCATTTCTTCTGATTTAGTAATTTGAGTCCTCTGTTTCTCTGGGTCGTCTAAGTTAACGTTTTCAATTTTGTTGATCTTCTCAAGCAATTTTTATTTCATTGATTCTCAATTTTAAGAAGTTTTTTATTACATTATCTGCATTCTAAATTATTTCCTTCCTTCTGCTAGCTTTGGGTTTACTTTGCTCTTTTCTGGTTTCTTTGCGCATAAAATTGGGTTACTGTTTTGGGGGCTTGATTTTATTTGTCTCTAAGTGTTTTCTAATTTCCCCTGTGATTTCTTTTTTGACCTTTTGTCTGTTTAAAGTTGTGTTACTTAATCTCTGCATGTTTTTTTTATTTTCCAGTTTTCCTTTTGTTATTGATTTCTAGTTTCATTCCATTGTCGTTAGAGAAGATATTTTGTGTGATTTCAGTCTTTTAAATTGTATTGTTTTGTGGTCTAAAATGTGGTCTATCCATGGATATTGTTCTACGTGCATTTGAGACGAATATTTCATTCTGTTGTTGTAGGATGGAGTGTTCAGTATATGTCTGTTAAGTCTAAAGTATTTCTCCTTTCATTTCTGTCAAATTTTGCCTCATATATTTTGGGGCTCTTATTAGGTGGGTTTGTCTGTAATTGTCTTGTCTTCTTGATGGATTGAGCTTTTTAGTCTGTAATGTTCTTCTTTGAGTCCTATAGCAATCTTCAACTTAAAGCCTATTTTGTCTGATACTAGTATAAATACCCAAGCTTACTTTTGATTACTGTTTGTATGAAGTATCTTACTCTGTCCTTTTACTTTCCATCTATTTGTGTTTTGGGATCTATAGCTTGACTCTAGTAGGTAGTATATGTGTGGATTTTTTAAAAATCCATTCTGTCAACCTTTACCTTTTAATTGGAGAGTGTAATTCATTTATATTTAATTACTGTTAAGGATTTCTGCCATTTTAGTATTTGTTTTCTATATGTCATATCTTTTCTGTTCCTCATTTCCTTCATTACTCCCTTTTGTTTAATTGATTTGTATAGTGTACCATTTTGATTCCCTTCTCATTACCTTTTCTGTACATATTTGTTAGTAATATTCTTAGTGGCTATCTTGGGGGATTACAATTAATATCTTAAACTTATAACAACCTAGTTTGAATTAATACCCATTTAGCTTTCATAGTTTACAAAAATTACACTCCTATATATCTCATCCTTCTTCTAAATGTTACTGTGTCAAATTACATTTTTATATTTTGTGCTCATTTTACATTTATACATAATGTGCCCAATAACTTTGCCTTATAATTATCTTATGTGTTTTTCTTTTAAATCATATAGGAAAAAGGGAATTACCAAAAGTGCAATAACACTACTACTGGCTTTTATATTTACTTCTGTAGTTACCTTTACTGGTGTTTTTATGTCCTTATATGGCTTCAAGTCACTGTCTGGTGTCCCATTAGCATCTCTGGTAGGGCAGATCTACTAAAAGTCTTCCTTTCACTCTAGACTTCAGGTCTACCAGTACTTCTCAGAAACAGCCATTCTTGTCTGTCTCCTGGATGATTTTCCAAAGAATATAAGTTTTTAAGAAACTTTTTATTGAAGTATAATATATATGCCAAATATATTTTAGGTAGAAAATCATGTTCATTGTAAAAAAAAAAAAAAAAATTCAAACAATGCCAACATTTATCAGAAATTAAAAGAAAAAGCCCCTTCCTACTCCATTCTCTCTCTCCAGGGATAACCACAGTTAACAGTTAGGGACCTGGAAACTTTATGGTCTTTTTTGATCTCAGAAACCTCTGATCTTTCTGAATTATTTTTACCCTTCCTTCTCTCCCTCAAATTACTTCTGCTTTGCATATAAGAACCGTAATAGGTAAGTATTAACATCTCCGTTGGACACAAGGCAGAGTCAGGAGTTCAGACACAGAAATGTATGATTCAAGTGTAATGTTCTTTCTGCCATGTTCCTCTGCCTGGGTCCTGTCTAGAATCTTAGAGGTTAATTGCTGTGTCACATAAGGTAGCAGATAAATTGTCCTGTTGAAATATAATTAAGGCCTTATTTTTTAGACAGGAGAAGACCTGGTCCTGTGGGAGCTGTGACAGAACAGCCTTTATTGCCTGAACTGTGGTAAAAAGATGCCACCTGCTTTAAGAAGGGTAGTTTGGATTGGGCTAGTTATTTAGAGCCTGACTTGGTCAGTGGAAGGGGCTAGGACTGGAATAAGACCTGCCCACTGCGGCAGGGTTAGGACCAGCTGGTGAAGGGGGGGGGATTATATTATTATCTGATTATCCAATTCAAGGAGATTTATATAATCTAACCAAAAAGCAGAATCAACAAGAGCAATTTCCAGAATAAATTCCTGACATTCCCCAAACATACCATGCTTTCACACACTGCTGTGCCTTTGCACACACTGTACTTGGAATACTTTTCTGCCTTGTCTACTCAGCATATTTATCCTTCACAATTATGTTATAATGTCACCACCTCTATGAGGCTACACTGCATGTGTGTGAAATGTTTGTTTACTTGCCTGCCTCCCATGTGAGTATGTGTACTGATCTTTTTAAACATAGTTTTGCTGCATATAGGATTCTTTGCTGACAGGTTTGGGTTTTTTCAGTCTTTCAGCACTTTGAATATATCATCTTACTGCCTTCTGGCACTCTGGTTTCTAATGAGGAATTGGCTCTTAATCTTATTGGGGATCTCTTGTATGTGTTAGTCACTTCTCTGTTGCCGCTTTCAAGATTCTCTGTCTTTGCTTTTGTGGGTTTGACTATACTGTATCTCAATGTGGATCTCCTAGAATTTGTCCTGATTAAAGGTCTTGAGCTTCTTAAAATGTATAGATTTCAGTCTTACATGAAATTTGGGGGAGTTTTTGGCTATTACTTCTTCAAACATTCTTTCTGTTCCACTTTCTCCTGTCCCTGTACTTCCCATAAAGCATATATTGTTATGCTTGATAGCGTCTCATAGTCTCTTGGGCTCTGTTTCTTTTTCATTTTTTTCCTTTCTACTTTTCAGACTAGATAATTTCAACTAACCTGTCTTCAAGTTCGATTCTTTCTTCTGCCAGCTCAAACGTGCTGTTAAACCTCCGTAATGAATTTATTATTTCAGTTGTACTTTTCAGCTGCAGAATTTGTTTCCTTTTTATCATTTCTATTTCTTTATTGACATTCTCTGTTGAGACATTGTTGATTGTGAGTTTTTTGCCAGGTTTTTTTGTGTTTCTGGGGAGGTACACAGAGCTCCTTGCTCCACCATTTTTACTGATGTGTTCTGTATTATTGAGATTTTTTTTTTTTTTTTTTTTTGATACAGAGTCTCACTCTGTCGCCAGGCGCCAGGCTGGAGTGCAGTGGCACAATCTCGGCTCACTGCAACCTCCGCCTCCCAGATTCAAGCAATTCTCCTGTCTCAGCCTCCCAAGTAGCTGGGACTACAGGCGCATGCCACCACGCCCAGCTAATTTTTGTATTTTTTTAGTAGAGATGGGGTTTCACCATGTTGGCCAGGATGGTCTTGATCTCTTGACCTCGTGATCTGCCCGCCTCGGCCTCCCAAAGTACTGGGATTACAGGGGTGAGCCACCGCACCCCACCTGTATTATTGAGTTTTAAGAGTTTTTCAGAAAATAAATTGTGGATCCAAGTCCCTTATCAGATTATGATTTGCAGATGCTTTCTCAGTTTGAGGCTTGTCTCCTTAACAGTTACTTTTGAAGAGCAGAAGAAGGCTGGGTGCCATGGCTCATGCCTGTAATCCCAGCACTTTGGGAGGCCGAGGGGGGGTGGATTACCTGAGGTCAGGAGTTTGAGACCAGCCTGGCCAACATCATGAAACCCTGTCTCTACTAAAAAATACAAAAATCAGCCAGGCGTGGTGGTGTGCGCCTGTAATTCTAGCTAGTCAGGAGGGACCTAGAAACTTCATGGTCTTTCTTGATCTCAGAAGCCTCTGATCTTTCTGAATTTTTTACCTTTCCTCTCTCTCGAATTACTATTTTTACTTTGCATATAAGAACCCTAATAGGTAAGTGTTATCTCCATAGGACACAAGGCAGAGTCAGGAGTTCAAACACAGAAATGTATGATTCAAGTGTAATGGTCTTTCTGCCATTACACTTGAATTGCTTGAGACAGGAGAATTGCATAAACCCAGGAGACAGAGGTTGCAGTGACCCAAGATCATGCCACTGCACTCCAGCCTGGATGGCAAAGCAAGGCTCAGTCTCAAAAAAAAAAAAAAAAAAAAAATGAAGAGCAGGAGATACTAACTTTAAGGGCAGTTTATCATTTTTTTGTCTTGTGCTTTTGGTATTGTATCTAAGAAATCTTATGTAACATAAGGTCATAGAAATTTTCTTCTATGTGTTTTTTCTAGAAATTTTGTAGCTTTACATTTTGTATTTAGAGCTGTAATTCAGTTCAAGTTCCTTTTTTTGAGACTTAAGTATTCTTGTGGGTGTTGTAGTGTTTTTTTTGCTATTTTAATGTGCATTTTCTTTATGATGAATGATGTTCATATTTTCTTTTGTTTGCTGTCTATGTTGTATCTTTTTAAGTGTCTGGTCAAATCTCTTGTCCATTTTTTTCATTTTACTGTGATGTCTTTTGAGTTGTAAGCATTCTTTATACGTTATGGTTATAAATCCTTTGTCAGGTATGTGTTTTGCCAGTGTCTATTCCCAGTCTGTAATTTGCCTTTTTGTTTTCTTAACAATGTCTTTTGATTAGAAAGGTCTTAATTTTGATGTTTAGTTCATCGGAGTTTTTTATAATTCAGTGCCCTATCTAAGAAATCTTTGCCAAACCCAAGATCATGAAGATTATTTCCTATGTTTTCTTCTAGAAGGTTTTTTTTTTTCCTGTGACCAATTTTGAATTAAGTTTTATATATGAGGTCAATGTTCTTCCCCCCCACTCTCCACCCAACACATTCAGTTATTTCAGTACTATTTATTGAATAGACTACCATTTGAATACAATGAATTACCTTGGTGCCTTTGTTGAAAAGCAATTGTCTGGGTCTGTTTCTGGCCTTTCCATTATGTTCTAGTGAGCTATATGTCTGTCTTTATTCCTATATCTATCTTGATTGATAGAGCTCTATAAGAAGTCATGAAGTCTCATAGTTGGAGACCACTGAGTTTTCTTTTTAAAAATGTCTTTTGCTATTACAGGGCCTTTGCATTTTTATATATGTTTTAGAATCAGCCTGCAAATTTCTTAAAAAAGAAAACAACAATGTACTGGGGATTTGGGTTGGGATTGTGTTAAGTTGACATCTTAACAATAGTAAGTCCATGAGCATTGTCTATCTCTTCATTTATTTCGGTCTTTCATTTCTCTCAGCAATGTTTTATAGCTTTTCAAAGTATAGTCCTTTTGTATATCTTTCACTAAGTTCTTCCCTATTGTGAATAGAATTGTTCTCTAATTTTCTGAGTAATTCTTGCTGTTATACAGAGGGTTTTTGTATATTTGCCTTGTTTCATTAGAACTTGCTAAAGTCACTTATTTTTATAAATGTTTTGGTGGGATTTTTAATGTAGATGACCATATGTGAAAACAGTTTTACTTCATCCTTCACAATTTTATCTTCTTTTCCCTTGGAGTAGACTGTTGAATCAGAGATTAAGGGGAGCATTTGTAGATTCCCTTTGCTAGGTTGAAAAAATTTATTCTACCCACAGTTTGCTTTACTGTTTTGTTATGATTGGATATTGACATTTGTATCTGTTGAGATTGCCTTGCAGTACAATGTTGAAATTAAGTTGAAATTAATGCACGTTTGTAGATGCCTTTTATTAGGTTGAGAAAATTCCCATTTGTTTCTGGTTTTAGTTTTATCATGATTGGCTGTCGAATTTTGTCAAATGTTCTTTCTGCATCTATTGAGATAGCCATACATTTTTTCCCCTTTATTTTATTAACATGGTATATTACTTTAATTTTCAGATGATATCCAATCATACATTCTTGAAATAAACTCAGTTAAGACACATTATCCTTTTTATTTTAGTTTAGTTTTTTTAATTAAATGAAAACTACCGATGATTGCCTAAATATGCCAGGTACTCTTGTGGCGTTTATGTGTTGTTTCTAATTCTTACAATAACTTGTAATTAGCTATTCTAGTTTGAGGAGGATAAAATTGAGGCTGAGTTCTCAGGAAAAAATATATAGAACATGTAGGAAGGTGTAAAGTTTATACCTTCAATGGCCCTATTACTCTTTCTACTATGCCATGCTCCTTTTCGTAATAATTTATAGTTAAAAAGTATTGAAGCTTATACTGATGTTTCATTTACTTTTTTTTTTTTTTTTTTTTTTTTTTTGATGGGGCGTCTCACTGTGTTGCTCAAGGTGTACTTGGATTCCTGGGCTCAAGCAAGCCTCCTGCCTCAGCCTGTCAAGTAACTGAGACTACAGGTGCACACCACTGTGTACATTTTTGAGATATGTATATTACTTCCTAGAATGTAAATAATTGATTCATGAAAAAAAATTCTAATAGCTTTTAACCTCTACCATTGAACATCTTCTCATTTTATCTTTGCTGTTGCTGTGAACCAAAGGAACTAGCAAATCTTTAAGAGTATTTCATTTTATCTCCAAATTTGTAGGAGCACATAAAATGTAATAACTAGTCCGAGGTAGCATGGGTGTATTAGTCACGGTTCTCCAGAGAAACAGAACCAGTAGGATATACGTGTGTGTGTGTGTGTGTGTGTATGTGTGTGTGTGTGTGTGTGTGTGTGTGTAGAGAGGGGAGAATTGATTAATTTATTATAAGATGTTGACTCACATGATTAGGTAGTGTGAACAGTCCCATTATCTGTCTGCAAACTGGAGACCCAGGAAAGCCCAGCAGTGTAGTTTGAATGCCTGAGAGCCAAAGAGCTGATGGTGTAGATTCCAGTCCTGATTTGAAGGCCTGAGAACCAGGAACCCCAAGGGCAGAAGATTGATGTCCTACCTCAAGCAGTCAGAGAGCAAGTTTAACCTTTTCCTACCTTCAGTTTTATTCAGGCCCTCAATGGATTAGATAATGTCCAGCCACACTGGGGATGGCCATCTGCTTTACTCAGTTCACCAGCTCAAATGCTGATCTTTTCCAGAAACAGTCCACAGGCATACCCAGACATAAGTTTAACCAGTTATCTGGGCGTTCTGTGGACTGGTAAAGGTAACACATAAAATTAACCATCGCACTTAGTCTTAATCTTAAATTTTGGGGGAATATTTTATATTACTTTTAATTGAATTATTTTTAAACCTTTTTAAATTTTGAAATAATTCCAAAGTTACGGGAAAGTTGCAAGAAAAGTACAAAGAACTACATATGCCCTTACCTAGATTAACCACTTTTTAGTATTTGCCACATTCACTTTATCATTCTGTGGTATTGTACATTTGCATGTAATTTCCCTTTTTCTGAACCATTGGAGAGTAGGTTGCATATATCTGGTTCCCCTACCCCTTAATACTTCAGTATTTCCTAAGAACAATGATAGTCTATTAAATAATCAGATAGCAAATTCAGGAAACTTAGCATAAATATAATACTTTCAATTATATATTGTTTCTGTCAATTGCCTCAATGATGTCCTTAGGAGCAGTTTTATTCTCCAGTGCAGGATACAGTCCAGGATCCTTCATGCGCTTTTAGTAATAAAATATATTTCATCTTTTTTTTTCTTAACATTTTTAAACGTTTTTTAGGTTTGGGGGTACATGTGAAGGTGTGTTACATAGGTAAACGTGTCACAGGGTTTTGTTGTACATACTATTTCATCACTCAGGTATTAAGCTCAGTAGCCAATAGTTATCTTTGCTGCTCCTCCCCCTCCTCCCACCCTCCCCCGTCGAGTAAACCCCAGTGTCTGTTGTTTCCTTCTTGTGTTCATAAGTTCTTATCATTTAGCTCTCACTTCTGAGTGAGAACATGCAGTATTTGGTTTTCTGTTCCTGTGTTAGTTTGCTAAGGATAATAGCCTCCAGCTCCATCCACGTTCCTGCAGAAGACATGATCTTATTCTTTTTTATGGCTGCACAGTATTTTATGGTGTGTATGTATCACATTTTCTTTATCCAGTCTGTCATTGATGGGCATTTAGGCTGATTCCATGTCTTTGCTATTGTGAATAGTGCTGCAGTGAACGTATGTGTGCATATGTCTTTATGGTAGAATGATTTAGAGTCCTCTGGCTATATACCCAGTAACAGGATTGCTGGGTAAAATGGTTTTTACTGCTTTCCACAATGGTTGACCTAATTTACACTCCCACCAACAGCTTATGTTTCCTTTTTTCCACAATCTTACCCGAACCTGTTATTTTTTGACTTTGTGATAATAGGCATTCTGACTGGCATGTGATGGTATCTCATTGTGGTTTTGATTTGCATTTCTCTAATGTTTAGTGATGTTGAGCTTTTTTTCATATGCTTGTTGCCTGCTTTATGTCTTATTGAGAAGTGTCTGTTTATGCCCTTTTGCCACTTTTTAATGGGGTTGTTTATTTTTCTCTTGTAAATTAAAGTTCATTATAAATGCTTTTGATAAAATTCAACACCCCTTCATGTAATTTTCAACAAACTAGGTATTGAAGGAACAAACCTCAGAATAATAAGAGCCATCTGTGTCAAACCAACAGCCAACATTATACTGAATGGGTAAAAGCTAGAAGCATTCCTCTTGAAAACCAACACAAGGCAAGGATACCCTCTGTCACCATTTCTATTTAACATAGTATTGGAAGGCCTAGCCAGAGCAATCAGGCAAAAGAAAGAAATAAAGGGCATCCAAATAGGAAGAGAGAAAGTCAAACTATCTCTTTGCAGATGACATGATTCTATATCTAGTAAACCCCTTAGTCTTGGTCCAAAAGCTTCTCCTGCTGATAAACAACTTCATCAAAGTTGCAGGGTGCAAAATCAACATAGAAAAATCACTAGCATTCCTATACACCCAAAACAGCCAAACTGAGAACCAAATCATAAAGGCAGTCCCATTCATAATGGCCACAAAAAGAATAAAATACCTAGGAATACAGCTAACCAGGGAGGTGAAAGATTTCTACAATGAGAATTACAAAGCACTGCTCAAAGAAATCAAAGAAAAACATAAGCAAATGGAAAAACATCCCATGCTCATGGATAGGAAGAATCAATATCAAAATGGCTATACTGCCCAAAACAATTTACAGATTCACTGCTATTCCTATCAAGCTACCAGCAACATTCTTCACAAAACTAGAAAAAGCTATTTTAAAATTCATATGGTACCAAAAAAGAGCCCAAATAGCCAAGGCAATCCTAAGCAAAAAGAACAAAGCTGGAGGCATCACATTACCTGTCTTCAAACTATACTACATGGCTACAGTAACCAAAACAGCATGGTACTAGTACAAAAACAGGCACATAGACAGTGGAACAGAATAGAGAACCCAGAAATGAGGCCGCACATCTGCAACCTTCTGACCTTCAACAAAGCTGACAAAAAAGCAATAGGGAAAAACTCTCTATTTATTAAATGATGCTGGGATAACTGGCTAGCCCATATGCAGAAAATTGAAGCTGGATCCCTTCCTTAACACCATACACAAAAACCAACTCAAGATGGATTAAAGACTTAAATGTAAAACCCAAAACTATAAAAACCCTGGAAGACTACCTAGGCAATATCATCCTGGACATAGGCACGGGCAAAGATTTCATGACAAAGACTCCAAAACCAATCACAACAAAAGCAAAAATTAACAAGTGGGATCTAATTAAACTTAAGAGCTTCTGCACAGCAAAAGAAACTACCAGCAGAGTAAACAGACAACCTGCAGAATGGGAGAAAATATTTTTGCAAACTATGCATCTGACAAACATCATGTTTTATTATGCAGTGCTGAATCAGATAAATTAATTCTTTACTATGTATAGGGCATCCAAAGATAACATTTCTGAATTGTAAAGAGAAAGAATTTAGAGTACATCGAATAATGCATAGACTAAGTTGAACCTTTCTGATTAGTGATTTAAATCAAGTCATTTCTATAGCAAGAATATTCATTTTTTTTAAATGCTAGATGAAAAAAATCTATTTCTCCTTCAAGTGTCTGATTCCAGCATGTTTTCTGTGTATTCAGTGTCACCTTTTATTTCAGTAAGATCAGGCACTTTAGAAAATGTTGGATGGTTAGGACCCATTTATTTATTCAAATGTTAGCCACCAGCTGGAATGAGAAGGAATTTGACTTACTTTCTTGTATTAGTTTTCTGATGCTGTGTAACAAGTAACTCCAGAACTTGCTGGTTTTAAACAATAAGCATCTAATTACTGATAGTTTCTGTTGGTCAGGGATTTGGGAGCAGCTTAGCTGTGTGGTTCTGGCTTAGGGTCTCCTATAAAATTGCTGTCAGGCTGTTAGCCAAGTTGCAGTAATATGAAGACTTGATTGGGGCTGGAGAATTCACTTCTAACATGGCTTATTCACATGACAGAGGGTAGAATACCTCCATTCCTTACCAACTGGGTGTCTCCATGGTATATATTGAAGATTCTTATGGCATGGCAACTGACTTCCTCCATAGCATGTGATCCATAAGTGAGGAGGAAGTCACAGTGCCTTTTATGACGTTGTCATTTCTGCCACAGTCTTTATGGTTGAAGCAAGTTAGCAAGCACTGAGCACATCTACAATAAAGGAGAGGGGGAGGCTCTACCTTCTGAAGGGAGAAGTATCAAACTGTGAGTATTACTGACTGATAAGTAGAAGTAAGCCATGGAGGATGCTCAGAATACCTTTTGACAGGTATCCATATCCATTCACGTATACATAAAATTTTTTATGTTTAAGTGAAGTACTATTTATTATGTATTTATGGAATTTTCTGCAATAAATTCATGTGTATGGATGGATTTGTGATATGTTGAATTCATCACCAGAGGTTGAATTGTAGAGAAATCCTTTAAGAAGAGGCATTTTATCTTCTATTATATTTTATCGATTTTAAGATGGACTCACCCCTTCTGCACACACACTTCTTTCCATATGGATATCCAGTTTTTCTAGTACCATTTGTTTAAAATATTTTATTTTCCTTTGTTGAATTGCTTTGTTGTCTTTGTTGAAAATGACTGGAAAAATATGAATCTGTTTCTGAGTTTTATTGAGAACTAGTGATCTCAGATGTATCAGTATGTTTAAAATTATGTTCTGTAGGTTGTGATCCTCAATCAATTTGTTCACTTAAGGCAGTTCTGTAGTTATTGTTTGAGCATGTATAAATATGAAAAGTGCCATCATATACCTGTAGAGTAATACTAGTGCCTCCAAAAGAAAGAAAAGAAAGCGAAAAAAAAATCCAAGAGACAATAAAGGAGTGCTCCTTTAACCCTGCATTGATGGTTGTGAAGAGGAGCTAGGAAAAATAGTAAGTCTAGACCTACTTAATTACAAAGCCCCCTTAAAACTAGGCTCTTAGTTGTTTTATATATTTTTTTAAGAATACCAATCTTGATGGCATACAATATGATTTTGTAAGGAATAAACAAAATGTTGAAGGCTTAAAGTCAGAACCATTTAAGAGATTTAGACTATGACTTTTTAGGAAAGCACAGAAATGTGTATGAGCAAATCTGTGTTTAAATGCAAAACACTTTTTATAGTCAGTATGAAAGATGAATTCTAATTTTAAGGAAGCATTGTATAAGTTTAATTTGGTTAACCAGTCTTCATGAAATAATCTATGCCCTACATTTTGTGGTGTCTTAGGTTTGACGAAATCTAATAGCAATCTTTATTTGTAGTTTTTGCTCTGTGATATATAATATTCTGTATTTTTTGTGTGTGCTCTTTCATTATTTTCATGTGAAGTGCCCACGGTATAACCTGTAATCACTCAGTTATGGGTTAGTATATTCCTACTAACTCTGTCACCTCGGACAGGTGTTTAACCTTTCTGAGAAGTAGTTTTTGCAACTATAAATGAGATTATATTTACCTAGTGGCATTATTATTTTTATTCTTTTCTACTTAAATTCCAAGAGATGGCATGTACATTATACTTAAATCTCATTAACGTTTCTAGTAGGCTGTTCATACACCCTTGGTGAAGTGAAACCTTGATGTTATTAAGATGTCGGTCTTCCTTTATTTGATCTTTTAGAAAAAGGTAATGATTGGAAGTAGTTTTATTTGTTTAACTAGTGGGGAGGGAGGAGTTAGGGACCAGTGTCTTTCAGCATGTAAATGGTTGAGCACTACTGTACTAGAAAAGGTAGTGAGACAGTCAAGTGCTTGCAGACTTGTATAGAATCTCGGTAAATGCAACAGCCACAAACATGGTGTAGACTAATAATGGATTGTTTTATAGGCTACACAAATGCAAATGGCATTGCTATTGATGATGTGTTTTTCCCCCGCCCCAAATGATGAACAATTCTGGGTGAAGCTTTGAATAAAAATTAAATAGAAATTCCTTGATTAAAATAGGAGTTGTAGTTCTGGAAATACAATTTGTTAATGTGTAAAATGGGCTTAAGTTCTAGTTTAAGATAATTACAAGTAGATTTCTTTAACCTACTTGACTGTCCAGATGGAAATTTGAAAGTCTAGACTATTGTTTGTCGTGTAGGACTGTTTGGTGCATTGCAAGATGGCCTATAATCCTGTCTCTTTCCACTAAATACCAGTGGTCATCTTAATTGTTTTGACAACTAAAAAACATTCCCTTCAATTTAAAAAGTGTTCCCAAACTTTAACACCCCCGTTGAGAACTACTGGTCTTAGATGTATTAAAGGTAAGAAAATTTAAGTACTAGAGTATTATATGGCTTACTTGTTATTATGCATTGAATGCATTTAATAAAAGATGTTAATTTGAGACTTCTACAATTAAGATGACTGTATTATGTTATTTTTTTCTAGTAAAATGAATGAAAATAAACCCGGTGACTCACAGAACCTTGGTAAGTAACTGTATTTAAAATAATTTTATAACAATAAGTCTTTTTAGGACATTGCTCAAACAATAGGAATGAAGAGGAATGAATTCCCTGGCACATCCTTAGTTCGTATGTCCATGTACTAAAGCATAATACTGCGTATATGAATTTCAACAAAAACCTATCAGAAGGCAATTTATTTGCCTAATTTTATTTCTATTTTATATATAGATATATATTATATATATAAAGTATGGTTTGTATCTGAATAAAATAATTATTTAAAGGAAAAAATGGAGATGAGAACAATTTAAATAATGCATAAAAGTTTAACATGAAAAGGAAAACTGGCCAGGTGTGGTGGTTCGCGCTTGTAATCCCAGCACTTTAGAGAGGCTGAAGTGGGCAAATCACTTGAGGTCAGGAGTTTGAGACCAGCCTGGCCAATGTGACAAAACCTCATCTCTACTAAAAACAGAAAAATTAGCCAGGAGGCACAGCTGCTTGGTAGGCTGAGGCAAGAGAATCACTTGAACCCAGGAGGCAGAGGTTGCAGTGAGCAGAGGTCACACCACTGCACTTCAGCCTAAGCGACAGAGCAAGAGGGAAGGGAAGGAGGAAGGGAGAGAGGGATGGAGGGAGAGAGGGAGGAAAGAAAACACCTCTACATGCCCATAACAATCTCTCCCAATAGATGCAGTCCCTTTTGACCTTTACTTTTAGTTGTTGTTTTCTTCATTTATTAGTTATAAACAGTATCCGTTGACTTGCTACCATGAAAGATGAGGAACTTAAATGATTACTTTATACTCTTCTGCCACTACTTCGCCCTCATCCACTGTATTTTAGAGCTTTTTTGATTCCCTGTAAAATTAAAATATTAAACTTAAAACTGTATCTTGACCATTATTTTTAGAGTGTCTTAACACTGCAGTATGTTGTACAAGGAAATTTGTGCTCCTAAACCTCTTCTACTTTCCTTCCCTGCTTCTACCTCCAGACTTCTATCAGCTATGCCAGTAGTTCTGAAACTTCTAGTACTTCATGGACTATCTCTATGCATTTGCCGAATGCAAATACTCACCTACTATTGATACTTTTTCCTAGGATTGGCTGTTTCTTTACTTACATTAGTGTATTTAAGGTGGAAACTTTATTTCATTATAGAAACCAGTATCATTTACTATACTAGATGGCAATCTTAATAATAAATATAATGAAATGAGAACAATTCTACTAAATTTTAAACATTAAAACTCAAAAGCAGCAAGGTGCAAATGAATATAAAAATAATCTCCTTGTAAAAATACATGCTTGAAACCTACTCTGTTCTGCATTCAGGGCTCTCCATAGTGGATAGAGGGAGACAGGGGAAGAGAGCAGCAAATGGAAAACCATACAGCAACAGGTCCACAGCATACAGCAGGTGCACCTCCATCCTGGGTTCATGGCAAGAATTTCCCCTCTTGTATACTTTCAGCCAGTTCACAAGGACTCCTCTTTCGTAGCATCAGCTAATTCTACATAATCCTGTTTCTCTTGAGCTTTATGCACATTAGTAGGTAAAAGTGTAGGTATTGTGGATGGAGTTAAGGTGGAGCTGCTGGCGTAGGATGTCTACAACAAATGGCAATTTACTGGAGTTAATGTGAACAGCTCCCTTGTATGGAAGGGAAGGAAGGGAGCTGAAATCTTTTAAAGGGTTAGGAGAGAGACTTTGAGTTATGACTTATCCCTTTAAACTGGAGTGAAGGAGGGCAGAATAGTTAGGATATTTCACTCTATTAAATAGGAGCTCATGCTATTTTCAGTTCTAGAATCTATTTGGTGAGCAGCCTATTAACAAATATAGTACCTTTTAACATGTAACATCCATTCTTGATTACATGAATTAAGATAAATAATACTAATTTCCATAACTGGTAAACCCTGAAGTCT
Organism: Ateles fusciceps; assembly: GCA_036589455.1. NCBI lineage: Eukaryota > Metazoa > Chordata > Mammalia > Primates > Atelidae > Ateles > Ateles fusciceps. The sequence continues at coordinate 7,678,504 of JAZHEH010002565.1, forward strand.
TAATGGTTTAAAACAATGAAAGTTTATTACTTGGTCAGGTTACAGTCCAGTGTGCATGGCTTAAGGAAGATGGGGCAGTTAGGGAGTTTCTGTTGCATATAATCATTTAGAGATGCAAGCACCCTTCATCGTATAGGGATCTGCTGCTTAGGAATCCTGTCTTTTCTCTTCAGCTAGTGATTTTCTACTTGTTTCGTTAGCATCTTAATAAAATTTTCTGTACAAATAAACATATAACAGAAAAGATTAGTTATACTAACATTCAGTTCTATCTGTATGTCATATTCTGTTAATTATTTTAATATACACTGTCTTATTTAGTCCTCACTAAGGCATAGTTTCAGGTAGGTACTATTATCCTCATTTTTATGATGAGGAAATTGAATCATAAAGCACTAGTGAAATAACCTAGTCCCAGAAAGACAATACTGCATAATCTCACTTACGTGTGGAATATTAAAAAAGTCGAACTCATAGAACAGAGTATAATGATGGTTACCAATGGCTGGGAAGATTGGGAGATGTTGGTCAGGGGATACAAAATTTTATAATAGACTGGCAGAATAAGTTCAAGCGATCTATTATGCAACATGGTGGCAATAGTTAATAACAATGTATTGTATACTTGAAAATTAGTAAGAGTAGTTTTTAAGTATTCTTACCACAAGTAAATGGTAAATATTGAAGTAATGCATATGATAATTAGTTCTATTTAACTGTTCCACAATATGTACATATTTCAAAACATCATGTTATACATTTTAAGTATATACAGTTTTCTAAAAAAGCATTAGTTGAGTCTTAACTCAGATCTCTCTGACTCTACAAGTTGTATTTGTGTGTGTTGGGAGGGGTGGATAAAATAGATATAAAATTTACACTTTAACTATTTTGAGATGTACAATTTGATGGCATTTAGTACATTTACAGTGTTGTAAAACCATCACCACTATCTAGTGCTAAAACATTTTAATCACCCTCAAAGGAAACCCTGTACCTGTTAGGTAGTCACACCTCATTTTCCCTGTCCTCAGCCCCTGGTAACCACTAGTCTGTTTTTTGTATGTCCCTGTGAATTTACTTATTTTAGATACTGTAATCCATAAGTAATTACCACTCAATAGGTAAATTGAGTAATATTGTGACCCTTTGTGCTTGACTTCTTTCACTTAGCATAATATTTCTAGGTTTATCCATCCTGTAGCATGTATTACTACTTTCATCCTTTTTATTGCTGAATATTTCATCATATGGGCATACCATATTTTGTTTATCCATTTGTCCATCCTTTGATGGACATTTGGTTTGTTTCTACTTGGCTATTGTGAACAGTGCTGCTATGAACATTAGTTTACAGGTATTTGTATGAACATCTATTTTCAGTTCTTTGGTATATATATCCAGGAATAGAATTGCTGTGTTATGTGGTAACTCTGTTTAAAATTTGAGGACCCACTGGACTATTTCCCAAAGTGCTTCCCTATTTTATATTTCCACCAACAGTGTGTGATGTTTTTTATTTTCAGATCTTTGTCTGCACTTGTTATTGTCAGACATTTTGATTATAGCTATCCCCGTGAGTGTGAAGTGGTATCTCGTTGTGGTTTTTATTTACATTTCTCTGTTGACTGATAACCAGTGATATCAAGCATCTTTTAATGTGCTTAATGGCTGTTTGTATCTTCTTTAGAGAAATGTCTATTCAAATCCTTTGCCTGTTTTTAAATTGGATCATTGGTGATTTTGTTGTTGAGTCATTTTTTAATGCATTCTGGTTACTAGGCCCTTAGTAGATATGTAGTTTTCAAATATTTTCTGCATGCTGTAGAGTGTCCTTTTTTTGTTGTTGTTGTTGTTGTTGTTGTTGTTGTTGTTGAGATGGAGTCTTTCTTGCTCTGTTGCCCAGGCTGGAGTGCAGTGGCATGATCTCGGCTCACTGCAACCTCCACCTCCCAAGTTCAAGCAATTCTCCTGCCTTAGCCTCCTGAGTAGCTGTGGATTACAGGCATGTGCCACCGTGCACAGCTAATTTTTGTGTGTGTAAATATATATATATATATATATATATATATTTTTTTTTTTTTTTTTTTATTAGAGACAGGGTTTCACCACGTGGGCCATGCTGGTTTCAAACTCCTGACCTTGTGATCTGCTCACCTCAGCCTTCCAAAGTGCTGGGATTACAGGTGTGAGCCACCACGCTGGTCAGTAGTGTCCTTTAAGTCACAAAAGTTATAAATTTTAATGAAGTCCAGTTATCATTTTTTCTTTTGTTACCTGTGCTTTTAGTGTCATGTGAACTCTGAGAAATCATTGCCAAATCCAAAGTCACAAAAATTTACCCTTGTTCTTTCTTCTAAGAATTTTATTGTTTGGCTCTTACGTTTAGGTCCTTGACTGGTTTTGAATTAATTTGTGTGTATATATATATATATATAGTATAAGGAGGTAAGGGTTCATCTATGTTCTTTTACATGTAACTAGCTAGTTGTCCCAGCACTATTTATTGAAGTGACTATTCTTTCCCCATTGAATGGTCTTGGCACTCTTGTTGAAAATCATTTGACCTTAGGTGTATAAATTTGTTTCTGGACTCTTCTTTTTCATTGATCTATATATTTATCCTTATGTCAGTAGCACACTGTTTTGCTTACTGTAGTTTTGTTGTAAGTTTTTAATCTTCCCCTTTTTTTTGGTCAGTCTAGTTAAAGATTTGTCAATTTTGTTGATCTTTAAAAAGAACCAACTTTTTTTTACTTCCTCTATTGTTTTTTCATTCTCTGTTTTGATTATATCTAATCTTTATTTATTGTTTTGTTTCTTCTGCTAGCTTTGGGTTTAGTTTTTTCTTTTTTCTAGTTCTTTAAAGTGTAAAATTAGGTTATTGATTTGAGATTTTTTTTTTTTTTTTTTTTGGTAACATAGGCTTACATGAGCCTAAAGATCAGCCAGAAGTGAAAGCTTAGGATTTCTTGGGTTGTTTCTGACCATGTGTACACCCTTGGGCATGCAGGTGACCTTCTAGATTCTTCAGTATTATGTAGGCGCTTTTCCAAACTTTTATTCCCTTATGTACCCTCTTTTCCCTGTTTCTTCTTTTCTTCACTTTTCAGTCTGTCTGCTGCTTTCCCTATCTGTTATGCCTTGCCCTAGGTTGCTACAGCAATATATTTGTTTTAAAAGTTTTTTGACAAACAGCAGAGGCTCCAGCCCTGAGAGAGTTCTGAGGCAGGCAAAAGAAAGGCAAGCATCTGAGCTCATCCCTCAGGGAGCCATCATACAGGTCAAAACAATCACATTTTTTTTAGAACAAGGTCCATTCCATTTTACCCCTCTTGGACCGGTAATCTGCATCAGGAACATGGGCCACCCTAAGACCACTGCCCAGCTGGACAGTGGGGAATGGTAGGTGGGTAAGTTAAAATGTTCTCATCAAAATTAGTAGTTTTGTTTCTTCTTTAAGCATTCTCCTAATTTTTGTAAGTTTTTTATTAGATTCCAGAGCTTCTAAAAAGTAAATTCTAACAGTTTTTGGCAGTTTAATCATTGCTTTAGTGAAAGAATGGAGTTTTGTAGTTCCCCAATCAGTCATTTTCAGTGATGTTACTTCACAAATTGCCATTTTAACTACACACTGGAATTCATCATTAAAGACTGGTGAAAAACATAAAGTCACATTAATGTTTCAGAAGTAGGTATTGGAAATTTTAAGTTACTGATACCAACATAGTATGATTTGCTCTCTCAGAAAGAATTTAACACAGAAATTGAGAGAAGCACCAATTCCATAGTTTTTTTGAAAATTTAAATATATTTTTATATCTATTTACTTTTTCACTGTTAGCTTGTGTTTTCTGTCGAAAAAATGATGACTGTCCTAATAAATATGGAGAAAAGAAAACTAATGAGAAATGGAATCTCACTGTACATTACTATTGTTTGGTGAGTATAATTTATAATTAAATTCTAGAAATTTGGTGTTCTAAAGAAGATAAGATTCTAACACTGACTTCTGAGAATTGGATAAGTCATTTAACTTCTCCTGATCTCATTTTGCCTATTTTAAAAATAGAAAATTTTTTTGTGTGTGTTAAATTCTAAGATTCTGAAATTACTTGGTACATATAAAAACCTATCATCATTACTTTTTTTTTTGTCTGTAAGGCCTAAGTGAAAAAAGAAAATAATTAGGTCTATAAGGAAGGTATTTCTTTTGCCACTTTCTTATTTCATTTGTTGCCAGTGATAAATCTGAGGGAAAGACTTGTTTGAAGTTTCAGGGAGTAGAATAAAAGTATTTCATTTCACACAGAACCTGGAAAGAA